>JAOWBP010001760.1:30998591-31020203 GCA_028571105.1 Tragopan temminckii | reverse complement strand
TCTGGCCTTGAACACCTCCAGGGACGGGGCATCCACAACCTCTCTGGGCAGCCTGTTCCAGTACCTCACCACTCAAAGTAAAGAACTTTCCCCTGACATCCAACCTAAATCTCCTCTCCCTCAACTTAAAACCATTTCCCCTTGTTCTGTTAACATAAGATTATTGATATCTTGAGAAGTTTTTCATCTATCTGGTCCTTCTGAACACAGGCAGCAAAGAGAAAGGTCTCCTTGACCTTCTGCATGGTGAATCTACCTGAAAAAGCCGTGTGGATAAATAAGCTCCTCAGAAGCTAATGTATAAACTAAAAGTTATTGTGTAATAGCCCTAAGGTTTAAATGAATGCTTCCTGAAGCTATTCTATCAGAAACACATAATTTAGTCATTGAAGCTCTATGAAGTATAATTAAAAGAAAGGATTGAGTTTGTAGAAAAGATGCCTAAATCTGTTCTTGAAATAATCAAGCTGTGAAAATGATTGGAAAACGTTTAAAGTCCTTTCACATAGCTTAATTAAGATTCATTTTTCAACGGGAGTGAGATATTGAAAGGAAAAATCAATGACTTTATCATATGTATATTGGGTATAAACAGAAAAAAAAATCTACGTTGGAAATACATCTGCTTTATTGTGTTTGCATACATACACATATTTAATATGCAATTGAGTGTGTATTTGTCAGCAAACAATAGCACTAGGTAAAGTATTTGCACAAATATGCTATTGGTATTAATGGCTATTTACACTTGCCTTGCTTTTCAGCAGGTTCAGCTGCAGAAATAACAGCAGGTCCAACAGCTATCGCTGCTGTACATTTGCTTGTACTCCTCATACTTAGTACGTTAAGTTTCCTCCATAGGCAGGTGAGCTGATGGGAACTTAACTATAAACATGTCCAGGAGTTATAATTACTTGCAGACAAAGCAGAGGATCACATTCCTCAATACCTTGCTTTCTATACAGTAGTATACTCACAACGTATCATTCAGTCAAAACATATAATTTTCATTCTGTTCTTACTGTGCAGATGTACTCTTCTGACATTACAGACTCAGATAGTCCCTCTGGCACACGAAGCACAGCACAACATGTTGGGCACAGGGACTGGAGAGAGAAGAGACCAAAATGTAAGTCCCCAGGCTGCTTGCAAACACAAGATGCTTCTGTTAAATTTGCATAACGTCTCTGGGTAGGCACTGCCCTTTCTGACACACCAGAGTTGCAGTTACATACCACGATCAGCCTGTCTGCAGCATTCAGATTTTTAATGTTTGTTAGCCCATGTACATTTTTCTCATAAGCTAAACTCGTAACCTAGACAGATTCACTGTGTGTATTCAGGGTTACCAATCCTTTCCTTAGGATCTCCAGAAGCTATCGATCTTGTTTATTTTCCCAAATGGAAGCAATGCCTTCCTGCTTCCCCTTTCTGCTTTCAGATCAGGGTGAAGTACAGAAGCAGGTGAGTCCCTGGACTCCTCTTCTTGACTATTAATGGAGTCAGTGTAATTGGGGTCTGCTGGGGACAGAAAGGAATTCCTGTGAAAAAAGATCTCTGGAAAGCAGGCTGACTCTCTGAAGGGCTGCCAGCTCATACAGCTAGCAGCAGGAAAGACGAGTCAACGGTATGTGACCAGGCAAGTCTAAGGGCTGATGCAGAGAGGAAGAGAGATCCTATTAGAAGGCTTTGCACAGCACACAGTGTGCAGCTGGTGTGGCATCAGGCCTGTGCTCATTTGTACACTGGATAGAAGCAAGCATCTAACAATGTTTTGCCCAGGGCTACTTTCCTTAATAGTCTCCCAAGGGAGACTTACTAGACACACAAAAAAGTCCAGATACATTATGACTACTGATTCTACTCTCTGTGCCCCCATATTCAGAGATTCAAAGAACTAAGAATGTAAAAAAGGCAGCATTTCCTTCACAGAAATCACGCTGACTGGACTCTCCATAGCAATACTGCAGTGCTTCAGGGCTTGGCTGCTACAGAACTAAATCGCGCAATCCCTTCACGTAATTGGTATTAAAACAACTTGTAGCTAGGATCTGTAACACCCACCAAAAGTAGAGCACTGTGGGGTGCCATAAGTTGCACTGGTTTTATTCCAGAGGATTTATTTATTTGTTTGTTTTTAATGAAGGCTGTCCTGTGCTTCTCAATTGGAGAATGGAGCTTCTTGAAGCTATTTCACTCTGTCGCTGTTTGGGCTGAGCGTTGCAGTGACAACAATCTGTTTCACACTCAAATTTGGAAAGCTTGGTGATCCTTTAAGATTTACTGATTTATGTCATCCAAACTTGCTCTTCTTCCCTGATGTTTCCTGTACAGAAGATTTAACCATTTTGGCACACGGCTCTGATTTGTGGCAGGAGCCACAGTTTAGAATGGCTTCTCTGAGATCTGCGAATGTCCTGTAGGGTCTTCCTTTCACTAGCACTGCAAGAACCTGACTCTGAAACAGCTCTTGCATCATATTCAGAACAAAGGTAATCCAAATTCCTCATCTCTTTTTCCTTCATGAAAAGATGGAGCTCCACATTTCATTTCCTCTCACCAAGAAGTCATCATGATTTATTGTAGAGGGAGACAAATTAGAATAATCCTTATAATGTTTTGGCAAGAAGAGGTTGCTCAGTTTTATTTTTGTTAATCAGAATCAGCCTAACCCGCACAAGAATCCATAACTGCCACACAAAACTGTTTTAGAGTCCCACAGTGATCCAGATCTATCAATACAGCAATAATAAATTTCATCTCTTATTTAACTCTTTGTCATTATCACAACGATCAAAAACATAGAAATAGACTCAGAACTGCCCATATGGTAGCAACAACATATCAGCAGGCAAAGAACAAACAGGAGTGTCTTGCAGAGAGCTGAATTAGCCTGAAATAGCCAATAACCAGGCAACAGCCAGCCGTGGGGTTAGGTACTTTGTGTCTAGCTAACAAACAGCTACTTTTAACAAGCAGTGGAAAGGCTTGAAGATGTGGATATAAGACGTTAGGGGTTCCAGGAAGTCCAGCTGAGACCTATGGCAGCAAGCATGCTTTTTAAGTACTCATCTGGCAGAGCATTAAGCTGTTGAGGGTATTACAAGACAGATTGACTATGTGCTATTTATCACCATTTTATTATTAACTGTCATTGGATAGACAGTACGCAGGCTTATTTCTTAACAAAAATATTTTTACATGACTGGGGGCTCTTTAGCCCACACAGTGCTTACCCTGCTTAGAATGGATGTGAGAATGCACCAGATGGCTGATTCAGTTGTTGCAGAAGATGCCATGGGAATGAGGTAGGACCATGAAAGAAACAGTGTTACAAGTGTAAGGTAGGTTCATTGCTACTCAGGAGGATTGGATTTGTTATTGCCTTGTGGGATAGCAGAAAAATCATGAAACTAAGCATTCCACATTGTTTTATTCCTTCCACTTTTGGGCAGTTGACTTGCAAAAGTCACTCCAATTTGTAGTGGTGAGGAGTTGCAGCTGAAGCGTGAGCAAGTGAGAAACATTGCTTCACCTGTCAAGAAAGCTAAGCACTCTGGGAAGGTGAGGACTGGCAATTTCACCAGTTCTGCTCAGCCTCTGCCTCAGCTTTGCACTGTGCTGAGAGTACTTTCACCCTCTTGCTCCTGCAGGGTACTGTGGAGATACTTTGTGAAGCAGTCAGGCATAAGCACCACAACAAAGTCCATCAGGGACTGCTTCCACCTTGAAAGCAGAATTTGTAAGTAAATCAGGCCTGGGGCTACGCAATGAATAAAGATGCCAAAACAGTATTGAAAAGCTGCTCATTAACTGAGCACTGCCTATACCATGCCTTGTGGGAATTCCTGCAATGTAAGTGTGTAATAGTAGTGCATACAAATTAGAGAGGCAAGTGGAAGTTGCATAAGCAAGTTTAGCTCTGACATTTCTTAAATGAGTGCTTAACTTAGCCACTTTAGTGATCTTTTAATATATTTGTATTCAGATACTGTCTTAATACCCATGAATGTGTTCAGTCTTTTTGCAAACTTTTTTTTAAGCTGGTATAGACAGAACTGTTGTTTACAGCCTCCTGATTTTTTGTCAAATAGATATTTTATAGCTTCTCTCTATAGACGTTTTCTAGAATCTGAAGCAAACGTGTAATCTGAGTGAGTAGAAAAGACCTTGAAGAGGATATTACCAAGATATTCCTTATATTCTCAGCATTTCCATTTAGATTTTGTTTTCTTAAGAATCTGAAGTTTCTCCTTAATCTTCTGAAGGTATGACTGTCATCATACAAATACAATTACATTCATGTATCAGCACTGCAAATAAGTATTGGAAATTCATATCTGTGTTCTGGTGAATAGGATGAAAGATTCCCATGCTCTCTTCAGGGAAATCTCTCAGACAAGAATCATGATTAGGAGCCATGGTAGCGAAAGTCTTCATGACGAAAAAGGTAAGAACAGTTTTACAGAAAAATTCAAGTGACCTACACTTGCCAGAGAGAAGCAGTTACACTGTAAAGATTTTTAAAGCCATCGCAAATTGAAAGACTTTTAAAAATCACAGTGGTTCTTTTCTATAAATACAAAGTTCACAGAAAGTCTGGGTCATACCTTCCTTTCACTAAAAAAAAAAAAAAAAAAAACACCAAAAAACCAGAAAAAACCACACCCCACCACAACAGTGCACCTCTTTAGAATACGCTATACAAAGAACAAAGGGCTGTCATACACAGCCTGAAGTTCAAAGGCACAACAGGGTATAGTACAGTGAGAGGACATGTATGGCATAAAAATCTGTCTGTTACCTCATGCATTTTCAGTAAAATACTGTTCTGAACATAGGGGGTGGTCTATGTTCTGTTCTGTCTGAGTTCTTACCCTGTGGTACAGGGAAAAGTATTCCCTAGACTGTAACAACTGGAAAATAGTACTCAGAAATAAAATTAAGCAACAAACAAACATCAAAAGCAACAACTACAACAACAAATGGAAGCCAGGAACAAAGAAATAATGCAGCTCTCAGCCACATGAGAGCTCTTGCACAGTTCTGCAAAGAGGGAGGAAAGCAGAATTCATTACCAGAGGCTCACTGTACCATGACTCAGGGCAGTTTGTAATGACATCACTGATGAAGGAGAAGAGGGGAAACAGTGGCACAACTGGTTACACTTGGTAATGAAGAAGAGTGACATTTCAACTGGAAAATGGAATTAAAGACAGGAATACACAGCAACTCCGACTCATACCCTCAAAGACTGTCACAAAGTTTTAGTTATTTTTTTTGTTGTTTGTTTTTCTTATGACCTATTTGGCCAATCTGTGTATTCAACTTTCATTTTCTCCTAAATTGAGAAGTCTGGAACTGAACTGCTGAAGCCTCAGAAGTTACAGGTGATACCTTACCAAGTGCAGACCATGAAAATTGAAGTGCCCGCTGTCGAGCACCTAATAATTTAAAGTACTCTTTGTAGGCCATTCTAGTTGTCTTGATGTTTTTTCTCCTGTCTCAGCTAGCTGTTTGTCAGTGTATCAGTAGGTGGCAGTCACAGACGATCCTGCAGAATTTCTGCTTCACAAAAGAAATTTAGGAAGGAAAAAAGCCTATTTTAGGGTAAAGTTGCTCCTTTTGTGCATTCACAAGTGTAGGTGGTGAAAATCTACTTCATGCCTCATACATATATCTTCCTATAACAGACAGAAAAGTTCTTCCCATAACAGTTCTGGTATTTTTTGATGTACTTAATTTAATCATGTCATAATCCTGAATTAAGTTAGATGCAAATATGTAATGTATATTTCAAATACCACTTTCCCCAAAGATTAAATATGCAGATGCCTTTAACATTTCATATAGCACTCTGGTAATTTTGCCTGCTGTTTTTCACACTTTATAGTACTATTTAAGACAGTGTAATGACTTAAACTCATTATTATTGCTTTTCAATACAAGAAACTTCTATTTCTAAGGAACCATCCCTCCCCCCACATCTTCTTTAGTCTCTTTGAAGAAATAAATCCAGCAACCCCAAAGATTAGCCATAACCATGGCATTTCCTAGGACAGTATGGATACAGATTTTTATCTTTGTTCAACAAAAATATAGGAAAGCAGATATTTCAGGTCTTTCTGAAGTCCATTTTTTGTTACTCCTTTTACAAAAGAAATTCAACTGGATAAACAATTGCTGCATTAATGTTCCTGACTGTTCTTTTCTTCTGTTACAGTTAATGGTATTGTTGTAAGTCACTGCAATAAATTGTCATTGTCTCATTATACTCTGATAGGTTCTTTGTTACCGTGCCTCTCAGAACCTTTTGGTAACAGTTCCTGCATTTACCTTTGCATCACTGACAGCAAAGTTTGTATTTATTTTAATCTGTAGTGCAACATAGAATAACTTAACTTAAGTTTACCTCCATTTGTTCAGCTACTTTCTCCATAGCTTCATGGAGGCAAGCTTAAAAATCCTACCTGCTATCGGCCCAGCAGTCTGCTGCTAATTTAATGCATGATGAAGAAAACAAAGAAGAGGAAATTGATATATACTAGAGTAGGTATAACAGTCAGAGAGATCAACACGATGGAAAAGTGATACAAGACATGTAATGACTGAGGGACTAACAATAGAAAGGTGCTAAAAGGGAAGGGAAAAAAAAGACTGCTTACCCATCTCCAGGGAACCTAGGCCCACAGAAAAAAAATTCACAAGACCAAGAACTCTAAGTAGAGATCAGTCAGCTCTTAAATGAGGTCTAAGAGAGGTGCAGCCAAGCTCCACCCCTTCCAGTCACACAGCTGAATTGCCTCCACCTGTGCTCCCAGGGCTGACTGGGTCCTTTCCCCAGGTGCTCAATCAGTGGTTCAGGCTGTAACTCAACAGTTACCATACAGTAGGAAATAATTTCAATATCAAAATGATTACATTTTAAGTTCAACATAAAACAAGGAGATTAATCTAAGGAACGCAAACCAGCCAGCCCTACAGATTATATTGATACACTATAGTTTACTACTAATCTACCATTGGGAAGTCTTATTTCATCACAGCACAAACACAAGGAAGAAAGAATATGAAGAAATCTTACTAACAACATTGAAATTTCTTCAACCCAACCTCTGTTCCAAGTTTCTCATTACATGAGATGATAGCTGCAACTCACACTGTTAACAGTGAACATGCGTTATTCTCTTGGCCTGAAATACACAGTAATACGTCTACTGGCATACGAAATAAAGCTCTAAGAGATGAGTTGCAACACTAGAAGGGTAAATGGCCTGGTCTTGTTCTCACTGAAGGCAGGAACCAAATCAGATAGTTTGATGAGAATAAAAACTCGTTGCTTCTGCCTTTAGAAAACCTTTCTGTTGGACAAAGCCATATTCTGGAGGGCTGTTTTATATTTTTTTTTGAAAACATGTTGTACTTCATGAAGTAATATGAACCTATTTTTAGAAAAATCTTCAAGAAATGTTAGGTGTTTGTTTATAGAGTTTGAGGTAAAATGTTTGAGCATGAAACTCAAATATCAATAGCAGATTAGCTAAATCAAACGTCAAAGCAGCAAAAAATACAATAACGACAAGGACATTTTATGGTTTGCGTATTTAAAATGTCGGTTTTTGGACCAAGTTGGCATAAAAAAAACCAACAGATGATATCTTTTTCATTAATGGGACAGTATTTTGATCCTAAGTGATCCAAAGATGTTAAAATTATTTTGAACTTCTCATCCTCCAGGTTCCTTTTTTACCGTTTTTCCTCCCAACAGTAGTATATATTTCAATTTATATTCAAGAAACTAGCAGATAAGGTGCAGTGATACTGGAGAAGGCTGTCCTGTTCTCCAATGAAGTGTTACGCTTATACAGTGTAACTTCTTCAGGTACATTATAGATATCTGCTATAATAAATACGCGATTTACAGTACTCAGTGTGTTTCCTTCCTTAACATCAGAAGCATGAAACCACCTTGATAGAGAATTTTTATCTCAAGAACTGATGAAAGAAACCGCAAACATAGGAAGCCAGCTATTAAGCTTATAAGAGATTCAGTATGTTCACAACCACTCAAGAAAAGCTTTTTTCTTTTCTTTTTGCAGAAAAATCTTATGTACAAACCGATCAATCACCTTTTCTGGGTAACACCGAATTTTTGCAGATACAGCTCTTAAAATGAGTGATGTTCAAAGCTATCACAAAATGTTTCAATCTCAAGACTTCAGATGTTAATTGGAAGAGGAAAGCAAGCTATTTGCACTACTGTAATAAGCTGCAGCAATTTTGTTATGTTAGACGGGAGTGTCAATGATGAACCACAAATGCAAGTTTCTACAAAGCCTCTGAGAATTACGCAGTATGTCCTATATTCCTCTTCCTTGCTGTTCCAGTGAAAACCATACATGTGGAAGAACAAATGAAAATGTTGTCATGGTGATCAGAGCAGTTACCGAGCCATTTACTGTGCAGGAAGGATTCCCTAAAGAACCTTATTAAGCATTTTGTTGCTCCTTTTTAACAGATGTTTTCAGAAAGCCATTTTTATTTCACTGCTGAAGTAAGCCAAAGCCTGTTTCTCTACCCTCCAAAATAAAGCTGAGCATGACAAGCATCAATAAATATTGTCAAAAGTTAGGAATGGGAGCCAAGACAGAGCCTAAATAAAAAGACCTACTCGTGATGTTTGAATGTTTTTCAGAATAGTTACTGTGAAACAGCTCTGTGCTAACTAAACTACTGATATCCTCAGTTGGCAAATGAATAAACAAACCTTTAAATGAAAGGCATCATGAAACTCTATTGGTTACAAGGAATATGATTTTTTTATGATAATACTACTATAATACGCTAAAATGTTATTTTTAAAGAATATTTCATGAATAAATATGTAGGTTCGGTGTTTGATCTGGTGAAGGAGCTAGCAGCAGAACCCAAACCCATCTGTGTGCACTCTGGTAGATGAACGCAGGTGGCTGCATCATATTATTCAAGTTATTGGCAAAGAAAGCTAAATCTGACCAATGAAGACATCTTGTATTTTTCCTGCACAAAACAGTACAACAGACATTGACAGAAAATGCTAAAAATACATTGAGAGGCAAGAATGTGCACTTTGGGCTAAATGCAAACTTCATTCATCAAACCACCAAATTTTTAGCATCTAAACTGAACATGTAAGTATATCACAAGACTTGGCACCTCAGCTTGTCTTCATCTTGCAGGTACTTAATGCATAGAAGGAATCCAAGTTTCTGTTCCATTATGGATGGCTGTTTGAAGCACTGACTTATTGGGTAATAGAATTTTCTAACAAAATTGTTTTCTGCCTCACTTGTGGGGCTGACTTCATATGCACTCTCATGGAGGGAAAATTCCACTATACATGTAGAAGTGAGGTACGTCTCAATATATCAGGATGGAGAGCTTTCACTTCGTTTCGAAGTAAGAAAATTAAAGAGAAAAAAAAACCAACAAATAACAGTTGTTTCCATCGGGTGCCTTGATTGAGCTTAATTCATATTCCTCAATACCTCATTCTTTTTCTCGAGTTGCACTTTAGACAAAGCCATAAGAAAAAACCTCTCAGAACCTCAGCAAATAACTTGCTGATAACTTTTCTCACAATGTCTGAAGTCTGTGGCTTCAAAACATACAAACATAGTGCCTGTTGGTGGCATGGTGGTCTTGATGAGTATGCCGGAATAACCTTATTTTACTATTGCTCTCCGTACCCATAAGCGGTGAAAGCATGTAGAGAGCTGCTTAGAAAATGTAATCCACCTTCCAGTACCGATCAGGGCAGAATTTACATCCTTCCCTGAGCTCCATAGGAAGACATGATACATTACAGATCAGTTCACATTCTAAAATAATTTAAATCATCATCATTCAAAGTAAGATGCAAGCAGCCATGTTTCCCCAAAGTTTTATTGATGCAGTCGTAGTATATAACTATACATCTTCATTTTACCTGTAGTTACAGTACTTCCTTACTGAGATTGTTTTTGCAGTCAAGTTTATTACAGCCTTCACAAAACATATTTATAAACATCACTTATTGTATAAGACTGACCATTCCAAACACTGTAGATCACTGGCATTTTTTCCTTAATAGTGCCTCTTTTGGAAAGGTCACACTACTCTTTTTAGATAAAAATTTGTAAAGGCAAATGAATTAAATTCACCTTCTGAAGAAAATAAGAATGTTAAAAATAGCTTCAGAGTTGGTATGACTCATTTAGGTCTCAGAAAAATCTATGACTGGCAAAGATATCTACAATCGATACTGTACTAGATACTTTCATTAAGAACCACGGAATCTTTATGAAAACTGAAATGAAATTTATGCACTGGTCTGAAAAATAAGGATTACCTTGATTTTTTTTAGGATTTTTATTTCTATTTTATTTATTTATTAACAGGAAATGCACTACCTTCTAAAAACACTGTCATTCTAGGTTAAATATTGATATCTGAGGAAAATATGCTAAATCCAAAAACATGCATCACTGATACCAAATTTTAACATACGATATTTTTAGTTGAAAACCGACTCAAAGGATAGTGCAAAAGAGTTTCTTCTCCCTGAAGGGATTTTCAGATGCAGGCACTGGAATAATAAGGGGATCTTCTCCAATGTGAGCATCACAGTATGCCAGTAAGTCTGCTGCAGCCTTGGATACCTAACAGAAGAGAAAAGAAGAACCACTGTAACACTTATAGCCAAACCAACTGGCAGTGCGTAAATATTCTTCATGTAACATACAGAATTGGAAATTGTCTTCAAACAGTAAACTGCTTTACTCTTCATGTTATTGGACACCATATGCTCTGAATTTGCTCTTATTATGCATAGTAAGCCTAATATACACTTTACCTAACTCAGTGACAGGGTATAGTATTGATTTATATGATTACTATTCGGCTTTTCATCTCCATCAGTAGTGAGGTCAGGAGAATATACACACTGAAACATTCATCTGCTGATTGGTTGTAAGCAAAAGGGATCCTTCATGATAAATGTCTTTGTAGACACATGCCTTCTGAGGCCTTCTGCCTCAGTTCTTATTCCCAGGCATCAAAACAGCAAAGTTGGAAAGTTTTTCTACAGACTCTCTCTATCCTTTCCACATCTAGATGTGGAAAAAAAGATCTTGAGGCTTCTGAGCATGGAAATGAAACTAAGAAATGAAATAATAAATCAGAACTAAAAATAATAATTTGTCATAGGTCTCATTTAAGCTAAATGAGATAAATCAGACTATTATCTTCTGTTTAGTAAATTATTATACGTAATGTTTCACTCATCACATTAAATTTGATCATCACCTAAATATTTTTAAGCTTATAAAATAAAAAATTGTAAGGTCTCCAAATTCTAAAATCTGGCTTATCCTTACTATATATAAACTATGCATTCGTTATAGGAATGTAACAGTATTTTGATATTCAAGATGTTTTGCAAGAAATGAAAGATGAAGCTATTTCAGGTTTAGCTAAAATCTTCAAACTTTTGCAGCTTCGTGACTTGAAAATACTGCGGTTCAATTGTTTGGGGTTTTTTTCCCCTCAAGAACTTAGGACATACATACATATATGAATTACTTTTGTTCTGTTCAGTTCACAAGATATTTACAATTATCTGCATTTCTTCACTTTGTTGAATAATGCATTTTCAGTATTATGATAGAGTAAAGAAAATGAGACAGTTTACAAAGTCTTTCCCCTGATCACCATGACAGATTTTCCTCAGCCAAACACTGAAGTCAGCATCTTTGCACAAATATAGCAAAGAGGAAAAATAAATCTGATTTCAGATATGTTTATGACAGGTGTGTCATCACTGTTGGCTTTAGCTTCCCCACACTCTGCTTGCTTTGGCAAAAGTCCATCCTGTGGTAGGCTTTAGATTGGCTCTACAAAGTCAATGGATGTCAAATCATGATTCACACAACATTTAAATTAACTGCCAGAAGATAATAAGTGACTTTCTATCTTTAAAATATCCACTAAATATGCCTTTGCAGAATGCTGAAACCCGCGGATTTTCTATGGTTGCCTTCCCAGTGTAGGCTATCTATCACCCAGCTGAAGAAGCAGGTGTGTTCAGGTTTCTTAAAATTAGTTTGCTATGAATTAGTCTGCAAGACAAAAAAGGTAGAGCTATAATGGCCAAAAGTGTGGGAATGCTATATTCACAATTTTAAATTTACACGTGAATTTTTAAACAGCAGATTTTCCAAAGAGAAGCACAATGTAGACTGATTATGAAATTCATATCGAGCCCCAAAAGATCAAAAGACAGCAAAGATGTTTTTCTGTGCTAATGACTTATGCTGACCTCAAGAAAATATAAATGAGCAGAAAATTCATTCACCGAAGAACTTAACAAGTTTCCAGTAACTGTAGGAGAAACGTACACCACAGCATCTTGGAGGAGTATTTTCAGGTATTGACAATCACCAGTATATTTATTTCCACTTTTCTATTTCTTTCAAGCTCAGCTGCACTTATCAAATTAAGGCAGTTTTATGCTTTTGTTGATTTATTTGGTCCTGAACTCTCCTTCATACAAACAGAGCAAGTTAAACTCCGAGCCTACAGTGAGCCTTTTTGTAGGTGCCTACAAAAAGGTTCAATAGCATTTACAGTTCTATATCATAATAAATTTTACAACCATAAAATCTAATGGAGATCTACTTTAGTTCTCCAGGTCCTGGATAATGGATTTATTAAAGATGCTCAGCATACTCGTCTTCAACAACTAAAGTACTGAATAAGTTTATTAGAAAATATTTTATTCATGAAGCCAACAACTTTTTAAGCAGACTGATATAAGAAGACCAACTTTCCCATAATTGTCATGATTGTTCCACATATGGATAAGCTGCACCAGCCCAAGTATGTTGCTTAGTTTTTTTGAAGGTATAAATCCAGCGATATAATTTTCTAATTGTTTCTCTACGTACTACTGTGCTTAGTCATCATACAGCAATGAAAAGGATAGTGCTGAGGAACATTATCACATTTCTGTACGTTACCACAAACTCAGCCTCCCAGCCTGTACTAGGCTGTATATTTTCATCTTTTAAGCAAGAAAAGGTGTGAGGAGGAGAAATCCTCCCCTCGGGATTACACTGGTTATGAAACTGAATTATAGCAATTTCTTCACTGAAGAACTGAAATAGCTCATGCTCGTGCAGTGGAAAAATGACCACTTAGTATGGAGAGTTAAATTAGATGATCACACTGCAGCAGCAGCGAACACATTGCCAACATTGCTCACAGGCACAGGAACCAAATTCAGAGCGGTGGCCAAAAAAATAAAGCAAAATATAGTTTTGCCTCCAGTACATTTCCTGCTCAGTGTGATTATTCAGACCAACGGTGGCAGAAGACCTCTGCATTACGCATTATATTAAAGCTACAGCATAGATAGATAGCTTTTTTTAGCATGTGTCAGCATGCAGAGGTAGCCTACTGGCCAACACTATGGTTTGTTACCGCACAAAATAATGTGCTACTCACCCTATTTCTGTCACAGAGGAAGTTAAGTGAAGGCAAGGCCAGTCTACCATAGCTTCTACTCACCTTTAGGGGAATTCTGCCAGGCAGTTTCTGGTCAGAGTTTAGCAAGACTTAAAGTAAAAGCATCTAATTTGAATATTCAAACAAAACTAGCACACATTTATCATTTCAGTTCACCTGCGCAATACAGTTTGCTCTGCAGATGCAAAGTAATTTTTACATACTGCAGAAGTGGCTAAAAAAAATATAAGACTCCAGATTGATTGATGAATTCTAACAGAAAGTCAGCATTTCATTTTTTAAAAACATTTAAAAATGTATAAGTAGAGGGGATGGAATACATCAGTATCACATCAATCTCACATTTTATAAAAGTATATTTATTCTGTTTAATGATAAATATGTCTGGTTGTCAAATTACCAAAAGAAAAAAACAAACAAAACAAGACGAAAACACTCAACCTCTGATGCTTCTGACGTTTTGAGGAATCAGTCTTGGGAGAATTGTGGAATTTTACCATTACGTTTTAGAATAACAGAGGTGATAAAAACAGCCAAAGCTAGAACATAATCCTGTTAGCTGCACTAATAATTACAAGCTTCAATGACAGGGCAAAATGTTGCAATTACTATGTCATCTGTCTTGTCATGCGTTGGGACTAATTACCATCTTTGCTTAGACACCCACTCTGCTTATCCTTTACGTCTAAAACAAAGAGCTTCACACACATATATTGCCAATCCCACCACATTTATCTCCCAACACTATTCAGAATCTGTTAGGAATATTTTCTATCTTCTTAAAGAAAAAAGAAAATGTAGTAATAGCTGATACACTATGATGCTTAATGTCAGACCACTCCTCCTTGCTTTTCTGCTTGTGAAGGGAAGATTAAATAGCGCTTTATACTTGGGACAACCATGATAAAGCACCAATATTATCTTTGCTTTCTCAACTTTACAGCGTTGGTAGATGCATTACTCTACAAGTCATGAGGCCATTGTTCATCTGATTTCATTTCATGTTTCCCAGCTCTGAATCTGCACCTCCTGCTTTCTATTTACTTTGTTATAATCCCAGCCATTCCTCCTGCAGAGAAGTAAGACAGGTTTGACTTACAATCCTTTGGGGATTTTTAAGGTTTACAAAAACCCACCACAGTAATACGCCTTACAGCGACCAATCCACATGCCAATAACTTTATCCTCCCTTTTATAGCTGCCCTGTTCCTTTCACACTTCACCATTGAGTTGTTTTTGTGGAACCCCAAAACATTGCATTGCTTGCTGCACTGAATGGTTATAGGACTTGATTATAAAGTCATAAAAAAAACAACAAAACTGGAATACAGTAGGGAATGGGTAACTATAAACGTATTTTATCTACAAAACTTTTATTGAGCAGACCTAATTGTTGCAACTGCTGTCCACAGAAAACGAAGTGCTTCTGTTGTAGAAAAATGAGCTGGAACAGTTTATTTCCCTCATCAATAACATAGGCACTTTGAAAAGTATCTTTTTAATGTTAACAGTGTGGTCTTGTCTACTATGGGAATAACTGCTCGGCTAATAACTTGCAAAAGAGAGTCTGATTAAGTTATTTTGAAGGGACTGATCTTTTGTTAAATGCCTAGCTAGTTTAAGTAATTGCAAGAAGCCAGGAAAAATAACATTTCTCTAATTTTACAGCTATGATCTGAAAACTCAGATCTCCTACTGAAACCATTTGAAGCCTCTTGGCAAAATTTGCCAAGTACACACTTAATCGTTTCAAAGATTAAAAGGAAAACAGATATTGAAATAAGAAAACCAATCTCATCTACTTATTCAAAGCCATTCTAGAAATCAAGACATCAGCCTTTTGTGGATTATATTTAGTTTGTATTAGTATAATATAAGCATTAGTTATACTTTAGCTATACATTATCATATATTTTGGAATACTGAAACATGTTAACTTCTCTGGTGTCTTTTTTGGTCCCAAGCTGAAAGTAAAATAATTACACTTGTAAGCCAGATGATTGTTAGGTCTTGCTATTGCCTGTGTTCTTTTTAATTAAACTAACTGCAAAAAGTAACCTATGTAATTCTTACATATGTAATTAAGAATGTCATTATACATCTAACAAATGAAGCTATCTGCATATTTGAGCTAATAATTTCATACTTGAAAGTTATAGTTTGATTATATAAAAGCAAGTTTTAAATAATCTACTAAGGATCAACAATTCAAATTACAAGAAACTGGCCCACATTCTTCCAGCCCTTCGCTCTTCCACTCATTAACTTTCCTCCTTGTCAGTTCTGTTGTTCACACAGCTGCAACATGACCCGAATCAGGGACTAATTCAACTGAAAACTAACCTGCACGGTTGTGCTGAAAAGGCAGACCCATACTGAAGGAAACAGAAATACCCGTCTCTCTGAGTGTACATCTATTTGTAAGGAATTTGTCAAGATACTATACAAAATGGAAACTATAGCTATGCAAATTCAGCAGTCTCTGACAAGACAACACTAACAGCCGAAACAACTGAAATTTATTTGTGACTGATTTTTTGTGTCAGTTGTACTAAAATTTCTGAGTCATAAATACTGTCTTTCCAATTAGTGAGTTTATGACCTGATACTGTCTTCTTCCTCAACAAGAATTTTGATTTCAGGTGATCAGGTCTTTTTGGAATATTATAGGGAGGTTATACCACAAATGAATTCAAATGAAATGAACTCAAGATATGAAAAATAAGCCTAAGTTTACCTTCATCCTATCCATGTATGCTTCCATTTTTAATTGCTCCACAGCTTTCCTAGCTTGAGATATACTGGTTGTACTGTTTGACGTTAGTTCCTTCATTTTGTTTTCCCTGGAGGAGGCAAAGTTGAGAAAGTTTAGAAGTATAGCTAGCAAATACACCAATTAGCAAGAAGACAGTTATCAAAATCTAACCAACCCCATCCCACCATACTGACCATGCCAAGCTGTAGGTTATAAATATAAATCAGATATCATTTATACCTGTTCTCTTGTTCAATAGTACCTGATTGGATCACGCATTTGCATCTTCAACTGCAAGCACTGTCTGAATTCTGCAAACAATATGTAAATGGAGATTACACTGCCAGTATTTCAGTGCAGAAATTGTTACCCTGGTTCAGAGTGCCAGCGCAGAACAGCTGTTCACAGCCTGACTTTTCAGTCGTTATGCAGTTTGGCTCCACACCCTAATTACACCTACTAACATGAGAAAAAGATCAGAAACATGCACAATAATAATGAATGCCACACTGACCTCACTGAACATCAGAAACACAGGTATTTTAAAGTAGAGAAAGGGTCAATATTTTGGCTATGGAATTAAGTAATTTAGAAATGAAATAATTGAGATTGAGAAGAAATAACACAGCGGTTTCCAAATTTTTCTTGCAGATCTCCAATGAAGTAAAAAGATGAATAAAATATTATATAGCATATGACCTGGTGAAGTCCAGGGTAAGCAAAAAAAATTGACTCTGGTACTTATCCCTTGCTTTTTAGTGTTTCCTTTGGAGATGAACAGATTGAGACAACATCCCAAGTTGGGCTCACACAGGAATTTCATAGTTCAGAGTTACTCATTAAGAAATACATAAGCATCAAGGCTAATTGTCATGCACAGGGCTGGCAAGTCTTTTTTTCCACATCACCTTACAGTTCTCATTCTACCACCAGTGCTAAATTACTGTAAAACTGTATCACACAAGCACATTCTGCTCACCACCTCATGGTTACAGATATATGCTTTTGATGCAGCTCTTTATTTCAATTTAAGAGTACTACTTCTCAGAGCCACTGTAATTTCATTAAGTGAACTCGTTAGTCAGAAGAGTAGGCTGATGGGCTGGTACAGAAAAAAGCTTGACCTTAAATGTACTTGGAGTTTTAAAAAGAATTGACCAAAAGCAAAGAGATTGTTTGTATAATTGTTAGCTGGTATTTTTTCATTGTCAGTCTGATCATTTACAAATCTGGGAAATTACTACCATCTGTCTGAACAGAAACAAGTAGGACACACAAGAGATTAATATGGGCAAGCATACACATCTGCTCTGATGAAGGGACAGGAACCCTAGTTCTGTACCTCTTCCCATCCTCAGTCTCCGACTTCTCTGTTTCACACCAAGTTGCCATTTACTCCAGGCGTTTCTAATATGCTCTTATCGCTTCTCTTTGGGAGCAGCTGCAAAGTGTGCTCAAGAAAGCATTCCTGTACCTGGATGTAACTGCAGCCCATGAGGGCAAGGCAGATAGTCCATGCCTGGTTCAAGGAACCGGTATAGTAAGGAGTGATATCCATAGGGATTTCAATTAAGCATTTGATAGCTGTGCTTCCCATTTTTAAGAACTGTTAGTAGATTAATCTGAAGAAAGTGAAGTACTATTGAGAAAGCTTTGGGAATAGTAAGGCCATGACTAGGAAATGAGTGACAAAGACAGTGGAAGAGGAAGACATCTCTGTGCCAAAGACCCAGCAGCTCATAGCTATCTTTAAGTAAGTTGTTTTTTTTTCTGCCCTTAGGAGTACTCATGTAGCAGCATTTCAGAAGTCATCTTGGTCCACAGATACTTAGACAAAAGAATGTAATTACTGCCTGATCTACACCCAAGCTCAAACAGCATGATCTGGTCAAAGAGACACTTAATTAAGGTAGGTCAGTATTTGAGTGGTTTTTTTGAATTGCTCCTTCCTAAGGGCATGAGAGTAAGTCAGCTCATTACCATGCTGTTCTGAATGTTGTTGCTAGATCAAATAAGATGAATAACCACTCTGGAACCTTAGACTTCCAACCCATGTGCCCTAGGTAGTCTGCACAGTACTTGTATAAACTTGGGAAGAAGAAATGCTACCTTTAATTATCTTGTGTGCCAAAATAATGGATGCCAAAACAAAGAGCACTTTCTGTGCATGCGTATGCTATTTAGACGGAACACCAGTTTCTCCCTGAAATGCACCCTAACTAAAACTGTTAGAACACAGAAATGTTACTTTTTCTCTTGGCCTTTGTCTACAATCAGCTAACTCATACTCCTCACAGAGCACAGGATTAAATGCACGTGGAAGAACTGGCTTTGCATAAAATGCAACATACAGTACAAAAGAAGCCCCACAACCAATCCACCAGCAGTCTTCAAACAGCGTTCAAGTATGTTCTGACTTGCAGTGGGCAAGCAGAACGGCTTCGAGGCAGCCAGAAGGGTGCAAAGTTCTGAATTAAAGCTCATCTCTGGGCTTCCTCTTTGACCCAACCTCCTAGCTTTTAAGGTTTGACCCATTTATAAAGACAAGAACAAACACATTTATCTTTGTTTACAAAATGATACTCCCACAAATATGAATCACTTAAATGTTATCGTCTTCATGGCTGGACTAATAATGACCACAGAGATGATAAATCAAAGCTAAGTACTGAGGCACGTCTCCATTTGCTGCAGCAAGTTGAGAGGCAAACAAGAAATCCGATTTTGAATAATGCATTTCAGCTAAACTGAATTAACAGACTGAAACTCCATGAACAGTACAGAGAATTCCAGATCTCCTTAGCTTTTCTGGTAAATTTAATCAACCTCTGAAAGTTACACGCACTAGAACGAGAATATGTGAAACGTTACTGGTTGCATCGAAGCTGGAGAGAACAGTTTCCAGTAATTCCACCTGGTTTTTAAGCACTTAGTGAAAAAGGGATTCAGGGATGGTCACAATGTCACTGAAATGCTTTTAAAAATCCAAACCCCGTTTTATCAAATGATGCCACAGCCATAGTGCATTCTGATATAACAAATGGGGCAAAAATCAGAAGAAAATCTGTATTACTCTGGTAAAGTATTTCAGGAAACAATCAGAGTAGAAGGCTTCATAAATAAACTTCAACAAGGAAAAAAATCTGGCCAAAGGTATTTCAGCCACTGAAAGAAAGAAAATTTCCATTTATCCCTAGTAAGAGGTTTGTTTATGCCCTGAGGCACATACATGTACTGTGTTCCAAATCCTGCTCCTCTCCTGACCTTCACACACGCTTAAATATTTAACCACTGTATTTCTGGAAGCACTTAGTATCCGTTTTAGTATCTAGTCTGTTTTTCCATATAGACAGTTTGGGTTCTAGAATTTATAAGGCAGGTTTCTCTCATTTCACACTTCACTTTGCAAGCCAAATATACCTCTAGCTTCCCTCATGCACAAATAGAGCACTAGCATATCAGCTATGACACTATCACACATTAAGTGATGTCGGCTATGAGAGTAGTTCCCATTCTCAAACCAAACTATGATGTCTTAGCGGACAAGGCTTTGGCTGAGAATCCTTAGATCCTATGATATCCTCTAATAACCTTACACTCAGTATTCTTTAATGAAACAACTTTGTCACTCAGAAATAAAGCTCTGGAGAGAAAAGACATTGTTATAACCAGACAATCTGTTCCATATCCCTTCTGTGAACTCTCATGCCCTGGGGTCAGATGAGAACTCCTCCAGCTGTGCTCCCATGGGATCTCTGTCTCAGTGTTCAGCTCCAGCCAGCAGCCTGACAGACAGCACTGAGCACTCTCTGCAGCACTCCCTGCAGACACTCAGGTGTTCTCCAAGCCTGCATGCTCCTGGGATGGCACATTAACATTTGTATCCCACGTGGTGGCAGGATGCCCACAAGGAATAGCTTCCCCCCATCTTTTCAGTTACCTACAAAGCCTCAAACCAGAAAGTGCTCAGCTGTGCTTACCGTATTCACTCCTGCTTGTTTTTTCCAGCAGTCCCCTATTAAGTTAGATCGATACAAAGGTACACAGGCTCTGATAGTCACCGTAGTTACAGTAACCATGTCAGTGAACAGACTATGTGCAGTCTGCATTTTACTGGTGTGTGCCAGTAGTCCTAGTTCAAACAGAACTATCTATCCAGATCTATCCAGAATATGGTTTCATAGTGTGCTGAGTTCATCCATCCGTTCTCGATGGCTCTTTAAGGGGAATGCTGACCACGTTAAAAAGAACAGGAGCAGCAGATATATGGCCTTTTCCAGCCGAGCAGTTACTGTGGGCTGACACCATGCTGGTCAGCCATATCCTAACACTCCTCGGGCTGCGCAGTGACGTTTTCCCCATCCTGCTCAGCTGAGGACTTTTTTCTTGTTAGATTTTTTGACCCCACGTAATCTCCATCCTTTTTTTTTTTTTTTTTTTTTTTTTTTTTTTTTTTTTTTTTGGATGCAGTTCACTGATTCGTTCCAAAGATTTTACTCTCCAGGGCTCATAAAATGTTTGTGAAGAACAACTTTTCTGCATTGTTTATAGAGTGGATTAGACTGTACCCTATAGCACTTCAAAGGCCAAACTGTCTCCTGATAACCCAGGAAGTTACATCAATATTTGCAGGTAAAAGTTGACCTCGTGTAGGTAAGAGGTGCAACGTACATTTACCAAAGCCTCTAAACACTTCATAAAGCAAACGCAGAAAGAATCTGAAATACTGCGTAACACAGAAGCAACACCCAATTTCAAAGTTTCAAGCTCTACGGTACAGTTTTCTACAACGGGATGAAAGGCTGCACAGCAAGCTTATCTTCTTACACCTCCAAGTACAGCTGCAAAGCTGAAAGTGTATACTGAACTGTCGCATTCTCTTTTCTTTCAGCAATCAGAAGTGGTGGATTCAAAATTACTGAATGTTACGGCCCTCTCCAGATCTTCTAGGACTTCCACCTCAGCAGAGCGCCTTCCCCGTGCAATGTTAATCCGGGCACAGACACACCCGGGAACAGCCCCAGAGTCAGATGCGATAGCAAACCAAACTCAAAATGGCAGAAAGAGCCCATATGTGTTTATCCACGTGCAAACGCACCGGGAATACAAACAGAACATTTACAGCCTCACAGCTGTTCCGTGCCAAGCTGACAGATAGGGAGGAAGTTGAGGGGAAGTCCACCCCCTGCACAGACACTTGGTAGCACCGGCAGAAATGATTACCGGGAAGGCTGCTCTGAGCAAGAAACAGACAACGTAACTCTCGTCCTGTGAGCGCGGTGACTTCACCAGTAACTGCAGACCTGCTCGAC
>JAOWBP010001760.1:30942765-30997509 GCA_028571105.1 Tragopan temminckii | reverse complement strand
CCCGCCCGCGGCACCCCGCAGTCAGTCGGCCGCCGGGACGCTTCCAGCGAATGGCGCGGAGCGAGCGTCTGCGTGTTTGTAGAGCGCGGAGCTGGCACGGGAGCTCGCGCCGGCCCTGCAGCGGGAGGGCGAAGAGGAAAAAAAAGATTCCGCTGTGGAAAAAAACCCGTGCGGGGACCTCCGCGAGTTGCGCTGTCACGGCTAATGGGGCACGGCAAAATGAGTCAGCGCCGTAGCGGGAAAAGCGTACACGAATCAAACGGGAGAATCAACCGTAGGGCTCAGTGGCAGTTAACGCTGTTAACTAAAAATCGGCCCTAAAAACACGCGTGCTGACGGGAGAGCCGCTCGAGCAAGCTCCCATGAAGGGACAGGAACGTGTGTCACCCCTCTGCCACCGCTGCTTCTCCCCTCATCAGACGCGAGTGTTTCCAAGGCACTTCTGTTTCCCCTACAGCGCAGGGCAAAGTTCTGCTTTTAAAGGTGCTTTGAAGCAAAGACGTCCCCTCCCAAAGACTGAGTCCATGGCTTTTAGGACGGTTATTCAGGAAAAGGAAACGTGGCAGAAGAAAGGCAAGCAGGGCAAAACGCATGACTGAACGTACGTATGTACGCTCACAGCCCTACCTTCGCTGGGGTCCCAGACAATTGGGTGGCCTATGGAAAAGTTGCTCCTTTCACACGCAATAGCATCAGCACCAGTCTACAGAAGGTTCTGTTTACCATATCAAGGATTTACACGCTCTGAAACAAAGCAATTACTAGGCAATTCAAATAATCAGACTTGTCACTGACATATTGCAATATGTTTACTGCAGGAGTTCTTCAGCTGTGTTAGAAACTGAGGATTTTAGAATTTCCTGGGGAAAAGTGAGCAAGCTTGGTTTTGCCTGGCTCTCTGCTAGGTGCGAGAGTGCAATCAGACCAAGCAGCCACAGTTCTTGATCCTCTTTCAGCAGTGACCCACCCAAGTTGTGAAATACACAGCACAGCCCAGTGTGGAATGCAGGTGTAAAACCAGTGGCTTTCTGACCCCACCCAGAGCTAGCACACGGTAAGTAACTCTGCCACATCTCATTAGCACGGAGGGCACTTACCAGCAGTTTTACCTCACTACAGTGTCAAAGAAAATGCTCTCAATACATCTAGAAGCTCAAAAATGCATAGTGGATTTTTCAAGATTTTTTTTTTTAAGGCAAGCAACAGCTTTAAAATAGTCTTGCTTTATTGTGGTAGAGTAACAGGATGTTGCAATTTGTTTTCATAGGTGAGAAAAAGAAAACGCCAACACAAAAAGCATAAAGAAAACTAGTACTTTTGGGAGTCTATTATAACATTCTAGAAAGAAGCACCTTACATTATCTGGACATTTCTTGGCAGCAGAGGTAGGGTTGTCTCCAGCTTTACAGATTAACCCTACAATTGCCACATGAAGGTGAACTAAATTTGCAAGTTGAAACCCCGTAGTTTCTTACTCCCCTACGCTGCTCTTTGTGGAGTTCCAGACTCTTGCTCAGTATTCAGGGACAGATTTTTCATTGGGTCACTCTTCAGAAATAGATAGGGCTTCAGTGCAAAGAAGATCCTTAACACTGTATTTCAGGCTTCAAGTTAGAAGTTCTCCCATTTTCTTTAAATTACCATTTTATTTATTTACAGAATCCCTCTTTTTCCCCTGCAGAATATTTTATACTGTTTGATTTACTTCACATGTATTTGTAGGTTGCTCCAAAAATAATGCTTCCTATTTATTTCCACAGAAAAGACACAGAAAAATAACACTATTTATTAGAGCAAATTCCCAGCTGCAAAACATTTCTTCCGCATAGTTACCACTGTAAGCTATGCACTTTCACCAGCAATAAACAAGAGTGCTTCATTTTGTGGTGTAACAGCTGCACACAGCAATCCAGAATGTGACTTACCACACATGTCACTGTCCCCACTGACGAAACACACCACCCGCTGCCTCCTTGTACTCACATCCACTCTTTGGTCTCCATAGACATTCAGTGTCAGTGAGTGCCATGTATGCCGCATGGAGGAATTAGATGCCACACCTTTGCTTCATACTCTCTTCCATGTCAGACATCATTTTGTTAGATTGCCCTCTACTGCCGTCTGTCACGGAGAAACAAGTGACAGAATATTGGTGGTAAGGTTTAACCTCCACTGTGCCACACCAGCATCAGATGTTGGGGGCCAAAATAATAAAATAGGATGCATTACTTTTGGAGTAGCCCCTGTTGTTTTCTGCTGGACTTCTTTCATTCCTTCTATTTGTTATAGTGGGTTTGTCCCAAGCATTTGTCCCAAACCCAGTATCTAGGTTCCCTTTCACCACTACAAGTGAAAATATAACTAGTGCACAGCCTTCCCTTTCTCATTACAAGCATCAGCACAATCAGTGACCGAGGTTCACCACAAAAGCCCTGCGAGGCTATCAGATAGGCCTTGTCACAGAGAAGCCAAGAGATCTCAGTCTCCAACTGCCACCAGCACCATTCTCTTCCCTTCGTTTATGATCTTCCTTTCCCCCTGAACCTCCAAAGGAGCTGCTTTTCCATTTTTCCCTCAGCTCAGCTAGGTCTTCTGAGAGGAGGAAGCTGGTGGGAGGGGGAAGTGTCTCTGCTTAGAGATGCATCACTTCCACTTCTAGCCCCACAGCCCATGAGAAGGGGGGGGCACATGCACATATGTACAACTGAGTTTCTCACTTCCAAACTTATGCCCCACCTCGTGCAGTTTTACAGCAACATGATGTAGTCCACAGACAGAACTTTCCTCCTTCAAGAACCTTAAAAGGTTAAAGACCTGAGAACAAGCAGAACAGGAACTGGAGCGAAGTAAGCAGATGATCTCTCAAAGAGAAGTGAAATTAAGCCAAAAACATGGTTCTAACCATCTCCCTTTGATACAAAGGTCTGTTTATTACCCAACAGCGTGACAGTGTATACAAAGACAGTGTGGAATGTGAAATTTACAGGAGGTTTCAGTACGTCATGCACATATACTATTGCAATGGTATTTCAATAGTTCCAGAACGTTAAGCTGAATAAATATTCCTCAGTTCAAAAAAATCTTTGACTTATACATAAAAATATATAATATTGCACTTTTTACAAGGCCAGCAATTTTGCATATTGATTTGTAACAAGTGGAATTCTACTTTATAAAAATAAGCCTTTGTGAGCAACATCCCAATTCAAGGAGGACAAATGCATCCCCAAACCATCACATTTGTATTTTGTCGCTTAAGTAAAGCGCATCACTTCAACATGAGCCAAGAAGCTTTTCAGTCTGTATTTGGACCTTACATTAACATTTAGACAGTGAAAAACATGACTATAGCCACCCCATACAACGTTGCTACAATATATGCAGTTTAAAATTCAGTTCATACAGCTGCTTGCTTAACTGAACTAAACGAAGTAAATCAATCTGTGTCATGGACTGAGAAGACTTCAGTTTTTCCACTTTGAAAACCCTAAAAAATCAGGAAGTCGCAAAAATTTCTGTAAAGACCATTTGGAATTTTCTGAAGTGCAGTTTTCCTGTGTGCACATCTTCATTACGATTTCATAACACAGTACTTGGAAGGCAAATGAGCCTTAAACCTAAGATAGAGCAGCTTGTCTGTATGGCAGTAGTGGAATATGTCAATGATGACAAAGCGAAGGTATGAAGAAGAAAAATGTAACTACATCAGAGTTGTGTCGCATTCTTGTACCATTCGCATGACTAGCAGGCACTCACTCAGTGTCAGTCGGGTCTTGAAATCCATCAGCTTAAGCGTTAGTTTTTCTTTCTGGCCTAAGAGTTCAGATGTAAGTTATTAACAACGGCAGCTTATTTTTTTTTTCCTCCTCTCAAAAATAGCACCTAGGAATAAATAGCATATTTGCACAGTGTACCTACATAAACTGTTCTGAATTACTCAGTGCCTATAAACATTGATTTAAACATTTGGATTCAAACATTTTACAGTGCACTGAAGTTCAATGACACTGAGAATACGAGCACATCAGTGCCTCCTTTAGTACTGTTTTTAGAGCTCTGAATGACAGGCTGTGTGTCTGATATGTGTGCAGTCTGCCATAGGACCACAACAGCTAGGTGTTACAAACGGAGTTAACACTACATGGAACACAAAACCAAAACACGATTTAACTATTGCTTTGTGAAGCTATGAGGTGTCTGCCCATCCTCAATTTTGTCCAAAGACTTTCACACCATCTGAACAGAGAAGACAGCAGAAGTTGCAAATGAAGATGGATCTAATTTTTTAGTATTACAATACCATTAAATGGTGCAAAAAGCACCTACTAAGTTCTTTGCTTCTCAAAAAAAGCAATTTTGAATCATCTCGGATTTTTTAAATTTTAGGTCACTTACCCCAGAGCTAACACCACCATCCTTGACTAATCAGATATACATACGCTGATATTTTTATAAATATTTACAGAGCTTCATACTGCTGATATTTTACAACACAGGAGGGACAAACACTACTGATTCAGTTTTTGAAACAGTTGCTTCCAAGAAGTGATTTAAAAAAATACTATTACATTTTGTATTGCAGCATTTTGACTTGTAGGTTAGAGCATTTCTACACCACTTTGCTGGTACTGGAGTATGCAACCAGAGCTTCCCGGTGACTCCATACATTTCAGGTTTGTGCATGCACGTACAATTTATAACTGTCTTAGACTGCCTTCTGTTTTTCATCTATGCAGTCATTCTAGAGACATTCAAACTATTTCAAAATCCAGTTAATGAAGAGATTCTATAATTTATTGTGGATTTAAAGTGCATGAAGACTTGAACGAGCAGCAGTAGTAGTCATCACCCAGCTGCATAGCTGCTAAGGAATGAATAGAACATGGGTAACTTCAAGCGTTGCTGGTCCTTGCGACACCAAGCTATTACATTTCCATCGCTATTTGCTGTGAACAAGTGATGACCATCACAGGAAAAGGTAAGGCTGAAAAAACAAGAAAATATTTTGGTATCAGATTTGGCTATTTAAAGTGCTAGAAGACATTTAAAAGCCACATGAGCGTAGCTGACAAAAATCAGTTCTCGGTTAGAAGAAATCCAGTGAGTGCGTTAACGTAGCAGTGCGTGCAAACACCTGGCTACTCAGCTTTGTAACCAAACAGCTCAACTACAGCTCTGTCCAGCTCTTCAACATGCTGCGCATTTTAGTATTTATTTGCACCAAAGAAAGAGTAGTCTGCCCTGCCCCCGCTACCTCTGAAAGGAGACTTCTCAGCACAGAACAAGGCCCTCTGAACTTACTTGATGATCACCAAATTTGTCAGATTTCACAGCACAGGACTGAGCATTTCCTGAGCTGTTACTACTGAAAACCCTTCCATCAAGCCATGGTTAGAGAACATGAAGGCCAGCATCCATTTTCTGTCACATTTAAGCAGAAAACCTTTCCACTATTATTATTTTTTTTAATTAACAAGATTTTGTGAAATATGCTTCCTCGCAATTACTGCCGTTCTAGTGCCTATCAGATGATGCTTTTTCATTTTTAGGAAATAGTGATTAGTGGTTTGAATTGCAAATGATATTTCAGTAACGGTCACAACAACATTCTTCAGAGTAATTTGTACCACGCTAACATCACATTTGGCAGAACTCCATGAGACTCCTGTGCAGGGTACAGTACTCCTGAGGATATCGCTCTATCCTTCAGCTGTGCTCTGAAAGCACTTTGGCACAGTAATTCTGTTTTTCATTAGTCAAGGGGACTCTAATAGGCAAAACTACATAAGCACTCTAAAGCACTCTAAAATGGCAGCTTCCATGCTTCTGAGGCTCCTTTACTGTCTCCCATTTCCTTCCAGTATATATATTAAAAACAACAAAAGAGGTCAGGTAAAATGCAGTCTTTTCAATTATTTGAGGGAGAAAAATACCTCTTCTACTTGAGTCTGTTGAAGTTAGTATCTCCTGATTTTTAAACAGATTCTGTGGAAAAATATTCAACTTAATAAGAAGGGTAGCTATTGTTCAGTTCTCAAGGGAACCCTGCCAATTTCCTTCTGCTAGCAGCAGAACCTAGTTATTACTGTCATTACAAATACAGTACGCTTGTGCCCACTTTGCTCTCATGAATAATTAGTAGGATTGCATGGCTCTTTTTAAACATGGGTGTTCACCTCTTGTCTTCATTTCAAATCCATTTTCAATACTCACAGCTATTCTTGGTTTTATTTTCAAAGAAAAATCCATTTATTACATACTTGAAATCTTTACCTTACAATAGGTTTGGCTGACTTAGAAAATGTTATTTCTCGTACTGGCTTCAAGTCCCATGTACTCCACAGTCTGAAAGATAGATTAATTTTTCTTTACATTAGTCTTTACAAATATTTCAGTGATAAACACAAGCTATTTTAGCAGCTACTAAGACTGGAAAATGGACAGCAGTTTGTCCACCTTCTTTAAATGTCATATCAATTATATAGGTACATCTGTGAGTTTAAGTTATAACACATTTCAGTCACAGAAAGTTTGAAATGCTTACCTTACAACTCCATTTTCGAGCCCTCCTGCAATCACATTGACAGATACTCCTTCAGGCTGGTTAGAGAAAGCAACAGAGCAAATACTTTCTCTGCAGTGTACGTGTCCCACGAGATCACCATTAACGGTCCAAAGCCTCAAATCACTCCCCCCTCCAACTGTAACAAAACAGAGCATGGCAGTATTAAAAAACAAATCCAGATCGTAGTTAAGTCTATGTAACAGAATCTTTGAAGCTTCAAGAATTTCTTGAAAGATAAAAGGTTTTAAATGGCCTGGAGTGACACGTACTGCAGGAAACAATTACTTCCTTGCTTTTTTCTCATGCAAACCACCAAGCCACAGCAAAATGATTCAGAAGACATCGCTTTATATCCATGGAACGTCGTAATCACAATGCCCTATCATTTAATGACCAACTGTCACACACTAAGAGAAAAGAATTAAAAGAATTCAACATTTTCTTTAAACAGCTCATTCTCATACCCTGGGTTGCATTTAAGATACCTAAAGTACTAATCACAAGTAGCTTACCAGGTTATCTGGCATTATTTGCCAGATATTTATTAAAGAGATTTATTAAAGTTTTAATAACCAACTATTACTGCTTTGTCTTTAAGGCGATTGAACTCACATTGTCCCCTACTAACACAAGAATACAACGTTTTCCAGTAGAAGCTGGCTTATTTGTACAGCTGTCTTCAGTTGCACAAATGGAAGAGCATCAAAGTCTTCACATAAGTTTGAAATACTTGGATCAATGGAAGAAAACTCTGTCATTTAGATAGAGCCTATTACCCAGCCTCCACGTCAAGTCAACAGATAAAATACACACAGCAAAATGTGTGAGGTCTGACTTAGACCTGCTTTAGATATATAGTGCTGTAGCATATGGGTAGTTTGAGTCACTGAGGACCCTGAATTGCACTCCAAAGTCCACTATTCAAATAGATCTTAATGCCTTAGTCCAGAAACAGTCCCATTCGGAAAAGATGACTGTACTAAAAGACTGCTTTAAAATAAGATTGGGTGGAAGGTGGGAAGTGAGGCAGGAACAGAATTTCCCTCTGTGGGAGCCAATGCAAATATCTACATCCTTCTTTAGCATAGCTGTTACTCCTCTTTGCTCCAACACCTAATAGTTTCTCAACAAATTCAAATATTAACATTTTTTAGAAGTGCTCTTTGACCAAATGCATCCTCAGATGATTAACCCACATAATAATCCATACAATAACAAATCTAGTGATTTATCTGGTCTTCTGACTTGCTGACAGCTTTGGCTGACAGATATACCTGAATCACAGACTGTCGCAATATCACCAGTTGTTTCGCTAGCTGAAACTGCAGTCACGGGACTTTTGTGTCCAGCCAGACTCTGGACATAGCACAGCCTAGAAGATAGTAAGAGAACAAACAAGCCTAATGTCAGACTAAAACATAGAAAAGGTTATTTAAAGAACCTTTTTTTTTTTTTTAAAGACATATTAATCTCAACCAACGCTTTCCTTAACGGTGGTATTTTTTATATTAACTCCAGAATTCCTACATAGTAAGAGTTTCACTTCACATTAGACATATACATGGAATAAATTCAGTTAACTTTAAAATGTGAAGACACCAGGAAGCTGAAAGCAAGTACTGAAAAAAATGGTGGAAAAAGCTAGGTGTACACATACCTGTTCAAATCCCATATAATGCAGGTGCCATCTTTGCTGACACTTATCATTATACTATAAGGTTTGCATACAAACAAGCTCGTTATCTCTGCTGTGTGACCATACAGATGGACTTGTGATTCCATTTCTATCTCTGAAGGCTGAAAAACAGCAACATGAAATCATTAAAACTTTAATATCTCTTTTCTGAAAGAGTTAAGGCAAAGAATAAGACTCTTCTTAGATTAACATTGTTATTGCTTTATTATGACTAATGTTTTATAATGCAGTATGCCAAACTAATCATTAACATTCAACTATTTCAAGTGCTTTACTCTAAACAAACATTTTGGCAATGCAATGAATTGAAGAGAAACTACTGTCAACTAAGCACTTGAAATTAGCTACTTTCTGCAAGACAGCACTATTTTCACATGCTATAGAAATGGCAGCCTCACTATTTCTCTAGAAAAAATACTTAGAAATGTAGACAGATAACCAAGCTCAGTAGTTAACATCGCTGAACAAAATACAAATTACAACAGTAAGTTGAACACCAGTAACACTTCAAGTTATGTCATTTGAAACAACTCAAGCTTCTTGAAAACTGGCTTAGAGCACATCATCTGCATTTGTGTAGAAGGGTAAAGGGTATGCATAGCATATCTACAGAAACCTTCAAAGTAGTAACAGACAAAAAACACGCATATACTTTATCTTCAGAAAATTTAAGTTTCTCTTGCTGAAAGAGAGTATAATCTGTAATGCCTGAAGAGGTAATACATTTTCAACATTTGTATGCCTTACTGTCAAGACAGTTCAAAGTAGTACTTCATTTTTTGACCACCTAGGAAAAACAAAATATCTAAAATACAACATGGAGCTATTTTAGAATTCTGACAACATGGCTCTTCAAGTTCTCATACCAACAACACGAAGGACAATTAATGACACGATTCCCACTTAACGCCTATGCATCAATCAGGGCAAAATACACTCATGTTTCAGGTAATGTATTTTATATAGTGTTCATCACTGAACAGCTGACAAGATGCATCCAGAACAGATGCTAGGAAACATTTGCATTCCCTGCAGCCCTGGCTTGGGTAACTGACTCAACAACAGAAGCTATAAAATTGGCAGCAAGGTCAATCTGCCTGGGGCATGTAAAACTGTCAGTGCTGGGGAATTCAAAGATGGTCTCAAAGACAACATCTGTGCAGCAAAAACAAAAACACTTGTTCCTAGGTAATGCAGAGAACTTAAGAATCATAAGCCCACTATATTAAACTGGAACTCAAGTCTCAGTTATTTGTGAGCTCACTAATTCTGGTGAGCAGGAACAGTGCCTGACTTAAGACCCAAATGATTTAAGCTTGCAAGGCTTCAAGACCTCCTTCAACTTTTAAACTCAAAGCTGCTGAGCTCAGGAAGACTGAGATGCAGAACACCAAAACTGAAAGAAAGCCAAGGTAGGAATCACAGCATGTTTATGTTCTTCCCAGTCTGAGCATCTGCTGTTTGCCACTGTTGAAAGTGGCAGGAAACTGGGTAGGCATAGCAGATCTTACCAAAGCTCCTGCTAGCCCAGACTAATGTAATGATTCAAGAGCAGTGGCACAATATTACTAGTGTTTGCCAACACCTGTATCAAGCAGAACTGGACAGATAAGTTCGTTATGGGCAATCACATAGTCATATCTAAAATGATTTGTCAAAGAAAAACTCTTTGCTGAAACTATGAAAAGCAGAAGTTACGGCTGAAAAAAATAAGAGGAGCTCCAAAACTCATCTGTTCAGGCTGAGTTTTGGGTTGTATTTATGTTTTCATACCATGCTTATTGTTACATAGCATCAAGAAGATTTCTGCTAGCATCTCCTCAGCACCTGCCACTAATACATTAAGAACATTAACCACGTTTCTCACTTCCTTCCACACTGCTTTCCTCCCTTTGGGAACATGACAAAGTAAAGAGTCTTAGCAGTTAGTAAATATAGTATTTGAGAATTCATTGCCACTCTCTACTGCACTGGAAATGTTCTCTGCTTTGGGGAAAAAAACATTCCAGTCTCATTTAAGGCTTTCAAAAGCTTTGTCTTTTATATAGCAAAAAATTACTCTCTAATTTAGCAAGCTTTACTATGCCAAACAGCCTGAATTCAGAGATCTGTGCAAATCAATTATCATCCAGATGATGAGGGCCAACTAACAGCTAGCAGCAATACATGAACAAAAAAGCGAAAGAAAAACACAAATATGCTGAAATAAATCTATTTAACAATGTCAAAGGTGATCCTTAAATATCAGTTCCGTGCAACAGAACTTACCGTACTGCTAGTGAATCTGTTCATGTATGCTGTGATGACACCAGATTTGCTACCTGTGAAAAGCTGACAGCTGTCTGGGACCCAAGCACAACTTGTTACCTTGGAAAGACAAAGGGGAAAAAAATGAGAACAGCTACTAACTGCTACTGTCATCATACCACAGGATATGGTCACATTGATTTTTATAGCTTCTCCTAAGAAAAGCCATGTAAAATACTTAATGAGTTAAAGACAGATCCTATTTAGATCACGTATATCATTACTTCAGTAACAAAATAAAGAGGGAAATTCTATGTAGCTTAGAGTTCACAGTGAAAGAGCAGTGAACTTCTGACTTGCAGAATTACAGCCACATTAGTCAGAATCACTTCAGTAAAATCTCAAACACCACTGAAGTGTAATAGAGATTATGAAGAGTTTGTTAACAGAGTTAAGACATCATCTTTCCAGAGAAATCAAACTACAGTGGAGTTCTATTTCTAACGTGAGCTAATTCTTTCAGTTTTCATTTTTCTTGGTCCAGGACTTAACTTTTATAAATTCACACCAACAATCCATAGGAGGGAAATCTACAAAAGTCAAATGCATTTAAAAGGGAACTTTGTCTAGTCCATGAATACACTGGCTCCTAGTCCAGGAGCAAGATACACTGGAATAGTGAGAGCTAGATCCAAAGGAAAATCCAGTAGGTTAGAATTAACACATTGGACAACTGCATAAAGTTATGCTTAAATACTCTCTCAGAATAAGATTTGTTATTCACTATAGCCTTTGCAAAAAATGAAATCTAGCGCAACTGCTACCACATCAAGCCACCACATGATTAAGCAAGCAATATTAAAGACCGAAAGATGGATTTTTACCTGATGGAACTGAGAACTCTGTATAAAATTTACTGGAGGTTCACTCTGCTTGCTTTTTAGTCGTAAAATGTTATCGGCGTATCCCCAGCTTAGGATAGCTGACCACTGAATATCAGTGCTGTGCATACTTCTCACACCTGAAGGAAGGTACACAAAGTTCTGTGTCACATACAAAAATCAAAGGGTTGATCACTTCAATAGTCAATAAGAACTTAAGATCCATGCTTTATTACCAACTAGAAAATAGAAAGCAACATTTCAAAACAAGATGCTTTTTTAAACAATTTTCAGAGATGATGTAAACATTCAGTATTCTCCAAGAACAGTTTGCAACCTGGACAAAGCTTTTTAAAGAAGCATAACATTTAGTGGGAATGGACGGAAAGGGAAGATGTGCCAGTGCTTCCCAGAGAAATGATTGCTAAGAACTGTATATGTATATTTTAAATGACTAAACATGAAGCCCTCAATGGATCATTTACTTATAAAACCTTCACTAAGACATTACATAGAGGGGGAAGAGGGGTAGTATGAGAACCTGTTTGCACATTATCAATAAGAATCCTTCCAAGTTTGTCTGAAAGCAGATCTACATCTCTACTTTTCCCCATGGTGCTAAAAAAAAATCTTTAATTATCCCTTCCAATGCTACATATCCTCCTCTCCTTTTTTTTTCAGTTCCTTTTGGACCTGCCAGCAAGTTCTAAAATTCAGGTGATTAAAGTATAAGGCTTTAATGAAAAACCTAGTAACTGGACACCTATACTTTTGAAAATCACAAGCCAAATTTAACCATCAGAAAAGGTATCAGTCATGGAAGCTGTCCTTGGATTTATAGATCAGTCTTTGGCAAAAGAGATTAAATGTGGAAAGTTTACTGGAGAAAGTAGTAGCACTAGATTTAGAAGTCTTTTGGCTCTGTTTTGCATGGATTGTGCACATGTAGAGAATAATCACAAATTCATACCTTGCTCCTTGCTATATATCATCAAAAGGCAAAACTTGCGGGACAAACCACATATAGCTTTAGTTGGCAAAGCCTGCAGAGAGCCAAACCTTTCCCCATGTGGTTGGCTAAAACAGACAATAGGATCTGGGGCACTTGGAGAACCTACATATTCTCCCCACTTCAAGCCTTTTATCCATGGCAATGGACTCTAAAACACAAATAAGGTGCAGATTAAAAGGTGGTAGAAACTTTTCTGAAAATTATTACTTCATGAGGGAGGAAGAAGAATCATTCATATCTCATTCCCATAACTAACCACATAGTAAGGACTACTGAAGTATTCCAGAAATAACAGAAAGACAGGTATGAAACACTGTAGTATCATTAGCTAAACTATTAGCTTTAAGAGTTGAGATGGCAAGCTGGCAGTTCAAGTAGTGCAGTAAAATATTCCAATTTCTTTAAACACAAGGATTCAGTTTCTCACTGGACTCTAGAGAAGGCAAATGTCTGAAGTGAAGTCAGTTGACCTGTCCTACAGACGAGAAAGTAGGAGACAGAAGTGCAGCATGCATTTGCCTACTCTAGGTTTACATGTAGAAGTGGACACAATGTCTGTATCTTTCCCTAAAGGACTGACAAACCTCCATTATTACAAAACTGTAAATAACAGAGGTACAGTAACTATAGAACATGAAAGTTAATTGAACCATATCACAATCAAAATGACGTACTGGATATATTATTTCTTTGGTGTGCTCTCTAGTCTCTCTGAAAGCAAACTGCACTAATAATCCCATGGCAGCAGGAAGTTCTCCTTCCATGATGAGCCTGGATCCAGGCCTGCTAACATGTGCTGTATGGAACAGTTGGCGAGGTGTTTGCCCATATGTTTTTATCATTGTTTCAAGGGCTCTTCTCTGAACAGGATCCTCAACAGCAGAAACATCCATCCCAAAGTAAGTCTGCAGAAGAAAAAAGTGGGGAAAGGCAAGAATGAGCTTGTCCGATTTGTCATGGGGAAAGATTTCTAAACATACACATACAAATTTAGAGTTGTACCCATTGGCTCCTTGGCTAGGGACAGAAGCTATCCCACAAAGGTTGTACTGAGAAAGGAATCACTGAGAACATTGTTTTCATCACTTTTTATTGAAGTAATTAAAGCCTTAAGGTCTGAGTTGATCCTGCATGTATCCCATTATTAATTACAAAGGCTTTCTTACTAGACCTCTACTAATCTGCTTGAAAACAAGGGTTGCTGATGATAAACAATATCAAAAAATGGGGAGTAGAAAATGGAAGTTTTCTTCGACTTTTCTTCCTTCAAAATTGACCATGTCTCTACGTGTGTGCCACACTCTTCTCATCAGTCACACTGACAATGCCTTCACTTTGAAGAAAAATGAATGTATTCACACAAACTTAGTATTTTAAGTTGCAGGTAATTTAAGTTGAAAGTAGTAACTAAATCAATACTTAAGCTCAAAGAAGGAAAAGTAAGGAAGGCGTTTGGATGACTGCTTGAAAAGAAAAAAGCTGCTGCTACTGAAAATGACTGCTATTAACTCCTCTGACAGCTACAGAACACATGTTAAACAATGGAAGCACGTTCATTTGAAATTTAAAAGAAGGGCTGCTAGCTGAGCAAGCCTTGCAATAGTAAGGATAGAAGCTTCAAAAAATTTAAAGAAATTCAGTGAGATTTCAATGTTACAGTAAGTCAGTAATGACACTCTGGAAGCTTTTACATCAATGAAAACATATCTGACTTATCCAAAATTAAATTCAATGGAAAAGAAAATGCTTACTAGAAACAAGACAAGATACATATAAATAGAAGAATATAAATACTGACCATGGACAAACTAAGCTATTTTCATCTTATCAAAACCTGCAGTAGAGTTCACCTAAATTTAAGGCTTCTTCTGAATGACAAAGCAGCAGATACAAACACCAAGTTTGTATGCCATTGCAAACAACTAACCAGAACTGCGAACTCCATAACTGATCACTGCCTATACTTCTAGGCAAAAAAAGATTAACAAATTCACACACATCAGATGATGGGATCTTATCAGTTCTGCACCAAAATTCTTAAAGCCTTTTCTTATTCTTCAACACCTCATAAGCAAAGGAGCTTCTTCCATGCTGAACATTCTCCAAGCAAGTCAGTAACTTAATGGGGGAAGGTTCAGTCTAAGTACAATGAACAAACACAAAGCTTGACAAAAATACTTACTGCAGGATGAAAGACATTAATAGCCTGAACAGAGGCCTTGCCTTTTTGTTTATAGCCAAACACTAAGTCTATCCAGTGACAGATTGTCTGGGAAACGTGGTCAGACTCCAAAGCTTGACGGTGAATCAAGATGAACAGACGAGGATCATTACGAGCCCAAGGTGGAAGATTGACATGGTTTACTCTGTCACCATTTTGACGTACTCCAAAATCAAAACCTAGAAGCACGGGAGTAAATGTTCCAACACCTTAGGTTAGTGACTTCATAAAAATCTTAATAAGCTTTTACGATAACTAAAAATTAAGCACTGTTACTGCCCATCAGCAAAGCAGTACCTTTAGCAAATCCCTTCATACACATAAATGGAGAATCAGATAAAAAGGAAATACTCCTTAGCATCTAGGACAGAATTTATGAGCTACTCCTTAAGTCTTATGCAGCTTCTGTAGCATATCCTATCTATTCATGCCAGATTTATTTATTTATTTTAACACATCTATCGCATAGCACGTTCAATTGTGAGAAATAAATGTTCTTGATTTTAAACTAGGCCCAACCCAATGGCTGTTTGAAGTATGTAAATTTTGGGATCCTCTTAGTATACCTTCTCTGTTAACTAGAAAGTCTGGAAGGTAGAAAAATTCTGGGATGAGCTCCTTTACATCAGTCATTGATTCATATGAAGAGAGGCGCCAGGTTGTGTTGGTAGAATGAAAAGTTCTGTCCGGAATGTCAAAACTTTGATCTGTTAAAAAAAAAAAAACAGAAGAGAATTTGTTGCATTTTGACAAAAATCAGTTGCACATCAGCAGCTTCAAAAAAGTCAACTGCTCTCTAGTTAGAACACTTTGAATTCTTCTATCCTAGTTTTTATGTGTTAAACACGGACTAGAAGTTAAATACAGCTCAGCATTTTATTCTAAACACCTACCAAGGTATAAACGAGTAAGATGTACAGTTTTGGCACCTGGCTTGATAATTTCACAATGGGTCTGTTTAGTGTGTAAGTACACCAGATTTAATTTTACTAAACTCAGGTATTTGGAATTGATAACATGCAGTTTTCCTGGGTTGCTAGGACAAAGCCCAGACACGAAAGCTAAGTGAAAGTTAAAGATAATCCTACCTTGATAGGCTAAAAACATTTTAGTGAAAGGTGGCAGCCGAACTAGGAAATGAAGCACAGTTCCACTGTTAGAATAATGAGATCCGTAGTGGTACGGTTGTACAGGGGGCATCGGATCGTCCTCCCGTGCTCCTTTACGATACTCTTCTTCCAAATACTAGGAAAGTTGTAGGAAAACATATCACAAACTTCCAACTTCAACAACTTGCCTTTATTATCAAGCACAATTGCTGAGATCTCTTACAGATTGTTTCAATACTTCAGCTCCTCGGAAACTTCAGATATGTCCAAGACTATCACTTTTCCTTTTTATTGAAGAATCCCACCCTCATCACCTAGTACAATATACCCTTTTCTGAAGTAATCAGTCATTTTTATCACCTACCATTCAAGTAGCATCCCACCAATTGTTCTGAATGTCCATTCAAAATAATAGTCACCCCTCAAAAGAGAAAGACATTCTAAACTATATTTTCAGGCATTTAACTGGACTGTTAACTTGTACCAAACAAATCAGGCAGTTTGGTGCTTTATAGAAGCCATGAAAATGCCACGCTAGTACTAGAAAGGTAAAGGACAATCCTATCCCCTGCATTCCAGTAACAAAAATGAACGCTTGCCTAAGACTTTTAGGAGTAACAGAAACTTAGAGGAATAACACACTTAGAAAATGACAATACAGATAAGTTGGAAGGTCCAGCAGCAAATGGTTTCCCGCTTCAATGTTGTTTTCTAAAGCCTTTAAAAATACTCTAAAGAGCAAAAAACCAAGAGCACAAACAGTTACAGCAGTGCACATTAAGACAGAATACTGGAGGGAAAACAACTTTTCAGTTACCCCAAAAATTAGTCACAAGTTTCATTGAAACGTCAATAGAACAGCAATAGATTATATATTTAAAGATCCCTGAAGATATGTTCAGATGTAAGAGCACACGGATTCAACCTCCAGTATCACACGGAAAGATTAAATTGATTTATGATTTCAGTGACAGGAACAATCTCAGATGCCAAATGTCAAAACAATTCTAAGAAAATAACATACTGGAAATGAGAATTTCATCAACAAAATACTGGATTTGTGTCCCATCACCACTATCCTCCACTCCCCCACCCTTGATACATATTAAAAAAATAGTCTCCATACATAACTTATAAACAACACGGAACAGCAAAGAACAAAGTTATCTGAATTACCTTGTAAGTATCCACGTACCGATCCTCTTTTTCTTTAGACTGCACAGCTATTGGTTTGACCAGATTTCTGTAACAGAAGTAGTACCAATTTCTTGTCATTTTTATAAATATATTGATTCACACCATTTAATAATGCATTAAGAATAAGGCCTTTAATGTCACAAGAAGGATGAGCAAAACTTAACAGCTTTTTTACAAAAGAATTCAGAAAATACAGCGGCCACTTTCAGCTAATACTAAAGGCAAACTCAGACCTATAGGCACTAACAGGCAAGTAAGTGCACTCAAAGTGCCACTGTCAAATCAAAAGCATCATTTAAAAGCGAATATTTTGTGCAGTGTTAAAATCAGTTTAACAGAAACTTATGGTGGGACAACTCACATGGATCTACTTAGTTAAGGCAATATGATTTTGTAACTGGCCACATTTATGGTTTTTATTTTTCTAAATGGCAAATGGCATGGAAGTCTTCACTCCCAAACTTAAACATAGGCTTTATTTAAATAACAGACTATCAGTATCACATTATGACAGTATCTAAGTGCAGTCCCTAACAAGCTATGAATATACACACCCGTAACATCAGATATTTCATTTAAATATCTTAGGTGAAACAGCTACCTAGTGTAAAAAAACCTCAAGTTATTATGGGCCTTATTTCTGAACAGTTGTGCTCATGTATGTGCACAGTTTAGTAAAGTGAAATTAAACAGCTATACCGATTAGTTGAAGTATTTGGAAATAACCAGTTCCAAACATCTCGTATTACCTATATACCGACGGGTCATTTAGGTCCAGTGTCTCATTTATGTAGTCAGAAAGTATAAAGGGAAATACTGGATACTGCATGAGATCATTGAAGGAACGGCCCGCATGTTTGTTTAAATGAGTCAGGTATTCAAAGTTAGTAATCTGTCCCGTGCACCACAGGTGGGTCAAAGCAGTGATATTTCCATATTCCAAAAGGTTAGGCAAATTGTTAGTTAAGATGTTGTGGTACACATCATTACGGACCTAAAAGAAAATACCAGAGATTTAATCATATAGTTTAAAAAACTTCAAAATAAAAAGACTTAGTAACTTTGTCTCACTTACAAATTTCCAGAGCTATGCTGTAATGGATGGATGTCCAGTATGACTAAGATTCTTTCATATCTTAGTACATCAGAGATGTGTTTTACACCATGATTTTGTCAGACTGTCTGTCTAGAAGCCCAGATGAGCAAAGGCTTTTTTGCAGATATTAAGCAGAATTTATTACTAGTCCATGCAACAGCTCACTTTAAAAACTAATACATTCATGTATGTTACAAAGATACGGCAAAGTGCTTTGATATATTACATATTAGTGCCACATTACCTTTGTATTATCAAAAGCCAAGAGTAAAGTTCTGCCATTTGTCAGAAATATTTCCACAGCATTGTCTCTTAGCTGCCACCAACGCTTATGGACTTCCTTAATTTCCTCATAGGTCCAAGAAAATGATGCTGGTTCAGTTTCTCCATGAAAACTCTAAGGAACGTGCAATTGAAAAAGTTACTCTATATATCAGGTTTTCCAAACAGGAAACTATTTTAGTTGGAACAGTTTATAACCATATAGCACATCTTCAGCAAAACAGACAATTGTGCTGTGATGCTTTAAGACACTGACTTTCTTTATAGAGGTTTCCCACATTCCTCTCTCCCCAAGGCAGTAGGCAGAACATCATGCATATTCCTCAGCCCCTTCAGTACACATCCAACACTCCAGCACAAGAAGGCTTTCATTGGCACTTAAACTGAAATACTGGATAACAAGAAAAAGCAAAGCTTAGCTATATATCCTAATTCTGCTGGTTCTGCAAAGGACAAAACAGCAAAATAGCCGATAACATCTTAAACCACAGGGCTGTGTGACACTGGATGCATAGCTGAGCTCCGTGACAGTACATCAGGACTTCCAGCAGCATAACTCATAGCTTGATTATTTTCATCAGAAGGATTAAGTCAGCTCCAATTTCCTGCATAAAAGCCTTTTCTTGAAGAGGATAAGGAAGGTGATTTAAACACCCTACATAATGAAAAATTCAAGTAGCAGAGGTGCTGTAAAGCACAGAACAATTTATACATTTATGAATTTCTGTAGTTCCTAGTGCTCTGGTTTCCAGCAAGTTGTTTTTCAGGTGCAGGCCAGCACAAGCTCTATGCAGCTCTGCTAATGAACTCAGAGTAACAGACAGAAGGAACCAAAGACTCCCTGTACCACCCTCTCCTCATTCCCTTCCCAGTCTTAAGGGAGATGCATTTCTGATCCCACAGCAGGCTGCAACAGGAACCCAAACAAAATACTTTCATTCACCTTGCCTGTAGATCTAACTCTAGCACTCCAGGTAACGTCAACGACAGCAGACAAAAGCTATTTACAACGCAGCTTGGAAAAATAAAGACTAGACAAAGTGATCTAACACTTACAGAATTTTCTATCGTGTCTGACGCGTTGTCCTCAACAAAATACATGCCACATTTTCCTGCAGGGAGAAGCAGTTGCCAAAATGATACTACTCTTCGTACACTACGCCTTCATTTCAATAAACATTCAGTGTTTAGGTGTTAAGAGAACTAAGACTAGTATCTGAAGAAGCAGTAGTTGATAAACATGGAATTTAATATTCCATAACCGTTGGAAAGAGTTGTGCAACTTTAAAAATAACTATAGTCCAAACACTATTCAAGCAAATGCCATAGCTGATCTATAGGATACATTATCCATGAGAAGTCAAGAAACCATCCAATTATATATTGCTCTTCTTAACATATTCATAACAAGGATTTTCTTCAGAATAAACAGCTAACTTTACATATACTGCAGAATCTTAGACAAAGCAGAACATATTTTTGAGAACTGAAAATGGAATTTACCTAGCAGCAGCTCACCAGCAGTCTCTCTAGAAGGTGCTACACTGATACATCTTCGATTAACTCTGAAATAATTCAAAAGTTAGCAATGCTTACTTCTGGCATTTACTTAGAACTAACAGCCTTAAAAGGTATGGTTGAAAACAGAGCTCTCAACACCATGACTATAAAGGTTCTAATTCCAAGGAGATAAAGATATTAGAACATTGATGTTCTGGACGAACATACAAATGTATTTAATTTATTGCACTGTATGTTCTCCTCAGTCATTTTAGGCAGAATTAGAGCCTGTAATACGTGATAAATTAATGCTTACTAGCTAAATAGCGTTTTATAACGCAATCCTAAAAGCAGGGAAGATGAAAGATCAATTTACTGATGGAAAGACCTACAGATCTAGTTGTACTACCTGCACTGGATAGAGAAGTAACAAAAAAAATCCCATCAGGCTGTCCTACAGAAGACCCATACCCACATCACACCACGTGATATTTCCTTTTACAGATTTTCAAACTCATGGAGACAAACTATTTTAAGAATCAGAAAACATACATGTTGTTAACTCTGCTACTTAGCAACTATAGCAAGAAAACCCACTACGTTCTGACTTTGTCTCTTACTTCACTCAGTTTCTTAATGTTCACACTAACAGTGAGGACGAGCTTCGTTGGCATGAGAGAAGGTGGAAAAGGAAGGCAGATCTTAAAAAGTCACCTTATGTGTTCACTTGCAGCTTTATCCTTTACAGTTGAAGAGTGAGAAGAATGCGTTTTATCTTCAAATAGGTAAGATAAGGGAGGTTTTATTATGCCTATTGAAAAAACAAAACGCAATAAAGCACAAGCATTCATTGTTATTGAGATCCATTCTTACAGTATATTATAATTACCTTCCTGCTTCTGCCTGTCTGGAAGAAGGTATTTATTTGGAATAGTTAAGTAGCACCTCTGCAAGCGCCTCCTCTCTCTGTTTGGGCCCTCTGTTGGATCCAGTTGCCAAGAAGTTGGGTAATAGACTGGGTCATACCAGAGTGCTCTGAAAAAATCAAAGTTGGTTATAGTGTTATTCACTCAGGTTCTGTTTAAACGGTAGAGATGCAATAATTACACAGAACTGGGCAGCTTTTTCTGCAAAATAATGAAAAAGGCAATTATGTTGTTTATTCTCATGAGCTACCCCCACTGACTTGCTGCTTATGAACAACTACTGTAAGACTACTCTTTAAGTTACTAACTCTGATGAAGTCAGCAATACAATGTGTCTGAGTATTTTGAAAACTCAGTTATTGCAAACATATTAGTTCAACACTGGCAAAAGTATCATTGTTTAGTTTCACGTCAAAGGTCAACATCAGATTAGCAAATTAGCAAGTACAGTAGCTGGATGTTAATATGGATGATATTAACAAAAAGTACTTTGTTATTCCATTGCTATAATGCAAGATGTTAAAACTCCATGAAGTTCTTCATTTGACTAAGCACAGCAAAATGTTATCTGACAAAAAACAAAACTATCTCAGTAACCAAAATACTACTTGGCTTACCTGCTCTAAAAAAATTAAGAGTATAAATCAGAAGTATTTCACAGGTCTTTAACCATCAAATGATTAACATATTAGTCATTCTAATTTTATGTAATCTACATTTCAGTCATCTAAGTAGAATGAAGTGCACATCAGGCATTAAGTGTCTCCCCCCTCTCTACTTACCGATCATGCGTAAGCTGCTGAACAAGCTCCTGCCAGTGTCTGCTGGCACTCAGCTCTGCCTTATACATCCCCCTGATGTGCTGGATAACTTTCTTTCTTTCCATTCCTTGTGAGAGAGATACAGCCTGTGTGATGTCTCCAGCTATTTTGGAAATATCTTTAGATTTTGTATCCAGGCGTTGAAAGAGACTGAGGAAAAAGAATCATGCTTTGACATGTCAAATCACACAGAAAATGGAAGCAAAAACTCTTACAAAATGCAGTCAGTGTTGTTAAGTTAAAAAAAATCCCACATGTTTATAATAATGACACAGGTAACTGTGATGGAACGTGCTAAGCATGCAGCATTCCAACAGTTTTCGCAGTTCTTTTAAGAAAGCACCTACTTTTGTCGATTATTTGCCATTGTTTTCTCCCAGGCTGCTTTGTTCACACCTTCTTCCATCTCATACTTCTTCTGATCCTGAACAGAAATGACGTTATTTCTCCCATCTCAGAAACATTTAAGCAGAAGCTAAAGGATACTCCAGTTTAAAAGGAAGACTGTCAGAGAACTGTTGACCTGATACCTTGCCAGCATTTAAAATCACATCTTCGTGTCAATTAATGACACTGTAACACATCTAGAAGTAATCTTTTTTTTTTTTTTTTTGCAAAGAGCCAGAAAAATTCATTATTTCCAGACCATTTGATACTAGAAGCTCATATGAGCTTACTGCAAGCTCATATTTTTGCTTTAAGTAATATACTTAACCAGGGAGCAGTAACACATGAGATTGCTGCGAAGTGTTGAGCATGCATAAAAATTATTCAGATCTCAAAGAGAATCCCAATTAAAAAAAAACCATAAGCCATACAAAGCAAACTCTCTTCATTAGAGTTCAATTCCCATATAATAAACAGTTGTCTTAAGTAAATCTGCTTTAGTTCAGAAGGTTGCTTATTCACAAACCTCTTTCAAAGCTTTTATTACATCTGGTTTTGGTCTTGGGCTCAGAGGAATACATTTATAGCCGCAACATTTTAACGTATTCACAAAGTCTCCCGCTGCCGTTTGCTCTTCTTTGGTCAGATCATCAATGTGATTGCACATTAACTCATATAGATATAGTACTAATTTAGGTCCATGCTAAAAGACAAAAAGAAGGAAGGCAGGAAGAAAAGAGATATGGTCATTCTCAATTCTAAAACACATATAGCACTGAACTTCTTGCTTCCTCTAATCTTATTGTCCCTTTCCCAATCAGCCAGGACTTCTACTTTTTCGGTGATTAAAGAAAATGGCTGTTTTGATGTCCAAAGACAAACTTAAAGAACTAGAAAGAACATGCTGAATGTAATCCTCTACATTTTTGAGCTTCTCCCAGCAACTTGTGGTTTTTTAAATGGCTTACAGAAAAGACAACATTCTTGTGCCAATACTCTGATCCTCTAGGTACACTGATTGTACTTCAAGTATGCCTCAGAAATTCCTAATTTTACCTTGTTTGATTAACAAATTAGGACAAATAAGGAAGTTAAGCAGACTCAAGCAATAAATGCTCTCCACATGACATTTCCAGAGAAGTCTCTGCTAGCATATCAGCTCTTTTACTACTGTACATGTGATCAGGAATATTTAAGTGTCATAGGTTCATTCAGTGAGTACTTTCTCTCCTTAGTGTATCGTGTACTGATATCATTTCATTCTTGCAGCAGATCCCAAACAGCAATGTTCCTATTCCACAACAGGTTGCGATTAAGAAATGCTTTCTCACAAGCTTGCAGTACACAGACAGTAAAAATAAAAAATGTGGGTTTTTTTTCTTCCTTTTCAATCCCAGAAATGGAGAAGTCATTCAGGTATTTGAGTTTTAAGAACACAGAACACAATTTCACTTAGAGAATTAAGACTAAATAAGGAAAAATAGAGTACGGCTTCACTTGACCAACTTACTCAAGATATTGTAGCAATCAGTTCTAACAAGTTTCAGAAAGTCTGCAGTTAGAGTCCAGGGCAAGCATAACACCTTCATTGATTTCCTTCAAACGTCTTCCACTCCCTCCTGTTAAAACTAGTACTACCTTCCAGTTCTATATGACAAAGATGTGCTATGTAGTCACAACAACCAGAGAATCCCATCTTTGTCCATTACGAAGCTGTCTATCCTCAGGATAACAGAGTAACTGCAGATACGCATGCAGGCTAAAATAGCATTGAAGAACTCCAGGTGCAAACCCCACCCTCGTTAACCGTACAATTTAAGCCAGAAATTGGAATCCAAGCTCCATAGACTTCTCTAATACCCTAAAGCTTACTTGCAAAGTTGGGCTAAGACAGTCACACAGAATCTCTTGATGGTTCACTTCACGGACCATCTCCAAAGCCTGCTTTCTTTCTTGCAGCAGCCTTGCTGGAGACAAGATGTGCACAAGAAGTCTTCCAAGTTGAGTACGGAAAGTGTCTTTACATGACAAGAGGATTCTCTTCCACTGCTGCTTGGGTGTGCTTGTTCTGCTGGTGCCCTAAGTAAAGGGACATTTCTTTTTAGACTTCAGAGAGGGATAAGGCTTCCTTTTATAAGATTTATTTACATTGCAAAAAGAAACTTAGAGTTAAAATGATCCAAGTGTAAAAGCAATAAAGACTTCTCTACCAAAATAATGTGTTTTATTTACTGTTTTATTGTATGTTTGAAGGCGTTTTACTAAAAATGAAACAAAGGTTTCCTTTCTTTTTTTAACAAGATGAGATTTTCCCTTGATACGCTAATGACAGGAACGCAGCTCTTAGCTAAACTGAGTACTCAGTGGGAATATGCAACAATTCAAGAAGTAGATATCAGAACAGGAGGTTTAAATATTGAAGGGTTTGTTTTGATATGCAGCTCATTTGCAATGGATTTTTTCAAAAGATTAGAAACCAGGCATTTGATTGAAGTGTTAGGGCTCAGACATGCAGGCTTTGATAAGTACTGCAGGTAAGGCATGATGGGAAGATAACTGACCTAACAAACTAGATTTTCCAGAGCTAGAAAGAAAGTTAGATTAAGCTAATTTTTATAGAGATGACTTAAGAGAAATACAGACACAAGAAGCAGTAAGTTAATTTTTCCCAGTACAACATTTCAAATTACCCAAGTGAAACATAGTTACCTCGGACAGGTTGACAGGCTAACAACTCTACGCTAGAAAACAAAATTCAGCAACTGAAAAAAGGTTCCACTTCCTCATACACCCAAACATCATCAACTGTTAAATATATTATAGACAAATTGCTCAGATTTTTTTATTTTTTATTTTTTTTTTTTTTACTTTTTATGCGTCATCCATGGATGTACAGCAAACTTCCCTGTATAGGGTGCAACAACAGACCAATAGGGGAAAAACAAATCTATTCATCCTTTATGTTTGCATTACAGAAACTGAATTTTGCTAAATGTTGTGACTGAATCTGGACAGATACATTTCGTGTTTCAAATCTATAGAATAGCTGGGAAGCTGAATAGGTTTTAATGATATCACAGCTGAACTGAGAGAGGCAGCAAGAAAAACATTTATGGATAGAAAGCTTTAGGTATAAGAAATTCCTAATAAGTGAAGCTTATGAAATATGCTTTTATGTGAAAAACATGTAATTAATTACTTACAGGGGACAGTCTGACTCCTTCCACTAACATTTTGAACATTTCTTTCAGAAAAGGATTTGTTCTGTTAGGCAGCTCTTGCTGGATCTCTTCTTCAGGAACTTCCAGCTGGGATGCTGCAAGCCTGCTTTGACTTGCTGTTTCTGTTATACCCAGTATGTCAAAGCACTCTTCAGTAGATGCTTAAAATTTAATAGACAAACTGATCAGTACCATCTCAGCCAAGCCAATCCTACATTCCTTTAGCTGGCATCAAATCAAACATGGCCTTTACCACCACACTTAAGATACAACATTAAGTATCAGTATGTACTCCTTATTTCACTTCCCTCACAAACCAGTTCATTCAGCATTTACGGCTAATCACGGAGCAGTACAATTCTTTGAATGCTCTCTTGCTTCTGTGGAATTGGAACTAACTTCCAAAGTCAAGTCTTGCTAACAAACGTAGGCATTCCATAGCAGCACACAAACTGATGCATTTTAAGAGACTGCAAGAGTTCCCTTTTGCATTTTTGCTTTTTGACTTCAGGTCACAATTCAGGCAGCTTGGACAGATAGATATAGAACTACAACAGCTTATTCAATTTATTCAGATATCCAGATTCGACTGTCAGTACAGCGAGACAAACTTCTGAGAGACTGACTGATTACAGTTAACTCCATTAAGCCAGTATCAAAAGCATTGCTTTCCTTTCAAACTCTCTGAAATCAAGTATCCATTTGTCAAAGGAACGCTACTCTGGCACTGTCAAAACAAATGAACAGAAAATCCTACCTAAATAAATGAGTCTGTTTACAGCAAGGACAGTTAGCCTCTGTAACCTTTGTATAAACTCAGTCTCAGTGGCTTGGATAGGATTTTCTTGACTCATTCTCCGTTGCATCATCATATTAAACTCCTCACTTGCTACTGAACGCATTTTCATCAGCAGAGCATCAGATTGAGCAGGCGAAAATTTTCTGGAACCTTCAAGTAAAGAAATATTAAGAAGTGTCCTACTAAAAACACACCAAGTTAATCACTCAGTTACTGTCTTCATCAAACGATGCAAAAATCTTTGGATGAAATCAAACACTTGAAATACATGAATGTTAAATGGAATAAGCGTCATTTGGGTGCTTGTCTCTTTCAAGATAACTCATATTAGAAAATAAATACATGAAGAAATGGCACAATAAAATAAGTTAGTGTCAAGATGAGATTTACTGAGCAATCTAGGCATTTTTGTGCAGAGCGGATTTTAAGGCACTTTTATTCCTTTTTTTGTTGTGCAATTATGATAAATGATGCAGAGTTTTTCATGTATTTATTTGTACTATCAGAAGATAGATTTATCAATGCAAATAAGGAGTCACTTAGAATTACAGCATATAAACATTTTGTATCATATCCATTGCCACCAATGTTGACACACAACTATTTTTAACTATTTTTAAGTATTATCAAAATATCCATTGGAGGAAGAACATCTTTAACTGCCAAGCCTTGACTGCATCTGATTCTTTCAGGAAAATGTTGCCATCTTCATTCTAACTCTACTTGTATCATTATATTATTTTTAGTGCCTTACTAGATTCACTAGCAAAAATATTTTCACTATGTCTACTAGGCTGATGCTGAAAGGCCTTGAAAGCTCATCATATCAAGAAAGAGGTTCCACAGTAAACAGGGAAAAATATGCATTTTTTTTAAACAACTGAAATGCATATCAGTTTTAAATTAGACATCCTACCAAGTCTTAAACACAGCTTCATTTACACGCAGTTTCCAGTCAGAAGATTCCAAAAGCTTTACAGAATTCACAAGCCATTATATACACAGACAGTACTACTCTTGAATTGCACAAATGTTTTACAGAAAGTGCCATAGTGGAATCGAGCACTCTCATGTTCCCAATTAAATTTGCAATGCAAGGTATTACTTCAGGATAATCACCTATTTAAGAGCTGTGTAATAGTGCAATACCGACACTGTAGATAAACTGAAGTTAGAAGAACTTTATTTTGGTATTTCATTGTGAGGTTAGGTATGAAACTACTACAAATTATTTGAAAAATGTTTTCATTAAGCAACTCATGAATTGGGATGCTCTTCAAAGGAAGGCAGCATCTGAATTTAGAGACTCAAGTGAGGAAAAAGTTGACTGAAGTGTCACTTCAGTATCCCATTCTCTCCTTGTAATACAAAAACAAGCTCAAAATAGGTACAGGCTTTTCTGTTCCAAAATATATATTGATAAATAAAGCCAATAAATCAATATATATTTTAGAACAAGATTCATTTGTTCTATTATCAAAGTTAGAGTTCAAAATAGACGTTTCACTAGTAATAAACAAAGGTAAGAGTACAGGTATAGACTTCTGCTGCTCACCAGCAATGCCTTTACGTTTTTGAAACATCACACGATGTGCTGCAGATAGTGATGGAGCCACACCAGCCTGCTCCTGAGCATCTCTGTTTGCTGTAGTTCTTATTAATTCAATAGCTGCTTGAAGAACTCTTAACTGCAGAGCAACTGCCATATCTATAAGAAGAAACACGCATAGGATGTGTGACAGATTCTTACTTCACAAGTATTCAAGAATTTTTATCTGATATTTGTACAAAAAAGTAAAAGAACACTAAGTGTAAGAACTGAAATCCTTGATTTCGAGGAAGCCATATAGAAAGCCAGCTCACTATTACACAAAGGCACGTAGAATGTGAGTACTCACAGAAAAATTGTTGAATTACTGCAAAATAAGGTAAAAACAACTTCACAGAATATTTCTATTCAAACCTCCTGTATGAACTTAGAGCCGTTGTTCCTTCAGATTAGCAGTACACAGCCACAAGACAGGCTTCCAAGGAAGAGTACTACTTTGAGAAGGATGATCTCATAAGCAGAAAATTCCCTCTTTTCACTCAAATGGAATATTAAACCAACTGGCTGGGAATGGATTTACTTCTCCAGTCCTGCGACCCCCAACAATAAGCAAATATCTTACTTTGCATCCTCGTATTTTTACTGTTTTGAAGATGACCCAGCAGCACAATGAGGTCTTCAATAACACGAAAATACTGTGAACCTGAGGAGCTGCAGGCATGAATGGCAACTGCTACCAGGAGCTGTTGTATATCACATGCAAGTAGCTTGTAATCGTTTAGGGGAATGCTGCAAAGAAAGTTGGAGTTACCAGAAACATTACAATGCCAGCAGACCATAAGCTGTAATGAGACCTATTACTATTTCCCCATTACTTCTGCCAGCCATATCTAATATTATATTGTATCTGAAATAAAAACCATTACTGCTGAAAGCTAGGAAATTGTAATCAAAGAGCTTAACTTTTACAAATCGGATGCCTGAAAAATCTTTATGGAGTGAAATGAAGATTGTAACAAAGTTCCATCAGAAAAAACAATGATTTTTATTACCAGATCTATAAGTTTAAGAACAGTTCTGAAAACTAAATTTCTCAAATAGTATCTTGAGGAATTCAGGATAATCTCTCATTCTATAAGCATCCTGAATTTAAATTACCAGATTAAAAAGAAAATCTACTTAGTTCTTCAGTGTATCAAGAAATAAATATATTGTATAACCTTCCTAAAAGAAGTACAGAATGTTCACAAACGAAGTAATTTAAATTACTTGACATCTCAAATGCTAAAACACAGACAGCACAGGAGGGATTCTTTGTGCACATTCAACATTTGCCACAGGTATGGCAGAATGCTACCAACTCCTGCACCTTTATCTTACTTTTCAAATTTTACTAGGAGAAGTATCCGGAACACACACTGAATCCTGCATTTCAAAAGGTCCCTTCACTTGAAGATTTAAGGCATTCAAAGGATATTTTATAAGCAGTGTATTCTATTGTTTAAACCAAATATCTAAACATTAGCTTTTAGTTGGAGGTACAGTTAAAAGCTGTAAACCATAAATACAGCATTTTATGCATTGTCTCTGAACATTTTATAAAGTACAAAGAACACAGTATGCTTCAGTTTCTGCTACTCTTAACATTGTGTCTGTGCTATCTTATAGCAATGGATAAAATACTCACTTGGTTTCCAGTCCATTGAGAGCAGCCAGCGTATTACACAGCACATACAGCAAACCATTATCAAGCAGCAGGTCTGCAACTTTCGAGCAGGAATTTATAATTTGTAGTAAGAGACAGAAGCAGTTATGCAGCAGAACATTATCATATAAAGAGTTCTCTATAAGACCCAGAACAGGAATGACACACCATTTTTGAAAAAGTCCAACGTTCTTGACATCTTCCAGATCAAATCTGTTAAAATAAAACAGTCTAATGTCTTTAAAATAGCAGCATGGTATACAGTATTTTTAAATGCTACAATGTCAGTCTATAATAGCATTTTGGCAAAGGTGTAGATGGCAAATTCTTACATTTCATTACAGTAACAGTACCTACCACTGAAATAAAACATTCGGAGAAGCTGTAAGGAAATCAAGTACCTAAAAACAAACCTGGTACTTCAGCTAACTACCAATGGTCTGCAGTATAGATTTCATGAAAACAGGTTTCGTTGTTTTTTCGTTTGTTTTTTTAAATCAGTAAACATAAATGACTTATTTCCAGTAATAAATATTACAACTGGCACAAACAATACCAAGAAACCAAACAAAGCCTGACTTCACTTAAGTCATACTGACCTAGCAGCAGGTCTGATATCTTATATCCATTATTGGTGAGGTTTAGACCAAGTTTGGCAACTTCTAACTTCAACTGTAGAACTTAAAACAGAGCTTCAGGCCTTGCATTAACAAACTGGATTACTCTAAGCTTACCGTCCCATCACATATATTAATGTACAATCCTAAAAAAATGTGAGTCATAAGAATTAACTTTCCAGCCCCATAATGAGTCCTGAGAAAATAAGAGTCCTCTGTTTTGCGGCTAGTTAAGCAGCCAGAAGGTTCAAGTCTTGCAATTAAACAGGAATATTTCTACTGAGCGAAGATCAGGCCAACATGCAGAAGTTACTGGTTACAAATACTGCAAGAAACGTAACTGGGAACAGGCTTTTTTCCAAGATTTATGTGCTGTTGACTATGCTTAGATGCATATTCTCCCTGCACAATCATTAAACTAATTCTAAAATACACCACTTGCTTAGAAAATTAGTTGTCTGCTTGAAGCATCTCTCTGTTCCTGGGAGTATGGGGAGTTTCTTTGGTTCAAGTAAATGGCACATGTATGGGATATGCCCTAAAGGAAATGGGCATTTGCAATCAGGACAAATCAGGAGATCAAGCAGCAGCAAGCTTTTTCCTCAATTACATATCAAAATCCAGTAGCAGCAGTCTAGTAGGATCACAGAGATGAAAAAGAAGTTAAGCTGACTACAGTAAATTGGAAGTGTGAAGGCCTCTGAGATCCTCATAAATCCTGAGGGTTTAGAACATCCCAGCTGATAGCACCATCAGATGAAGTTGCTAACCAGCAGCTTAAGGATCATACAATAGTCCTAAGTACTTTAAAGCACTTAAAAATATGCTAAAGCAGCAACACAAGCAATAATTTAAAGTTTTTAAATGATTTTTTTAAGGAAGGAAAACAACAAGAATCAGAAACCTATCACATTCCTGCTTTCAGCAAAAAAGTGCAGTTTTTAGTTCAAATATTAAGTTAAAGGATGTGAAAACAAAGCATTACTTACTCTTCATCCAGGCCAACAGAACGGCCAAAGAGCATTTCCAAAAAGCACTCTACAACTTCCTGACTCCCCTGGTGAAGGTAGAGCTGGTTGGCAAGCAAGGAGAAGCCACGATTCTTTAGGAATTTTTCCTTCTGCTCTCTCCTTGCTCTGTTGAAATACGCATCCAACAACTGAAAATAAATACATAATTGTGACATAAGACTTCAATATTTACAAAAACTAAGCTTTCATGAGTTTATCTGTAATTTAAACAACTGATTTTTTTTCAAAGTTTAAAAACAATTGTGATATTTCAACTACAGTGTAACTGCCCCCTTACTTCACACAACAGCTGAATTTATCTTTTTAATATGAAGACTACTTCTGGTTTTTAGTCAGGTTCAAGGGAAATTGAGTCACATTCATAACAAGCACAGAATCACAGAGTGGTTTGAGTTGGAAGGAACTTTTAAAGATCATCTAGTTCCAACCCATCCACCACAGGCAGGCAGAGACACTTTCTACTAGTTCAGGTTGCTTAAAGCCTCTTCTACTCTGACTGAAGATTTCCAACAGTAAGGCATCCAAATCTTCTGTGGGCACCCTCATCATAAAAGGATTTCTTCCTTATACATGGAGACTGAATGCATCAGTTGATTTAGATTTAGAATTGTTTTATTTGTTAATCCCTCCACCTTGGTGTGTAAACCATTGGGCTCAGCACAAAGATCACATTAATCTCTTAAAGATTCCTTAGGCTTGGTGTTTTGGGTTGGTTTTTTTTTTTTTTTTTTTTGTTTTGTTTTGTTGTTTTCTTTGTTTTTATAACCTGTGAGAGTAGATACAGATCTTAAAACTGAGAAGTAAGCCTACAAAAATGAAGGCTTTTTCATGTTTCTGATGCTAACTAAGCTAGTAGACAATTACACATTTTCTATTGGCCTACTTTAATGACGCCTTGCTGTATGAGAGGAGATGGGTGGTTCACAAGAACTATAAGATAATCAGGTTGGATAAGCTTGTCCATCACATCTTCTAGCATAACATCTGGTAATATTAGGAGAACTCCACGCAAGAGGTCATACAATCCACAACAGATAAGCACAAGATAGTCTTCTGTATACCTGAAGACAAAAGAATGTGTTTTACCACAGTTCATTGCCAACAACAGGAAACGTTATAAACACATAATTGCTAGTTACTGCTAAGATTGAGGTGGTGTAATAGGGAGAATTTGACAAACATTTTCCCCAATGAATCCCTCTTTACTAATATTTATTTGTTACGTCTAATATTTACTTTCGATTTTGGGTAACTAAAGAGTAATGTGATCAGAAATACTACTATGAGTTTTCTGAGGAGATACCAGAACAAGTCCCCGCTCCTACTATACATAGTATCATTAACTCCCAACTGAAAAAATAAATTTGAGAATTAAAAATTAAACAGTTCTGTAGACTACCAAGAGCTTAATGAATTGTTTATTACAGCCATTGAAAACATTTCCTTACTCTTGCAGATTTCCTAATATTGTAGGACAGTAGCCAAGACGAAGAAAGGGAAAAATAAAGCCTTCCCCAATACAGTGAGCTACTGTTTATTTATTATGTTTTTATCTGCTTACCTCTCATCAGAGCTCTCATATGTTTTTCGGGGATTTTCATTTGTTGAGGAAAAAGCAAGATTCTCCCATTCCTCAGGAAGTGCATTCTTGTCAGCAAAGCTTGGCCAGCGAGCAATGGCTGAGGATCCTCCGTGAACAGAAAATGCTAAGCCCAACCCTGCAAAAGTACTCTGACTCTTCTGAAGAGAAGGTAATCCTTTCAGATTGTCTGGACGACGCAGCAACAGCTGAGGCGCAGCATCACCTTTACATTTCAGGTCTGCATCTGCTTCTTTACTCTCAAATGTGTTTTCAGATAGCTCTTCTTTTGGAATGTCTTCAAACATTTCAGCAGATGTTAACTCTGAATCACAAACTGTTTTTGCAGACTCACAACTGCTAAGAAAATCTTCCTGTACCCTTTTTATGGTTTCAGAACGTCCTTCAAAAACGATTCTACCCTCAAGATCAGTGTAATCATACTTGTCAATATTCTGCAGGTCATCAATGCTCCTTTGCGATCTTTCCATTAGTCTTCTTCTATGTATTTGTGGTGATGAAGTAGGAGATGCTGGTAAGCTTTTGCAAAGCCTTTTAGGTACTTGAGAACTTATCTTCTGCTGTACACTAACCTCAGACGTATCTCCTAGGGAAATAAGGATATCTTTAGCATTGCTTTTACCATCTTAAGCTTTTCCTTAACTGTTTTATTTGCATGTGGAATGTAACACTGATGCCCAAACTAATCCTACACAGCAAAACTGATTCCACACCTGGCATAGCTCAGATTCTGCCAAACAATCAAGTAGAGATACCAAATTACTGTGCAGCCATACGTTTGGCAAGTCATGGTCAAATCAGGACAATGCATGAGTTCATTTGGAAAAACTGTTCGGCAATTCGTGTTCTTAGATTTACCTTCTGATCCTCTTAACTAAACCTCAGAAGGAATTTATTCAGAATCACTGAAGGTGGAAAGCTGCTGTAAAGACCAATGTTTTATGCAGGTAGATCATGACAGGACAAGGAGGAATAGACTTAAAGTGAAAGGGGAGGTTTAGGTTAGATGTTAGGAAGAAATACGTCACCGAGACAGTGGTGAGACACTGGCACAGACTGCCCAGATAAGCTGTGGATGCTCCATCCCTGGAGGCATTCAAGGCCAGACTTGATAGGTTCCTGGGCTGTCTGATATAATGGCTGGCAACTCCGCCCACAGCAAGGGGTCTGAAACTGGATGACCCCTAAGATCCCTTCCAACCCGAGCCATTCTATGAAGATATCTATGGAAACCACCTAATTCAACCTCTCTGTTCAAAGCAAAATCAAAGAGCAGGCTGCTCTTCCCTCTAAGAGGTCTAGGTTTAATCTACCAACATGTTTCAGTGGGCACTGGCAAGCTGCTCACCAATGAGTTTTTAACTTTTTTACACTAAGGCATTACATGTACTTTATATTTGTAACAAATTACTGCATATTCTATTCAACAGTTTGCTTTTTAGGGGCACATCTTAGCCTGAAGCAGTCCTAATTTAGAGCACATTACAGGTATCTCCCTTAACATTTTCAAGAGGGATAACAGTCTGGTAGAGGAAGTTCTCTTAGTCTAGGAAAAGGAGCTGGAATTATTTCAAAAACTACACACAAGTTAGTACTAATGCAATGATGATGCATCAGAACATTACATACTTAATTCACAGAAAGTATTCAGGATGCATCATAGGATAGCTGCAAATAGCTCACTATTTTAACTGCTGTCTAATTAAGATATTCTCATATATCTCCACAAGTTTAACAGGAGTTGTTCAGCCATCTGGTCCACTTCTCTGCTTGAGCTATCAAAACAGTAATTTCTCCTACATTAAAAAAAAAAAGAGCAGCTGAGGCAGTCTGCTCAATTCATTCTTTTTTACTCTGCTGCCCAACATCTAACTCCAAGGGATGCTGGTAGGAGACTTAGGAAGAAAAATCTGTGGGAAAGCAATACTCCAAGACTTTACAAAGGACAGTGTTTTAATGTCCTTAGGTGTTCATTGTGTTACCTTCCAGTGGTACAGCTGCAAATCCAGTTGGAGTTGTAACTATGAAGGAAGAACCATCTGCAGACTTCCCACCACTGCTAGAATTTCTCAGGTACATAAGGGATTCAACTTTCTCCTGAAAAATTTTACCATCTAGAAATAGAAGGGGAAAGTTAACACAAAAGCTTTACAAGTTCACATTCTTGGTATATCAAGATTCACAGTGTTCAGGTTACACTTTAAGCTAACAAGTGCTCAACTCACTAGCATCTGAGAAAAATCACTTGAGAACAGGTTTTTCATTGTTTCAGTGACTTCCCTCCATATTTTACTCCAGAATACAAAATATTAAACTATTCTGCAGTAATTAAACGCTTCCCAAATGTGATTTAGATCTGACAACACGCTTGACTGCAGTTTTCCTTGACTTATGTTTATAATTTACACAGGACATTCTGGAAACGCTACAGAAATCTTTGGTGGTATGATGCAGTGTGAGCTCCTCTGGTTGATAAACTTCCAGAACTAAGCTTCTGTAATGATTATTTATATGAAAAATCCTGACAGATTGATACTCAGAAATGACCAGTTAAAGTTTATTTGAAACAGTCTTTTGTGGCAAATTTATATAACAGGGCAACTAACAATTTCTCCAGATCAGATGTCTAAGTACAGGTTCTAGCTTTAAAACTTCATGTATAGCAGTAACAATTGAAATCCTGTGAGATACACTAATAAATGAAATTGGACAATTTTTTTTAAATCAGAAAGGTAGAATTACTTTTATTTTTATTTCAGACTGATAATGTTCTAATGTACCTGAAGACCCCAGCTCAACCTGAACCTGCTTTCACTAGAACCACAACTGCCCAAACTAGGATATTAGCCTTACTGGAGAGAGAGAGTACTCAAAATGAACATCTGCTATCGATATGTATAGTCCTCTGAGCCTAAGCTCCTGATGCTGTAAAACCGTATGTATCTCAGAGTCGTCAGATTTGTATATAGTCATTAGCATTGTGTTCATACAGGCACCAAATGTTATGCATTACGCTTAGCAGCAGCAAACTTTAAAGAAAGTTCAGGACACAACCAAAGCTATTATCTGTAGACAGAATAAAGCCTCTACTCAGAGATTAGAATATATTTTACTCCTATTGTGTATTTATAATTAAACATGATGTATCTACCTATGTGCAGGGAGAAGTAGAAGTTGGTAGGATTGTGACAAACATATGTATTAGTGGGAGGGTGAACAGCTAAAAGGAAATTGAAGACCAGTGTCAGCAATTCCAGGTCTGGGGGAGATCCAAGTACTTCTTCAATTATTTTCACAAATGACCTACAAACTTCCCGAGGCAGAGAGGAAAGGTGCCCTTCTTTATGCTCCTAGAAAGAAAGAGCAGTACAACTGTTATTCATATTTTTCATCTGACAGTGCTTTTTAATTATCACGCTGTAATAGGAAAAGAGAAAAGGAAAAAAGCAATAAAAATCGCACCATTTGAAAAACTTGAAAAAGCTACTGTACCTACTCAACATTATCTAAGGGGAGCAATGTCAAAATTCACAACAAAATATTGCTGATGTTATGTAAGTTCACTTCCAGTAGATTGGCACAAATCTGAACTCATTAGAAAGCCTGCAGAGGTTTTCAGTCATCACTAATGAGATGTTTCTGAAAATATACTAATATAATTTGTGCCATATTTTCTTAGAAATAACAAATTAGAGTACTGCTAAAGCATAGTTATTAGTGAGGCAGATACTAAAAGATTCTCATATAACTCATGTGTTTCTCAGTAATGAGGACTCTGTTCTGTATCAAAGGTTCAGGGTTTTTTTTTAGGTTCTCCTCATGCATGGATTTTTTAAGCAAACCAGTGTCTAAGCCTTCAGGTAGTCACAGATGGTTAAGAACTGTTGCCCCTTCTGTTCATCAGTAGAAATACTGCTTGCTCTGCTTACTCTGTCAGTGATAAGAGTACTTAGGTTACTCTAAGGTACATCAACAATGCCCGCTGAAGAGGATGAAAGGGCCTGGAAGTAGGGAGGACATACAAAGAAATGTCTACAACATTTTTTCCCTATAGCATCTAGTTCCATATTTTTTCCATTAAGCAAGATCAAATCTAGTACTTGCCAAGCACAAAATAGGATCAGACTGGAAGTACCTGCAGAACCTGGCAGGTTAACAGGAAGTGGTGCACCACTTGGGCTTTCAATAGCTGTTTAACATTAAACATCTGTTGGTGATGGTTAGCTCTGATAAGGATTTCTAGAGCTGCTAACAGAGTTTCCCAAACACCTTGCTGAAAAGCAAACAAAACAGGAATATGGTTTAAAAAAATCTAAGTCTATACTGAGCATAAAAAAATAATTAACAGATTATGAATTAGTCAAATCAAAAGCACTTTTTTGTCAGCACGAATTAAGATTAAGTGACTGTAAATGGTCAGGTTCAAACTAGAAACCAAAGCTACGCTCATTGAAGGGAACATATCTTATTGATTAAAGCTACAAAAGATTACATTTTATCTAAACCACGTATCGCATACTCTTTGTTTTGTTAACACCAGATGATTAATCTCAACCGATTGATTTTTCCCCTTATAAAACTGTCAGAGTTGATTTAAAAAGTTCTGTTCAACAAATCATTTGCACGTTTTACGTTTATAGAATTTAATGCACTACAGCAACCTTTAAAACTGACAGTGGGAGCTTGACACTGCTACCAGCTATTCAAAATAACACAAGAACCATTTACTTTTATATGTCTGTAATTATTCAGATTTTCTAACTGAAGAAAAGCATTTCAGACTTAAGCATTTTTTTAATTGACTTCCAGACTTAAAAAAAAGTCTTAAAACAGAAACTAATTACCTTTGCTTTAGACCAAATCTTCCAGTCAAGAAGTAGCTTTTCTAGCAATTGAACATCTTGGATAACTGCTGTAGAATCTGTGTCAAGCACGAATTGCCCATTCTCATTCATATAGAGAATCTCATCACTGCAGCATCCTTCAAGAAGAGTCTTAAAGAGGGGGTGGACATATGGAATATTTTAAGTATTCATACTTAAACAGACCAGTTGTCCTATCAGCTTTATAAAAAATATTTATGAAGACATTGATCTCTTAACAGGAAAGGCACATATCTACTTACTGGTCAGCTCAGAAAATAATTTGAGTTTACTAACTCCACTGTAGGGATTGTAGAGGCTCAAATCACATACATTACATACATTTTCAAGCATTAGGTGGTTTGAGCGCCAAGATAGGCACTCAACTATTAGACAATCTGAAAGCCTTAAACCTGTCCTTTTCTTGTGAAACGTTATGGCTTGAGAATTACATTCACACCAAAGCTTTGAAATTACAGAAAGCTCAGCCTTTATTTTATTCAGGTAAGAGATTCTGTAACAGTTCTGTCTACCAAAAGACAGAGTTTGACTGACTGTTTTCCATATATATTTACAAACACAGCACAAAATATCGCTACCATGTATCTTCACAATCAACATACAAAGACTTCCCAGTAAACTTTTACAAGAGTTATTGCCAAGATGCTTCAGATAATCAGCGGTTTAATTATTTTCAAGATGTACTAGCAAAGGCCTTGCTGTTTATCCGTCTTGCAATAAGAACACACAAAAGGATGAGGGTTCATTCACTACATACAAGTTTTTCTAGCTGGCAACTTAAGCTAGAAAAACAAAAACAGAACCCGATTTTTCATTGCTTGCAAACACTTAGGAGTTTAAGTTTACTCTAAGGTCTTTGTTCTCAAAGAAAAGTTGGCTTCCCCCCAGTCCCTTCTTGAAATAAGGATCTATCGACACTTCTCACATCCCTCCCATCAGAAGTTTCTAGCTCAAGGTACAACACTCAGACAAAACTGGTTCCAAATTACTGTTCTGTCTTCGAAGAGTGTTTGCAAATGTACAATTAAAATCAGAAGTTTCTAAATTTGTGCTAACATTCAACACAGCATCAAGTTTAAAGAGTACCTTGAGCATGCGAAATCCAACAATGCACTTTGGTTTGATCAACACTCGGTGAATCATGGAATAGCCATTACAATTTTTCATTTCCTGTATTCTCTGTTGATTGTATTTTGTTAAAGATAGTATAAGCTGCAGTGCTAGAGCTTGAGTGTCTTCACAGCTGCTGATCTCTACAACCTGAAGAAAAGGTAAGTTTAATGAAAGAGTTTATATGAGAAACATTTAGACAAAATCTAAGAAAGTGCTTAACTGATAACTTCCAGATTAAGCTACTTTAAGATTTTTCAGATCACATACATAGGCAGCAAATGAAAGTTATGGTGGTACGTTCAGATTTTTATATCTGAAGTACTGATCCACACTGTTATAAATGATCATCTACTAAGAAAATAAGGAGTCATTACAAGAATTCCTTTGTAAGAAAAAGATTATTCTAAATAAAATTTAAGTAGGAGATGCCAATTCTTGTTATACAGTGAAGTTACGAAGAGGTTTCTTAAATCTTTAAGGCAAGTTTTAACTTGAAGTCCCTGGAGATGGAGTATTTCCACACAGATACATCCAAACAAAGATGTTTTATTTAGTCCATGAAAACAATTTGACAAATGAAGATAATAGACCATTCTTTCCTGTTCGGTTCTTACAATTCTTCAAGCCCAAGGATATATGTGTATATATATATATGTATGTATATGTATATGTATATATGTATATATTTTTTAACGGGAAACTCAGGACAAAATCACATACATGGAATTCCAAGTCCTCTTCAGGAGCTCTTGCTGTGTTGTGTATCAGCACAATTTCTTAGACAGAATAAACCTTTGAACATGGCTCAACAGCCTCCTTCCAGAAAAACTCACTGCTAGATAAAGCTCAAGTTCTGCACACTCTGTAATTTTACATTTATTCATATTTGCATTTTGAATATCCTGTTCTTAAAGTGCTATTAGAACCAGCTTACAATTCTCCTAAAAATTTATTTTGACATTCAGAAGCCCCGGTGCACCTCTGACATGCTATCTGTATTACAAAAAGCATTACACAGTTCAACAATAACCGCTAGGACCCCTTACGGTACACTCTTCTGCCACAGATCCCTTCCATGAATTTTCTTTGAAGAATCACATACAGACTTTTAAGTAAGATGCATTTGGCAAATGAAATACAAGACTTGCTGCCTGAGATAAAAGGACTATTTTATACAAGAAACTATACGTGCACTCTCCGTCTTCCATCTCTCTTACCCTAGCAAAGAGGAAAACAAATGCACCGGTTCCTCCAATTTCATGTAGTATACCCTGAAGATTTTTATATTCAACCGACTGAAGTGCTTTCAGGTGATGAGAATCCAGTACATTGCTCTGAACTTCTTTTGAACTGAAGGGCCTCTGAGAAGGTACAGTCTTCACTTGACCTTTCAATCTAATAACAGGTTCATATATAGTGTAGTGACTGGGGCAGCACGTGGCATAAACAACAGCAAGGCTTTCCTGAAACGAGAAATTTATCAGCCAGAAATTTACGACATTTGAACTGATAATTTGATAGAAAAAACAGAAAAGCACACAAGAAAGTCACCTACCAAGTAGTAGCAACTTCAGTAGTTCTTTTCTGCTTTACCATTAGCATGCTCTAAGCTCTGTATGGATGCATGAGTACTATAATGCAACAGAACTCCTTAAATTTTTGCATATCTGTGCAACTGCATTTTATCAACTTCTATTCTGTAAAAAGAATTACATCCAAAGATCCTCCTCTTATCACTGAAGGATAACAACTATTTTCCATAAGAACAGTTACTAACAAGATCAGAAGAAAATAAATATCACAGGTATTAAGCATTTTTTTCCCCCTTTCTAAAACTGGAAGAATAAGGAAGTCCAAAATAGAAAGTATAGAAAATCTCTAATTCTTGTACTTTTTAATCTGTTCTTCAGTCAGCTTTGCTATAAAATGGATCTCAGTAGAAGGTATATATGTAAGGCCAAAGAAGTTTCTTTCACAGATGAGAAGACTTAGACCAAAACCAACACTATAAAAAGTAGCCAACTAATTCTCAGAGAAAACATTAAATTGAACATACCTGGGAGGTCAGAGCACTAATTACAATCAAGAAATTTGCTTGCTGTGCACAAGTTGAGACAAATTCTTCACTTGAACATATATAGCTCTACTCCAACTACTCAGTGTCACATTAATCACTTCACCAGTTAGTACTGATGTTTACAAGGATTAGGTCCATAAAGAAAGATCCTCTGCTTACAGTTACAGAACTGCTACATAGCAAGATCAGAGAATTCCCTCTAGTGGGAACAATTCATACAGCAGGTGTTACCTGCATGAAGATAAGACTCCAAATGAAAAAGGCTCCACTGACAAAAAAGTATTCATTCTTTTTCTAATATAACTAATATTTACATCTGCATTTGGCACGGCTGTATCAGCCAAGAAAGATGAGAAAAGCTATGATCTGCCAGATGGAAGACAACTGCTCAGCGAAGCTTTCAGCTCTCAAAAACACTGAAAAACTGGGATGAAGTCAGTTAAAGTCCTCCTACTTTCCCAGTTTTCATACAAAAAGTTCAACTAAGCTAAGCTGCTTTGTCATCTTTATGACAACAGGAAGGAGAGGTGCCCATTCATTCTAGCACAGATACTTAATTTCAGAGGTGCCTGCTTCTCAGATGGAAGAAATATACAATGTTATAGACTCCAGAACACATATGTAAGAGTTGTCAGAATCCAATCCAGATCAACACAAACCCCACACAGAGTGTCTACTTGAAATCCAATTGAAATAAATGGGAAGAACTCTGCAGTGATTTTAATGAGAATTGGATCTGCTCTTGTCTGCACTGAGAAAGTGAAACATTTCAAGAGAGCAGGAAATGCTTTTCCAGTTTCATCAGTTCTAAGAGACCAGAAACCACTTTTAAGATACTTACAATCAAAGGTCCAACATCCACTTCCTTCTTTGCCATGATGAGCTCCTTAATTTGTTCACAATGTAGAATATCTTTACTTATATACTTAGAGCATTCAGTCAATGTTTTGCCATATTTACAAGGCATTATAGACGTGAAGTCTGGTCCACACGTGTATAAGTAAAATGCTTCCTCTGGTCCAATCTTTGCACCTAAAATCCAAAAATGACATGAGCTTCTAATTACAATAAAGCAAAATTTATATCTTGACTATTAGACTTCACAAGGAAAATTACCAGCTAGTTTTTACAGCACCTGCTGTAACTTGAAGCAACTAATAAAGTCCAGTGCTAACTACTACAGATCAGTGACTTCTGCCAAATATCACAGGCCACTGCTAAAGGAAACTGAAACCACATCAGGAAAGTAATGCGTATGAGCTGAATACAACATATCTGAATATTCAATTACACTGGTTGGGTTGTTTTCAAACTGAAAAAAATAATCTCTCCAAACTGTTGTAGTAGGCGAACGGCAACACCAAGCCTCTTCAACTTTCAAAGCGTATCAAGATTACAAGTAGTACAAACATGCTATTCAACTTTCCATGATATTGTAGAGTGATTCAGAAGGATCCATCAACAATAAATAGCTCACTGCAACTAACAAGACGAGAAAAAAAATAACACTGTAAAAGGAAATCAAATTAATCTCCCATCCCCTTTCCAGACAACTTATCTTAGGTAACCTGTTTATGAGAGTGCATCTCCAAACAAAGCACCTCTATCAGTTGTTTAAGATCACAGAATGATACAAGTCTATGATATCTGAGTACAAGACAGCTGGATTAAACTATATCTCTGGAAACATTAATTGTAGTGGCTGTAGTAAAATCAGACCATGTAGATTCACCATGTAGAGCTGATACTTAGAACAAGCATCTCACCTACTGCCTGCACAAACATGAAGTGTCCATACACACAGCACACCCATACACCCCAGCAGCCTAGGCCACTGCACATGAGAAAACACCAAAATTATGACCACCAATGTCTCAGCCTTTGGGGCTAAACAAATATTTGGAAGTCCTGGACAAAAGATTCTGAAGAGGGAAGGGAATTATAAACCTAAGAAGACTCAGAAGTAACTTCAGTAGTTTCAGCAATTAGCACATATAACAAGGAACATTCAGTAGTTGAAATTTTGGTCACTTTTTAATATCTTTGTGTTATTTGAAATTAGTAGTTCAGAAGCAGGTAAATGAACCCCATTTCCTAGAAGACAAAGACTGAGTTCTTTAAGAAAAAAATAGAGTGAATGCTGCCATCTCCATGTCCTACACCAAGGTATTATTTAAAGAAATATAAACAAATGGCTGAAGTAACTGGAATTGCCAGCTACAGCACAGAAAAGGCAAGACAACAGTGGCAAAAGCACACATTAAGTACTCAATACAGAAATGTTTACTTCCTCTCTGATATATCACACTAGTAAAGAATGTATTGTTTTGACTGTAATCAGTTGACTTTTAAAAAGAAAATCAAGTTACTCCTTTGATCGGGATAGGGGAAAGAAAGAAGAAATGAAGACTTATGCAGGAAAAACAAAGCATACAGAAGTACCATTGAAGAGAAGTAGATTCCCAAGATTCCATCTGCCTGACAATCGAAGCAATTCTTCCTGAGACGACGTACAGTGGCCAATCATACAAAATGTTTTATTACTGTCAGATGACAAGCTTGATTTCCTTGGTAGAGCATAATCTAAATTGATATCACATTTCCTAAAAATACATATAAAGCAGTATGAATAGCAGTAAGTGACCATATTTGCCTCCTCAAATATTCAGCTTAAAATAGTTTTAATATTTAGCAGATGAAAAGCCATGTTGTGATTGACATTAAATTACTAAAGCCATCTTCTAGGTACCGTAAAAAACTCATTTTCATAGCGGTGTATATATTTAAATACTGCACAACAGGAAAAAGGAATGAAGGTAACAGCTGTGTTTGTCTAAAAGCCAGAATTTCCTAAACTGAACAATTCTTCCTCATTCCCTGTGACTTCAATGAAAAACAAACTGCATATACACTACACAGGCTCTTGAGTGACCATCTCTTCCTCTAAAAAACCACCATTTTTCAAAAATTTTTATTGGTCTTAGAAAAAACACAGCCAAAAATGGAAGTCTCTGACCGCATTAATGAACCAAACTGAGGACTGGGGGTTCGCATATGCTGGAAATTACACCAAGTATTTGCTTTTCCAAAGGAACTCTGTCAGAACTGATGTGCTGTACAACCATGGGCAATAAGCCTGATGCTTTGAGAAAATGCCCAATGAACCTTACAGTCAATTACAAAGGCAGACTAATTGGGCTGTAAAGGTCATCAGAAGCTTCCTTGGAAGAATCTAATGCTCAGAAAATAGGTAACTCTCTCTATGCGGAGTGGTCTCATTAACTGCATATGTGCATAACATGGTAGTACTTTTTGTTTCCCCCACATCTCCATATTTGGACTTCACAGTCTACCAGAACAAAGACTGAACAGGAGGAGGGAGAAAATTAATATTAACCTCTTCAAAAAACAATTCCACACAAGTTTCAAGAGCAAACTAAATCAAGTTTTCACAATTTCAATCCCTGGTTAATCATATGTAGAAAAATAACATGCAGTAGCTTTAACAACAGCTTTAAGAACAACATTCCTGAAATTGCTTATTCATGGATCAAACTGTAAAGGAATTACAAGAAAGAAATAGCAAAGAACTCGTGATGCACCTGATTACTTTAAAATGGAATTTTTAACTACTTATTTTGTATCTGGAATACAAAAGGCAGTTTCACTATCTGGACTTTAAGAAAAAAGTTCTGATAATTTAATCAATTCCTCCTTTTCTAACCAAGGTGTATTTCACACAGGCCCACGGCCACTCAACCTAGCATTAGGAACCTCAGGTTTTCATCGGCAGTAGTACTTCCTAATGCCAATGCAGACCTTGCCTGAGGTACATGTTGCATTTCTCCCCTATTTCTCTTGACAAAGACAAGTGACTTCATCTCTTCTTTATGTCTCCTTTCAATCACATCTCTAGCACTTGAACTACACATCCTTAACTCAGATTTTTAACTTAACCAGCAAGGTTAAACCTACTGCTAACCTCTTGTCACAGCTGGTTTTGGACCTTACTCTCACAGCTTTGTAGTATTTATCTTTTTCATTTATCCATGTCTGATGAACAACAGCGATGTCAGCATCGGTTTATGGTTTGGACTAAAGATTCTGCAAGTAATCAAGACAACTGTAGAGCTAGGGGAAGTTCAGGGCAAGATTTCCCTCTTCCATCCCCGCAAATTGACTTCACAAACAGAACTTCAGCCTGTACTAAAGTAGTGTAGACATCTTCTCGTCAGAGAACATCTTTTTAAGTTTAACTAACGTGTAGTTTACCTCTGACCAGAAACCCACAAGGACAGCTCTCCACGGATATTTTTCTTGCTTTCTTGCTTCTGCTTATACTGTATTGCCAAATGTTGCCACCTGCCCACATGGAAAATATTCTCCGGAGATTCAGCCTGTGCCAGCAGGCCAGCTTTCATCTCATCATTTGGATCCATGCACATACTACAAAAACAAAAGAGTTTTTTTTTTTAAACTTGCTTCTCAGCCCCATATCTTATCAGTTACTTTGAGGTGACATTTTCCTTTAAAAAAAAATCAGCAATCTATTCCAAATGCTCAACATAATCTGGGCAAACACGTTTTCAACCGAGATATTTAACTTGTGTAAATATTGATACATACATGTAGATTCAAGATGGTGTCTGTATTTCACAAGGATCAAAGTAACTTATCCTTTTTTAATAAATTGAACTTCATAAAATAAAGTGCTCAAAAAAATCTACTGTAAGGATCCATTTCTTATAGGAAATAAAAATGCTGAAGTGTTTCAAAAGATTAAGACAAGGATTGCCATGATAAGTATTAAGAATTTTCATATCTGAGGTGTGAAAACAACTACAAAAGCTTTTTGCCTGTGTTCGTATATTTATTGTGTTACTTCATTAACATCTAAATTGCAGTGTTTATGACTGATCTTGTATTTCACTTCGGTCAATTATTTATGTTTGTCTACATGAAGCACACGAGACCCAGGATGTAACAGATCCTGTAGATTTGTATACAATAAACTAACTTGATGCTGGCAGCGTGCAAAATGGCTCTACTACAGACATCAGTTTTTTATTCTACAGCAGCATTCTCTGCAAACTATGAGTAGAAGTTAGATTAGGACAATACATATGCTCACAAGACAATTTTTGGACTAATGTAACATACCGAAATACAAAAGCTCCAGTGTTCATGTCTGCCCAGATCTGCATCATCAGTGCTTTGGAACCCAATGAAATTATATGCATACAGCCATCTTCAACAAGTTTATCTCCAAGGCTTAGGTATTCCATTCCTAAAGACTTGGTTTCTTCTAGAAATACAAGCATGTTTATAAAAACAATTACAACAAATACAACAGTGTCTTTTTTTTGTTTTAAATTAAATGAGCTAGAATGTACGATCCTCTTCAGAAACCTCAGTCTCTTGTGTATTGAAACAGACATTAATTAAGCACTTTGTTCTTGTTTGTAATTAAAGAAACACTCTAAGCACACATATTTCATCTAATTCTATGATATTATTAATATGTCATATTATATTCCCATGTAGAACTGAAAGTCTCATTGCGTACCCAAAGCCTAGATTTTTTATTTTTATTTTTTACAAATCATGCTGCCCTTTAACTCTTTAAGCAAGATTTTACATCCAATATTTTCTGCTTTACGTTATGAAGCAAAAGCATAGGCCTTCTTGCAAAAGCAGCTCAAAAATTTCTTAGATTCAGTCTCCCTCGTTTTTTTTATTTTTTTTTTTTAAGTTGTAAAGTAGAGGTATTTCAAGTGCTACAACTGGGAGACATTTTAAGTATCTCAAGAAATTCCCTGCTTTATAAATTATAAACCAAGAGATTCTGTTTCAAACATTTTGGGACCTGGCAACACTCTACAACAGTATAAACAGGTAAATGTTTTTTTACAGCTATTGGTATCTGCGATAGCACACACAAGGAAAGTTAAAAGACTCATATGAAGTTGCTTCAGGCTCATGATCAATTAGAAGCAACTTTTTAGCTAATAATTCCAATAATTAAATCTTAAACCAAGAAGTTTTAGTAGCTCTAAAAAGAAAAAACGCAAAAGCCACTTGCTTCATCAATACATATGAGATCTGCTAAGTCTGACAGCAGTGATTTCCTATGACCTTTTCAGCACTGAATATTCTCTTCAACACAACATGAAGCAGCACAAAGACATATTACTGAAGTTAAAGATTCAATGAGATTCGTAAAGGAATCAGGCACGAACCTGGTTTATGAACAAACTGGAAACATTTTATCTTTAAGTATAACTCACAGTACTCAAAGAATGCAAAGAACAATCAGAAAGGCTTATCATTCCTGTTCAACATTCATTAAAAAAAAGTGCAACCTTTTTGTATAAGACACATCAATTAGTAGTAATTGTAACCAGAATCTCTCAGTGCTACCTAAAATAGGAACAAGAACTATATTCTCACCTGTGCTATCAAAGCTGTTCTCTCTTACAGAGAAAAGTCTTCTCTTGACTTTCTTCCCCTTCTCTGTTGAGTTTTCTATGTCGTGAACACACTCCAGATGAAACCACAAGGAAACACTGAAACCGTCAGACATGTGTGGCCAACAGTTCTGTCCAACTAAAGGCAAGTGAATTGGGGCCACGTGCCAAGAAGAAAGCAGCTGATGACTCAAGTTTTCACCATCTGCCTCTTTCTTACTCTGTGAAAACTTTGCTTTTTTTAATAGTCCGGCAGTTTTGCTGTTGGAAGTGCCACTGGATTTTTGTGAAGAACTACTCAGATTTGTGCCATGTAGCAAAGGGAAGGCAAGGTACTGTAATGGGTTCATGTCCATATTAGTTTCTATAATCTTCAATACACCCTTAAGCAGTATCTCCTAGAAGAAATAAACAAGCAAGAATCAAACTGTTCAATACCACGTAGTCAGAGGTCACTTCCTAACTAAACAGAACCCCACTCTCCATTTAAACTCAGGTTCGTATTCTCACTACACAGATAGGCTTTCACATCTAAACTGAGACATTTACAACAGCCTTAAGTTACTACTTCAACAAGCTACTGTCCAGCAGTTTTGGGGATTTAGTGACAGCAGAGATCTTTAAGTTACCACATTTAGGAATTAGCCAAATCACAGTAGATGGTTACTGGGCAGTCTCACCTCAGATTTGTTATGTGCTAGCAGATTCACTTACATCTCAATGAAAGGCCACATCTTTTACTTCACTTTGAGGAAGACTAAGAACACAAATACAGGCCATCACCTTGTTTTTGCATAATTATTAACAGAACTGCCTGAGTCCTTAAGCAAAAATGTGTCCAATTATATAGCCAATTACTGCAAGCAACCTTTGAAAAACTGATTTACATACTGTAATTTGGTATTATTACATGCTTTGCAGTAACTTCTAATTTCCTTTACCTTGTTTTTTTCCTACAGACTCCCACACAAACCAGTACGTACTTTAGCAGTATTTCACACACAAGCAGTAGTTCCAGTGTTAGACAAGCCAACCCGTGACAGTTTTAAAAGTAATTTCTGCAGATAAAGCAGCACCCATTGCTGAAAAGGAAATGCTTTACAACTAAGGAAATTACTTCAAGTTTACCAGTATACAATATTGTCATCAATAACCATTATGTCAGTCTACTCAAGACAAATCTTGCTTTCTCATGCTGAAGAGTTCCCAGTATGTTCAAGAAAGCAGATTTCTAAATCCTTTTCTCCTCTGCTATCTCACTTTCAAAACATGAAAGGGAGTTATTTCAGCAACTGAATTTGGTCAGTTACAGAATTGCTGTTATTAGACGTTATTATATCTTTCTTTCCCAAAATCTCTTTGAGCACAAAGAGATTCTCTGAATTGTATTATTTGTTACTGAAGACATACCGTACAAGGAGTCTTCTCCAAAAATATCCGTAGGAGAAGAGTTAGTTCTTCTGAACATGTCTGTGAGCTCATCAAAGAAACGAGCAGGTCTACCAGCACCATCTGACATGCTAAAAATAAGAGAGAATATTCTTCAGGAGAATGTGTGAAAATCTTTAAAAAGTTGTATTTGATAATGTTAGGAGAAAGAATTAATGTGGAATTTAGAGTTCCACGAAAACACTTAAAACTCAGGAAGTTGCAGTGATTACAAAATGAATTATGAGATCTACCTACTTTCTGATAGTATTACCATTCACAATTCACTTGAACAAATCAGGATTGCTACAGCAAGTTTGGCTTCCAGATTTGTAAAACAGTTTGAAGGTTTGGGAACACAGCACCTAGATTGCAAATAAACCCCCCAAAAAGCCATGGTTTAAAGCCCTGGGATGGTTTACAATGTTGTGTGAGCTACCTTAGGGCAAGTATATAATTTGCTTCCACATTTTTTGATTAGCTAGGTATTTCTGGAGTAGAAATAAAACCCAATCAAGATATCACTCAGTCCTGTTACAAAGAATCTGAAACAACCTATGTTGTTATACTAAGTAAATCTAACTGCATCACAACTGCTATTTTTCCTGAATAATGCTTGTTAACATTGTCATCTGAGGTTTCTGATTTCAATTACTGTTTTCAGATCTGTCAGCATGTGTTTAAATACTGTAATCTCCACTGACTCACAAATAACCCTTTAAATACAGGGTTATTTACAGGTTAGAGATCTGTCAGAAGCTAGAGACACAGGTGCATTGATTCATGTCTGCCAATTAATTTTCTTGGTAAACTTTGTTTGCATTATGGGCTAAAAAATTGAGGTGTACACGTTAAATTATTAAAAAGTGTTCTTTGAATTAAACTTCGAACTCACCATGAAAACTAGACTCTGTTTGTGTCAGTATGCTCATAAATCCTCCCAAGATATGTTTAACAGCTCCCTGTTAAAAAAAAATACAGGGAAACAATCAGGAGGATACACCAGGCCAAAGAACTAACAAGAAACTTAGTTCAAACAATTCACACCTACTGTTGATTTAAATAAAAATTCCAGTTATAAAAAGCTTCCATAATTTGATGTTTGCTAATGAGCATGCTTTCATGTTCTGTACAGTTCAACTGCATCATGAGAAAGGCTTTGAAATCCAGATGATTAAAGAATTCCTTGCCACTATGCATTCAGCAACTAACAACTGCTGCCTTGTCTTCTCTCCCAAAATAGAATTACATAATTCAACAGGCTATGACAAAACACAGTACATTGGTATATAATGATGGAATACTGAAAGAGAGTTTAGCTTTTCACCAATTTTTGGGGCCAAGTTTTTAAAAATAACTAAGGAGTCCAAGTAGCTTCCATAAGAGCAACATCATTCACAAATATTCTCTTAGATAAATATAATTCAAAAATCTAATACATTTGAAGTTTCTAAGCTCATTAGTTCAGTAGATTAATAAGCTTGCTCTAAAACACTTAAAAATACTTTGAATCCTAAGTCATTTTGAGTGCTGAAGTTTACAAAAATAAAATACATGTGTGCAAGAGATTTTAAGCTAGTAATTCACACAAAGAATTGGAATACTAAATAAGACATTTTCCCTACTTCAGCCTTTCCTGCTTTTGGTTTAAGTTGTCAAGCACTAGTAACATTGCTTCTTAGTCAAATGACTATACATACAAACACTTTAAAAGCTCAAGTTACTTTACCATATTTTCTTCTTCTGGAGAAGTTTACTAAGTTTAGTTACTTAAAAGCAAAAACAAACTAACAAACTAAATCTTAGAAATCCCAAATGACCCCTGTGTGCTTAACTGATTTGTAATATAAACTTACGAGGAATGTGTTAAATATTTTTTGCAAGTACAGCACTGAAAGTTTCAAAAAAGCACGTTAATACATACATGAATATGTACATACTTATTCTAAATATTAGAACACCTGATGGTTTCTAAATCTGCACTGACAGTTTTTTGTGGTTCAATAGTTTTGAAGAAATAAAACAACTCCAGGTCAACTGTCTTTCAATACATTAGTTAAGTTTCTCATAACTTTTTAATTCAATGCAGCTTTACCAGCAATATTAATCCTTTACATTATTTCTGGTCTTTCCAAACACCATAATGAGTACTTCAGAGTTCAGGCTATTTTTTTTTTATATTATTACTACAAAACTGAAGAGAATAAGCAACTGCTTAAGTGTTGCATTTGTTCGATAACATTTTTACCTGTTCTATAAGTAAAGTGGCATTTCTCTCCTTCTGGTTGATGATTTTCAGGCAGCTCTGGAATACATGAGCAAGCACATCTAAACTTGCATTACCAGCTGACAGCAAATTTAATTCTAACATGCAGATTTCAGGATATATTAATTCTCCTTGATTGATGTTTTCAGTTAGGTCATTAAGATAACCTGAAGGACCAGTACATTCTGGTTCTGCCTTCGTGTCTGCCCCTGAAAGAGAACATTAGTCTTACTCAAACTTACTCAGATGAATACAGTTTGCATTACTTAATTAGCATATCCAAGGTCATAGTTTCTCCAATCTTCTCAAACATACAAAAATAGTCAGTAGTGTATCAGTAGTTTTCAGAAGTTCGTAACACCTTCTATTCTGCTTCACGTTTCCACATTTTCCTGCCAACAAAAGGGCAGGGATGCAGTTTCCCCCATTACATGTTCTTGAACTACATGCCGTTATTTCCTGGGAACTGGACACACAGCAATGATAAATATGCAATTCGTAAAATATGAATCTTTGTAACAGAACTTCACCTTCTATAGAGAACTCTGACCCTGCCGAGAAACAATGAATGTAAATGATCTTTATGTTAAAAGACGGGGGGAAGCAGTAGTTTACTCATTTAACTCACAAAATGCTCGACAGCACACGTAATGTCTTCGTTAAAAACAATCCAAGCATTTAAGTTCTACCTCTCACACATCCACCTCTTCAGGACATGTCATTTAAAACTAAAATGATGTGATGGAGACAGACATGCTGCAAGTGTTTCAAGGAAATAGTTTCAGGTTGAATTTATAATTCAAAACACTTCTAAAACACGCATTTGTATACAATTCTGATTCACTACTGAAAGTCTAGTCATACAGATAAACAGCAGTAGTGGAATGTAAGTTCACAGAACAAAGGCAAAAATTAAAACAAATCTATGTTCAAAATCACACCAGAAGAGTAAAATACATACTTATCTGTTGTTGAATATCAATAGATACAACCAGACTATACAACTGCAACCAATTTTTTTTAGTACTACATAAGATTTTGAGCATTGACTTACAGACAAGCTACTGATAAGTATCTCTGGAGATAACCGCTTCTAGATCACAATAATAAATGTCAAAAGACAACCCAACATAATTTCAGAGCAAGGATCATGTCAACTAGCATAATCAATACAGAACAGTTCCTGTAACACTCAGCATAAGAATAGTCAGCTTCACTTCTGGAGGAATTCAGTTACACTTGCAGTGAAAAATCTAAACTATCTGCATCTGTACAAAGTCTGATCATTATCCTGTTTTTGTACATCTTAAAAAGACAACCAAGCTTGACCACGTCAAAGACTGCTTTGTATATTCAGAAAGTTCACATTTACCTCCATCCTTTGTTTCACTGTCAGGGTTACTTTCACTGTCTGCTTCATATCCTTCTTCTTCAGCAAAAAGTTTAAGGCTACAGCACTGTGACTCGTCAGCTTCCTCAGATATATCTCCAGGCTGTGACACTGACTCCTTTTCAGTGTAATGGGTCTGTAAAATGCAAATTCACCACCTTGGTTCAGAAAAACAAATAGTTTTGAACCTTCCAGAACCTTTTTCTGTGCCCGCTGGGGAAAGTAACTCATCACATACTTCCAAGAAACTTGAGACTCTTTAAGGATGTCACACTTCTACATGGAAAATTGACTCTGCAAAGATGGATTTTTGTTACTAACTACCCAAATACAGTTTTTGGAAACAGGAGATCAACACATTAAGAAAAATTGTCTCCAAAAATTACCACTGTAATCATTTTGACATCCGCTCTTATGTCAAGACATATCTGCAGTCTCTAAGGTCTGTGAATATCCACTTTGAGTTCTTCCATTACCTACTGTAAAACAGAAGAGCAAGAATTTCCAACTTCAGGTATTTCCATAAAGCATAATATGGCTTGCTTTTTTTTCTAGAGCGACTCATTTCAGAGCAGCAAAAGTAGGGAGCGTATGATTATGCATCATTCACCTTGACACTTGCATATGAGAATCAGAGAATTCATTTTCAACAGCTCTAAGAATCCAACACATTTAAACCTTATTTAGTTTAAAAAGCTAGATCTGAACAAAACCTTGATCCAGCAAACCTCGCGGAATTAGATTTGTTTAGTCAGTGTTTCATACCTTCTCTATTTTCTCTTCAGAATGATCCAGGTCAGTAGAAAAAGTACCCAATGCAACACGAAGCAGGGAATCAAACAGAGGCTTCGCCAAGTCAGTTTCTAGCAGTTTTGACTGAGCAAGTTGTTCTCGTATTTGTAGTAAGATATCATCCACACCAGTATTCTAGAGTTTGTAAGATAAACATTTTGATTCATTATTGTTTTGGCTAAAATAGACCAGTACTTCAATTTAACAACTCCCTCTTCCACCTACACTGATCAGTCTTCCCAGGTAGAACTGTCAGACTTCACTGAGTCTCCTACAATAACAAAGACTTACAGTTTGCCATGACAAACACTTCATGGGTTAAGCACTGAAAAATCTAAGCAACTTACTGTTATTGTAAAATTACACGTGAAGGCACTCTTCCAAAAAAAAAAAAAACCCAAAAATATGCTTCTGAAACAGTTGGAAGTAGAGTGCATACAGACCACACCAGTTACTCAAGAGGTTAAAAGGATAGAGGGAGATAAGTCCAACTTCACAAAAATAGCAAGTGGCTTTAAATTGCAGTTCTCATACATACTACGACAGCAGAAGAAGATAGGTAAGGTGCTAAAAAAAACCTCAAGATGGTAATTAAAATAAAGCATAGTGAAGGAGTCTTTCATGAATCAATCAACTTCTGATGGAATGCTGAATTAGTCCACCTCTAAAGCTTACAGTTTTTTTCAGGTGCTCCTTAAATATCACTGTCATTTAACACCCCTCTCTCCTCAAGCACCATCCTCTACTCACCATTTTCACAGTTTTGCTAAACAGGCAAGTCACTGTTTACAACTTCTGTCTTGCCTACACGACTCTTAGACTCCAGCTCTGTCTCACATTCACCAGTGAGCATCCTTTCAGAAGTGTTTATCACATTCAACACTCATCAGTTCAAACAGCCAACACAGAGCACGTGACTGGACAAAAAACTACTACACAGGAAAAAAAAGGTACTCCACTAGAAAAAAAGCAGTCATGGCCAGCCTCAAATAAATAGTAGTCAGCATCCACCACTGCATTTGTGGGCAGAGGAAAACATGCCCTTCCACAAGTCAGGACTATTTTAGGCCAAAGAAAAAAAAATCTTCATCTGCTAGGATCATAGTCCTAACACAGTTCTTGGCCTGAAGATACATTAACCCAAGATGCATTAAAACTGAAAACAGCATATGATGTTTTTGCCCTCACCCATATCAACCGCACTAGCTCAAATGGTAACAGAGATAAATAAATTGGAAATACAATTAAAAAACCCAACAGGCTAAAAATCTCATTCAAACTGGATCACTCTGTCATTCCACAAGGCTCCTCCAGCCACTGAGAAGCAGAGAATCGGCACAAACAGGGATCCAGTCCAAAAGGGGATGGAAGAAACATGATGTTATGTTAGAGGACAAACAAGGAATAACAGGATACTAACCAGTAGGGGCAACGAGCTGACATACGGAAAGGTGCCTCCTCAGAAAAAGCAACTGCAGTCTATCTGCCTACTCCTATTCCTTCATGCCCTGCTGACCACTACCACCATCACCTAGATATACTGCTTTCTGTCATGCTTAAGACATGCAGTTAAATATGCACCATAACAACAAACTTTCTTTAAACTCCGAAGAAAAAAAAACAACAAAACCACTTCAGATGGATTGCTGTTAAAATAATGTTGTACACAACAAATACAATTAAGGTAAGCTAAGGGAAGTTTTGCGTTACCTGATGAAACATCTCTACTTCCATCTTCTGCTGTGTGGTGCTTGCACTGTGTAGACATATCATCAGCAAAGCTTCTAGAAGTCTGATGCACTGAAGTGCCCATTCAGTTTCCTCTCTTACAGAAGACTTTATCTCTTCCAGATTTGCAACTGAAGC
>JAOWBP010001760.1:30915868-30928060 GCA_028571105.1 Tragopan temminckii | reverse complement strand
TTAAAACCATTTCCCCTTGTCCTGCAGTTATCTACCCTTTCAAAGAGTTGATTCCCCTCCTGTTTGTAGGCTCCCTTCAGGTACTGAAAGAACATCCTTACATTCCATTTCACCTCCTAGCATATGAAGATTGTATTTCATAAAAAACACCTCTAAAATAATACCCACTTCTGAGAGAAGAAATTCACAAGCATTAAAGCAAACAAATCGCTTATGCAGCGAATGACCAGACGTTCACATGTAATTTCTTCACATCCATCTTTACACCATCCTCAACTCAATCCCTGTCACTTCTGCCCTCAAAGGCCTTTCGGTACTAGCTCTCAAGGGCTGCATTTTCTATTTACTGTCATGGTACAGATCAGCTTACCTGCAATTGAAACTTGTGGTTTCTGCTGACTTCATTCTATTTTCATGAAGTTGCTCATCACTTTGAGCATTTTTAAGTACAAGAATGCCTTGTACTTTGGTGGACTTTAGATCTTGGAAAGAAAATAGCAAAAGCATTCCTTAAATAATTTAAACCACAGTGGAACTTGAGACCAATTGTTGTTCAGCGTTGAATACTGGGTCATGAGCATACACACTTCATACAGTGCCACAGATCAGATAGTGTTCTCTCTGGCATCAGTGCAGTGTGGGGGAATGACAAAAAATTAAGGAACTCGTGGCCAGACCTATTACTGTGTGAATTTTGCCTTGCACTTGGTTATCTTTTCAGCAACACACTGCCCGGAAAGATCTGGAAAGTCCAGTAACGTAATAAAAATACTAATTATCAAAGAATTATAGCAACATTATAATGAAATTATACACTAAACCAAATTAGGTCAAAATGCCATAATATTATTTCAAATAATTACATTCCTTAACTGTTGTCCAACAGCCACAGCAAGGGTTACAGGTGAGACAAAGTTTGGTGTTGGTCTCTAGATGAACACAAGATCGCAAATTAGAGCTCTAACTGGTCTTTTTTCACTATTAATTCCACAGAACTAGCAAAGAAGAGCAAGTAATAAACTACTGAAATCTCCTCTGTACATTATAAGGTAGATGTCAAATTCCTCCCAGCCATAGGCTGGTAAAGGTTAGCCCAAAATGACCATGCCAAGGACTACTCATATAGCTGCACGTCAGGCTACCGTACCTGAGTAAAACAGAAGATGTACATATCGAGTAGGTGTGGATGACAGGCAGGAACCACTTGAAAGCCTAGATTTCCTGTAGCCCATTGTTATCTTCAATAAAAGCAGCCTTGTATGCAAGTTTATGGGGTATAACCCGGCTGTACACTGCACTGAGGGAGTGTTAGCTATGTTTATAAGAAAAAGAATAATCTTAGGAGAAGTTATATCACCGACCATGCAAACAAAGAATAGAGCGTCTGGCACACGAAGCCAGCCATTTGTTTACCCTCCTCACTACTCTGTTCCAGATAAGAGACAAATGCTGCCCAAGCCTTACACAAAGACATGGCTGCGAGTCCTTTGTTGAGTACAGAGTACAGTGGGGTTACACTGTCAGAAGGTATTAAAATCAACACTTGGGAAAAACATTATCAAGATAAGCTATTGTACAGCAGCCATTTCCGATGCCAATCTGTAGCTGTTTTACTCATTCTTTATAACAGAGAACATGGAAATAAAGTCACCACCGGCTCGTCAATGCTACGTTTACATTATAGAGCACTCATTCCATGTAGTGAATGCTTGTCCCAGCCTCACTGCTTATACTTCACATTTACAGGTTGTGGGATATGCTTGCGACCTCATCAACGACTTCGACATTGATATGATAACATGAACCATGATTTTCATCTCATTTCCTTTGGCGTTACACCCTCAGTGTAAGCTCTGGCTTCTGTTAGCAAACGACAACAGACATGATGAAGAGCAGCAGCACATCACTGACAGTCACTCCACAATAGGCTTTTGCAACTGTAACAGACTGCCAGGCTTACTCTGGAAATTGTTTATCTAGACACCAACAGACATCACATTTGACTCCTTGGTGAGGAAACAACTAAAACCCGAAGCAAATGCACTGCAGAGATTAGCACTCTTCCTTTTCTGTCCTTTTGACATCATTCAAAACTTGACACAGACTAGAAACAAATACCAGCTGACCCTGCCAGGGAGTGTTAAGCAGCACGAACAACACAACCCTTTCCGAAAACAGCACCTGCAATTCAAACAGAGCATCAACAGAAAACTTGAGAGGCTTTGATACCTGGTTTGTAAAAAAACACAAGGAATTCAGCCAAAAGCATAGCTTAAAAACAGTGAACATTTGCTAACCATCCAACAGTACTGATACTCAAAAAGAAGAACAGACAAGTATAAACAAGACACTTCATTCTCAAAGCAGACAAATCAGACAACACTCTCGCTCTGCAAAAGACCTCCTAATTACTCTCTTTCTAACCATTTTCTGCTCTATTCTTTGCTAGCATTTATTAACTACCTGGGGTCCCATGAGCAGACAGCCTATGAAGACAGCGCTGCATCAACCATTATCCTACACATGAAAAGCTGCTGCTTAGGATAGAATCACAGAATGACCTGGGTTGAAAAGGACCACAATGATCATCTAGTTTCAAACCCCCACCCCCGCTATGTGCAGAGTCGCCAACCACCAGACCAGGCTGCCCAGAGCCACATCCAGCCTGGCCTTGAATGCCTCCAGGGATGGGGCATCCACAGCCTCCTTGGACAACCTGTTCCAGTGTGTCACCACCCTCTGTGTGAAGAGCTTCCTCCTAATATCTAACCTAAACCTCCCATCTTAATTTAAAATGAGGATACAGAATTTTTCTTAAGACTACAGGGAGATATGAGTTTGATTTTTTCCGATGTGTGACAGTCTTGTTTCATTAAGGACCTCACTAACCAGCTTTCAGTCTTCTGAGCAATCTACCAGGTCACTAACAGAAATGAATAAGAATGCTCACTGCCTTTGGAAAAATAATGCATGCACTGCGTTTTTCACTAACCAGGGAAACATGCCAAGCTCCCACCGCAGTAAACAAGTATTGCTTTAATAAGCACTATTAAGTATGTTGAGATCTTCAGAGCAATAGCACTGCTGCATATGCAAGTTGTTTGTGTACGTACCAACTTACTAATGCTACAATCACATAAAATCAGAAGTTACTCAGCTCCTTTCTCACATCAGTGGGATGCTTGTCTTACAAACCACAAGACAGAAAAGTCTGCTTCTATAAGCACCTTAAGTCTCCTGCAAACATGCAGCCTGCTTACGTTCCACTGCCTAACAATTAAAACTTTAATCAGCGAAACTCAGTACTTATACAACCTGGGATTAAGAGATTTCTACCACAGAGTGGATGTGAAATAATGTTATCTAAAGTTTGGGGAATTGCACCATCTGCATTTCCTAAAAACAAACAAACAGGCACTCCACAACAAAAACAACAGTCCTTAAATAAAAATGCTTCCTTAAATATGGTGTACAGCCAGCTACCCACGTCACAGTGCTTCCTAAGCTAGCAATTCCTGTTCTAAGTCAGACAAATGCTATGCTAAATCCAGTCAAATTAAGGAAATAGGCACTTTCCAAAATATCCATCACATAGATATAAACAAGCCAGCAGACCTCCTTTAGCAAACACACCTAAGGCTACAGGCACCTACAGATGCACAAAATGACATGAGATGTTCAGGCAAGTCAACCTCTCAGTTTCAGAAGTGTTATTCTTCTGATGGAGATCCACACCTGCACCACACCACACAAAGTAAAGAACTAAAGAAAAACAAAGTAAAGAACATCTTTCCTCATTCCCAAGTCATCTTTTACTACGTATTTTTATCATTCAGTATTTTTTTGGGTGTGCCTGAAAGGGAAATGACACTAACAAGTAATTCTTTTGGGCACTAAGTTTCAGACTAAACTCTGGCAAAATTACTTCTGAAAATAGAGCTGGCCACGTCTGAAAAGTACAATGTAGTTTCTGTGATATACTCTGACTTTCAGCACTCTGCCCAAGACTGCTTCCAGAATCTCTCATCTCCACCATAACAGTTAGTAACAGCACCTCTGAACCAATGACAAATCAAAAATTTATTATAACAGATTTATATTAATGTATATCTTTGGTTACATATTAGAAACTCTCAAACAGGAAAATGGGATCTCCAGGAAAGGAGGCTCCACAACCTCTGGGCAATCTGTTCCAGAGCTCCGTCACCCTCACAGTAAAGGAGTTTTTCCTCATGTTTGTATGGAACTTCCTATTTCCCACTTTGTGCCCACTGCCCCTTGTCCAGTCTTTTTGGCACGGCTGAGAAGAGCCTAGCCCCATCCACTTGACTCTCACTCATTAGGTATTGATGCATATTGATAAGACCCCCTCACAGACTTCACTTTTCTAGGCTGAACAGTCCCAGCTCTCTCAGCCTTTCCTCGTGTGGGAGATGCTTCAGGCCCCTCATCATGAAGTAAGAATTCTGGTGTCTATCATGATGAAACTCCAGGACAGACTGAAGATTTCAGTGATGGCCTTAATCACTAGGGCTGCAGTTCAAGGTGAGAACACAAAGCAGAGTCCGTACAAGTGTACAACAGAGGACAAGCTACATGTCATTCAAACCTTACAGGGCTAACAGACTTGTCTAGTTCTTCTTGAGTGTCAGTTGTCCTCTCCAACATCATATCTGCAAACTAATGCCTTCTGGCCCACCCTTATGCTAAGTTCTTCATTAATGACACGGGCAATGGTTTCCCATGTTCTCCATCAAATCCTTAGCATAATTTCATGTAGTACCTTAAGTTAGCTATCCCTACTTAGTCAGGAAGTAGGACGTTTTAGGAACACCTCATTAACACCAATCCAGTGAATTCTGATGCAGTTTTTGGTGCACCACAGGCTACTGAAGCGTCCACAGCAGCAAAAACACAAACAACTTTTCCAACATTTAACTTAAACTACAACAGCTTATCTAATTTGATTGTGAAGCAATCAACATAGGACAAAGTATATTATGTTGCTGCAGTTTCAAGAGGTTTAAGAAGCAAATGTTAAACTTGAGACAAGTGGCACCTGCAAATCCTTCCCGTACTTAATATTTACCTTTTCAAAAGTATTATCCTGGGGACTAAAACTAAGTGCCAACTCTCTACTCTATTCGTACAACATCATGTAAGAAGTGGGAAATCTGTTGGTAGAAAACTGTCATGCTTTAACATCTCAGTCTTGAACTAGACTTTCCACATATAAATACCTACTTGATAGATACGAACATTATTTCAAAGAAATAGTGGATGAGATTAAGAGTTCTTAAAGACTAAAGTAGTTTTTCTTGTAATAATGGGCAATGCAAGCTGTCATAATGGAGCAGAGCAATCCTATACTGACTTTGTGCTAAGAAGGCACCCGAGTTAAATTCAGTGCACAGTGAAGTTTTCCTTGCTGATTTCCAGCAACTCAGCAGGCTCCACTTGAGCTATGAAGATCTGTATCCCCTTTGCAAGCTAGCAGATTCCCCACAAGTTCCCTCTATTGAGTTAGAAAAGAATATCACTGCAACAGTATATAGCAAAGAATCCTTCTGCTTAGCTGCATGCTGCACAAGTAGTATTTCAACTCAATATGCAATTTTATTGAGTCATCAACCAAAATGAAACACCTGGACACACATTCTTGTTAAGGCTGAAATCAAGTTAAAAGAGAACATGACTCATCTAGAAGATAAATGCAGCACTGATGAAAGACCGGTTCCCAAGCAGCTACCAACACACAAGTCACACATTAACACCATGCGTAGTATATGCTGTGTACAAGTTATGTTAAGCTTGTGGTTTTCTATTACCCAAAACAGTAACTACAATAGAGTTGTCAGCCGCGCTATGTGCGTTTCAGGTTATTTAATTTTACATCTTTCAGACCAGTGCCTGCAGGCAGAGAGAATAAACACGCCTTTGAAAAGGCACGGTGAAAGCTGTGGGTCTTTAAATGTAATCATTGCAACATGAACTGTGTTAAAAACCAACAAGACAGTCTCTGTGATAGCAAGTATAAGATGTTCCAAAGAGGAATCCTGCCACGCTGTTAGTAGTACCATGAAAATGCTAGAGATAAGCATGGTTAGCACAAGCAGAGAAGACAAGACTGTTATCTGAAGGACAAGATCTGTAAGGAGCACATGGTGCCAAAGAAAAGAACTGAAAAATACTCCAACACAAGACAGAAATTATGTAGAAAAATAAACTAGGGAAGACCATGATATTATTTCAAAAGAAAACCAGAGGATGAAGAACTTCAGTAAAGCATTCATAAGAGAAAAGAAACTGCACAGCTCTCAAGTAACACGCATTCAGAACACTCCCCAGATTGTTACTTTCTTAACCTGATTTAAAATAAGGCATGTAATACTCAATATCTTCTTCCAAGTTTTAGATTTGATGCACACCCCCACAAGAGATCAGAGAGCAAGTCCTGACAGTTGTGGTTGCATGGCAATGACTGACTTTGAAGACAAAGACTAAATTCCACAGACTGTAAACATCAGGGAAGAAACCAGGTACCACAGAGGGTAAGCCAGAATTTCAGGGCCTCTCCAGCAGAGAGCCAGCCAAGACTAACTCCTGCAAGACGCGTCTGACCTTGCAAAGACCCTCCTTCCTTATTGTGCAAGATGGCAGATCAAGTGGTCTCCGACACAGCTGGGAGAAATGGTGTGGATGTGATGCAGAACACACTGCATCCACCTGGAAATGACTTTAAGCATTTAACATACTACTCAAACTGATCTGGAAGACTGTGTACATCCTTCTCTAATTTGCAAGATGATCCATTCTAATTGCAACAGTACTCAGCAAGATCAAAGAGGGAAGAAAAAACAGGAAAGAGTTGAGCAGTGTCTTGAGGCGCTCTTGCTGAAGAAGTATGAATGAGAATATGCTATCCCTGAAACTGAAAGCTACATAGTTAGAGGATTAAAATTAGCAAGTATGGTGCTGAAGATAAACTTGGCCATTGTGTCTGAGGTACTCACGCAGAGCAGTTGAATAAGACAAGAGGGTCTGTGATCAGAGTTAAAGAAGATCATTAACATGCAGAAGACTAATTCTGCTTCCGGGATTTTAAGAAATTGGTCTGTGAAATCCATGTTTTCTAACAGTAATCAAGAAGAAACAAAGCAGCAAGTAGCAATTCTGAAAGTGATATGAAAAAAAAACCATCATTTCCCACAGTATTGAAGAGTTTCACACACTTGTTCCAGTTAAGCTCAGCATGCCAGCTTCCTTTTCAAGTGCAAGCAGCTTTACTTGCCTTAGGGAAGCTGACCCTGCACCTCTCAGGTTCTGCAGCAGAGAGGCCTATTCCAGCTGTGCTGACCCTCTTGCACTGAGCTGCCTGCAGCCAGCCAGGCAGCCAGCAGGACAACAGCCAAAAGGAATTGCAGCAAACCTCACTTCAGGCAGCTTTTCCCCAGCAGAAATGCAAGTCAAACAGCTTATGCTTAACCTCATATAATGCCTAAGTGTGAAACTTCCCTCTATTGCTACTAACAGATAGATGGATAATTAAGAAAATTTTGAAACACTGTAGGAAGCCCTAAATCCATCCAGAAAGCACAAAATAGTTCAACTTCAAGATGCCCTTCAAACTATAAACACCTATCACACACGAACACAAGATTTTAAGTGGATGAGATGATTTGGGAAACAAATTACGCCAGATGAAGACTGCACATAGAGTGAAATAGCGTTTTCGGTAACCAAGCACCAGCTGCAATGTTTGCTGAGAGTACTGGGGATTTAACATGACCCCAATAATGAAAATTACTTCCTAACTGAAGGAATGGAAGCTTCTAAAAGCAGTTCTGATAGTTTCCCCTCTATCTGAGGTTAAGATTGCTTTGCTCTCCCACCTTTCATTACAAAAAAAGAAAAAAAAAAGGAAGTTGACAGACTTGCATTTTTTCCTTTAAGACTATTTCAGTGTCTTTTTTGAGTCAGTATTTCATACATATGTACTTCACCTCCTGAAATGTTACAATAGAAGTATGCCGTCAGACTTCTATCAATTCCTGCAATACAATTACAAATACTTAGGAATATTTCCTTAAATCCTAAATATCTTCCCTCCTAATTCACTCTGTTCCAGAACAGAGACAGAACTGTTCATCCCTTCACACTGCCATTTCTGTTAGCCATTCCTGACCCAGTTAGTTCATTAAGGCTGAACCAAATCAGTTAACTACAAGGTCGACACATCTAGTCAGGTGGTTTTGCCATTTATCTCCCTCAAGAACACAAATCTCCTCCACAATACTGGAGAGGGATGAACAAAGTCGGTCACTTGCTGAAATAGACCTGTACAAAATAAACAGTTTCAGTGCTTCAAATGAAGCCTCGCATTCAGCACTATCCAGCAATAATTCCCTTTTACATTTTGATTTCCCACTTCCAATTTTCTCTTGGGAAAGTAGGAGGGTTTTTCCTCTGCTGTCAGGAGTCTGAAGAGCCAGGATGTCTCCTCCCACCTGCATTCAGTGCGCGGTGCGCACGCACTTTCCCTTGCAGCAGCGACACTTAACTGAAGTTGAGAAGTTGACTTGTGAGTGGAGGGAGGGAAAGGAATGAATAAACATGAGGATTAACTGGGATTGTTATAGGATGTTGACCAAGCACCTGGCACAGACACAGCTCCCCCACTATCGCGCCTCTCACGTTCCCAGCTCTTTTGCTGTGTACCAGGAACCAATCCAGAGAGCCTCTGCCCCACGTGGCTCGAAGCACTACACAAACACAGCTGTGGGTGATAAGCCCACAAGACTGCAGTGAACTACACAAGATCAGAAGCACAGAAGGCAACTGTTGCAGTGCTTGTTTACTACACGGCCAGCACAACACATCCACAGCAGCAGCAGGCAGCAGTGAGTTAGGTGCTGGGATGCAGAGGGCTAAGAATAGGCCAGAGAAGCAGTACTCAGACACAGACAGTGAAAGATGATGAAATGCGTAGTGGTGACTTGAAAGCAAGCTGGTGAAATTTAAATATCCAGGAGTCAACATGTAATAGTTGCTTCTGTGGGTATCAAGAAATAACACTATCACAGAACTACTGCATGGAGCACAGCATTACGTACCTGCCTCTTCTTCAACATACACACGCTAATGTATTGTGTTAGTTCTCATTCTACATCGCTCTCACCCACAGTATTAGATTTGCACTGCCTATCCACCAAGCACAGTGCCTTAAAAAAATCACACACAAGAGTCTAACAGCAGAACAAAGTCTGACTTTCTGAGGAAATGGGATTTTAACCAGCCCCAGGCTGTAACCACGAGCCATACAGAGCTAACAGTTCACAGCAAGAAACCCCTCTTCCACAAAGACTGCACATGACATCTTTCTCTTTTCCCCTCCCCTTCACGCAGTCATTATCATTTCTGCACGCTTTTATCTGGGGTTGAGGCATTCCCATGCACTAATTTCAACACATCACAGAAAAACATTCTGAAACACAGTGTCTGAACCAGAACAGGGAGAAGGAAAAATCTAAATCTGCTACATACCAAACTGCTTTATTAGTTCCTCCCAAATCACCGACAGCTGACAGAGACGTCCTGCTGAGTCTAAGCAGAAGCCCAGCCGCCCCCCCAAATGAGGCAGTGAGGGTGATGTTAAGCAGGGCAGCTCAGCCCACCTGGCTGCTCACTCCCTTTCTTCCGCATGCATTCACTACCACAGGTTTGTGAAAAACTATTTCTTTTTCCAGACAGATTACCTTTCTGTTGAATCACTGTGCAGTAAAGGGAAGCAGGCGGCTCTCCCCTGCAGCATTTTGGAGCTGCTGGGTCAGCTCAGCTGTCTCAGATAAATCGGAGCCATGGTAATGAATGCAAGTGCCCGGACTTCTACCTGGTCTTGAAAACAGATTCGCCACCTCCAAAACAGCGGTATCATAGCAGCCGATAGCTCTGATGATATGAGCCCAATTACTTGATGGAGATTCATAGGCCTTTAGATAACATCAAGCAATGATGCACCAGAACCACTGACATTCACAGTCACCTTGAGCTGAAAAAGATGGAATAAAATGACCCCAAACAAGTACAGTCTCCCCTTCCTTGCATTTAACAATGTTTATAAACTAATACAAACTACTTTTCCCAAAACCTACAGAAGACCACATTGAAGCTAACCAATTACCAATATTAAACAGTGACATCTTGGGTAGCAGCTGCTACAGCTCTCTGCTAGGAAAGCTCTCCATTTAAGAAGTGTACAAAGCATGACACCTCCTCAGAGAGGGACGGGAGAGACCTTGGTGAGGTCATGTCCATGATGGCTGTTTATTCCAGTCAAGTTAAATTCATCTGCTGAGGACAAGTAAGAGCATTTTTGGCAGCAAGTGCTTCCTGGCACAACAGGATCCCCTTAAATTATAATCATTCCACCCCCCTTTCCCTCTGCCCCTTCTACCCACAAAAGATAAGAACCAATTTTGGGTTCAGAATTCTCTATGTGCTGTATTATCTCATTTGAAAAAATATCAGCATGAGAACAGCAAAATTCTTCAAATACAAAGGAAACCCAAGTGTGTGCACAAGCTAAAAGAGTGCACAATTGTATATTCATAAGGATGCACCATTAAAGAAATCACAGAGTAAAAAAAACTCAGAACCGAGAGCTTCCTGAAGCATTTGTTAATATTTCATAGTGCTGTGCTTAACTCTAAAGAAAGTGAAATAAAAGCAGCAACATACTTGCAATAGGTGGTAAGAACATACAGTTTCTCTTCCCAAATGTTTAGATACTCAGTGTTTTATTTCCCATCAGATCTTTTGCTACTGCTCTAGTGCTCTCAGTCCCTTTTCTCACTGTCTAGAGCTGCCCTGCAAACCAAAACAGGCGCACTGAAAGGCTACAGAGGACTGAGAAAGGAAGATGTAAAAGAAGCATTTCAGAAATCTAACTACATGGTTACTGACCCAACAGAAAATGTTACGATTCAACATCTTAAAAACAAAAGCACTCTGAGCACACTATAAAAACACTGATGGGGGGGGGAAAGAGGAAAAGCTGGAAGGTGGTGACAAAAAACTCCATCGAAGAAATCCCTGCAAATTTTACACAGCAGGTAACAACCAAGTGCCTTCCTGAGCTCTCACTTCTAAATGCTGGTTTCAGAAGCACAGCAAGGAAAGCTATTTGCTTTTAACTTTCAAGATTCTCTTTCCAAAACCTCAGGTTTTGAAATCAAGGATTCCAAAATGGATCAGTAATGAAATTAGAACACCGCACAGAAAGGCTGATTTCTCCTTATCTGTGGCAAGGCACGAAAGCATTCTTGCTCTTCATTCACTGAGTGTTTTAAGTGTCCGACAGAAACTCCTGGGGTCGTTACACCACAAGTTTCCTAAATTAATAGGATACTTTCATCTTCACACGGCTGTTAATGGCCTGACAGCTTACAGTTAAAGGAGAGGAAACCCACCGTACTTTTATAGTTTCTCACACCCTAAGGCTCCATTCCAATAAGAGCTCCATGCAGAACTGCCCCCTGGCCAAGCAAGCAAACGCAGGCAATGTCAACAGATCCACCTCTCCTACAGATATTTCCTGCAGTTAAGTGTGGCAGGCATCTCTTCTCTGCTACCTAGCACACACATGAGTAAAAAACACCTCCTAACAGCTTCTGCCACAGGTTATCATGCCACCCCACAGGCTGCAATACGACCTTGGCAGTAGCACGGGTCTGTATCACCGACAAGTTTCCTCCGGATACCTTCACATAGCTCCGACTGGCTCGTGTGGCACTACAATCACGGGTGCCTCCTGTCCAGACTTTCACCTGGCTCCCATCTACACCCACACCGGATGCTTCCCCAGTTCCCAGCTCACCACACTCGATCACACAGCCTTCCTGACTTCTCCCGTCACCCTGCTTCTCTTACACGCAGCGTTTTGTCCTCCGCTCCAGCACCCGCTCTCAGCTTCCGAAGACCTAAGCGGCAGATCTGGCTTTCATTTGGGAATGCTAGGCAGTACCTAAAAGTTAACTAATACTTCTCCCAGACAAGCACCTCCACGCGTTCTCCCCAGCCCCCGCGACTGCGGAATTCCCCCAGGAGCTCTCACTGCTCCCCCGCCTGCTGCTCACCGCGGACGCGCAGCTGACAGCCCGGCTCGGAGGCCCCGAGCCCCGGCCGCGCGCAGCC
>JAOWBP010001760.1:30882769-30915804 GCA_028571105.1 Tragopan temminckii | reverse complement strand
AGTGTCCCAACACAGGGCAGCCGTCCCCCTCCGGGGCCGCCTCCCCATCCAACCCAACCCCACCGAGCTGCTACCAGCCCACCTGCAGCCCGGGCTCCCCGCTCCGCTCCGCCGCGCTCCGCCGCCAGCACGGGAGGAGGAAACGGCGCAGCGGCGTTGGGCCCGCCCTCGGGAAATTCCCAGCATGACGGACAGGCGCCGCAGCCAATGGGAGCGGTGTGTGTTGGGGGGGGGAGAAGGGAGGAGGGAGACCCCCGCTGGGCGGGGTCAGCGCTGCCGGAGCGCCGCCCGCTGCCCGCCCGCTGCCGGGGCCGCTTGCCGCGTTCTCCCCGAGCAGCCGCGGCCTCGGTGTTCGGCCCTAGCGAATTGTTGAGGCGGATGGGCTGCGGCTAGCGGGCAGCTGGCTGAGAGCTGGCGGAGAGGCCCCGAGTGCTGCTTCCTCAGCTCCGCTCTGACGCGCTGCAAACAAATCACGTCTGCCCATAAATCGGTAACGTTCCCGCCGCCCTCCCTGGGAAGCCAGCAAGGCCAGGGCACCTGTTAATGTCCCGAAAGGGGCAGCAGTGCGAGCTCAGCCCCTGTATTATTCACACATCAGTGCTCCTATCCAGGGGTGCCGAAGTCTGACAGACCCTTAAAAAGAAGCAAGGCTCTCTGGGCACGCACACATCACACCACAGCACACACACACATCACACCACAGCACACACACACATCACACCACAGCGCACACACACATCACACCACAGCACACACACACATCACACCACAGCGCACCCCTCGCTGCCTCAGGCCTCCCTGGAGCATCGGCCTCATGCACCCTGGCCTCAGTGCGAGGCGCTTCACACCCTGTCTCAGGGCCCATGGCACCCTGTGTGCATGCAAGGAGCCAGATCTTGGGAAAGCTCCAGGCACCAGGATGCTGTGGCCCACCTGCCAGTTAGCTTGGATGTATAGTATAGTACAGCATAGTATAGAATAGAATCATTACAGTTGGAAAAGACCACCAAGATCACCTAGTCCAACGTCCAACCCATCCCCACCGTGCCCACTAAATGATGTCCCTCAGTGCCACATCCACACATTTCCCGAACACCTCCAGGGACGGTGACTGCACCACCTCCCTGAGCAGCCTGCGCCACTGCCTCACTGCTCTTTCTGTGAAGAAATGTTTCCTAACACCCAGCCTGAACCTCTCCTGGTGCAACTTGAGGCCATTCCTTTTCATCCTGTTGCTGTTATCTGGGAGAAGAGGCTGATTGACCTCCACCTCACCACAACTGCCTTTCAGGTCATTGTAGGTAGGGAGTGGTAAGTTCTCCCCCAAGCATCTATTCCCCAGGCTAAACAATTCAAGTTGGACTAAAAAGAAAAAAAAAAAGAAAGAAAGAAAAAAAAAATGCTGAAAAATGTAAGGAAATAAAATTAAAGATTTTATCAGTGCAACCTGTCTTTCAAATACATGGAGTTTCTTTAATTCTAGTAATTAAAGCTCCTGCTCCAGATATGACAGCATGCCTGCTGCTCAGTTTTAAATCAGTGCTTTACCATAAAATACTATGCATGAGGGAATTGATTCTGAATTAATGTGCGTCAATATAAATTTGCAACATCTCCATTAAAGTGAGTAACACAACCTCAGTTCATGCCTGAATAACTTTTAAATCAAGTCTGGTTCTTTGTATCAACATTAATTCACTGCTAACTCTCTCTAGTCTGCAATCAAAATCTGAATCCCACTTAAATCTGCAGTTTTTCAGCAGAATTCTTCCTAAATTGTAATATTCTGCCCTAATTCTACCTCCTCTGCATACAAGCGGGTGGTAATAACATGGAAAAAAAGCAAGATAAAAGACTGTGAATGGCATTTTCCACTTGTTTCCTTGAACAATAGACCAAGTCCACACCACCGAGACATAAACAGGCAGCATCATTACTCATGTTCTTTAGTATGCAGTGTTAACATTCACACATGGTGGATTTAGATAATTGGTTCCAAAATTTTAGGGGTCGGTGGGCCACTGCCCAATCTCAGAACTTTGTAAGTAGCTACCACACATTTCATAAGCCACCACCTACTCTCATCATCAGACTTCAGTTGAAAATAGTACAAAATGTAAGGCCCAGATTTTGTGGGCCATTTCTACTGTCCTTCCCTTCTGATGAGTATTTATCTTTCTAAGAAAGTTTACCTATGTTTTAATGGTGTAACAAAGCCTAATTATAAAACTGTGAAGTGATACACGTGAGCTGCCTTGGAGCCACCAACTTAAGGCTTTTAGAAAGGACACCTTCAGACAGCTCAGATTTGCAGAGGATGAGAATTAATCTGTTTTCCCAAGGAAGCACATACTCCACTTTTTCTTATGGTACCGGGAAATATCTGAAGGAGTGAGAAAAATGGTAATATAACTTTGCACTTAGGAAATCACTGAATGTTGTGAATGTTATTAAAATAACATGCTAGTTTAGATGGGGGTAATATATAATACATATACCGTGCAAGGAAGCAGTCTGTGAGCCGATGCCCTTCCAGATGAATGCTGGAGGAGGCAGCTGCTGGACAAATACAAGGACATACAAAGCCAGGCTGGTTGTGTTTCATGCCTGAATTCTTCGTGTTTGACTAGCTGACTAGAGTGGTACATAAAAACCAGAAAGGAGAAAATGAAAACATTATTTAATGTGTTTGCAAAGGCAAAATTAAGTGAGGTTAAATGGCTTCAGAGCTGAAAGTTCAGGAAGCATCCTTTAGCTGTCTAGGCTCGTGTGCTGCAAGCAGGGCTGGATCCCTAGCAGTGCTTGACTCCGCTGCAGTAACTCCTGGCCAGCACAGAGCTGACTGGTGGTTCTAGTTCCAGTTTCCAGAAAAGGCAAGCAGATAGCCAGAGAGCCTGGCTATAGCACACTGTATGAACCCTATATTTGACCTACGTGTAATCGTTGGGGAAGAATTAAAAATGACTTGAATTACCAGTTTTGAATTAGCCCATCTAGTTTGACCAACCTCGGCTTTCCCATTTAGAAGGTATTCATCCAGTTTAAAGTGAACTTAAAAGTCATTGAGGTAAAACACTAATTGCGAGGTAGACAACTGGAATTAAAATGCCCCTGTATGTCCTGAGTTTTGATGATGTGAGAAGGCTTGATTGTAATCAATTTCTGTAAAAATAATTGAAGCTGGAATAATTCACACTACAAAAATGAGAGAAGCACAACGAGAAATGCAAATAGTATAATAAATATATACACACAGCACTTTGAGCTGTAGTTTGCACCTTCTCATGAGTACCAAGTGTTTGAATTACACCAGATGGTCATCTCTTACAGTTGCACATGCCATGTGCCTGTAACCATGTCCACAGCCCAAACCCTGTTCTACAGTAAATAAACATGTAAAGGAAGAGCTCTCAAGCTGAGTCAGTGAAGCCGGGGAGAGATCTCAATAAAGGCAGGCCAGACTGCCATTTCCACACATCCTTTTAAAGTCCACCTGTGTCTCTGGATCTCCTACCCATGTGAAAATACACACCACCTTATGTTCCTAATCCACTGCAAAAAGCTCATCTGCAATTCACAATAACAAAGATTTTATGCCTCCCTTTATCTCTTCTGATCTTGCCCGCTTGTTTCTGTTGGTTTTCTCTAGTTCTTCTGTGTTGTAAAACAGAAAAATCTTTCTCTGGTCCATTTCACTGTGCTGCCTGTGGTGTTAGGATTCATTGTCAAATCTCCCCTCCTTTTGTTCCACTCCCCGCAAGTCCCAGGCTGTTTAATCATTCATGGTGTACAAGTGGCTTCAGGTATCTTGTCCTTTTTTCTATCTTTTGTTGTTCTTCTTTAGCATGAGAGAACTGGAGCTGCAGACAATATTCAAGATGCTGTTTCCCCAACAAATTTCCAGTATACTATGCTCTTTGTGCTTTTCTTAATAATTCCTAACGTTACACTCCCCCTCCACCACTGAGTGTTGGGCTGACAGCTTCAAAAAAAACCCACCATAATCCAGAGATCTCTTCTGCCTGAGCACTGGGGGTTGGAAATCTGGCACTTCTCTCTTTGCCTGTGAAATCTGGGTTGTTTCAGCAGGGGCACATTGCTTCAGAGATAACCCACACCTTGAAATCTTCTTCCCAGCTGACCTTCATTTTACCAATCTGGAGAAACTGTTCATCCAGAAGCACTTGCACCTCAAGCTGCTCTTCATTTTCTGAATAACTTGTATGTTCAACACAAGGCCAGGCACAGATTTCTGTGAGACTTCATGGGGAGCTCTTACTTTCTACAGGCCTTTATGACCACTTCAGGTCAGATATCAAAACACAAACAAAAAGCATTTGTTGTACTAATCTGTATTTCCCTTCCTTCCTCCCCTCCACTTTCTTTCTCTCTTTCTTTCAGCTGTTTGTTCTAAACATTGTTTTATTGCCATCAGTGAAGCATTAGAAAGATTCAGCAGCAAAACTTTCTGTCTTTCACAAACAAATGATGGTACTCTATTTTAATTGTTTTTCATTTGCTCATTTGCTTGTTTAAGGCAGACAAATAAGCAGCCAGTCTGGCAGCAGAAAGCTGTTAATCACAACACTGTGAATAAATCAATAAACCTAGATCATTTTCTGGCAAAAAGACTGCAATTTTTGCTAACTTGACAATAAACAAAACAATTCTGCTACTGCACAACCCTCAGACTGCATTTCCCCCCATGATCTGAGGTTGGCAATCTAACAGCTTCATCTCCAGTCCCCAGTGCAGTAATCAAAATGTTCTGGCCTGCAGTGCGAGAGGCAAAAAGCAAGTAAGAGAGGCACAAACTTCTCAGTGAATTACCTCTGCTGGAAAGGGGAAGGAAATTCATCAGAGGTAGATGTTCAATTTTAACAGGCTTTTCCTCTGATTAGAACAGTGGATGTCTCCCTCTTCAGAGGCAGCCACCCATCTCCATAAATAACAGTGGAGCATGCTACATTTAATCACAGAAAGCCGGCTGATGGCTCTTGGCATTACTCAAACAACAGCAGCAGCAGTGCTCCCTACAAAGCAGGGTGGTTGGATCTAGACAATCTTTAAGGTCTCTTCCAACCCAAGCCATTCTATGAGTCTATGAGTCTATGACTCTGTGCAAGGAGCTACCCAGAAGTGTTCATGGCAGCTATAGCCAGCTGTGGGGACAGCAGGACCAGGAAGAGGAAACCTTCCTCTGGAGTTCCTCACCTGCTGGTACAGCAGCACCTGAGTGCCTTTGGGGCTGCTCAAAAATGCCCTGCAGGTGCTGGAAGTGTTGGTGAGAACTGAGGTACTTCAGAGCCTGCTCCACACCCAGCATGGAGAATGGGCGCTCATGTTGGCAGGGCAAAAGGGACATTTTCCTAAGGCTCTTCTAGTGAGGATGTTTAGAGACACGGTTCCCTGCTGGTACTTACAGCTTCGTCTCTGGCACAGAAGACTTGGAAGAAGGAATGATCATGCAGAGCAAGAAAAGGGGTGCAAAAGTCAGCATCGGGGCAGCTCACAGACATTGTCTGTCCTTGGACAAACATGGCTCATGGAGCAGCCCCTGTGATAACACTCAACCTTTGTGCTCCCTGCCTTTCTGTAGGAGGCACTTTCTCCAGATGAGCATTCTTGAGCAGGCACTGGCTCTGGATTCACTGTCAAACACAAAGTGTGCCGTATTTTGGATGCTCTCACTTCCCCACAAGTAGCAGCAGACTGCGTTGCAGCCTGGGCTGTCCTGGGAGCATCGCGTCCCCTCCCCTCCACACTTGCCTGGTCACGTTTTCTGTTCTTTGTCCAAATGTCTCCTGCATTGCTCCAAGTCACTCATTTGATGCCATAATGTAGCTTACAGAAAAGGAAAATTGCACTGATTCAAGGCAAGGAACTGAGCCAGTTTTGCAGCTTTACGTAAGTCTGCGGAGTGGGGCAGGTATTTAGTTACATTAAATAATTGAGGGGGGTGGCTGTCTGAAATGCAACAGTTTCTTTGTTCCACATGAAAGATGATACAGGCTCAGAATGCTTCAGACACACATTCAGAAACTAGCTCAGATATTTGAGAAACATACACTTATACAACCAGAAGCTTGTGCCCAGCACCCCTCCAGGCCCTCTGCCAAACCTTCTTCTTTTCTGATTATACGGCCAAGTTCTGTTTGCAGTTTTGTTGGCATTACTCTACAGCTTTCAGCAGTCACCCTGGAGTCTCGCTGGTGCAAATGTGTTTGCTCCGATCTCCAGTGTTTCCCCAGTCCAGCTCACAGTTCCCTGAGCCCCCCCCACCAGCTGCCCGCCAGTACTCCCTGAGTGCTGGCCTGACACGAGGTGAAGCACAAACCTCAAGCCAACAGCACTCCTCACCTCTGAGCAGTCCCCAGACAAGCACCACAGCTCATGCCGCAGCTGCTACTCACTCCTGATCACTTTGGTCCTTATGGCAGACGTGGAGCCTCTCAGGATTCCCACTATCCAGCTGCAGACTGCTTTGAACCCTCCCACAGCAGTGCCCAGCCACCTCACTCAGCCTCATTTTCTTGCACCTCCTACCCCAGGACACCTGACTGCCACAGCTCCACCACAAGGGGAATGGCCCTCCTTGGTGACATCTCCTTCTATTATCAATATTCCCCATTTCCATGCACTTTGCCCTTATGTTGGAAATTAGGCATCATTCCAAGGAACAAAAAATATTTTAAAACCTGCAGAGCATACCTGGTTTCCTCAGAGGGCTGGAGCTACAAAGCAAGGGACAGTGGCACAGAATCACACAGGCATCTTCTCGGGGGCTCCTCTGCTAGCACTGGGTGAGAACCTGGCCGGAATGATGCTGCATCTGCACAAAGTGCTGCAGTGAAGCCTTGGAGTTTCTGCTGGATGAAATCACAGTTTCCTTGCTGGTGTGCTCTGGCTCCATTTCAGCTTCACACAAGCAGCCTTTCCTGCAGAGGTCTGCAACTGGGAGGCTGCTTTCTTTTGTCTTGGCTTGGGTTAAAAAATAAAACGAAGAAAGAAAGATGAGAAGGAATGCTTTTTACTATTGGTGGCTGAGTGAACAACGCAGACAGCTACAAAGATTGTGTTAAGTGGTGCAAGAGGCTGAAAGCTTTCCAATATGCCATTCTATTGTGTTCGCCGGAGCATTGCATATAGGCACAGAAAAAGGGAACAGTTCAGCCTTATGGCAAAATTTGTGAACTAAGAAGGCTGTGTGAAGAACTTGGAACTCTGTCCAGCATTGCCGAAAGGCATGAGCAATTTGAGCTGATTTTCAAATAAAAGTCTCTGGTCTCTAATCGATGCTATTTCTCTAATCACAGCATTAGGGCCACCAAAGCATGCAACTCAAATCTGCAGATATACCTCTGAGACTGTTATTTTAGCTATCTCTTTTTGAACTTCCATTCGTCAACATATACAGAGACAGCAAGGAAGGGATCCCCCTCTGCCAGTCATAACAACAAAATTATATTTGTTCTAAAATACCAAAACCACTATTTAATATGACTTCTCAGTTTTGAAAACTTCTTGGAAATTCTCCAGGCATACACATAGCTCCTATTCTTGTACCTGGAGAAAACTGCTTCTCAGTTTCAGGGAGGGAAAACCTGGCACAGTAGGCACCGAAATACTATAGCAGAAATTGCAGTCTGACAACACAGAAATCTAAAACAACACTTGTACTGTTGCTGTAGTATCTTCCTATCATAAAATCACTCACAAATCTGCTTTTACATCTGCCTGGGCATTTATGAAAGTTTTGATGGCTCTTTAGAGCTTTGCTTGGAAACTGAATACCCACAATAATCCCAAGGCATGAGGTTTTTCTTATCTAACTTAATTCCCCTATGAATTAGATACACAGTCTAAACCAACAGTCTTCTGTGGCCACTAGGGAGAGAGAGGAACCAGAAGACAAAGCACTGCATCCTAAAAGATGTTTGTAGCATAAGTGGGGTGAACTGGCCCGTGAAAATGCTCCTCTCTATCCTCACTGACTATAGGATGAGCCTAGGCAATTGCCCTAAACTGTCTGAAGTGAGGTTGAATGCAAACCATCCTTGATTCTTCTATGCCCAATTGAAACCACATCTGTGTAAGCATTGTACACATCAACTGCTTGAGTACATGCCTCCACTTTTCCAAAATAGCCCCTGAAAGGATGCAGGCACGAGAAGGAAGTGTCTATTGATAACCAGCAAAGAGTCTGTGCTTTGACATCTTCAGGGTTCACTGTTTCTTTAGTGAACTGCAACAGAGCTGTGAAGTTGCACGTATCCAGGTTGGGTGGCAACTGCTTGTACTGCTTTACACGTCTGGAGTTCCTAGCCAAAGACAGTGTTCCATCACAGCACGTGCTGTGCTCACAAATGCTCACTGTTGCAAGAATGTGTGAAATATGGGTTCATAGCTGTAACTATCCTAATGATTTCTGTGATTCACATAAACTTGATCTGCATGGACACATGGCATTTCTCTTTCACTGTCATACTCCTAAGCAGTGCCCTGCCAGAGTCCCTACAGCCACAGGGACAGTGCTTTCAAAACTTTTCCCTCTTGTGTCAGAATAAGAGCCAAAACTGCAGAGTGACCTCGAAAGATTTAAATAGTGGGAAGTTTAGTATCAAAAAATGGCATGAGACAGTCACGCACAAAGGGAGATGATACAGAAGCAAGCGTGGTCCAGTGCTGGTGTCCAGGCTGCAATGCCCAATAGCATGGGACACCAGCACAGCCACCTGATGAAAGTCCAGCAGTCCACACCTTGAAGAGGTAAGTGCTCTTCTGGGGGAGGGCAGGAGTATCAGGCTTTCAGGTCCATATGGGTGCTGTACAAAGTCAGCTTGCCATGTACTGGCTCACACCCAGATGAATACCATGAATCTGATGGATGAATACCATTTTAAACAGGCACTCAGAGCAGATTGCAAGTATGTGCAATTTGGGAGTAGAAAAGCCTAAATGCTGCACGCACTCAGCACTGAAATGATATCATTTACACTGCCTGTGTGTGTCACAGCTGACGGCGATGGAGTGGGAGTGATGGCAATGGCTTTCTTCAGGCAGAACAATCTTGTTGCTATGCTATTTCTGAGCCCTCTGCTTACCTCTGTTACTGGAAATGACTTACATCGGTTTCTAAATCCGTCTCTATTGATTAGCACTCAGTGCGTGGCTGCATGGCTGAGTGTAATGATCACGACTCCTATGCCTTTTGTTATTCCTGAAGCACAGAAGATCGTTCTTTCTTTTTTTGGTTGCAGGATGTTCTTGTTAGCTCAGCTTAGGGTTGTGATACCTCAAAGCCTGGAGTATTCATGATTTGCTTTTGAACTTTCTTAGGTCAGCAACAAATAGGAAAAGAAAGATCATATTGATACTTTTGAATGAAGCTATAACTATCTGCCAATACATCAAGAAAGTACAAAACATCACACAGATCATCAGTTGTTGTTGCACTAGGTATTGTACTGGCTATCTTTATCACTGGAAGTGCTTGGGTTTCCTGCAATTATATTCATTACACTTCCAGACAATTTTGGTTTACACTGCTTGCAAGTCTATGCTTTGACTAAAAAATAAAGTTGATTGTCCATCAGAGGAGTCTGTTAACACTTGCCTTTAAATGCAAACATAACATTATACAGTCACCATTTCCTGGCAAATCTCTGCATTCTCTCTGTACTCATTTCTGGTGCTACTGTGTTTATGGCTCTAAATATCTACATAGATGATGCACTCCAGCTCCTTTCTTGAGGAGCACTTGATATCAGATGTCAGTTATTAGTAAACACAAATGTATTCAGCCTCTTTCTTCAGTGCATCTTGGTAAGAGTTTGCTGAAAACACAGCTAAAATCGTATCTGGTTATACAATTGGCCACAATGTTTCTCGTGTATTTTCAGTAAGATTCTCAGCTAAGGCAGTAACAATTATCCCAGTGTAGTTCAGTGAAAAGAGAGTACGTGGCCTATTAGGGTATGTAATGTGCCTGGTCATGCGATATTCATGTCCTAGCCTTTCCACAAAAGCCCTGCAATGTCTGCCTCAACATGGATCGGTGTCAGCCACTGTTCTCAGAGCTTACTGGGGAGGAGGATGAAGTCACAGCTTTAAGTTCCTGAAGAGGTTTCTTGGGGGCCTCATCTTGCTGCAGTGGTGTATCACTTGCCCCGCCTCAGCACATTGCAGTGGAACCTGGAGCGGGCCGCAGGGTGGCCACTGCCATGCTTCTCGTCACGCTGGTGAGCTGTGGTGTGGAAGTGTCCGGCTCCTCATCAGACACAGACACACTCGTCTCCTCATCCAGCACTTCTGCTGGTTCCATTCTTCATTCAGGGACTAGGAGTTGGTTTATGGTCAGAGCATGGATCTACAAGAGGTTGCAAAGAGGTGTTTCTAGCACAGCATGGACTTATCCCACCGGACTGCTGTTTAAAGGTATCTGACAACAATGTCATGCGTCTGGGGAGAGATCTTAATGTCTCTGTCTCTCCCTGCACAGTTCCTGCAATCACCTCAGCTGTTTCTCCGTTTTTATATGACCAGGAGGGAATGAAAATTGATCATTTGCCTTCATCTCCTGTCTGAGAAAAGGACTTGAAACTGCTGCTGTACTGGGGGACTGAGTGGAGTAGCCCATCAGACATCACAGTACCTCATCACCTCCCCCAGTGCAACAGGAGTCCCATTTGGAAAGAAGAAGCTGTTGCTTACAGCAGCTGGGAGTGGTGTCCAAGTCACCAGGGCTACTGACAGAACAGATATGGACATGGTGGGCACAGGAGGACACTTATCTCTAGGTGTTTGCTGTGTGCTAGTGAGGTCGGGTTTGCTTCCTCTGGTGCTGACTTGATCATACAGTTCATGAATAGAGGTTTTCACAGGGCAGCAAAGGAAACCAGAGGCTCGACCCTGTGCATTGCACTTTGCATGCCAGCTGCTTTAGCACATCCTCCTTGTGCTGAAAGCATTTAGAAACTCACGCTTCATGTGTGACAAAGTGTCACTTCTGCACCACCATTATCCTCCTGGCCAGTGACAGCAATAGCAGGCCCTTTAAGAAAGCAAGATATCTGTTCCTGGTAACACAAAATCTACAAGAGATGAATGAAGAAGGTTACAAAAATTAGAAGATGATACCAGCGTAGACATTCGGTGCTGATTTAGCTGCAACATATGACAGTTTTTAGTATCCTTCATAGGATGCTAATCTTTATCTTGGCAGGCTCTTATATAAAAACACAATCACATGATACAAAAATAACTCATCCTGGGGGGCTCTGCTTCTCCAGTGCTGTTGCAGTACTCTGCTTATAGCCTGTACAGAGCATCACTGAAGAGTCAACAAAGGCTGGGATGGGTATCCTCTGTTGCACGCTCTGCTGCTCTCACAACAGCCTCTCTTGAGCCCATTTATGGTGTAACAGCTCTTATTTCTGCTTGTAGGGCTGAAAGAGAAACAGAGTGTGACTCAGACACAGATGGAGGCTGTCATTTTGATAAAATGGCCAGAATCAAAGTCTGCACCTGCAGGGTAAGATCCATTCTGAAAGGAGATTCCTTATTTGCACGCTGACCTACAATAAAACAAACAACCCGCATCTATAAATTTAGTCTAAGCATTCTACAATTAAAGAGAGATTTTTTGCTTTGTTTCTTTCTGTTTTTTTCATTGCTGCTTTTTATTACTAACATGGGAGCAGGGATGGTCTTGTGATCACTGTTGCAGGCTACTGTCAGGAGATCAGCTTTTCCAGCTTTTCCAAAGTAACTTTAGTCTCTGTTCACCCTATGAAAGACTGTGATATTCTTCTTCAGGGCTTTAAGAACTTCTAAGATGAAAAAAATGCTTTCAAGATCTCTGTCCACAATGTCAAATCTTTAATGTGGCAAGACCCCTGATTGCACAAGCACAGTTTTCACAAACAAACCACTTTGGTCAGGGAAAGAAAGTCTGTAATGTAGAAATGAAAGGCAGAAATGTGATGTTAGTGATTGGAGAGAAATGAAAAACCTGTAATTCCTTGACTGTGGACTGGATATAACAGGTCTATGGAACCATCTGTGTATTTCTAGCACTGAAATTGGTGTCCGGGGTGACAAGGCCAGGTTGTGATCATTGCTGGGGACATAGCATTTACACACAGGACCTATTCAGAAGCCCTTTGGAGTCTGTACAATGCACTGCCATTGCCTGTTGTTAATCTGAGAAATCAAACCGAGGCCTTTCTTCTCCCAGGGAAACATGGCATTGTGCCCTCCTCTCAGGACATTATTCACCCTTCATGCCTAGAAGGCAGCTGAATTTAGGTTAGTGATCTTACTTCCCTTTATGTCCCTGGTTCAGTTTTCTTAAAAGCCACTGTCCTCCACAGTTTGTTTCACAGACCTGTACAGGAATACACACCATCAGGAAGGATTCCCTCCTGATATCAAACAACAGTTTCACACGAAAGGTGAATCTGGTGCATAAGGCTTAACTGCAGTAGATATGAAATCTATGAAATAAAGAAGCATGCACTGCCCTGTACAAAACATTTCCAATCAGGGACACAGGGGTAATCTTTTTTCCTGCTTTCTATAATACTCCTCCATTCTCGACCAAATTGTTCTTTGAATTGTTCTTTCAATAGATCTGCAAAATCTCAGTCGTATTTGTGAGGTCAAAAATTCCAGATTTAAAATCTAGTCATTGGATCAAGCTTTGGGTAACTAGGCCAAGTTACATTTCCAACAGAAAATTTGACCAAATGAGTGGATTGCATACATCTAAATAACTATTGCTTAGTTATAAGTATATACATAAGTAAATAACTATTCTTGCAAATGAGCTTGGGATAAGCACCCAGCAGCATGCCCATTGGCCGTGGCTCACCAATGAGATGCCATTTTCAGGTCACGGTCATGTAAGTACAGAACAGCTGGCTCTCAAATGCGTTACGGAAATGAACACATCAAGCTAAGGCATGAAAGGCTGCAATGTGCAACAGCCCTGGTTATAGGAAGGAGCCAGCCCTGACAGTGAGTGCAGGCTGCTGTGAGCTGCTGGAAACTTCAGAGAGGGCAGGCTGCGGCAGGAAATAAAAAAGCACATTGAATAAATCACTTGATGCTCTGATTAAGAGGCATGGGACCGTGTATCATGTGATAGTTAAAGCTGTAAGCTTCAGCCTTGAATTTGCTACACGAGTGGTCTGAATGGGCAGATGGTATTCAGGAGCAAGATTACTATTTTTAGCAAAACAGGGCAAACCTACTCACTTAGAAGTGGAATAAAAATTTAAAGTTCATTATCTCTGAATGTGTATGATTTTCTAAAGAGAGGTAATGAATCAAGTTCACAATAACTGAATTATTTTCAACAAGAAACCATTCAGCATAGCAGAGGAGCACTTTGCCTTTGTTTCCTTCCTGTCAGCTAAGGACATGTGCATTTTACAGTGAGAAATTTGCCTCCAAATGGGAATGGTTCAGTCAGCTGGTACTGGCCAAAATATCTATTTTCCTGAACTACCCAAGAAAGCCACAGGCTGGGTGACATGGAGAAGCAAATAAAATCAAGTGCTAACAAGCAAAACACGGTTTGCAGTGCCTGCTTTTCTGAACACTGATTTTCCCCTTGAGTCTGTGCAAGTCAGCACCCTGATGGCCAGCATTTGTCTTTGCTATTAGACCCCTAAGCCCCAGCACATTAGCAAGAGCAGTAATGGGTAAAATAAAGGCCCCTCCCTTCACCTTTCTGTGCTGCTCAGTGCCTGCTTTGTCCTGGGAGAGTCACCGAACTGCCTCAGCGCTGTCTGACACCAGAATCCCAAGGCAAGCTTGGCAAGTTTCACCAAGCCCTGAAACCCTGTAGACAGTGCCCCTAGAGCACTGCTCCAACAGGTAGGGCCAGCCCGTGCTGCTGGAAGAGGCAGGAGGTTTCCTCACTCCGGGCAGGGGAGCAGCAGCTTGTCAGCCCCAGCAGAAGGAGGCCTCCAGCCTTGTACAGCGCTGCTCGTGGTGAGAAACAGCGTGGCTTTCTACTACTTCTGATTCACCAGCCCTGGGAGCCTGAGCAGATGGTGCCTGGGGCTCTCGCTCAGCCTTGGGCAAGGAGACAAGCACAGCTTTGCCCCACAAGCTGTGGGAGACATGGCATGGAGGAGCACAGCGCTGCAGTAGGTGAAGGAGAGGGGTGGAGGCTCAAGGGAGCTGTCACAGAGCTGGGTGTGAAGGAGGTGCTCATCACCTGCCATCTCTCACGTGTGAGATCTGATTTCAGCTGGGCCTTCAGAAACAGTGTCTGCAACAGCCAAAATCACCTTATTGCATCAATATGGGAGGAAGGGCACTGCCGTTCACGTACAGTGATATATAACTAACACAAAGAGGGTCCAGATTGTATTGGGACTCCTGTAGTGGGCATCGCAGAAACTCCATGTAAGAGAGCCTTTGCCCCAAGGGGCCTGCACTGCAAACAGATTCACTGGTGAAAAGGAGGGAGAGAGAGGAGGCAGCAGAACATCACCATTTTAACCAGGGGAGGAAAGGAAGGACTGTGGGAAGCAAAGACTGTGGATAGCAAAAAAAAGAACAAATGGAAGAAGAGACAGTGAAGCTGCCTGGAACTGAAGGTACTGCGTCAGACAGATGACGAAGAGGTTGTCTGAGGAGGTAGCCAGGGACACTGCCCAGTGTGAGCGCCTCATCTGTAGCCCCTCACACTGCTCTTGCTTAAATGCAGTCCCTGCATCAGCTGGTTTTGCTTCTGCTGACAGGGCGACAGAGGCTGTTCTGTGCAGAGCAGATGTCAGTCAGTACAGCCCTGAAGAGCAACAGTGTTAGATCAGTATCACACCAATTTCTGTGCCAGAAGGTGCAAGCGATATCTTAACTGATTGCTATATATATCAAGATATAGCCCAGCTCCCAAGGCCAAGACAGACCTCATTCTGTGGTGATGCTTTTATTCCAAGCTCCAGACTCTTCTACCGCTAATCAAAGCACAATTCTTGTTTCGTCTGCCTGTGCCCACACATGAATTTCAGATGAGCGATTGTAACACTTGTTAAGATCATGAGAAATACCAAATGGAGGCTTTAGGAAAGCAAATCTGAGTACTTAACCACAAGACACACAGTATAAGTGGAGCCCCTGGAGTGCCTCACCGGGCCGAGGGAGCACTGTGCTGCCTGTCAGCAGCTGCAGCAAAGCCTGGCAGCTCTGGTGACATCCCTGCAGCGTGGGTTGGCCAGTGGCAGCTCTTCTCCATCTTCTCCACATTTCAGCTAAAGGATGTTTATTGATTTTGTATCTCCTGTGGCTTCCTGTTTTTCTGTCTCTTTTTTTTTCTTTTTTTTTTTTTTTTTAGTAGGCTGGATAAGAAGGTACACAGAGCAGGAACTGCTGAAGGGAAACTGATGCCAGCCCTTTCTGGCTCCTGGGAAGCTGAAATATTGCTTGCTTGTAGGCAAATATATAGTGAACTGAATCTAAGCGCCCTTATTTGGAGTTGTAAACAGGATTTAAGTGCTGCATAGGTCTTTTGACTTCACTTTTGAGTTCTGCCATCCATAATTCATTATTTGTTACATGTGACTCATAGGTTAAATCATGCATTTCTTCTGCTATCCATTTGCCTGCTGGTGAGTTTATCTAAAGCCTATCTATGAAAAAAAGAGCCCTGAAATGTGAGTAAAAGAAATCCCTTTTGCAAATGTTGATAGAAAATGAAAGAAAAGCTGAAGTAAGGTCAGTCTGAGCAGACAGACTGTGAATGGGTAGAGTATTTAGGTTTATTTTAGCTTTCATTTAAGCCAAGCTGTGACAATTCACCCAGAGATAGATGAGGCACAAAATATGCAAATTTGTTTGATATAGTTAAACTTCTATTTTATCACATTATGTGCTCTCTTCTGGAGCTGTAATCTGAGCTGTGGATCAAGTAAACATAACACAGACACAAAGAGTTAGCCAGGCTCCAGTGGACATAAGGCCTGGGAGTCAGTTTCTGAACTTTTCAGCTTGTGCCGAGCATCAGATATCATATGCCTTACATCTATTCTTGTGAAAGAATGCAATTGTCTAAAAGGAACCTAAGAATGCCAGGGACTAATTACAGTATTGTAGACAATTGGATTTGCTTTCTCCCTTTTGCCTCTTTCTTCCATCGATCAGGCTTTATTTCTAAGATCTTGCTGGGCACTTCTGCCAGTGTCTTCACCTGGCAGCCTCCAGCAAAGGAGCAGCACATGCTAGTTTGGCTTCAGCCTCAGAGGGACAGAGTAATCAGACACTGCACAGGAGCATCCTCAGTCAGACTGAGATGTTGTCCCCCAACCTTAATGCTGAAGTGGTGCAGAGAGGCCTTGGTGTAATTAAGCACCAGGCTCCATGTAGCAGTGTGGCCAGCATGCAAATGGAAGATAAATAAATGACAACGTGTTAGAAGCTTCTGTTCGCTATGCAGAACAGAATATATATACAGAATAATACTTTAGGAAAGTATTTGGTACTTTCCACTTCAAGTAATGTCCACAGAAGCTCAGCTCTTTCTGCATTGCTCCGCCATATTAATAGTCCAGGGGAGAAGAAGAGGGAAGGGGAAGGGAGGAGAGGGGAGAGAAGGAAGAAGAGGGGAGATTCTCAAGACTGCAGGAGCCATAGGTGTGTGCTGGGCATGCTTGGACCTGGCCATGGTTCACACAGCCCTTGGCATTTCTGTGGTAAATAGATGGAGGTCCTGGGCACTCCAGCCTCAGAAGCATTACTGATTACATTCAAGGCCTTCTCTGTTTTGTTTAAGGATTAAATTCTCACTTTCAAGAGTAAACACCCTAACAAAACCCCTCCTTTCCTCCATCTCCACAGTAGAGTCAATGTGTTAATCCACTTGATTAGCATATGCTATAGAGATTGCTATCGGAATAAAGAACATAAATTTTATGACGTCTGCTACATACACAAATGGAAAAAGTTCTGCTTATTATCCCCGCTCTTAATATTTATAATGATTTACACTAGTTAGGCTCATTGAGCAGAGGTGCATTTATCAAAGCTGGTGTATTTATTTCTGTGAATGTTTACACTCACACTCCCATAACAGCTGTGTGCGTGACAGACTATAATCGGGCTAACAGATCAAACAGAGCACAAGAGGCAAAAAAATAATTCTCTGTGCTGTGATGCCCTAGCAGAGCAGGACTCCCGTTGTGTCCTTTAGTTGCTCTGATACTCTTCAAATGTCAGCGTCTTCCAAAGAGGTTGGCACTCCTGTGCCAGTTCTTCTCAGACAGCTTATGCCTGTGCACATCCCTCAGGCCAGGGCTCTCAGCAGGATCTGCGGCGGTGCCAGCAGGTCCCTAGGGCTATGCCAAGCCTCCAGCACATTCTGTGCCTAGGATGGTCACCTACCCACACAGAGCCCCACCACATGGGCTTGCATATGGAAGAAGTGGGCTGGGCCCAGTCTCTGGTTAAAGTACTCCTCTTCCCTGCACTATCACAAGCTGTAACACTGACTGCAGGCTACACCTCTGGCTGAGATGTGTGTGATTTCTCTTCACATCCCCTAAATGCAAATGCATAGACAGGAGAAGCCAGTCACCAAGCAGTACTGCTGAAGAGAGGCAGATTTAACAGCACCCAGTGGAGCTGCCTCATTAAACAGATACAGGCATAATAAACAGAAGAGCTCCTAATGATCAAAGGGAGTTAAGCAATGAAAAGTTGCAGAGAGCCAAGCAGCAGTAATGAGTCTTCTTAATGCAAAAAGTAGCTACCTAGCATAGAAGCTGTTTATAGAACTAGAGAGAGAGGAAGAGACAAAATACCTTTAAAGATGATGATTTCAACGTTATTAGTCATCCTTCCAAAAATTTTTTTTTTTCTACTGAAGCTATTTATGTAAGTCCTATGGATGGCCACAGACGATGTTTTAAAAATATACTTGGGAAGCCAAGTAATCCTCCTTCAGAATTAGGAAAGAAAGAAGCTCTGAAAGTATTTTTTAAAAAATGAGTGTGAATTACTTTCGATAACCCTGCCATGCTCCACAGTTATTCTACAAGGAAAGCACGCAAATCTTTCCAGGAAAGGAAGAAGACCCCACAGAAGTATTGCTCATGTGTTTGTATCTCTGGCTCCTGGCAGCCTGCAGCACCGGGGCGAGCTGTTCAGAGATACGAAGGGTCCCTGCGCCCAGAATGTCAGCAGCCTGCAGACCTGCACCATGATGGGAGCCTGCAACTGTCCTTCCCTGCCCTAGAAGAGGATGCCCACAGTGCTTCTTCAGAGGCCTCTCAGGCTCTTTCTCTCTCTCAAACAGGCTAAGGTGGGACCCACATAGGCACAAATACTGCTGCTGGCTGACACAAACACAGCATGCACGCTGGGACTATGAGAAGCTGACCTGTCTTGCTGCTGCAAATGCAGAGAGGGCATTAATGTGCAACCACCAGCATTTATGCTCTGAGTATAATGAAAGCAGCTATCTACTTCAAAGGTGGGGCTGAAATGGAGATAATGACTACATGCCATAAGACCACATCCCAGAGCAAACCAGTTCTCTTCTTTGCCTGTGGTCAATAGGATTTACTGTTTGCATAACGTAAGTTTCCGCTCAACACAGCCACATGTGGACCCAGATGTCCCAGGGTCAAGGACTCTCTGGCACATGCTGTTGCTGTCACCACAGATATGGGCAGAAAAGGAAGAAATCAAGTGTGCCAAAACTGGAAGGAATTTCATTCTTAAATGACACTGAAGGAAGGAATCTCCCCAAGCAATGCTCCCCTGCCCGTATCACTGTGTGGTGAGCTAGGAGGCCCTGCATGCTGCCTGTGGTATCCTGCCCACTGCTGTCTGGGACCTGCCTGTGTAAACATGGGGTATCCTGCATCACTTTACTTACTCCAAATGCTCTCTCAGTGAAATACATCATTAATAATTCTCCTAGTCTTATTGCTGAGTTGGGTAACTGTGAACAGGACCACCTTTTTTACAAAGCCCTCACAAAAACCATGAAGAGCATTTAGGCACAAGAGGTGACATCCTTCATTTCAGTAAGCCAGATTCTGCACTTCAAGGATGCAAGTGATTGGTTGCAGACTATGAAAATGATTTCCATTAGCACACATGAATTAGAAATATTTAACTTATTGCTTTCTACAGAATTTCAGGGGTCCTTTGGCAGTCCTTTTGTAACTCAGTAAAAGGTCTTTGAGGAATGAGGGGCCTTGGGTGTTGCTTTTCTGATCTACATTTTTGCTTCTCTTGTGCCCCATGTGCTGCTGGTGAGGGGAGAGGTGGGTCAGTAGTCAACAACTGCCCTCAGCTACAGGAAGTAAAATGTGAGCAAACACCCAGGGAAGCCTGGTGTGAAATGGTTGAATGGGCTTTTCCTGAGGGAAGAGCACTGTGGTGGAGATAATAGAAGGTCCAGGAGCTGAGGAGTGGTTTTGAAACTTGAAGTTTTAAAGGACAGAGCATAGGAGGCAAAGATGTGTAAGAAGAAGCACAGAGAGAAGGAGAGAGGGAGAGAGACAGAGAGAGAAAGCAGCAGGACATAACTGGGAAAAGCAAAACATGCCCTTAGACATGATTTGGATTTTACCCAGGCCCTCTAATCAAAGGGCACTGCCAGCTGTGTTCATTGAGCTGACAAATGCTGGCTTGTTTTGGAAAGGGAACAGCATCACTGCAATTACTTCTGATAGCACTGCTCGCTTGAAGGGTTAAGTGCCTTAAAAACAGACTCCTCAGCGTAGCCCTGATAATAAGTAAGAGCTTGACTCACAGATCTGACCTTGAAGGATCTGTTGGATCTACTCTATCAAGCAGCTGCTTTGCCTCTTGCTTTAGGAGATATTTGAAGAGACGGCATAAAGGCTGCAATCTTGAGAAGAAACTGACAACCTCTTCCCTGAGAAGGAGCCTGTTGCTCCTTTTAACCCTGTGCTGGCAAGCCGTGGGGCTGTGCTGGCACCAGAAAGTCCCATCTGGGCAAGAGGGGGCTGGGAACGGGGCAGCAGGTAACAGGGACACTGAGAGGGCTGTCAGGAGGAAGGAAGGCCTCTGCTTCCGGTGACAGCGAGGTGTTGCAACTGCTTAGGCACAATGTGCAACTTTGGGTGCTGAGAAGTGCACAAGCACTTCAAAAAATGCACAAAGTAGTCCGAGTCATGGGGAAAATCGCACCTTCCCCCAGCACGCTTCAGCTGCCGCACAACAAGGCAGTGTGTGAACTGCAGTGAGAGCAGCTCGGATTTTACGCTGGGGGCTCCACGTCAAGCCCAAGGTGAGACACCAGCGTAAAACAACGAATAATTTGGAAACTGAAATTATCCCTTCGAGAGAGCATTTGCAGCACGTGGGCAGCCTGCCCTGAGATGAGGTGTCATGCTTGCTTCCTACCCCGGCAGCCAGGCCTGAGCTTTGCAGAGCCACGAGGCACCGTGGTGCAGCCTGCCATAAAGCACCAAGCATGTACCTGTAGACTTTAACCGCAACCTGGGCTGAAGCCATGTTTACAATTTGCTCAGAAAGAAAAACAAAAAAATGTGAGATTTCACAGGTAGGAAAATGAGCAGGTACAATTAAAAATGCATACTGTATCCAGAGCAAAAGCAGGTGCCTCTTCCATACGGCGTGCCTTCCTAGCCATGCACAGAGAAGGTATCTGGCACAAAGAGCAGGACAGAATAAGGTTGGAGGCAAAAAAAACCACAGAGATCCTTTTTACATCGAGATGATGCAGGCAATAAAGTAATGACTCACCCTTAACAAGTTCATCTGCTAGTTTCTGACTAATGCATTAAATTATATAATACACACTCATGTCCTTCCTTTTCGGTTTTCACTGAAGGCCATTTGTTGAATTACATTTAGATGTAGCAAAATGAACTGAAAAAGCAGGGCCATTTAGAGAAAGGGAAGCAATCAGCTCTAATGGATTTATTGTGCAAAAACCGATATGATTGAGGAACCACACACATACATATATATCTGGCTGTTTCAGCTGTTTCTGGAGTCATGATACAGCTAGCTGATGCCAAACAAAAATCCATACTAATGTCATTCTTTATTTTCCTGTTACTCTAATGTAGATCTTAAGACACTAACCACAAATGTAGCAACAACAGAAAACAAACAGCTAGAATTTCCAAGAGAAAGTTAAATTTGAATAAAGATTAACCAAAGTCCATTCTGAAGAACTTAGCTAACAGACTGGCAGGTCTCAACTACTGAGTCACAGAGGAACCGTTCCAACATTTGCAATGCCAACAGCGGGGACATTTCTTACAAAAGGAGAGAAAGCTCTTTCCCTCTCTGAACCACAACTCTGACCTCTGCACGTGGGTCAGAAGTGCATGTACCTTTGTTCTAAGCATTATTAAACCAAGAGCACATTTCCAGCAAGTGTAATTTAATGATAAAGTGAGGGACACAGAAGTACCAAATCTTTACCTGAAAGACCACAAAAAGAAGTTTTGAGGACAGTAAGTGGATAGAAATTATCAGACAGACAGAAATTTAGCTTATTTATATAGTGTGAACCTATCAGTGTACCCAAACAAATTGTGCTTAAAAGGGTGCATTTAGGAAAGCATTTGCTTAGTGTCTGTGAGAAAAAGGAACAATTCAGATGAACTCTGAGTGCAGTATGTGAATGTGGCGGTGTGACTCCAGAGCTTGGAATCATTCAGCTTCCCTTCGCTTCATCCATTCCGGTGCCTTGCATGCTCTAAAGCTGTCCTCTCAGTTAAGCCAGTTCAGGTGGGTTCATCATTCATTTCATAATATTGAATTATCTTTCATAAAAGCCCAGCTCTTGCATTCATGTGGTCAATGAAGAAACTTCACTTCCCTTTAAAGAATTACTCATATCCTCAGAGTCTCAGATCAAAGCATGGAAAATGAAAGCCCTAAAGTCTCAAAAAACAGAACGCTAAAAGATAAATGAATATTTAGTATTTACACAAACACTGAGTTTTTTTAAGCAAATGTCATTATTTTCTATAGGGAGACTGATTCATGGCTCACAGGGCTCTGCTATTTATACAGAGAAGCTTAAACACTCTTCATCCCCCCAGTAGTTGTGAGCTAAATCATTCTCTGCATTCTAAGGCCTGCTGGCATTACATGCAATACAGTAGGACTTTTCCAGCAGAAAGACAGCTGATGATGTGGCCATTTTCTAAAAGTAAAAACGACAAACATACATTCGTTAAAAGCTGCTAAGTCTTGAAGACATTAGGTTCATACATTTCAACCTGCTTAAACATTTGATTGTGCGTTCAAAATATGCAAGTCCTTTTTCTCTGGAATCTGTTTTCCTACTTGCCAGCACTGGCTGGCAGCGGTGATCAGAGGAAAGCTTGGAGATGTCAACCTCCATTTACTGCCTTTTTAATTTAATGCTCTTCTTTTAAAAATCTCATTCTTAACAAACAAACAAACTCAACACTGTTTTAAGGGAAAACCTTTGAAAAAAAAAATCACTATCATTTCAAAATTAATGTCATGAAGTTATCCTGAGAAATGGTTTTAAAATGCAATGATTCTCAGCTATTTATAAACAACCCTTACAGATGGCAGTTATTCCCCTATTAGCTGTGACCACACCATGAGTAAAAGAGTACCCTACAGAAAAAAAAAAACAACAACAAGAAACAAGGGAAAATTACATTTTCAATGGCTTATTTGCAAGGAAATGGCTTAGAAAACTTTTGAAAGGGCAAGTGAGACCATTTTATGTGTTGCTTCAAACTAATGGTACTGTGTGGAGGAATGTCTCACGAGCATGCAAAGTCTGATAACAACTCTGTACGCCTACAGAATCTGCCAGTTTTAAATCGCTACAGCACATTTAACACAACAGGACACATTGAATGAGAAGCAAGACTTATTTGTTTCAGTAAAGAGTGGGCAGACCGAGATGAGTTAAATGAAGCTGTTCCTATGCCTCTACGCATGGCATACGTTAGTTGTGAGCTCTGCTGGGAAAATAAATGAACGCCCTTCTTATCCCACATTTATGTAACATCTTTCCTCATTAGGACTTCAGTAAGTCATTGATGCTGAAATCACAAGGTGGAAAGGGAGAAAAAGCACCCTAGTCCATTTAAAATTACTAATTAGCTGGGCAATCTGATTAGACATTCACAACAGCTGTTGCTTTCTGAGGGGAGGAGGGGGGCTCAGTGATCAGCTGTGGAGACAAAGGCACATGTGAAAAGAAAGAGGCAGCTTTTTTCTTTGTGTGTGTGTGTGTGTGTGTGTGTGTGTGTGTGTGTGATTTAAAAAAACACTCAAAGGTGGAAAAATTCCATGATGGTATAGAATACATAATCCTACACCATTAAAATGGTGATTGGTTTTCTTGAGAGGGTTTGAAACACTGAGAATGTCCCTTGCTTTTACACGATTTACTTCCCTGGAAGGCACCGAGTGCTTTTCTGAATCACAGCCGTGTGAGGTTTTACTGCATACTGCAATTCTTTGTTTCTTTTATAATTTTCAATGGGATTTGCATTTTTGGCCACTGTTCCCACTGCAGACAAGGTGCGATACAATATTGATTTCACGGGGATGAAAGTGTTGGCAACTTTTCCATAGTCAATACACACACGCAGGCACATTCTATCTCAGGCTCCAATTACTTAGTTAAAAATTAAATGTAAAAGAAAACATTTTTTAACTACTACTTTCCCCCGTGAAAGTGAAACCTCTCGGTGAAACCATAACCAATAACAACACTGACTTCAGTTTCCTTGTCTTAAGACATCAGCTCTTTTGCCACTACTGCTGCAGAGGACCAGATGCTGTTGTAGGTCGTGGAGAGCTACATAGATCTTTTTCATGTCATATCTTAGTAGTAACCGGAACTAAACCACTGAATGATTCTGAAATCCCAGCTCTTCAAGCAAAACCATAAAGCTGGTGTGTCACATGTACTCCAATCACCTCTAGCTAATGAGCAGGGCTGGAATCCAGTAAACATACTTGAGTGGCAAAGGTCTTCCAAAATCACAGCCCTGACTATTGGTCTAACTTCCACAGAGACGTCATTTCCATTCTCTCCTCACTGCTCAAAGAGAAGACAGAAAGGATAATGCTCTAGCATTCTAAAGAGTAGTTCTTTTGTCCCAGAAGTTAGGGGCTCCAGCTTTTGCAAGTGAGCTTGTGAAAGTTTCCCCTGATATTATCAGATGCGTTACATACTAATTTCAGAGGTTCAGAGCACTTGCCAATCTTTTTTCTATTTGTAGTCTTGGTTGGAAATTAATCATTCCACAGGCTAAAAACCTTCAAGTACTAGTTTCTATACACAAAGAATTCCTAGTTATTTCTGGAATGAAAGTATAAGAGCTGAGTATATTTCAAACAGAGATAGCTGTGAGCACTGTCATCCTTTCTGTTCTTGACAAACTTAGCATCTCTGTCTAACGATACATCTGCGCTACTGTTTGGCTTTGATCTATTCTACTTGCTGTTGCTCTGTAGGCAACATCAGCAGACATCTTCACTGATATGATGTGAAATACCCATTGATCACGACACACTCATCTCCACTCTCATCAGTTTTGTTACTGTTGAGCAAGAAGGCATACGTTTTATTCTAAAAGGAATGAAACTGATCTAAAAATGCTTCATAAGCTACTTTCTGTTATGAAGAACTCTGATTACAACAGGTTTTCTGCTAGAATTGCTTCTGCTGGTACCGTAATCCTGTTACAAACTCAGCAGACTTTATAGTTTGTTTTACAAACACCTTTGTGTCCAGCTCCCAGCCTGTCCAGCAAAGATATCTTTGGAGTCAAAACGAACACTGTACGCTAACTGGTATGAGAAGCTTTTTAAAAATTGATTATTTCTTTAAAATAAGGGGGGGAGGGGAAGTATTTGTTTACAATAAAAAAGTAACATTTATTCACAACAGGGGGGACCAAGACCACCCAACGCTGGCCCTCCAGACTGGGTCTGGGAGAGTCACCTAAGCGTTTAACAAGCACCACAAACAGGACAATGAGGCAGCTCATCCCAGAAAGGAGCTCTCTGTAGGAGAGAGAATGGCCCCGGAGGCGTTTGCAGCATTCAATATCGTGATCCTGCTCAGACACACTCCCTTGCTGAAGCTGGCTCAGGAAATGGTGTGTGCCAGATCCAGGACATCATGTCTCAGACACGAACAATCCATTCAGTCACACCGAGACCTCCTGACCTCAGCTGATTCCAGGCAGAAGGAAGTCTATGGATATCAAAGTTGCCTCTAAGCATAGTGCCTCAGTCTCTGCAGGAGAATGCAGCAAAACTGAGGCAATAAAGACAGTCTTTTTCTCCACAGCCCAAGATATTATGAATCAAAAAAGTTTTGAAAAGAAAGAGTAACATATGGAAAGCGAGACGTGGCTGCATACCATCTTAAGATACCTGGAGCCCTCTTCTCCAGGTTTTACTCTGTTAGTCACAGGGACAGATTAACAGATATCTGGGGCCTCGAAGAACCTCCCCAGTCCCCATGACATGCCCTATGCCAAGGCTAGAAGCAGCACTGGATACTTGTGATGTGAACACCTTTCTTCCTATCTGACAGAAAAACTTTAGTAGAGACCTTAAAATACACCAAACGATAAACATCCACAAAAGAAACAAAAAACATTCAAGCAGAAACAAAATTAAACCAAACTAAAAAACGCAGACTGAATGAGAAACAAAGTTAGGCAAAATGAGATCTTAGAATTTTTTTTTCCTTGCTTGGACAAATAGTATGTTCTTTTTTTCTGAAAATAAAATCATTCTTTTAGCATTTTGGCCCAAAAACCAATCGCAGTTTCCAATGAGTGAAGCAATAAATAAAGCATCTGCTCCAGAGCTACATGACTGTAAATGTTCTCTCCTGGAGATTGCTATGCTATTATAGTGTAAGGAAAAAACAGAAAACAAGTGGAAGATTGTGAGCACAAGACTTAATCAAGACTTTAGATAGCCTGTAGATTAGACAAGAAGACTTTCAACTGTAAATTGTTCCCTTAAGCCCTGCAAAAGTAATGGACGCAATTCTTCTTCTCTGAGTACCAGCTGAACAGGAAGTCACTCACTGTATTTTGCTTGATTTTGATTCTGCAGAAAACAGAGGTTGGTAAACTGTGAGTCATTCTGTTTGCCTTCTGCTACCAGCCCCAGGTGGAAAGCCTTATATGCTAAACCACCTTGAGCTTCTGAAGAGCCATGTTTTTTTAAGTGTTAAACATTAGACACACAAGACAGTTGATCCTGGGGTTTCACACAAGATAGAGGGAGCACACTCCAGAGGGACCAGTGAGAATCAAAGGTACGAATGTGCCAGTAATGGTCTTCGTACCAGAGCAGACACAGTCAGAGCACAGTGTAGGGAAGCTCATTTTGTGATGAGGGTTGTGTACTGGAGCTAAAATGCTACACACATTGCTGCAAAAGAGAAAAGTCTTGTGATATACCACTAATGGCAGCGTATATAACCTGTCATGCATTAGGAGAATGCAACCTTTAAAATGAATGACTTCAGTGCATGACTTATGTGTGAACAGCACTTTAGATCATCATGCAGACTGTTTCAATATACATGAGATCTACGACTGGCTCCTAAGAGTTGTATTCTGTCTCTTCTCAACCAGACAAATATCAGGCCACTAGAAATCCATGTTTCCACATTATGGTGAAAACACACAGGAGTACTGGTGCAAGCAAAGAACAAGAAAAACTTCTCCAACCTCTCTGCCATATATTACAGTGCAGAGAGAAAAATACATATGCTGTAGAAATAGGAGCAAAGTCTTCCAAAATTCAGAAGGAGCAGCTTTCATGTGTGTTATGTGCTTATACCTATGACCAGAATTAGCTGGAGCTCTGGGTGAAGGCGGATGCAAACAGTCTGAACAGGGCTCAAGAGCTAGACAAGCTGTTATTGGTCTGGTTGTAGATAGGGTGCTTAAATGGAGCAGTGCAGAACTATGTGAGATAGTGGCTTGTTTCTGCATCCCTTTGTCTGTCTGGAAGTACTGGTAGGTGGAGCTTCATATACTGTAATTATCACAGAGGTGTCAGATAAATATTTTTATGCAGAGGAAAGGTTGTTTTTTGTTTTTGTTTTCCATACAGAGATTGGCCCAACTACCTTTTCTGAAGCTGGATACTGAATCACTCTTCCACAAACACAGAGCAAAAAGGCTGCAAGAAAAAGAATGAGCTGTGCAGTGCCTTCTGCAGTGGAGGTCCCCTCAAGGGCTGTCAAGGTTTTGAGCTCCTGGCAAGTGACAGCCTCCAACAGCTCAATTTTCCAGTTTTCTTCTGGCCATAATATGTCTGCAGTGTGCACATCTGCACATTAACCACTGTCACTGAGCAACAAGAGGGTGGACAATGTCTTTTCTAATTTACTCTTCTTCTCTACTAAAGGGAATGCAAAGTTGGGGTATCAAGGAGTCAACTCATTTCGTGTAGCAACAGGAAGCAGAAGAAACAGCCTTACACTCTGAAGTAGCAATAGCAAACATACACATAGTCAACCTCTACCACCCACTATAAGCAAACAGTGCTATGAGATAAAAACATGTTTCTGAAGAAACTCCCCATGACCTTTTTAAAAATGAAGAACTGCAATTTCTTGAAGCACAACTCTTATCGTTCTCTCTTTCTGCCCTGTAACAGTGTACATCAGCACTGATACTTCGTGAGTATCCGCAAGGAGGCTTGCATGCAGTGCACTTTTCACACTGAGGTTATAGATGGATATCATAGGAAATGTAATTTTTTTAGTTAAGAAGCAATAAGCAGATTTGAAGTACCTCATGAGAAATACTAAACTGCAGCAACTAGCAAAACACAGTACTACTGAAGAACCAACCTCTCTCTAAGGAGAGATAATAGCAAATACAGCTGCTTTAAACGAGGTTTGCATCACCCAAGAAAGACAGAAGTCACAATCTGGAAATAAAGAAGAAATCACTCACCCCTTTCCAAAAACCAGGGCTCACAAAGACTTTAAAGGGGGCAACCTCTGAGTAGAGATGCTTCCCCTGTGACTGCCAGTCCTTCAATGAGTTTAGGGAGAGGTGGACCCAGGGTCCCACCTTCCCTCACACAGGTGAGTTGCTTCCACCTGTGCTGCCAGGGCTGGCTACATCCCTCCACCAAGTGCTTCATCACTGGTTCAGGCCATGTCCTAATGGTTCCCATACACTCTCCCATGAGATAGAGACAATTTTATAAGGACATATATAGGTAAGGGGAAGAAAGCTGATGCAATTCAGTATATTATCAACACATATGTAACATATCCAACAACATATTTGCAGGCAGACATGTTAAAAACAGTGTGTTTCATTTTCCCTAAGAAAATACAAAATTATACAAGTTTCGTTACAAACTCCTATCCTGAGTAGTTTTAGTTACTGAAAATAATCCTAAAGCCAATAAAAAAGAATCAACTGTGTTCTTGCCTAAACCTGATAAGCAGCCTATTAATATTTGGGATAATACAAGGTAAATGTTATCGGATTTATTTTAAATGTTAGAAGTACCTCAGAACCTCTGAAGAATTCTCTGTGTAGTGACTTGAATCTGGACTTCCTTCGTCACTGCTCACAGTTTATTAGAGAATTACAGATGTCTTTAAAAAGCTCTGAAAGGTGATGAAATGAAAAGTTACACATAATGAAGAAATGAATTTTCATTAGAATCTTGAACTGCTCCTGGAGTCCCACCAGGTATTTTGCACTGAAATTAATATACAAGAATGCTCTCCTAAGTAGCTACAGTGGCTTCATAAAGAGACTATGAGTCATGTGGAGTGTGCAGCTGACTGCTCATTTCATGCACATATTTCACATTTAATCTCACAGAACCAAGCAGACATGTACACGCAGATTTCACATCCCTACCCAAAGCAAAGTTAAAGGAAAATACATGAGCAGCCCTGGTACAGGGAATACCCACTCACCACACTGAGAAAACAAATCTTAAGGGCAAACCTGAAATGAAAAGATCAGGATTGCCCACTGGAAACTCTGAAACAGAAATCCCTCTGAGGGGTGGTACTCAGAGAGCCAAGTAGGCTGGAAGGAGAGGAAGTAGTTCTCCGACCTGAGCAAGGGCTCTGGGCAGGGAGCCTGGGTAGCAAACAAGAAAAGTTACATGCTCATTAATCCCTTTTCCTTCATCATCAGTAAGCGTGTGAGCTGCACCAGGAGCAGCCCATGTTTCAAGCTGCTCGGAGAGCTGCAGCAAAGCCAGCTGTCAGCAGAGGAGAGGAAACTTCTGGCAGTGGCTTGTGTTTCTTGGACTGAAAGTCATAGTATCATAGTTACAGAATCACACTGGGTTGGAATGGACAAAGATCATCTAGTTTCAACCCTCTGCTGTTCCCTGGTAGTTTTTGTTGTGTTTATTTTTTTTTTTTTAGACATTCCTCAGAAAAATCCCCAGTTTCATTCTCACTGAAAACTACATGCTCAATAAATGACTTGCAACACCACAGTTTAGAAGGCAGAACAGAAAAGCCTTCTGATCCTTGCAAGGTGTAGGAATAAGGAAGTTCTGGGTTTCTCTTCCTAAGTGTTTGTGGTCAGTGGTTGAGCTGGGTCAGTGGTTCCCACTGACAAATGAACAGGGGATTCTCACTCATCACATTGGGAAAAATCTTGAAAAACAAACACGAAATGAAAAGATCACCTCCTTCAAGCTGAATGTTTTAATACTAAAAGGTGAAAAGTGTTTTAGGGATTAAACCATGGTATAGGGATTAAACTAAACCCAGTTTTTGAAGTTCAAGAGAAGATCCTTATAGAAATGGATTATCCCATTCCTATCTATTGCTTCAGCTTCACCTGCAGACCCCGCTGTCAGGAGCAGAACAACAGTTAGGAGACACTGGGACAGGCTTTGCACATGTGGGAAGTATTGTTTCACTAACAACTGCTGTAAATCAGTGTCAGTGACAGTATACCATCACAAATTATAACTGTCAGGCTACCTGCTTGCCTGCAGATACACCATCTGTTTCAGTCAAGGGTGCTGCAGACTCGAGTCAAAGCCCACTGAAATTACTGGAAAGCATCCCATGAATCTCTGACTCATCTGTAGTTTATACAATGCCCAAAACATCAGGCTCACAAACTGCTTTCTGTAAGCATGACTAAGGCTCAAACACAATACAGTTCTCTTACACCAAAACGTGAGGATTTGATCTGCTGAATCTATAGCAGAGGTAGTAATAGGGAACAGGTAAGATGGAGAAAAAATTGGAATGGATTCTCTGAAGTGGAATGATGCTTGGAGAAAAAAAAAGGTTTCTGTCCAAGCCAGAGGAACCAGTTCTGTTTCCATACTTCTGGGCAATACTACCATCAGTGGGGACAATGAACCTAGAGAAAAAATGAGAGCTGCAATGTTTGAGGAAATCAAACACCCTAGAAGAGGTGGGAGGAAAAGATATCTGAAATAACACTGGGACTAGCAGAACTCAATGGAAGGATTACATAAATAGTCAACTTTAACTGCAGATTCAAGTTGCCTTCCTAAAAACAACTGGGCTTTTCTCCCCCACTCTTCTAAAAGGACTCAGTCCCCTGCATGGAGCTCCTTCAAGTCAACATGAGTCACCCAGACTGCCTGGATATACATCTCCAAGAGAGCTAATAATTGCATGCAACATAATGATCTTGCAGGTGGATATTAATAGCAATGGACAAAGCCAGAATTCAGTTAAAAAATGCAGTAGTTGTGTATAGCCCTTGGAGCATCCCTACTGGAACCTTCCAAATGCTGGCCACAAGCTAGAGATCCATTTGAAATCCAGCAGGTACAGAAAAATACTTTTCCAGCTTCAGGAAACTCACTGGGCAGAGCAGGCTGGGTTATAATTCACAACTGGCTTTCCTTTTTTAGATAAATTAAAATCTCCTAATTTAAAAAGATTCCAGAATGAAAGTTCTGTTTGGCACTTGGCAGCAGGAATCTCAGATGTTTTGCTATATTTGTTACTGCTTATCCAATCCACATACCTTGAAATTACCTGGGAAAGCACTGAGATCAGACATTATCTGGCCAAACTGGAAGAACTCCAGGTCCTATCAGCAATACAGCACTGGCTGCACCTACTATTTTGTGACTGTATTTATAGGACAGGGATATGGAAACATTTGATAAAAGAAAACCCTCTTATTATGGCTTGACCAACCCAGAAATTATAGAGTCTATATTTACACTGCTTTAAGAACTGTCTGACGTGGCCTCTCTAAGGAGGAAGATGCCTTCAGCTGAATTGAGCCTGCAGCTGAATTTCCCCCTTCATCCCAGGTCTTTTGATTTTCCCCCAGCTTGCCTCCTCAGCAGAAGGGATGTAATGATGTAGGACACTCAGCTGAGCCTGGCCCATCTGGGATGATGGATGATGGCAGTACTTGCCAAAAGCTTGCATGCACTGCAGCAATCTTGAAGAAAAGCCCTCTGTATGAATGCCATTATGTGAGGCATTGCCTGGATAAGGCTTTTCCTGAACAGAGAAGAGCATCCTGCCTATCCGTACTCAGGAAAAATGAATTCCTGCTGGAATGGATGCAGAGAAGGATGTCAGGAATCTGAGAGTGTCTTATAAGAAACTAAGACAACAAATGAAGCTTGCTTGTTCTAGCAAAGTCTGAGACAGCACATGATCACTTCCTATAAACATACTGAAAAGAAATGGAAAGGGGGGCTTAAGCAATGGGACAATTGGCACAAGGACACATGGCTGTGAACCAGCCACATACAAATTCAGAATGAATTTAATGATTATTTCTACCCATCAATTATGTTCTGGAACAGACTTTCAGGCAGAAAGAGTGGCTGCAAAGGAAGCCTAATCAGTTTTAAGATGAAGCTTGATAAATCCACTTAAGGGATAATAAGACTGGGCTGCCTAGAACAGCAGACAACTGGACTCCACATTTTAGAAGATGCCTCCAAGTGCTGAGCTCCCAGACAAACAACCAGAACTCCTCTAAATGAGATGTCTTTTAAATCAGGGATCAGTACTACAACAGGAGGTCAGAATCTCTCCTTGTCAGGGAAACAGAAGCACTGGAATGGAAAATAAAGTATGGCCAGCTACCTCAGTGTTGTTCAGCTCCAGTCTCAAAGACCAGCAAAGACCCTGCAGAAAAAGGAAACGTTTTCAAATGTTTTCTTTATTGACTACATCCTCACTCAGTTGACATAGTGACTACAAAGCAATCCCTGCCTTGTTGAGGAAGATGGCTGAAATCCTAGGGAACCTGAAGAGCCCAGGTGACTGGAATGCAACCATATTCATTGCAACAACTCTTAGGTAGGCATGCTGGGCAGTCTTAAAAAGGCACCACTATTCCTCTCTCAGGGAAGATCTTGGAATTTTTATTTCTTCTTGAACTTAAACAACTGGAGATAGAAGATTTAGCATGTGAATCTTATGAGAAGATTCATATCAGATAAGCTCTATAGCTTTCATCTGAGATGGCTTTGCAGTGCATGACTGAGGCTGTGGGGATGCTGGTGACCCCGCACAGTGACTGCCTGCTCCCAGTCGGCCGTCACACAGACAGAGTGCTGGAGGGAAAAAAACCCAACTTGTTGGGTTTTGTTGCATATTTTGCTGGAATTAACATTTTCACAACATGTTGCTTTGCTGTAATTTTGTTTCCATGGGGAAACAGTCAGTAAGAAGCACAGACTGGCCCCCACCTTACAGCCCTCTGTCCTCAACACAGAGCGGAGCTGAGGTTATCTCACAGATTCACGTTTCTCTGGTGCCTGCACTGTCCGAATCTCTCAAGTGGCCAGATTACATCTTGTTTCTGTTTATTCTACTCTTTTGCTATATAGGAGGCACAGAGTTCCACTCTCAGAACTCAGTCATCTTAATTTTCTGACTTGACTTTCTGAACGTTGTATGCTGCCCGGCGCTATCTTTAACACCCCCAATCAGCACGCGTTTTGCTGGAAGCTTGGAAGTCCCCTGCTAGCGTAAGCACCAAAGCAGAAGCTCCACGCTTCCAGAT
>JAOWBP010001760.1:30841811-30882674 GCA_028571105.1 Tragopan temminckii | reverse complement strand
GCCACCTAGCGGTAACTTCCGCTCCCGCCGCACCGGGCGTTCATCGAAGCATCGCAGTTGCAAAGCCCGCCAAGATCACCCAGTCCAACCCCAGCCCACCCCCGCCACGCTCACTAACCGCGTCGCTCAGTGCCACATCCACATGTTTTTGCAACACTTCCAGGGGTGGTGACCCCACCACCTCCTGGGGCAGCCTGTGCCACTGCCTCACTGCTCTTTCTGAGAAGAAGTATTTACTAACATCCAACCTGAATTTCCCCCAGGACAACTGATGTGCCAGCTTCTCAGGCATCTCAACTTCGTCGCACGGTTTCAGAGTGGAGCTCTGGGAAGCGCTATTGCTCATGCTGTGCCCACGCATTGCTCATGCAGGCTTTCTCGCTGCTACAGCTCTTCCAGCAGCCACCAGGAATAGCAGTACCAACTCTTGTCATCACCTTTTCTCGTACATTGGCTGTCTGCCCCTTAGAGAGCTCTGCCCAGACCAACAGTCCTTCCACTGAGGGCTAGCAGCAGACAGGGCTAAAGCTGTGCTTGGACAGATGTGTTCAAGCACTGCTTCAGCAGAAAGTGCTGCTGTCTGGAGATCAAGCTAAGTAGCAGCCAGGATGTCTATCTGCAAGACAGATCTGACCTTTCAAAACTGCTGTTTTGGGGCAAACTCCAGTTGTACCACTGGCTCTCCAGAAAGACTCCTCACAGGCAGAACCACCTTCAGCCCACATCAGCAACAGCAGTAGCACCCAGCTTCACAAAATGCCCCAGCTCACAAACTTACCTGCAACAGTTAACTGGGCTGCAACCAACTCTGACAGGGCATCCAGCAAGTAAAACAAGACCAATCAACTCTTTAGAGCTTTGTCTAGTCATTGTTCAATTACTTTAAAGTAGTAGCTGTGCACACACTGATGGCAGAACAGACAACTCGGGCACCTTTTTGAACCAGAGTTACTAAAGAGATGTATTTGCCCTGGCTTCTCACATGACACAGTTCTCTCAAAAACAGTCCTATCTCTATGCTTCTTTTTAGGCTTTGCTGAAGAAGACGTGAGAAACAGACTAAGCTGAAGCCACAGTAACCTTTTATCCATTATAAATTTCTGCAGATTCACAAATGCTATGCCTTGCTCTGGTGCTGTGCAGGCTCTCACAAACCAGAGAACAGGAATGGCATGAAAATGGCCATTCTTTCTGCACCAGAATATAAAAGTGAAGACCAATTTGCAAAAACAAACAAAACAAGTGTCTAATTAATGCAAAATGATACCAGATTCTGCTCCCTTGACTTGTCAGTGTGAAGTGAGAGCTGCAGAGCACTACCATTTGCTATTGAGAAGAGGTATGAGATTTCTGACCTTAAATGTTTCCTCTTTGGCTAAACTCCAGCCCCCCTGCTTTTTCTTTGCTAGACTGCAGATTTTAAAACTGGAAATGCAAAAGAAGGGTTAACAATGCCACCAGCCAAAATATGTAGTGAAAACACCCATTAGTGCAGAGCTCTAACCTCAGCATTCCTTGGAAGGGAACGGAATTCTTTGCAAAAGTGCTTGACATTTTGTTTCAGCTCATTTTGCAAATCTGCAATTTTTCTTCATTTATTTCCCATTCTCCAAGGATCACAGCCCCCAGGCTGGGACTATAGAGTATTATGGGACGATTATTGTTTAGTAAATCTTCACATAAAGTATTAATGAAATGGAGACTGCCTTTTGTATATGCAAGCTGCACTGTTTCCTACAGGTTGGGACCCCACCAGCCTCCCTTCTGAAACTTCTCCCTCTGGCCGTCCTGTGAAACATTCCCTTCTTCCAGCAATACCATCATTCAGGTGCATAATTAATACTGCTAAAACTGTCATCCATTTACATTCACCTCATGCTTTGGCAGCTCACCTACTCTTTGCTGATCTGGATGACTCTTCTGTGTTGCCTGAACCATCATGGGCACTCTTCTCAATTATTTTTCTAAACATCCTCAACTTTATCTACCTCTTGTTTGTAACCAGTTTCTTGCTCATTCTTCCAAACACTTCCACAGTCTAGTTCTACCCAACAAGAGATTTTCCACTTCCTTTTTAAACGGCCTCTCACATTACCGTAGAAGAATCTTTCTCTCACAAGTCACTAAAGGTCTGGTGCGCTATTGAGTTACTCTTCAAAACCATCTTCTTCACTACCACACCCTGCTAAGTCCAACTTAGTAACAGAGGTAAGCTGTGAGATTCATGGATACCATATTTACCCACTTGCTTCTGCTCACTTTCTCCAGGCCCAGCACTTCAGGCTCTCCTGCCTACACATCTCAGCAGGATTGAGTGCACCCTCAGCAAGTTTTCACAGAACACTATGCTGAATGGTGCAGTTGACATGCTAGGGAGAAGCAATGCTATCCAGAGAGACCAGGACAGGCTTGAGAGGTGAGCCCATGCCAACCTCATGAAGTTCAACAAGGCCAAGTGCAAGATTCTACATCTGGGTTGGGGCAATCCCAACAACAAATACAGGCTGGGCAGAGAATGGCTTGAGAGCAGACCTGAAGAGAAGGATTTGGGAATGCCAATTGATAAGACTCAAAATAAGGCAGTACTGCACACTTGCAGCCCAAAAGGCCAACCATATACTGGACTGCATCAAGAGAAGTGTGACAAGCTGGTCAAGGAGGTGATTCTGTCCCTCTACTCTGCTCTCATGAGACCCCACCTGGAGCACTGCATCCAGTTCTGGGGCTTCTGGGACCCCCGACACAAATGTTTAGGAGCTGTTGAAGCAGGTAAAGGAGGATCAGAAAAATGATCAGAGGATTGGAGCACCTCCCCTATGAGGACAGGCTAAGAGAGCTGGGGTTCTTCAGCCTGGAGAAGAGAAGGCTTCAGGGGAAACTTACAGGAAACTTCTGGTACCTGAAGGAGGATTACAGGAAAGCTGGGAAGGGATTTTTTTTTTTTTTTTTATAAGCGCATGTGGCTACAGGAAAGGGGAAATAGTTTTAAGCTGGAAGAGGGTGGGTTTAAACTAGATATTAGGAAGAAATGCTTTACTATGAGGGTGGTGAGACTGAGGAGTAAGATAAAGTAAGGAAGTGAAATACACCTGTAATTAACAGGTGATGATCTATTGGTGTTGAGAAAGAGCTTGATAGCAAGATACAAAGTCTGTATCACATTCCCATGCTTGAAAGAAATAAAGCTTTGAGATTCATTCCCCTCTCCTCTAAAATTTTCTACTGTCAAAACCAGGTGAAACTGGACAATTCTTTTTGTCAAAAAATCTTGGCAGATTTCAGGAAAAGAGCTTTAGTGCGTACTAACAATATATAACAACTGTGTGCAATTAAGACTGTGATTTATACCTAATTTTAGAATTTGCATTTATTCTACTGGGAAGAGAGAAACACCAGGAAGCCATACTATCAGCCAACAGTCTCAAGTCAGCCAGCATAGCCAATGCAAAATGGATCACTTAACATCCTGCTTGCAGTGCATAAGCAAGAAGTGAAAAAAGTAATATTTATAAATGGCACTAAATGCATAGCAATTCTTTGTGCAAACAGCCAAAATTAACACTGAACTGTCTTGTGCTTTTTTAGACACTTCTATCCCATAGTATCGAAACAGCAGATTGTGTGAAGTTTTAAGAAAGCATTAGGGAAAATTTGTGTTGCAAATATTAAAGATATACTTTCCTTGCAGAGCTGTTCTTAAGCATTGCAGGCTGAAAAAAAAACAAACAACGCTTTTAAATGAGAGCAGATAAAAGTCAAAGAAACAAAACTAAAACATAAAACAAAACAGTTCCCAGCCCCCAGCTAGGAGGCAACTGATTTGAAGAACATTACTGAATTCTGCACATCAGACTGCTACTAAACAAGATACTGAGGGACTGCATCCACTGGAAAACCACTTCAGATGATAATTGCGAACTACTGACAAGGCAAGAAGCTGACATTATTTCCTGAATTTGTCAATCACTACAACTAACACATTTTTGTTTCAATTCCAGAAAGATCCTCAGCAAGAAGATGCAGTATTTTGCCCATCACAAGCACTTGAATAAGACCCAAGAACAGACTGACACAGGGCACTAATCAGGCCTTTGGCTGTGTGCCTCCAAACAGTGTCAGTTACAGACACTGTCACCACACCTGCATTAATCAGAAAGCAGCATTCAGATCTGCTCACTTTTACAGCTTGCTGATACTCGTGCTTTTCCAGTGAGATTCAGCTTTTCAAAGTCTTATTTCTGATCACCGTATGATCTTCAAAACTTGGAAGGAGAAGTCTTTGATGTGGGCTCTTGCATAAACAGAAGCAATGACTTACACAGTATCTAACTGCAAAGGCGGCAATGCTGGCCAGGGCTCAAGCAATGCAAAATGTCCTTTCTAAAAGTAAGGGGAAACAAGAAATCCAAACAGCAAATACCATCACCACTGCTCAACCAAGCAAGCAGTAAAGACAACAAAAGCCAGTCTGAAAATAAAAGATACCCTTCTTGTGTGTTGGGGAGCTTCAGGTGTGGTCTCACGTCTCTCATTTGACAGCCACAGTAAAGCCGTCCTGACGTGAGGAAAACGGCAGGAAAAAGAGAGGTTAGAAGAGCACACTGAATAAAAACGCTCAGAGCCAACTAATGCTACAAAACTGTAAAAGTTACTTATTCGGGACCTAGACCACAACGTGCACTAGAAAGGAGCATTTTCTCCTACTTTTACTCCTCTTTTACCCAGACAGAAGCACGGGAAGCGCAGCGCGCTGCTTCCCCCGCTCCCAGCTGCTGGCAAAGCGGGCGCCAGGGGGCCTCCGCTGCTCAGCACCGAGCAACGAGGGCATGGAACTGTGGGCTGAACCAGCACGCTGCAGTCGTAGCAAGAGTGGAAACTATGCCTGCGAGGGAAAAAGCAACGAAAGGAGCGATGGAAAAAAGGCACCACGGCTAATCTAGACTGAAACCTGCAGTAAAAAGGCTAGAAAATGTGGTTCTTTCAATGCAAGAAAAACAGAACAACAACAAAAACTTTTTAAATGTGTCACAGAAGGGAAAGGAGTGATTTACAGCTGAATTAATAAAGTAAAATAAATCAGCTTAAGACCTTTTGATCATCTGAGTGATAGATAAGGACAGGTGTTTCGAGCTGCCTGTGCTGTTCACAAAGGAAGCTCAAGTCAGAGATGAAACCCATGACTTCAGGGCTGTTTGATTGCAATTTAAAAGAGCTCTTCTTCATGTTTTCCTCAAAGCGATACCTGCACAGACAAGAACAAGTTAGGCACTTATCCTGTACGAGCATTACAAATCAAAGAATCATAGAATGATTTGGGTTTAAAATATTTTAAATGTTTTAAATATTTCAAAAGTTTAAAATGTTGCATGTATTACACAGCTTGATGCTCCACTTTCCCATCAAGGACTAAATCTGTTGACTTGCCTGCACTCAGCTGTGTTCTCCTGAGTGATATTCTGGTACCGGACTGACTGTCTTTTAAACATCCCACCAGCTCATGGGACCAGTGGCAACTCAGAAAGGAATCCATTCAGAATCTGAAATCCAGACATACAGAAAATAAGAGATCTCATATCTGATCACAGCCTTCCACTACACACGACCATCTCCACATTCAATACTGTGTTTTAGATTGTTGTTAAATAATTTTGTTTGTATTATACCTTGTAAGCATTTATAGTGACAGAATCTTTCGTTCAAATGTTTCATAAGGTTCCCTTTCCTGTGACAATGCCAATTCTAACTTCACTTCAGCATGACAAATCTGCTACATGAAAGCCCTTCTTGCCCCACTGAACTTTTGACTTGAGGACTTCAACACCAGAGTGGTTTAGCCCTAAGATGTTGCCATGCAGAATGCATCTCCTGCATCTTCTCCATCTTTTGATATTTCAGAAGCTGGCAAGACAAGGTCTTGAGCAATCTGCTCTCAAATCTGCTCGCACATGGAAGTTGTTCTGGCTTTGACCAGGGCACTGGACTGGACATATTGCAGATGCTCCTTCCAGTCTAAATAAACTTAAAGTAGAGGGGAAAATATTATAGTGCTGCACTGGTCTTTTTACTTCCGATTTGGAGTCAAGAGCATTGGGGGTTATGTCTATAATAAGAGCTGGGGCTTTAGGAGAAAACATTTTTCTTAATAAAAAATTTTGAACAAAATTTTAATGCGTTTCTTAACTGCTGTACATTTGTTGCTCATTAAACAATGTCTTAAGAAGTTTTTCATACAAGAACATGCTATTCTTCTCTCTGCGATTCTTCATTCTAGTAGAAATCAAGCTGAAAATGAAAAAAAATACAGATCGCTTAACTGTAGGAATATAAATCAGTCACAGAACTGGAGAACAAAAATGAATGCAAATTTTCTTGTTCCACTAGTAGTATAATACTCTATCAGAACAAATGTACAATTTAGAGATGTTTTCAGACCCTCATGGCTGTCCCTGAGAGATGTCAATTCAGCAGACAAATGATGAACTGATTGAGCAAATGCAAGTACTGCCAATTTGTATCCAAAAAAGTCTGGATTCCAGGAAACACCCAGTGGGGACTGGGATTTCACAAGGAACATATCAATCACTGACAGCGCTTCCCCTGAGAGAAACAATTTCCTCCTCCTTGTATTAATCCATGGTTAACATTAAAAACATATTTCCTGGCAAAATACAGTCTCCCAAATTCATAAAATTAGTCAGTAAAATCTACCAGACAGCGGAGCATAAGTCACAAACAGCCATAGTAAGTACATGAAGACCACAGCCATCTGACACTGCTGGGAGTTGTTCCTGCCACGATAGAGCATAGACGTTTCTGCCTGGAGAAGATACACCATACCAGATCTTTAGCCCTGGACCAAAAGCATTTTAACTGCTACAGAGGCCATATCAGACTTTGTACTTTGTCTTATTAGCTGGGTGCAACACATTACAGGCTCTAGCAAATGATGTGCCAAGATTTTGGCTGAAACAATTTAATCTTCAGATGAAGGTCAGCTGAAAATGCCATCACAGCATGTCATCATGACAGCTGAGTCACAAGGCACTTAAGCACAGATACTGACTGCAGCACATCAAACTCTTATTGTTTCGCAGAAATCAGTGTCATGGTCCAAGAACCTAGAAGGACCTCATGTTAGTAAGAGAAAGAAATTAGCTATGTGGTTTTCCATTTCCACTCGTGTTTATGTTTGAAAGGGCAACAGGCCTCTAAGATAAATGATTAAAGTACAATCACTTAAAAATACATTGGATACATCTGTTCAAAGGTTAATAACCACTAAGATAGTCTTCAGTACTTGACAAGGGAAAGAATCTCATGCTTACAAATGCTTCATCAGGGACCTCTGGATTGCAGCTGCTGGAGATGCTTAGCAGATTGGTGGCAGACCATTGCTTTGTTGCTCTGGCTTTCTTCTGGGCTATCTGCTGAGGTCTGTTCTCAGCATAAAGCAAGGAGGAACCACAGTGCCTAAAGAGAGTCAGTGGGAAATTCTGATTCTAGTGAGAAAGGAAGAGACTTGAAAGGTTTCCAAAACTCATTGACTCTGCAAGTTTATCTTCCCTGCCCTACCCCCAGCAGTGTACTAACCACAAAAGTCCCCATGCAAGCTGCTCCTCCCACCTTCACAAAGATCAGCAGCTGCTGCCTCAAGATCTGCTTTCCCTTCAGTTGCCTTTCACCGCAGTTGCCCTTTCTCCATAACCTACATGCAGCTCCTGGGAAGATTTCCACTGCCATCCTCAGTGCCACTAGACAAGTTCCTGGGTCAGATGCACAGCCACCGTGTAGCATGGCCCATCAGTATCTATACAGCAGGCCGCTTTTCTCATTACACAACCCCTAATGCCTCACGTGTGCTCCAGATAGCACATCGGGTAGGAAACACTGCCTGCCCAGAGCAAAGGAACTACAAATTGAAATTGGTTTTGGTGAATACTTGAAATAAAGAAGCCAAAGGCTGAAATATGCCATGCTGGCTACTTGTGAGACTAGCAGCTTTCCTCTGTTCATCAAGTCCAGAACCCTTCTGGAAAAAGAAAAAAAAAAAAAAAGAAAGGCATTAAATGTTACTGTAGCTCCATCTGCTTTGCTACAAAGCAGCAGGGAACTCCACTTGCTGAGCTGCAGGGGCAGCTGAGCCTCTTGTTCGTTATGCAGAGTCCCAGAGTTCTCAATACGTACATTCGTAGGAAACAGTTTTCAAATCTTTCACCTATTTTACTGAGATTGCCTCTAAACTTATTAATCAGATAAAGGACAGATTTCAAATGGGGCAGAATTTAAACAAAAGAAGTGGTTCAATCTCTTAATGAACAAACTGCTGCCAGTTCCCCAACTGGGAACTTGGATGCTGGAGGCAGTAGGCCAAGCAGGGGGTGTCTCTCAACTGTATTCTCTGCAAACATGTGTGTTTCACAACCTTTTTTTTTTTTTTTTCCCCCCAGCAAGATCTCCAAGCAAAAAGCTCTCCTTCACCATGTCCTCGGCCCTAATTTGCTGCTTCTCTGAGCACTGCTGGCTCCTGGTAGGGTTCTGACTCCCCTGAGGCTGCCCCAGCTCAGGAACCCCCTTCCCCTGGTCACCAATATCCCTGATGGACTGCACAACACACCTCCTCTAATTTGCATTTAACCATAGGTTAAACTGATGCACTGTGACACTGTCACTGAGGGGACATTATCCCCTACTAATCATCTGTCATTCTTAATTATATGTCTAGGAGTTAAAATTGTAATATGTTGTGACAAAATTGTGCAATTGGAGAATTGCAGAGTAAGCAGTTTGCCAACTTGGAAAAATACTGGATGTGATGCTGGGGTTCAGTAAGCCACATTGGACTTTCACTGCGAGGAGAGAGTTCTTGAGTAGTTAAAAAGTGAGTGAAGCAGCATTATTCAACATCCTTCAGACGGAAGGGGGGCTGAAGCACTCCATTCGTTTGTCAGGGAGTCAATATGACTTTTATAAACTGCAATTGTTTGCAACTTTTTACGTCACTGCTAAACATTTCCATTTATTATTTTATATGTGGGAGAAGATTTGAATGGACGTATTTTAAAAACATTTCACTTAGCTATGTAATAAGTCTTAAGTATTTTTCTTTTGCTTAACCGTTAAATGAATTGTTCTTTCTTGGAAAACTTGGAAATCTACTAATATTCAGTAGGAAAAAAAAAAGAACTACAATTACATTTAATTAATCATCTCTTCCAACACCGTAACAACAGAAACTGACATCATTACAGTCCCACACTATTACGATAAATTAATTTTGAAGAAATCCCATTTTCCATCGATGAATTAGATCTACGTCAGCATGGAAAAGCACATTGTTATAAAAAGATGCCATTAACTCTGTGTTTACAGGGAGGAAAGAGAAAATTCACATTTGTAATGTCTCATTCAAAATACCTGTGAACATTTAACTGCAAAAATTATGATAAACACATGACAGACACCCTGCCGTGGGCTAACGCCAAAAAGTGAAAAGATTAGGTTCTCTCCAGACTACAATTAAAATGAGGAATGCATCATCACAAAACACCTTTGAAGCCAAATATTTAGCAATAGTCAGCGAGGAAGCAAACATTTAGAGCAATTAGGAAACTCCAGAGCATCATGACCCAGAGCACACTCCCACCACTAGCAGCTGAGCTGGTTGTATGAGGCCAGCTGGCTGATAGGAGGTATGAAGAAAGCCCAAAGAAAACTCAGCAGAGGCTTGTCCTCAAACACTGCTTCTGAGAGGCCCCACTGAGGGCCCCTCCTTCCCCTGGGGGCTGCTCTTCAGCAAAGGCTCTCACCCTGAGCCTTGCCAAGAACTGTGCCACAGTTGATCCTTATTCTGGCCAAGAGACCAACTCCCCAACTTGCCCACAGGCCTGCCCTGTCACTACAGACTTGCCTGGCAATCACGGGACAACCTGATCCTGGTCACTGCATCCAGATCTGACACTGGCATACTGCAGGAGTAAAAGTGAAGGAGTTAAACCTCAGCATCGCTACCTCCAACAGGCTGCACTGCGTCACTGATTTCAACCTGCAGGTACAACACACCTACAGCTACAAACACAGCTCACATGGCTGCAGCACCAAGTGACAAAGCAACCTGACACCTCAAAACTCTGCACCCAGGCCATCTTTGGGAAAAGCAATGCATTCCGTCCCTCGCTTGCTGTAGTCCTTGCCCTGCATTTCCACTAACGCACAAGTGTTTAGTATGGTATAACTGAACTAGGTTTACCTGACAAAGTTAAACAAAAGTTAACAACCAGTAAAAGGTCTGTGCAATCCAAGTCACAAAACAGAGGAATCTATACGTTCTTCAGGTCCTCTCATATTTGTTTGGCATACAAGAATCCTACTGCTTTTAAACTATAAAAGCCCTATTCTACTTCATCTCAGATGAGAAAAATCATGACTAGATAGAAGAGTTAGCTAAACCCAAACCTGTACAAAAAGAGAATTCAGACACTGCATATCACTTCCGTCTGCAGGCAGGACATTTTTTTTAAATAGAAAATAATAAAATTTAAAAAAAAACCAAAACATTTTTTATTGACCATATTGTAGATACCTGTACAGAGTGTAAACTTTAATATTTCACCAGATATGTGAATAATTCTGGAGAAAGAATTATCAAGCACCTTCATTTCAACACATTTTTGATATTTACAGAAAGAAATACCTGAATAAGTGTATGAGTAAAATGAATTAATTGTTATAAAACGTTACACCAAAATATCTTTAAAACGTTTACATTGTTATTTTATGATAAATATACAATTAAAAAGGAAGATGTCACATTAAGACTCAGAACTGGCTCTTTATGAAGCTTAACTGTAGCATCTGGAAAGGGAGTGAGGAAATAGGGATATTAATAGCTTACTACTCTTATCATAGCATTGTGAAGTGTACGCTGACAGGAGTGGGCTTGCATGTGAGCTTGTTTCCCAACACACTGTGCAGAAGCTAAACTTCACTCTCAGTTTAGTATGACACTGAGAATATACATTTTTGATTTTGCCTCCCAACTCCAGCTCATTGGTAATGCTGAAAATGTGCTTCAAGTTTGTTTTGATTTTCAGCATACTTTTTTGCTGATACTCAGCAATGGCACACAAAGGGGACGTAATATTTTTTTTACCTTTAAGCACCAAGACACAGCCAACCCTTTGGAAATCAGATTTTTAACTGCTATGTTTCTTATGGTTTACCAAAAAGAGCATAACATAGTTTGCTAAAGAAGAAAGACGGCTACAATAAAATTCAAAGATCATTTTCAGGCTTATAGAATCAAATATAGAAATATTATTATAAAAGCTCTCAGGAAACAAATATGACTCTCTCTTTAAAAAACAAACACCTCAAAATGAATCAATATCTATTCTTTGATGAACTATCAGCATCTGAGATCTAAATCTAAAAGTTTGTTTAGGGGATTTTAAGAAACTACTACGGAATCTACATCAGATGGAAGAAAAATAAATCTCTCAAACTCCAGCAGAAACTTCAAACACAGCCATTACGCAGTCCTGACTATAAAGAATCACATGCCATGGGTATGAATCACATGAGGGTAGTAAATAATACCCTGACAGCATGTGGATAGAGTATTTCCATAACAACAAGTCAAAAGTTGAGATTCAAGTTTCGATAATTCAAAGACTGGTAGTGGGGATGAACGCAGTTAGGCATTAAATCTGTGATATTACCAGGTGTTCTCATCTACATCTATCCATCCTTGGGACCCTCCGGCTGCTTCTCAGCTAAAAATACAGCCTTCACATATGCAAAAGGCCAAACATGCCATTATACAGATAACTGCTGTGTGCTTTGAGGTACAACCCAGTCTCAAGATCACACCATCCTTTACTCAATCCTGTATTCAGCTAAGACACACTTCCTCCTAGCCTGACTCAGGTACAACTAAGGCCTCCACGTTTCTCTTTCAAAGCAAAAACATTGTATTACAAGGATTAAGATGCAATTAGACCTAACCTGGATGGCTCTGTCTTGCCTAACTGCTACAAAACAGTCATTGCCTGTGTGTCTGCATATGCGCATTGTGGCTTGCAGTCAACAGCATGCAGCACTTATCTCTAGGGCCTGATTGTGTTGATAGATCTGAATTGTTTATGGCACATTCCCAGAAGGTGCCTGCGGCTTGAAAGCTTGTTTTAATACTCAGTTTCTTTCTATACAATCCACTCCAACTGTGTTGTCAGGGCAGCGGCAAGAGCGGCCTTCTGGGGTAGCCAAGCAGAGGTGAGTACAACCACCATTATTCACTGTACAGTAGTTATGTCCTGAAAAAGAAGAGATGAAAAACACTGAAGGAAAGCCAAAGCAAACCCAAATAAAATCTAAACCCATGTGCAAAATATGCAGATTCATGACTACGCCAGGGAAACAAACTGAGATTGAAAAAACTATGCGTTGGGAAGACCAAAATCATCAGATCCCTGCTTCTGATATTCACCTCAAGGAAAGGTCCAGATATCAGGACAGGGCAGGATAGGCAACATCAAAAAATATGCTCAGAAATGTACTTCATAAATTGGCTGAGTGATCACAGACATTAGAATGATGATAGGGTAAGGAAATGCAAAATGCAACAAATGAGGACCAAATTCAAAATGGTACAGAACTTCATTCCCACCTTTCCACTAGAAAAACACTGAGGAATGACTAGCAAAAACAAAAAAAAGGGGGTTTAGGGAGGAATGCATTAATATTGAGGGGTAAAATGAAAGATGAGGGAGTGCCCAAAGAAATGGATTTGAGGGGAAAGACATCAGCCAGAGACAAACATCTGAAGTAAATAAGAAAAAAATGTCAATGTTTCTAAAATTACAGATATAATCTTTTAGTCACAGCACAGACTGTCGTTTTGTTATACAGTGCCTATCACAATGGAAATATTAACTATTAACTAGTAGTTAACATTATCAAGTTAACTAGATAACCAACTAACTAACTACTAGGAATAAAATGTCTGATTTCTTAGTTATGAAATTCATATGCAAATTTTAATGCTCTGAACCAGACATGCAATTACATTTTTACTGTACATATTGAATAACTTGAGCAAATACTCTAATATTTAGGATTTTTTTTAGTCCTGAAGTTAAAACAACACAGTATAAATCTAGCCACATAGTAATAATAAAAAAGAGAACTCTAATAAGTGATTTGAAAAGAATAGTGGAAGAACTGGACAGTGGTATTGCCTCCCAAAGAGTAAATTTATTTCAAGGCTATCAACTTTCTCTCTTCTAAGTTTCACAGGGGGCTTTTCAGTAATGTATCTGAAAAGCTTAACATTCAACAGAGCAGAAAAATCAGTCCACCCGCTATGCCACCTGCTGTTATTTGAACATTCCCATTTTAAAAACACTGGATCTCATTAAGGAAATCTGGAAGACCATTTTTTCTATAGTTTGAAATTAAAAATGAGTAAATAAGGCCCTAGCCATAAGTATAGGATTCAATTTAGATACTGACAAGACAGCAGCTTTAGCCATGTCTAACGATAGAACAAGATTCCTCTGCCTATTATGATTGGATATGGCAACTATAAAAAAAATTGTAATTTTTAATTTCTCTGAAGACTGAAATCTAAGCAAAAACCTTCACTAACCACCTACATCAGGTGGCAGTAACAGCTCTCACTGAAGGGTTAAGTTCATTCATGTGCTAAGATGCTGCACAGCTGGAAAAACTTGAGGATCATCTGTATTACCTCCTGGGCACTGAGCAAAAGCTGTAGTGATTCCATAGAGACGGGAGCGCTTGTGAGGTTGGAAGTTATCATTTTCTACTGAAACCATGCGATCCACAGCTACAACAGCATCCCTGACAAATACAAGAGAGAATATACAGAAGTGAGATTGATATAGGAGTACAAGACAAAACAAACAAAACAAAAGAAGGAAGAAATCTAGAATTGCTTCTTTTTTCCACTATTAGAGAGTGATGTCTGAAGAAAAATCCCCCAAGACTTCAGCTTGTATGGACAACTCAAATACACATATCACAGCCTTCATCCTAGGCAGCAATGAGATTGAGTAGCAGGGAGCCAACTTAATAATTTTGGAGGTACTTCCAAACACATGTCCCTCTACAGGAACACATCTGTTAGTGGTTTTGATGCATTACATATTCTGCACTCCCATATTTTCTGTTACATAGGCAACACAGCTATTACACATAATGATTACAATGTATTCCAGGTGGAGCTTCATATTTGGAAGGAACATTGTCAAAAGGATTTTTTCTTTCCTAGAAACCAAAAGGCAGTAACTGACACAACTTCAACAGATTCCCATTTATCCAGAATAGCGTTTCCCAGCTGTTAGGTTCTAGCCTGGGAATCCTTAAACACACTAATAGCTCTTGCTGCTGCAAGTGACAGAATCATTTGTATACAAGAGCCCACATAACTATTTACATCCAGGAAAGACAGTTAAAAAATACTTGAATTGGATATTTTTTTCTGTAAATACATAGTAAACTCTAAAGGCTCAATTGCATTTCAGTGTTTTAGTTTACTTGCAACAAAGGAAGTGTCATCAAGACAGTAAAAATGTTCTCTTATTTCTGGTTAAGTATTCAGATAACATCCAGCATAAAAAGTCTTGAGTGACTAACTTCTGCCCTCTACAATGCAGCAACTAAAGCCTTAAGGGAAACATCTTAACTCCCACTCATTTCCCAAAAACGCTCAGTGTTGTATTTTCTTAGAGGACAAATCATTATGCTAAGAAGAAAACTCAATTAAATGGCAGCATCAATAGGTCAGCTCTACAGAATCACTCTATCCTGCAACAGCTATTGCCAGAAATAGAAAAAAAAAGAAAAAAAGAAGAGGAATATGTGACATGTCAGACATGAGAAATGCAGTATAAGCTTCACTTCCTACCAAGCAGAAGAACAGAATAAAGCATTCCATAATTTCTTTAGCAGATAACATACCTTCTCCAGTCTGTGTAGTACAAATTCTTCCCATAGCTTGTAACACCAAAAGGATACTGAATTCCTTCAATAATCTTTCGTCGACCAAGCTGATTAGGGTTCATGCATTCCAGTCTCTTAGTACCTGGGTGAAGTGAAACAATTCAGTTTCTTCAAAACAAAGACCAAGAGCTCTCATGAGGAAGAAAGGATAAGCATAAACATGCAAGCACAAACAGACTAAAATTTTCTGAATGTCCTTTAGTCTGCTGCTCAGCCAAAGGCCTTCCATGCCAAATCTCCAAATGTGTCAAAGACTGGAAGGCAAAACACTTTAGTGCCAGTGTAATCAGCACAGCACCTAACTTACAGAAGCACAAATGTCCATTGCTCACAAGCTGAAACTCCAGGTACAGAAACCAGCATCCTCAGACTGAAGTAGAAGCTGACAGAAGGTCTCCTCCATTCTGGAGGGATGCTTCAACCACTATCAGTTCTACCTCCTCTGGAAGGCACTCTTTAAATTGAGCTAGGTAAGCACATTTACAAAATAATTGCTGGCTTGGGCAACCAAGGCAAGACTGCAGGAAGAATACCTAACTTATAGATGCAAATAAGGTGTAAAAAGGCCTAGTTTTAAGTCTGCTACACACCTCAGGAACACTGCTAGCAAATGGAAAAACCTATAGAATTTTGTTAAATAGTGGATTTCTAAATTAGGAGAAAAAAAAAAGGAGAAGAGACAAATCTGAGAATAAAAGATGGAAAAAAAAAAAAAGAAAGCAGAGGGAGAAATGATTAAAGGCTAGAGAAAGTTTCTTACAGGGAAAAACAGAGGATGATCTTTTTTAGTTTATCATTAACTTGAAAGGTGTCTTGAAGTATGAAAGCACCTCCACAGGAAGAGATCTCTGGCAGTCTACAGTGAGAGACAGCAAGATGGAAAAAAAGTTTATATGAGAATTAAAAGCATACTTTTTGTCTTTAAGCATAATCAACAAGTCAATGGCAGAATTCATCTCTTGATCATAGTACCATAAAATGGTTTGGGTTGAAAGGGACCTTTAAGATCACCCAGTTCCAACCTCCCTGCTAGAGGCAGGGACACCTTCCAAGAGACCAGTTGCTCAAAGCCCCATCCAGCCTGGCCTTGAAAAAGCAGGGAGGGGATACCTGCTGTATCTCTAGACAGCTTTTTGATCAGAACTAAAATCTTTCAGCTTACACAGAACCCAACAGAAGTAGTACGAACAAATGAGTTGAGATTACTACAGCCAAAAATCAAAGCATGAAATCCAAGTTCTAGCCCAAAGAGCTATAAATACTAATTGGCTGTGCATCTTCTCAGGATTGGATGTGCTTAGTATGGTAGTATTATGAAGATAGACTTCAACACCTATTTACCTGCATCTACCCAACATAACATTGAGGAATAAGGATCAAATGTCAGTCCATTTGGCAATCCCAGATCATCCTTCACAAGAATTCTTCTGTTTGTGCCATCCATGTATGAAGTTTCAATTTTAGGAGCTTCTCTGTTCCAGTCAGTCCAGTACAGGTTTCTTAAGAGGAAGAAAAAAGTGAAAATAAAGACTGACTGATCTCAAATGACCGTTGTAATCAAGGAAAAAAAAATAGCAAAGATATATTGCGACAATAGCAGTTAGGTTAGTAAGAAGCACCACATTGTCCTTGAATATTGAAGTGACAAAACATCATAAAGATATACTGAATGTCATACTTCTATTAATAACAAGAAAACAGCACACACAAGAAGAAATGCTTTCCATGCTTTGTTTAGGTTATGTGCTAGATGCCAGGCAAAAACACTTCTATTTCAGCAGTTCACTGGACTGTTTAAAGTGTACATCCACAGCACTCCTTCCACCACCCATCATGTCCACACAGGCTAAGCAGCAGAAACAGCAACATTTGGCACGCATCTGTGGGATTCATTCAAAATCCCGTTTTTCTTTTTCAGCACATCAAGCAGTATACAATGGAATTGATCAGAGTAGTTTATGGTCAGGGGAGAACTTTAGAGAGGGCCATTAATTCACTGACACTTTATTATTAACGGCCATTTGTTAGTGGTAGATTTTTTGGCCTTGAATGCACTTTGAGAGTAAAAATTTACTTAACCCCTCTCAGAAGCCAAGCTTTGCACGTGTATTTTCAAAAGGTATCCATACCCTCTCACAGGATCCACAACAATTGCACGGGGGTTCACCAGGCCAGTGTCAAAAAGGATGCGACGCTGGCGCCCATCCAGTCTAGCCACTTCTATTCTATCAAGTTGAGAGTCAGTCCAGAAGATGTTGCGACCTAGATGGTCTAAAGCTATCCCTTCAGGGCTTCCCAGGTCTGCAAGAGAATAGAGAAAAGTATTCATAGGCGTCACATTTCATAGCAACATGCTCCTCATAAGCATTCACAACTCTTAATAGGGATTTTTTTTTTCAGTTTTCCATTTGCAGACAACGAAAGCCACATCAGTTGGAAAAGCTTAAGAGCTTTTTCCCCCAGGCCTCCCTCAGCACTCTTCCCTCCTTGGGAACACATCCTTTATATAAATCTCGGATTTCACCTATACTGCAGATGGAGCTACAGCACAGATAACTTGGAAAGTTAAGATACTCACATATGCTTCATACTATGCATTATACTGGGCTAACTGTTTTACTGAATGATAAATACAAAAACTAAATCAGCACACACCCCAAGTCTGCAAGTAAACTTGTCTTGAGGAGGAAAGGAAAGAAAAAAGAAGTTGAAAGCAGGGAAATAAATAGAGACTATGAGAATCCTATTCTACCCTCCTTAGCAATTCAGGATCTAGAATGATTTTATAGAGTTTAATATTCCCCCTTCTTTGGTAGGTGGCATACATGGCACTCATTTGAAAACTGGAGTTTTAATAAGCTTAGCCAAAGCAATACAGAAAGTATGCTCCAAAGCACTAGAGATAATGCTATTAGTTAACTGATGGAATTTAGATCCTGTTCTTTGTTTTTTCACAGCAATCCTTTTTGGAACATATTTTAGTACTGTATGTGCGCTATTTGTCTTGGATAGTTAGTTGTTCCAAAAGCAACAGGAAATAACAGATAACATCCTTTCTGCTTTAGTATTAGTAATTTCTAACTCACATGAAAGATGCAAAATAAATATAAAGCTCTTCAAGATTTAATTCAGCCACTGTGGAAAAGCTGCTTCTACACTTTTCAACATTCGTACATTCATTGAAAAGGAGTGTGAAGGCTGTGTGGGATACTGCGAGGCCAAAGCCACTACAGATCACTTCTAGTCTGATCTCAGTTCCAAAAGAAGTAAAATTGTATGTGGTCATTCCCCAAACAGGCAGTGACCCTTCATACCAGCCAGCTGTCAAGAAATTTTTCACATGCGATCTACACATCACTTTAATGTCCTGCAACAAAAGAATGTGGCAAATGAGGGTTCTACTAATTTTTGAGTGTATTTACTGACAGCCATTAAACAGTGCGCAACACAAACGGTCCCTGTGAAGAAAAGGCATTAGTGACACAGACGTGCCCCTGCTGCACTGCCATCAAGGCTGGTACAGTCACAGGCTCTGCTCCTTGGAAACAGACAGGCTTGTATAGACATACAACTAATATAATTTAAGCAATTACAACAAAGATGGAAGCTCTCCTTCGTGACCTGTCCCCACAGCTGCAGAGCTCAGAAAGCCTCCACAGGCAATACAGCTGCAGGAATAGATGGGAACTGGATGGGGCTCCACAATAAAACATGTTTCTGCAGAGCAATTCAACTTGGATTGCAAGAGCTTTAACAATAACAACCAAAAAAAGTGCATTCCACAAAAATACGTGTGAACTGAAGAAAGCAGCTGCAGCCCTCCAGAGGAAAAAGGCAAAGATCAAAACAAAATAATAAATTCTCATGAGCTTTCTAAGAGCGAGGCTTTTTCCTATTTACTGAAATTTTAAAGGTTCAGTTTTGAGTACCACAGAGAGATTCAAATACTGAATATCCAACCATAAATTGTTCTGACTCTTTATCAAAGATCCAGTTAACACTTCCACGCAGGAAGTAAAGAGAAACATTGCTCAAGGTCTCTTCAGGAATACCAAACGCATCCTATGTGAACAACAAGACAATAGAAATTATGAGATACTTTTACATATAAAGCGTTTTTTGTAGCAGATAAAAACACATGGTTCCCACGAAGCAGTGGTATGTTTTAAGTACTTTGAATTACCTAAAATAATCCAATGTAGTTAGTTGAAAGCCTTCACAAATATTCCTAAAATATTTTATATACTGCAAAGCTTTCAAGGCACTCACACACAGCCTCATTAGATAGAACAATTCATACATATATAAAATCTTTAGCAATAGCAATTCCCTTCACTTTTTAAAGTGCACAATCTGACAAAATGCTTGAAGAGTAGATCCTCAAATGGTAGAGACTGGAAATCCTTTCCAGTCACTGGACACTGTAGTTGTACATGCACATGCTTACATTATCACTTAAAGTCTCTTTTAAATTAAAAATGTTAGGATTAAAAGGAAGTTCTGCAAATTCCTCAGCCAACAAGTTGTACAGAAGTACAGTCAGGTTGTACAGAAATAGTTGCTGTTATGGTTAGGGATGGCTTTAAGTTTTCTCTTAACCCTTCCCAGGACATTTTGTCTGCACAATCCAACCTGCTCCTATCTCTCCATTGCCCCTGAGAGCCTACACGGAGTACCAACAAACTGGCTATTCTGAAGCACATACTCCAGGTAGAGATATGCAACACATCCAAAGAAAACCAAAGAAAATATATTGTAGAGTTTTAGAGCTAGGTGATTATTTTGCTAAATTAATTTCCCACATTTCGGTGACAATACCTGGAAAGGATCAAAAGCAAGAAACTCTAGTATCTTGATTTCACAAGTATTCTGGGATCCCAATGAATGAGTATATAAAAAGTGCCTCCCTCTAGCTTCTTTTGCTATTTGTTTGGTTTTTTTTTCCCCCCTCATGCTCCACATTCACTTGGTTCCCTAAACCTGTCCTTCTTAACCTTTTAAGAAATTTTAAATGCTCTAGGCTTTTGATATCTCAATTCCATCATCAGCATCCCTCATTCGCTGCTACCCTTGTAACTTATTTATTCAGCCAATAACAAAGTATTAGTTCAGCAGAGAGCCATTTTAAATCTATTCAGAGATTCTTTGCAAAGAACTTCACAAAAGCTTTTCAAAAGTCCAGCCACACAATTCTTACTGGATCACCTTTATCTGCACATCCACTGACTGATGAAAAGCTTCCATGATTTTCCTACATTAAAGAATCATCAAAACTGTAATCCAAATTGTAATGTAGCGTAAACATTGCAATGAAGTGCTACTACACAGGAAATAAATCCTACATTTTAAGTTATCAAAGCTTTTGGGGTATCATTTATGCAAATAATAGTCACTTGTAATGCTACAGCTCAAGTACACATATGAATTATTATTAAACTCATGTCTTTAATGCCATTAATAGGAAGTAGGAAGAGGAAGAACTTGATGCTGTTACCTGTTCTGATGATGGTCGTTGGCTCTCCACCATGCAGGCTAGCTCTACTGATTGATGGACCACTGATATCTGTCCAGTAAACCATCTTGTCCATGCAGTCATAAGCAACTCCAATAATAACTTTATCCTGTTGATCAGCAAGCAAATAAGATCAAACAGAAAAGGACAGTGTGGGCAGTCACTGTAGAGTAGCTTAGCATAGTGCTTCCAATTGTAAGTTCCTTTTAACAAACAGACACTATTCACAGAGCTTACTCCAAAAAAGTACATATGTTCATTTAAAGAAAGTTCTTGCTAACATCTTACTGTATTATTTCTCATCCGCTTTTTTTCCTTTCATTCTTCCTGCATATTCATCACTCCATGCACAATGGCTGCATTTCAGCAGTTACTTAAGATGTATCAATTGCCACAAAGTTCTAGCAAAGTAAGTTCATTAAATAACAGTTTTGGAAATACTCCACAAATAAGTTTTTCTGGTGGCATGAATATTCTCGTAGGGAAGAAGTGATTTTTGGGGGCAAAAGATAGGTCTTAAGATTTGAGTTTAGAGTGTAAGCTCCTTCCAAGCAAATGAAAGGCACTTTCTGGGTAAAATGCAGATTTATCATGGATTACTGAGTCTACCTCCTTAGCTACTTTTGCTACTTAAGATTCTCATTCATTTGACAGAAAATGAAAGATGAACAGCTTCCTAGAGAACTGGTCCAAAAACATGCACCAGAACAGAGTTGACTTATTACTGAGCCTACAATAATGCTATAGAATACTGAACAATCTGAATGTCTTCATGCTGTCACTTCCCAAGTACACAACACTAAGACAACATAAAAAAAAGAAACACTAATAACAGAGACTGAGAGTTGAATTAAAGTATTAATGAAGAGTTGCATGTTATCTTTTGAAAGCTCTTTCCTGAAGATAGTCCTAAGCTAAACCAAGTAAGTAATAAGACTATCTGACAGATCCAGAATTGTGTGCCTATAATATCATAATTCCAGTTCTACTAATAAAAGTACTTTCTTTAAAGCATTACTGCAGCAGAACTTTGGAGAAGAGAAAAAAGCTAAGTTTCACTCTTACAACACTGTTTGCAGTACACTATTTACTGAACTGAATCTGTATAACTTAGTCTGTATTTCATGTATCAGGCTAACACGATATCTGCTGTTGCTAACTATTATAAATACTCTCACTCTGGAATGAAAATAGAAATCCCATGTTTCAGGCAAAATGAACATGACAAAACTGGAGGCAGGGAGAGTTTGTGTGTTTCAAGGGTAATGGAGAAGAGGTTCTCAACATCAGGGATTCATTTTCAAGGAAAAAAGATTCTCAAGACAGTAGTAAGAAGTATGGGAAAAATATCTATCACCACTGGGCCCGCACATGAAAAAGGAAACAAGAAAAAGACTTTCTGTATATCTGTAGCCAAGAAATGCTGAGAAATAACTGAAGACCAGGAATAGATTAAGATGTATGACAAAAATTTGAGAGGAGAAAAAAAGGGCCTCTTTAGATACTGGTCTTGCAGGTCTAGATTTTTACACCAATGGAAATGTGAGGTTAGGAGTATTTACACAGTCAACTGTTGGAGGCATATGAGATCACAAATATTAATTTTTTTGTCCTATGATCTATTCTTTAAAAGCAAATAAGTTTTTTTCTAGAGCTCAGTTTTTAGTTTTTTGTTTTAAATAGTCAGGTCAAAAATTCAGTGACAAAGTGCTGAGATGTCAAAATCTTAACAAAAAAAAAATTGAGTTTGAAACTTAAATTATCAAATGACAAAGATGACAAAAAATCACTTTTGTCTGCATTGTAGCTCCTCCAAGACACATTAGTTTTTACAGTAGGTTACTTACTGGAATATGCAAGAGTGCTTTTGCACCATTTTTCTTCATATTGTTTCCCTCCAATGGAACATGTTCAATTTTCCCACTTTGGGCAAAAAGCAAATGTGTTCCCGGAGGCAGTGGTATTGTGTCTGGTCGAACAGAGGGCCCAATACCAACAGGAGGAGCAGCTGTGCTCAGACCTTGTCCATAGAAAAAGAAACAGATGGCAACAAAATTAGCTTGTGCAGTGTAACAAGGCTCCTTGTTACATACAGAGACAATTACAGACAGGCTTCTTAGAAGGGAATGGCCTGATAAGTAGACAGTAACAACTCTAATCAGATGCAGAAAGCTTCGGATTTTTTTTTCCCCTTCTGCTGACAGAGAAGAAGCGATTGACATAATAGATCTTTTCATGTTCAGCTCTGTAATTGCTCCTTCCTTTAAATGTTCAAAAAAGCCTATCTTATTTTGCAGTTGAAGCATTGAAGGGGTTGGAAGGAATATCCTTCATTTCCTGAGGCAGCAGCCATTTACCATACATTCAGAGGTTCCCAGAGGGCAGAAACTTATAGGGGCCCCTCACAGTTTCAAAGTAGGAGAGAAGTCAGAAAACCATCTCATGACAGTCATCCAGATGCCCTGGCTGAAGGAAAAGCATAAATGGAGTTGCTGAAGGGCTGCAGCATGAGGCAAACTGTCACTGATTCAAGAGAAGCCTGCATTGCTTTAATTCGGGGCTACATCTCCCATGTTTGGGAGGCAGTGCACATCGGAGAAGAAACACCCAAAAGAAATAAGTGCTTCAGACACTTACATGGTGGTGGAACTCCCGGGCCACTTCTGGTGCCATCTATCTCATTTCCATCTCTATCCACACACCAACAATATCCAGTGCTGCCATGGCACTGAGTGGGTACGTAATTCCCATGTTCATCACACTGGGGAATGAACTGACCAACTCTTATTTCTCTTTGGAAGAAAGTGCCTCCACTTCCAAGAGCTACTTCTTTCTCATGCTGGCATTTGGTCTTTACCACTCCTATGAAGAAAACAGACCAGTGAATGTTTCTGCTTTAATTAATAACTATGCTTCATTACCAGTTACCATGCACTGACTACTTATAAAACATGTATTCTCACTATTGGAAGAACATGATACAAATTTAGAAGGTACACACATCAGTGCACCTTCAGAAACAGTCTGCCCTATGTAGATCTAACACATTCACCATGACTTTACATAATTTTCAACATTTTTCACTGTTCAGATTAAAATAAAACAAGAAGCTCCCTCGCAACTTCCTACATTGAAAGGTCATAAAAGAGAAGCTGGAAAACATTATTCCTCCTAGAAGTACATTAGCAAGAACATTCTGTCCAGCTTGTGACCCCCAACGTCTACTTGTTTGGCAAAGCCTGTGGACTTCAAGATGTGACTAATTAGCCAGGCTATACAGTGGATAAAGTTTTTTCGTAATGCTAAAAGTCAAGTTTCCCTTCAGAGGGACAAAAGAAACAAATCATGACATAAAGCAGATGCTGAGTTCTCTATAGAGCCTAGGAAATGAGACAACTTACTGCTCTGATGTGTATTAGATTTTTAAAGTTCAGGCATCAAATTTGAGAGCTCACTTGACACTTTTGGACCCGAGAAAGGAAAGGCAGGAACAGATTGCTCAGTTCCTGGTAAGGCACATAAGCGAGGCTGTACTGAAACCTGGAATACCACTACACATACAGAGAAACAAGTGATATGCAATGGCCATATGCGTTAATAGAGAGATTACAGAAGAAAATTATTTTGCATATTATCAAGAGATTCAGGGATCAGTTTCTTCTGGTTTCAATTTCACAAAGCAGTCTGGACTGAAGAATAAATCTTCCTTTGCTGTTACACATCATGTAATAGGGAATGTCATCTAGACAAATATATCCTTTCAGATACCAAACAGCTCAGTGAAATCAACAGAATACAATAAACTTTTTCCCTCTCCACACAAATACATCTGTGCCATTTTGTCCTTACACTTGAGACCTGAAGGGCTCTGCACAGTGGGAGAGAAAGATGTCTAATTACGGGGAAATATCCTCCTCCTGATTTCTATAGACGGCTAGAAATACTTAACACAAACTGACAAGAAGATCAAGAATTACACTTATATTTATTCCTTCTTCACTTTGACATTGTCTAGTGGGCAGTGTTAGCTATGTGTGGCTCAGAATAGACCCAGTCCAGCAGAGTAAGAATCTAATCCCACGTGCCTACAGACTACCGTGGTGCAATAGTCACACAAGTACCAATAAAATAAAAAAAAAGTTATGCAAGCAAAAGCTTTGGAAAAGTTCTGTGCACCTGGACACAATTAGAAAAATACAAATGTCTGGAGAACAGTTCAGTCCAAACAAAGAAAATATTTGGCCTCAGTTTTAGTGTGGGTGGCGAGGAGTCTTGAGTCAAGTTACAAAATCAAACCTTGAAGGAAAGTCTACATTATCTCAAATTTTGTTTATAGCACTCAACTCACTACGCAGGTAAAAAAAAAAAAAAAAAAAAGATAAAAATGAGAAATATTTGAGTCAGTGGGGAAAAAAGTGATTAAGTAGTGGTATTTCTAGCAAGCTACCGTATCACCCTAGTTTGGTTTTAAATTTCATTTCTTCACTAGGGCTCTGGAGGAAGATACATAGCCACAGATCATGTCACTTGGAAGAGAAATACGACACAAAAGATGAGAAGGACAAGACCTCATTACTGGGTAAATAAAGCTCATTAAAATCAATGTGCTGATTCACGCAGTCAAATGAACAGTTACACTTACACCAATCTCTAAAGACAGAGACTTATCTTGGAAAAAAAACAACTAAGAAAAGTCATCCACAGGTAACTAACTCAGTGTGAGCGCTACTCTAAATCCTGTGGGCATTGTGAGGGAGCACCACACAGGTATAGAGAAGCAATGTTATTGCTCTGGGTGGTATTAGTAAGATACATCAGGGAATACTGGGTCCAACTCTGGTACCCAGAGTTTAAAAGGATAGTGAAAAATTGAACCAGCGTACAGAAGAGAGGAGCTCCTGCAGCCCAGAACAGAAATGCAGACTGCCCAGGATGTGATGTTCAGCAGGCCATAGTACACACTAGTCTAGTTCTATGGAAATGTGCACCCTGAGCTCAAGCTAAGTGAATAATCTTGCTCAGAAAAATAAATTTGTATTTAATGTTTTCAACATATATTTTTTGGTTGTTTTAGAAACCAGCACTAGCAGTGCAGAATTTAAAACTCTGGAAAACAACAAAACTTGAAAAAACAAACTGTAAATAGCCTGAATACTGAAAGTGGCCCAGACAAAAAAGACACATATACACATTCTCCACATAAGCAAAGAAATAAACAGAATTGGGGTAAAAAGCAAATGAACAAACAAACCCATATGCAAACATTCAAAGTCACTTTTAGTCATAAAGGAAAGTTCTTGTAGCGGTACTGCAGAAGACCGTTTATGGACTTTAAAAAAAAAAAGGAGGCTGGGAAAGCAGGATGAGGAACAGAGATTTATGAGACTTCCACCTTGCGAGAGGGATTGCAGACTAATGTACTATATCAAATTTAATCAGTTTGTGACAGCGTTCAGAATTTTTCAAAGATCTGAAATAACTGCTCAAAGAGGTTTTAATTCACAAGCTGAAGACAGAGAAGTGATAATAAAGCTCTGTCCAGTACGAGAGTACCCGAAAGAGTACTTTTTGAATTTCTGGTGTAGCTCACTTTATTCCCCAAATATCACAGTTATACTAGCACTTCTAACTGCCGTTCTCAGACACTGCCAAAAAAGGAAGAGAACAAAGCAAAACAACACACTGCCCTTTGTCCATTCATTTTGCCTTGCAGTCCTTCACTTGCAGCGTTGCCCCGTGCATTTTTCATGTGAAACTAACTGTATACAGAGAACCAGCAAATGGCTCTAACGGTCAGACCCCCAGTCCAAGGACCCAGATTTGTTTCTGTTTAGTAAACAGTGTCTGGGGTCTGCAGGGGTAGAAACACTCAGACATCTGGTTTTTTGAAATGGAAAAATGAAGCGTGAGGAAATAATGAAGTACAGACATTCTTAATAGCTGTGAGCAGTGGGACATTCCAGCATCATTAACTCTTTCATTAACCTACGGGTTTACTCCTACAACATTCATACAACAACTTACATGCAACTCAAATCCATTTTACTTGTTAGTCTCCTTGCTTTGAGAGCAACCATTCAGCACTGGTAAAGTTCAATAGTATGTTCCATATATTAATAAAGGCACCAAACAAGCAAGAAATTGAACACATTATTTGGAAAAAGACAGCAAAAACAACAGAGTATTCAGATGAATGAATCTTTCCATGCTATTAACAACCAGGAAAGACTTCAGTGAGTTGACTGAGGCTAATTAGATCAAAACCTTATCAGGTAAAAAGGGAAGAAAGGCTCTCTAATGACATCTGAATACAATGGATTCTCATCTGGAATCTCTACCCTGAAGTAAGTTGATTTACAAATTGGGTGCTGAAGTAAACTAAGCTGCTTTTTGTAGAGCTTCAAAAACTTGTTTGATTCCAGCTACTGGCAATGATTAACTGTTGGATATATCCATTTTAGAAGTACTCAAGCTTTAGCAATAAGGTGACATTCCAAGAACAGCTATTGTTCTATTAACTCTCAAAGAAGGGAGGAGTAGCCATGCTTGTTGTAAACACTGCCATTGCCACAGACCAGCAGGGCAATGCAGAAACTCCCACTTTAGTCAGGATTCAGCCAACAGCAAGACTTCTCATCTATAAAACTTCTATTTCCCTACTCAGAGAATTTCATGAGCACAAAAAATGCGAGTGTTTCCAAAGCATGTCTTCTACTCTTGGTAGAAAACTGAATTACAAAAACAAACAAAGAAGATGAGAGACACGTATGAAAATTATCAAAATCTGGCAGATCCCCACCTACTAAAACATCAGACATAAGAAAATTATCCAAACCATTCTGTTATTACCTGAATGCAAGGGGATTTGATGATTCAGTTATTCTGCCAGCTTACAAAGGTATACCAAGCCTGTTACACAAAAAATTTACCTAACCTCAGCCTGCAAATAGATAAGCATTCTGAGCTTCGAACAGCCATAAGGGCCAAAGAGGAGCCAGAGGCAGCAGCACTGCTGCAGAAGAGGCGTTTTGCGTGGTGCTGAGGCCCAGCAGTGAGGTGCCCAGTAGCCAAGCTGAAAAGGGAGTCATCTCTATTCAAGCTACATTTATGTTGAGTATGAAAACAAAATCAAGAAGCATCTAGGACAAGTAGAAAAATAATATAAAGCGTCAACAAAATAGTACATTACACTTAGCAGTTGAGTAGATACACTGACAAACATGTGAAAAGGTGTTGTCCTCAACAGCAGCAACAAATATGCTATCACATATACTCAGAAGAAATGAAATATTCTCCGGTAATAGAGCTGATTGAATTGAATTGTTGAATTCAATTATCAATCTGCCAAACTATCTGCTTCAGCTACAAAGGGGAACGTGCCAGACATGAAAGCAGTATTTCTCATTCTGCAATCCTTAAGAACCAGAAGTTCTAAGGTTTGATTTTGCTTCAAGCTACTCACATCAAGGTTCTCCTTTAGGAGTAATAATCCTGTTTTTATCAACAGGGTCATTATATAAATGTCTTAACCCTGGTCAGAAACACCAGGTAGTTCTCCATTCATCCGGCATTAAACTGAAAATATGCATGAACATTGACGCATGAAAAATAAGTTGAAAACAATGTTGAAAGACTAGCATAAAAATGGAAAAAGCTAAAGCTTCAGAATTAAACACCACCAAACCTCCTACAATTTACCTACAATGGAAGAGTCTACAAACACCCAATGATTTGACATAACATATGCTGTTGAGCACCTGATGAAGTCATGCAAACATGATCTAAAACCAGAAATCAGTCTGTGATTTGTTTTGTTTTTCCTATAAGACATCCATCACCTCTTTGTTTTGAGGCATTAGTATCCTACTGTACAAGAATGTCAGAACTTCAGAATTAGGGAAGACAGTGGCAAAAAAAAAAAAAGAAGTTCAGCAATGCATCAGATAGAGATTCAGGTAATTCAAATGAGCACTTTTAAGCCAGCAGATCATTTAATTGAAAAAAAAAATCTCAATTTTGAAACATCATTGATATCATTAAAACAGTGCAGAAGTTGATTTATAAAGACAGCCTCCCTCCTCAGTCCTACTGCTTCTTGCCTCTTTTCCCCTTGGCCCTGTGACCTTTTTACTCTTGGCTACACATTTTGTGTTTCAATCTGTGGAGAGGTGCAGTGTCTTTAGCCCAAGAGCAAGAATCTCAGAAGCTGAAATAGGTTCAAATGTACCAAGAAGGCAAGCTTTATTTGTTTCCTGGACTAAAGTATTCAAAAAGTTTTAAAGTTTTAAAAGAGCTTTAGTGTTCCTCACTACTTCGAGGCCCAAACTAGACTGCAAGAGCGGAAGTGTGGAAAGAGCTTTATGCTAACTAGAGAATAAACTGAGTAAACACAGAAAAATCTAAGAGTTAATTAGAACCAGAAGTTAGTCTTTCTGGCTGACTACACTTGAAATGTAGACATCTAGTTCTTGCTGAATACAATAGTACAGATCCTTTGGTTTCATCCTTCTCTTTTTTGATGTTCAAGGCCAGATTGGATGGGGTCATGGGCAACCTGGTCTAGTATTAAATGGGGAGGTTTCGGCCCTGCCTGTGGCAGGGGGGCTGGAGATCCATGATCCTTGAGGTCCCTTCTGTGTTATTTTCTCCTGTAATTGTTGCATTTCATTTACATTGCCAACAGTTCCATGTGTTTCAAGATATGTGACTATTGTGTATGGAAAACAAAATTAGTCCGTGGTCAAATCATTACATAAGGCGAATTCAAAAGGTAGCATCAGCATGGAGCTGAGAACTGCCTGGGGGCAGACAAACAAAACATAAAACAATAACTGAGCAGGAAAAGCAGTAACAGTCAATAGACAGACACTGGCACAAGCTTGGTGTTCAGACCTCAAGGGACATGAGAAAGAACAAAGCCCCCAGTGAGACAATATACAATTTTTTTCCAGAGAACCGTATATTCTCCAATTCTCAAATTGCATTTCTGCTCTAATTTTCAAGAACTATAAAATTTTACCTCCTAACACACACTGGAAACCATCCCCACGATAACCTGCCTTACACTGGCAGCTGAAGGATCCAGGTGTGTTGTAGCAGAAAGCATCTGGATGACAGCGGCCCTGCTGACATTCATCTATATCTGTAAAATAAAAGATCAGTCTTCGATAAATATTCCTCATGACAGAGAATAGCTAACAAACCAGAGTGAGAATTCGAGAGCAAACCTGGCTTATTACTGTCAGGCTCCTATTTTAGGTCATATGACTAGAATTAAAGACTTTTGGAAGGATACAGAAATGAAAAGAAAAAGCATGCGTATAATTTAGATAGGCTATTGGCAAATCCTTCTACCCTGCTGTTCTCATGGGTACTGGCACAGGTGCTGTAAATTCACACAGTATTTTAGGAATACATGCATATAAGAAAGGAAAAAGAGGAAAGACAAATGCAAGAAGGAAGGCTGAATTTGGCCAACAAGATTTCTGATGTGTTTAGGTAAAACTTCTCTCCCACTGCACTCCAACTGACACAAAACACAATACAACATTTTTACAGATTCTGAATTCTGAGCACTGTGTGTCACCATCTTAGCCATATAGACCAGTACAGAGCAGACAGTTCCAGCAGGTGTGGATCTGATCCCCTAACTGCAGTTACTTCCATTTGTGCAGCTACCTCATCTTGGACCTTCTGGAGAACAAATATTGAGGAATGAACTCAAAAGTGGGAGAGTAAAGAACGAGAGCTTACAATGCTTGCCTGCAGGACATAAGGCACAAATCTTCCTATTTTAAATCAGAACTATAGGAAATTGCAATGAGCAGCCAAGTTGTGCAATAAAGAGTATGAAAAAACACAGCAAATGGTACTACTCACCCTCACAGGCACGCCCATCTCCAGAGAAGCCAGGGAGGCACGTGCAGATGTAGGCAGACCCACCAGTGTACACGCACTGAGCACGCTGAGGGATGTCGCAGCCATGTGTGCCTGTCTGGCAGTGGTTTACGGCATATTCAACAGCTGCAGGTTAGACACACAAGAGAAGAGTGAAAGTTTGAATTTTGCTCCTCAAAGTTTGAAGCTTGTAATACATTTGTAGAGAGCACAGCTGTGAAAAAAGAAACAAAGAAACTGTGTTTTGTTTGGGGGGGTTGCAGTTTTTGTTTTATTATTGTATTTTAAAGCTCTTCCATTACACCAGTGTTAAAATTTATTGATGTTTTACAAGGTATTGACTGCCTGCAGCACCTCATAAATGTTTGTTAGCACAGAGTAGGGCAAAAAGGCTACAGCACCCATAGATCCTAAAATCTATGCAAGTTTTGTTTATAAAAAGGAATCTTCAGTAAAGAAATGTAAGGCATCTCTTAGAGGCACCTCACACATTGGCTGAGCAGCCAGTTCATTGCACTGGGAATTAAATATCCTGCTACACTAACCTAGCATTGACCCAGGGCTGTCATCACTTGGCAAGAGATGGGAGATGTGACTCACTTAATAGGAGGTAAACACATTTGTCAGCTCTTGGAGAAATTTTGACCAATGGCAGCAGCTGGGGCCAGGCCTGCAGCTTTTCTCATTGGTGACAGTGCTGATATGCTGAAGGCACCGCTTTACACACAACAGTATTTTAGGTAGTTGCTGGAGCTTTGCTTGTGCTTACCTGTTATGTCAGAGAACAGGAAAGGGAACCATTATATTTGAAAAAGAAAGAGGCAAAATACCACAAAAAAGTTAGGGCAAGAAAAATGTGGTTTTGCAATGAGTGTGTCTAGGAACAGATTTACAGCTGCTGTAAGAGTCCACTGAGGCTTTCTTTATGCAATGCCTTCCTAGGAATTGACAGGGGACCAGCACCAGAGTCCACAATGCTCTTTTCATCACAGTACACAGATGGAAACTACCACAGTATCAGCAGGGGAAAAAAAAAACCAAAAATCTGCCATCATAGTCAGATCTGGAAACAGACACTTTGTTCATTTCTCTGGAGGAGATGTCATCGTAAGAATCATTTTTATCTGTTCTGCTTCACAGAGCAAGATTTAGATTACAAAATAATCTATTCAGAACAGCGTTAGCCTTAGAGCTGGAATTCCTAGGGAGCTCCTAAGTCCTCCTATCCCTCAGTCTACAAATAGAAGAACCAGATTCATTTACAATTCTCTTCTTAACACAGCGAGTCACACAGCTGGTATGAAAAAGCTGCAGTTCCACATCAAGCCACATAAGCACAAAGAAGGGTGCTGTTGCCCTGTCTCAGGTTCAAGTCATTCAGGGGCTGTAAACCAACAGATAAAGGAATAAGACTGCTAAGCTTCTTCAGGATTGAAGAGAGAGATCACACCAAAGTCCTTCAAGCTGGGTAAGAAATATCTTGGCACTCTTCTTTCACGATTTTGTATTTTGTTTCTATGCAAAATCTGCAACTAAGTCATGGTATAGAAAAGACAGAAGCATTCAATAAACGTTTCCATTTTGTACTCAAAAACATTCTGAATGGGGAATTTTTGCGAGACAGAAAACAAAGTTCTTCAGGAACCCTCTTCAGTTGCCTAACAGATGGTAATCACCAACTGCAGCACAAACTCCTACAATTCAACTGGTGTTAGAAGCATGACCCTACAAGCCATCTTCTGTTTCTATAAGACAAACTACAGCCTGAAAGCCAGTGGGCAGTGCTTTTAAGAAGTGTGAAACTCACCAACACAAGTCCGCCCGTCTGCTGCAAACTGGTATCCATCAACACACTCACAGCGATATGTTCCCGGCTGGTTATTGCAAACTGCATTGCTGCCACATACACCTGGTTGCTCCGAACACTCATCAATATCTAGAATATTATACAAGGATTTCTGTTACTATAAAAACACATTTAAAACCGATGCCAGAAAAACAGAAACTGTGCAAGTGTTAAATAATAGCAGGCTTGTGTATCTAATCCACATCTTGGATAGTCTACCCCTTAAAGGTAATTAGCAACCGGAAAATAAGTTTTCAGTTAACTGCGACCTCAGCTAATCTGCACAAAAACAAACAAACAAACAAAGAAAAACCACAAGGAGAGGTTTTATAGAGGAGTCGGCCAGGAAACCAGGGAGGGAGGAAAAGCCTTTGGGAAAGAAGATGCAGGATAACTAAGAACTTTAGGAAAGAATTCTCCTTCAGTTATCCATACATCAAACCCCAACATATTAAAAAGAACTTGGAGGTTATTCTTTAGCACAGTAAATGACAAATACACAGAATTTATGTGTATTATTATGTTCAAATCTGGAGTAAAGTAACATAGGGGATATAACCATTAAATTTGATTCTAAAACACATTTTAGATCATATATACAGTAATTATTTTATGCTCAAAATCTTTAATTAATTCCAAATCTAATTGTGTACTAATAAATCTACATACACATGTAAGAGGTAGAGATCCCAAGCTCAGAAGCTAAGATGATCTAAGATTTTCCTAAACTGTGCAACAAAACAGACACCATCTGTAACTCAGTTAAATTGCAGAGATTTTGCTTCACTACTTTTTGCTGCAAGCTGCGTACCTCATGCCCCAACAATGAAATTTTGGAGGTCTCCAGCAATAAGGCTCCTGTGCAGTTTATGCTATGAACTGGAGCATGCAGAATAGACTAAAATATGAAAAGAAGGAAGCTTCATACTGTAAAGCTTATGATTTATCATAGGTTTTATTTTAGGTTCAGATTTGTACACCTAGCAACACATTCCCTTGCCAGGAAGATAAGGAAATAAAGACATGGAGCTTTCACTATTGGAGCAGCTCTTACAAAGCATCTCAAAATTCTGCCAGGTACTACAAAGAGAAGATCTTAGACAACAGAAACACTTGACAATGCTGAGAAACAAACTTCCCTGAAGAGCAAGACAAGTATTTGGACCTTTGGTCCAATAGATTTGAACAGAAGGGATTTTCAAAGCACATACTAAAAAAAGTTATTTCATTGGGTTCCAATATCCATGCCCTGCATACGTTCCTCATTGCCTTTAATAACTTTTAACTGAGTTGACTCATTTTAACCAGAATTTGCAAAATGTTGCATTTCTTACAGCTAAGTCTCCAGAAGTCTTATGAGAAGAGGAACTACGTAGGAAAGATGCTTTGTAAGCTAGCAAAACATATCCAGGTTTGACTTTTCAAGACAATCAAACTTACTGAGACTAATCACATATATTAGCTACCCCAACATTTCTTTGACCTACAATTCCTCAATCTTCCTCAAAATAAGAGTCAATACATTCCAAGCAAACCAAAATACACATTTTCTAAAGAAAATCTGATACCATAACAAACATTTCCATCTCCACGGAACCCAATTGAACATTCACAGGAGAAACGATTCCCAGTTCCTGCACGACATACTGCATTGGTGTCACAGTTATGGGTACCAGTGTAGCAAGGATTCCGGCTAATATCAGCAGAACCATCTGAAAAGAAAGAGCGTATTTAGCCATGACAACTCTATCCAAGTAATAAGACTCAGATGAGGTCCAGAAGGACATTGCTTATAGTACAAATGAAACAAGCAAAAAGCTTTTTTTTTTTTTTTTTGCATCATTAAGAAGGGGGCTTGTAAGTGATATGCAAGACATCAATCTCAAATGACAATATTATTGGTATTTTTTGTAACTTTGGCAAAGGACCACAACAATTTAAAAGAAGAATCACATAAAACTCACTAAAAAAAAAACCTAACCAAGAAAATGCATCTTCCTGGAACTAACCTAGACTCAAAATGTGATTCTTAACAGCTTGTTTTGCTCATTTTAAATGATCAAACTTTATTTTTGTAACAAACAGAAATGAGTATCATCCCTACTTACCTGCTACGCATTTTCCTATTGCTCGTTTATTTTTATTCTGATTTCAGTAAACACAGAAAAAGCTTGGAATGTTCTCCTAGAAAATACATTTCAGAGGCTTCCTACCTTATAAATATTGTGCCATGTGTCAAGATAAACTACAGAAACTACCTTTTTCAACGGTAGACCTTTTTCCCCTCTTTGCTCTATTGCTCTGACAACACACAAAACAACTGTTAATAAAGATCTAGGTATCAAGTGAAGAAAACTGGCACAACTTCACACATCTAAGCAGCAATATCTTCAAGCTAGTATGCTGAGAGTACTTAAGAAGTTAGACATAAATTCCACTGGATTTCAGGAAGAGATAAATACCCTTCCGCAGGTAAAAACACCAACTGCAACAGTCTCATTTCTCTTCTTAACTGATGGATCCAGATCTGCTAATAAACGTAACTAATTTAATTAATACTCAGCTAATGCAAGCTAAGAGAATACAGAAACATACTTTTAATAACAGTAGTGACAAAGAAATACTTTGAATTCATACATACCACTGATGGGGCCAATGGAATTGCTCATAGCATAACGCAGAATTTGCTCGTCTCTGTTATACAGAACAAATATACTGTCCACTGAGAGCTGCTGAGTAGCAGGAGCAGCATGGAGAGTGTCATCATGAATGCATTCATCAAAGGAGATGGTTTGTCGCCACTGATAGGCACCAGTGTACGTGGAAGCAACCCCATCCCTTTCAGGCTCTGTCACTGTGTACTCTCTGGTGGATGATGAAGTGATCACTGCAACATGGCAACATACTCCGATCAGAACAGAAAGCAAAAAACTCTGTTCACCGCTGTGTGGATCCATTTTCAGGCAAAGGAACAGGCATTTGGTTAGACTTGTTCTGTGCTCAGCACAGTTGTAAGGGATGGGACACAATTTATTCTGACATAGTTTAAAAATTCAGCTAAAATTTATGAGTTGCCAGGAAATGAAAGGAAAATTTAACTCAGGAAACTTACAAGTTCCTTTAGATGAATCTACCCAAACAACTCCTCCAAATCTCTGAAATTGTTCAGCACAAAGCAGAATCTTCCTGCTGTTTCTACCATTTCACAGCTCATAAAGACAGGCAAAGCAGCAAAAGGGGCTCAGTACCAGATACCAAGGTCAGATATCAGCAGATATAATGCAGTGATGGAGCAACTACACCACTTTAAACTACCTGTAGCAATCAAAGGGTGCCCCTGGAGCAAAATGCTGCCTCTCTCACATCCAGATGCATTTGGGAGCACTGCTTACTGCTTCCTCTCTACTGCTCCTTGATGGCTGAGCTGGCTGACCAGCAGGAACACTACAACATCACTTCGTTTTTGCTGGGTTGAGATATGTGTTACATTATCCAGGAAGAGGAAAGTAAAGAGAGGAATATTTCACTGTAAATGGCAAAATGAAGGACTACTCTCTAACCGCATCTCTGAGACAAGGAACAGAATTACTGAAGAGACAACAGAGGAAACTCATAACAGAATTAAGAGCCTCCTAATCTTCTAGACAGTTGTTCAAGTTCAGCTCAAATAGTATTGATAAATGCTTGTTACAGACATAAGGCATGGTCATTGAAGTGCAGCTTACACAACATTAATTGTTTGCATGATCTCACTGAACCAGATTAAAGCCCATTTACAGACATTACTACAAATAGGTATATCCCAGTTCAGCTCCTGCTGGGGAACTATGGACTCCACAAAAAGCTTTGCAGTTGTATGACTACCACTGACAATGGAAAAAATGAGACCAATAAAAGAGAACAGCTAGCATCAGCTCAGATGTTAAATTCACATTTTTTTCAATAGTAAGTTTACAAATATTTGCACTGTTCCACACGAAATCCACCATCTTTTGGAACCCAATTCTAAGAGTCAAAAATATAAATTTTAAGGTCACAAGCCCATCCTTTAAGAAGGTAATGATTATCCTTCTCTCCGCTCTAAGAATTGTGCACTTACATGTCAATTCCTTCTTAGGGAATCTTACCAGAACTAGAGGCGTGATAGAGTTCAGTGTAAGGTTCAATATGGACTGATGCGCCAGAGGGGACCTCAGGTACTCTGCCTTCCATTTCTGTGCTGATGGTAAGGTGACCATGCTCATCAATTCCACTGAATTTCTGCTTTATAACCAGCTTCTCATTGTTGCCAAGAAAAGTGACTTCAGTTTGCCGTGTAAACTCCCCACCTACAGAAATAGTATTAGTCAAACCACTTAATAGTGGTTTCTGAATCCTTCTATTCACCACAACCACTTCTACTAGATAAAATTAAAACTATTTTCTGTAAGCAAGCTTTGATGTAACGCAATTATTAATATTCTGGATCCTTACAGAAATAATTTCCAAAGACAAATTAATAATGTCATAAGGAAACTCTCTTCTTTAAGACTGAACATGCTACACTGCGAGTGTAACTGAAGAAGCAGTTAAAACAAATATTCAGAACAGCTAAAAATATTCACCCTTTCCCTCTTAGTAAAAACAGCAAATGAGCTGTATATTTTAAAGAATATGTCTACAGAATACAGTCAGTTAAAAACAAAACAACACAAAAAATCCCCTACATGTGTTTCTAAATCAAAACCAGGTGAAATGTACGTTGTAAATTCTGGAACAAACTTCAAACACACACACACACACACACACACACACACACACACACAACATTAAAATCCCCAAACATAAGTTATATTCAAGTAGATTCAGAGCATAGGGCTGTAAAAGATAAAATTTAAAGAAGAAACACACATTCTCCTAGGGCAAATTGAACCTACAGCTTGAACTAAAGTGCACAGACAAACAGATAATGCCCTGGACAGTTTTTTAAAGCTGTATTTGTGATCTGAGGCTTCCTTCAAATAAGTTAGCAGGGTCATTTGCGTTTTATACAACATTTTCTTCTACAAAGAATTTGAGACCTTCAAGAGATCAGACTTTCATTGCGCTTTGCTTCACTGGCACAATCAGGAAATTAACATGTTAGATGTCTTATAAATATAGGGGCAGGGTTTTTGAGTAGCTCTGCACACTTTATAACCAAAAATCAGATATGTTTTAATGTTCTAATAATCTCTTTCTTGTATGGGAATGGGCCAATCCATTCTTCTCTAGGAAATTCACATGCTTGTGCAGAAACTGTAAGATAAAAAGCCCAATACATAAACAAGAAAAACAGTGAGAAGTTTGATAACAAAGCAATCAATTTTCAACTCTGATTAAGCAGATTTTTGTCACATATTTCTTCTATATATGCATTTCTTTTCTCAAGACAAAGAAAAGTACAGCATACTTTTTAAATGTAATTTTAAATTCAAAAGTTACCGGTAATGCTGAATCCATTTTTATATCCTTGCTGCTCCACAGCAAACATCCACCCTATTACACCTCCAATAGAGGCAAGAGGCAGTAAAGAATAACCCAAAGCTTCTGGGATTGTGCTGATAGCAGTATAGGCACGTCCATGGTTCATCACAACATACGAGTGAAGATCAGTGTTCTCAAATGTAACTGGAACGGGGTTATTTCCTACAAAGATTCGTCCTTTGACTTTCCCGTTGACTCTCTGAGGAGAACCTGGGAAATCAGTGCAATCAGAACAAAACGACAGTTCCCAAATGCTCTACAAGGAATGAGTTCAGAGCACCCCATTCAAAGACATCAGTGTCAAAATGAACGGCAAAGAAATGCCAACTGAATTCAGCAGACACGAAACTGTCTACAGACAGTGTTAGCTTGGTTACACGTGTATTGTCATTAGTCAAGCAGTCAAAATTGCCTCAAATTTGCCCTTTATCCTCATCAACAATTTTTCCTCCAAAGACAACTCTATAAACAGATCATGCTGTTACAGTATCTCTGACAGTAGCAAGACCACATTTCATATCAATACCTACTGAATGTAGATTTGCTCATTCCATACAAGAAGCCTAACACCACTAGGTGATCAGAGCAATCAGACTATTAGCCTTCAAAGAAAATTTGTTAAAGGCTGTCAGTGTTTTACAGAAGTAATTACTTTGGTTTACTATTTTTTTTTCTGTATAGTTTTCTAAATGCATACAAATTCAAGTCGCATTACCTTCAATCCTTTTCTTTCTCTGAAAAACTCAGTTTTATGAACTGAAAACTGTGTAGTAGGCTTTGCTTCCCCTCTTTATACAACACAAAGTTTGCAGTCAGCTAGTTCAGCTGTTGAAATGCATCTATATTCTGAGCCAAGTCACTACAAGGATTACAAGTGTATACACAAGAAATTCCTTTATGGATCTTACACAGGAACAAAGTTTAAATGGGTATCTAACAAAAATCCGGCAGATTAGCCCCTTAGTAAAGAAGCTTAAGAGTCAGACAAAGAGGAGCCATGCTCTTTATTGATGATCAGAGCTAATTTGTTCACCCTCTTTAGACAGCCCATTTCTAGAGTGGGGGACTATATCAGATCATAAAACACTAGTACTTCACAACTAATTCTAACAATAACATTGGATGCTATACTATGAAATTATTTCAGTTACAGAATAACTTTTTTTTCCTAGAAAGTTGCATAATTCATATACTTGGCTACTTAAACCAGTTTGCTTCATTTAAAAAACAAAACCACCATCTCAGAAAGTATAGCTCACTTAAAACATCTTTCAAAACATCTCTCTTGATAACTCTTTCAAAAACCATGTAACCACATCTTATTTTGACTACTGAAAATAGGTTGCCTTATTCAAGAACATCAAGCGTAGTAGCTGCATATGCACCCAATTTTCAGAAAAGTTACCTTCTGCTACACATTGTCTTCCATTTCCTTTGTATCCAGCAATACAACTGCAACAAAATCCATTGGGGTAATCTCTGCAAATAGCATGAACAGAACACTGGTGGCGATTGTTAGCACAGGTCTGTTGGACGTCTGTGTGGTAGCGGAACACTGTAGAAAACACCAGACAAGTATACTGGATGCTTATTATATCTCTATTAATACAGAGCATTCAAACAGTCCTGATGAAACTAGCAGACGATATTTTAACCTATGCTTGCTTCCAAACCAAAGCAAAAAGGAGCCTTTTCAGCTTCAGAACAAAGAACATCAGTAAAGGACCCAGGAATATGCACCAAACGCATGGTAATCCTAGTTGGCCAATCCTATTATTAAATGGAAATAGCCATTTATTTCAAGAAACAGTACCTGGGTAGTCAGTCACACTGCTTTGAATTTTCTATAAACACTTCCTTGCAAGTTAGAATTGCTAATTCTGCCACCATAAAAATTGAGGCCATGCAGCCTTACACCAGCCAACGATTTTTACAGCAATTGCTATCCTTAACCTTTATTAAATCACCTGAATTCAGTAACTCACATCAGTGAAAGGAAAAAAGCCAGTTTTCAGTAGAAATGATCATAAAATCTTTACCAGGAACAACCAGTTACTGAAGATATTAAAGGCCAGATCATAACTTAAACAACAGCCTTGGACGAAAGACACAAAAATCAGTTCTCACTAAGAACGTGTCAACTTCAGGAATACCATTATCCCTGTGAGAAGCTTTCCTTAGGAGAGAATCAGGTTCCACAGGCTCTGTGAACCTGCTCTCCTGTGAGCCAGATTGCAGGACTGTTTTACTAGACTGGCAAGATGAGTCTGAGGTGACATTCAAGATAACTGTCCCAAATGAATGACACAAAATTGTTAAAAGTACCCAGAATGTCACATCTGAAAATCTGAATCTTCTTGCTGCCTGTCTGTATTAGAACAATTCAAGCTTTATAAAAGGCCTTACCTATACCAGTTTCATCAAATTCTTCCACATCTATGACCTGGGGTCCCTGTGGGGGGAACTGCTGGGCTGGGAACTGGCGAGGTGGAGCTTTTGCTGTTGGGAATTCTCGATGACGATAAAAAGATTCAGTCGAAGGTGTTCCTGTAACATCTTGGTATGAAGTTATAAAGTCTTCCACAGCTAACTGAGGAACACTGTACATAACGTGCTGGTCCTCCTCTGTGCTGTCCGTGCTACTGGTGACGTACTGAGATCTTATTTCAGTGGAGCCATAGTCTGACATGAATGGTTTTGAAGTCAACTCCTGGTCTTCTTCACTGGGCTCTAGGCTCGCCAGAACATTGCTGACCTTGGCAGGTACAATAGTGTCAGACGAGCTACCAATCTCAAACACCCAGACACCTCGTCTCCCAGCATTACTGCTTCTATCAAAGAGAGCATAGACCAAATCAGAAAGGTCAAATGCATGTTTTGTGGTATTCCTACCCTACACAAAATACTATACTTCACTTAGAAATATCAGGACAAACTGTTGATTACATGGCCTTAAACTGAGACAGGGGAGGTTTAGGTTAGATATTAGGAGGAAGTTCTCCACACAGAGGGTGGTGACGCACTGGAACAGGTTGCCCAAGGAGGCTGTGGATACCCCATCCCTGGAGGCATTCAAGGCCAG
>JAOWBP010001760.1:30760173-30803292 GCA_028571105.1 Tragopan temminckii | reverse complement strand
GCCCCTCCCCTGACGCAGCTCCACGCCGTTCCCTCGGGCCCTGTCGCTGTCACACAGAGCAGAGCTCAGCGCTGCCCCTCAGCTCCCTGTGAGGAGCTGCGGCCTCCATGACGCCTCCCTGCAGCTCCTCTGCTCTGGGCTGAGCACACCCAGGGTCCTCAGCTGCTCCTTCACTATATTCATAGCCTTCCTTTGGATGCTCTCTAATAGTTTTATATCTTTGTTATATTGTGGTGCCCCAGACTGTAAAGATAAATACAATATTCACACTACAAGTGGGAACTGCATCCTCCAGAGGAAGCTGTGTGAAAGAGGAGCTCCAGGACTGCAGTGTTTCTAGCATTAGGCTCTGAGGTTTAAAGGAGCTGCTTCTAGCTGCTTATTCTAAGGACAGAGCCCTGCCCTGGAAGAGTAAGAATGAGCACAATCTTCCGTCTGAGAGGGAATTTCCATGACCAGCAAGGCAAAGACAGCAGACTTGTTTGCTGCCAGATATAGCTGGAAAAAAGGGCATTGATTTGTTGACACAAGCAGGCATTTTGAGGCTTTCAGTTCTCCTCATTATGCATCTAAATGTTCTCAAAGGTGTACCTCTTCCTTTCCTGCCCTCTGAAAAGAAGACAACTACTCTTCTGTTTTGTAGCTGGGTTGGTAATGTCCCAAAAGGATGTGAATGCATGCAAAAAATCTATCACCATGAGGTAAAAGTATTTTTAAACAATCCAGATTTGATTCCTCAAAGACAGTCAAATTCAAAATTCACATCAGACATGAAGGACTAGGGCCAAAACCACTTGCTCTGTGACTGCAGATTATAAACCCTATCAGAAATTGCCTCGGTCAACAAAGATAAAGAAATAAGCAAACACTTGAAATGTAAATATGTTTCTTTTTATTTGTTTGTTTGTTTGTTCGTTCATGGAAACCTCTGCAGCTGTGTGTAGGAGTAAAGAGAAGCAGCTTTCCTTGGGTGCATGGCTTACTTATGTTGCAGGAATCACTTCTGGGTGGGTGGGAAAACAAACCAGTCCAGCTCCTGGGCTTCTGTCACATTTCTGTTCCAGCTCTGCTCCTGTGGTTGTGCAAACAAACCCTTTATCTGGCATAGATGGCAAAATGCCAACCCAGAATCAATGTGCATATTTACATTTCTTGATGGTTCTTTCAAGAGGTTGCCCATGACAAAAATGTTTAAGAAAAGGGACAGAGAACGATGCTGCGGAGCCAGTAATTCAGAATTTTCCTATGCTTAGGCACTTCTCTAATTTAATATGAAATCTGATTGCAAACGCTGGCAGTCAGTGACGCTTTTCATGGCAGTAAAACCAGGATCAACAACAGTCCTTTCCCACCAGGTCAACCTTTTGCAAGGTTTATCCTGTCAGCAAATAGTCGGATGGTTTGTGCCATATATGAAGTGCATGTTTTAAGAAACTACATGTGTATTTTAAACGATTTGTAAGAACTGGGCTGTTGTATCTCTGCTACACTCTTCCAAATTTTATTTCCTGACATTAGTTTTTTTACTTACTACTTTTTCTGTGACTGTAAAAAAAGGTCTGAAACTAGCTCTGTTCATCTCTCCAGCAATCCGGAGTGCTTAGATTTGGCTGTGGGTCACCGGTCAGCTGTGGCAGCCCAACATGTGCAGCTTCCATTACTCAGAGTTGCAGCTTCCATCTCGTGACTGACACTTGCTGAACAATGTCGCTAAAACTGTTTTCTCCTCACTCTCCCAGGTTGCCCCTCTACCTGGCTTCTCTTTTCATAAGTCTCCTCTTCCTCTTGGTGAACTTAACATGTGCAGTATTGGTGAGGACACAGAATTCAGAGAGAAAAATCATTGTCTCTGTCCGGGTGGCAATTAATGACACATTGTTTGTGCTCTGCGCTGTTTCACTCTCCATCTGCCTGTATAAGATTTCCAAGATGTCTTTAGCCAACATTTACTTGGAATCCAAGGTAAGGCACATTTTCAGTTCCTTTTAAAGTACTTTCTGAGAGACACAGGTAGTGCAAGGCAGAGGCACATGGTTCTTCAGATCCCCGAAGAGCTTAGAGGCCTTAGACTTCACAGCTTGCACTTGGTTGTATATCCTGCTCAATAAATAAATACTAAGGAGTAGAAGGGGTGCTTTTGTCTAAACCCACAAACCCCAAAATATATATTTAGGACAGAGTTTACAGAACTTCTGGCCAGAGTTCCTCACAGCTGTTTTTAAGCTGGGTGCCACCCAACTACATTTCAGTACTGCTTCAGAGAGGTGGTCTTTACTTCGAGATCCTTCAGTTTGTCAAATCATTGGCTGATTATTCTAAATGTTTAAGGTAGCAGTGTGCTGAAGGTAAACCAGAAAAAGGAATATGAATATCCTTTATAAATTTGCATAGTGTCCCATAGATAATAATAATAGTTTTTTGAAAGACTTATTATAAATTCATCCAAACAGAAAGAAGGGGGAAAAGGTCTCTCCTATTAATCTACAAAATATTCTTTCAAGAAATGTTGTTTGCTTCACAACTTTGCTGGAAGAGCTGGGTCTGCTGGTGCCATAAAAGCAAACTGTTTGTCATAAGTCAAAATGTTTTGTATCTATACAAAATGAAACAATGTTTTCAAAGGTCTTTCCTGTATATATATATACATGTATATCCTGTATATATACCTGTATTCACGGTACATGGTTAGATCTTAAAGCAAACGATTAGTTCAACCAATAGTGCATTACCATTATCACAACAAGCATTCCAAAAATCTAAGTTTTAACTTCCATTTTGAAAATCATATAATAAAATCCCTCCCTCCATTTGGTTAATCAGATGAAAGGAATACTATTCCTGTTTAATCAAATCTGGCTGTACTGCACAACTAAAAGTTCATGGCTGAACAGAAGATTTAAAAACACAGCTTAGTTTGTTTTGCTTCTTTCCAGTCTGTCATTTGCTGACCAAAGGGCACGGGCAATGGATTATTTTTACTGTTGAGAAAAGTTTATCTACTGCTGCAAATCACAGAAGTGTAAATCTCTGTAACAAAGCAGTGTTAACCTACATGGGGCTTTGGTGGATTACTTCGTTCTGTTTCCTCCTTCTGCAGGAAACCTTATCTCCTTTACCTCAAGCTATTTCATGAAAAACAAAAAAACTCCAGTGTTATTGCAGAGAGGAAAAGACAGGACATGGCGCTAATGAAAGTTTGAATGTGTAAATGAGAATTAAAGAGCACTGTACTTCTTTCTGCTGACCTGAAATGGAGTCCCTCTGGGGACTTCCAATAGGATTTGGCTGCACATACTTAGGGATACAGAAGGCTGGAGCCAGCAGTGAAATAACATCCTGGTTTAATCTGCCACTGCTGTGCTGAAAAAAAATGGCTAAAGAGCTAAAGTTCGGTCTTTGCAGTGACACAATAGAAGCAGCATTGGAGAAAATGTGCATTCCGTGTTGCTTGGAGATGGGGATCAGTGCTGGGAACCTTTTATTTGCATCTCTCATCTCATGGCACGTACTCTGTGACCACACACGGAAGTGCTGGCAGACACGGCATCACCTGCAGGATGTGGTGTGGGGCCGGACCTGGTCCTGAGCCGTGGCCCAGGAAGCACCAGGGAGGTGCAGAGCCCACCCATGAGTGTTGGGCCAGAAACGTCATGCACTTGGTCCTGCTACCGGCATAGGGCTCCCTTCTTTTCTATGGGCCTGTGACTGAAGAGAGGATCCTTCCAGCTCGTTGAGCTGCACTCTGCTTTCTCCAGGTCACCTGACTAGATTTGACTGGCAGTGAAAACAGAACAAGTTTAGTCCCTTTTTTTTTTTTCGTATTTGGTGGCATTAGAGTTTGTTAAAGCTGTAGCATATTTAATTATTAAAGAATGACAGCCTTATGGGGAAACTGGCGTGGGCAGCACTGACCGTGCGCTGCTCCTCGCTTCTGTTTTTAAATGCTGCTGCTGAAGTGGGACATGGTGTGCGCTCATTAGCAGCTTCTCCCTGCTCGCTCCCCTGGGTTTCCATGGCAGCCCCGCTGCTCCTACAAAAGGAGAATGGGGAAGTGCTGAGTGGATGTTTCCCCTTTTTGGCACTTCCTGCTTGCTGCTCTCACTGCTGTGTGCGGGGTGTCTGTTCCAGTTCCCACACGACAGCCCCCCGGCTCACTCCTGCCATAGCTGCAGGTTGGGCCTGGCTGGCGGCGGTGTCTGTGGCAGCGCTGTGAGCAGGTCATCAGGCAGAGATTGACGGCACGGAGGGTTTCACAATACTCCTGAGTATTCAGGCTGTTCTCTGAAGCAATATTATTTTTGCAGGAATGCAGGCAAGCTATAGTTTCCTGACGGCTTTTTTGACGAGTCGCTTTTTCTTGCCTCTGGCCATGGAACACACAGCGTGAGGTGTTTGCATGGCAAAGCCACAGGACAACAGCCACCAGCACGCGTGGGCAGCAGAAGGGCCTGGTGGGCTCCTGAAGCCAAGGCTTCAGGGCTAGGGTCAGGCAGTGCTTCAGGATGTGGTGACCTGGTGGCTCGCCCTGACCCATCTTGTATCTGTGCTCTGCCTGTCTGTGCCTGGAGCTGCCAACCTGGTAGCTGAGTACCTGAGTGGGGGGAGGGGTGTGGGCCTTGCTGTCTGCTGCCTGGGTATAAAAGGTCCTGTGAGGTGGAGCAGCTTCCCTCTTGGCTTGTCTGTATCAGCTAGACAAAAAGAGCCCATCTGCATCGTGTAGGTCTCTGCCAGGAGAAAGGAGGGCAGGGCTAGTGAAGTAAATGGCTGTATTGTGCTAGCCTAAAGCATGGTTCCTCAGAGCATTCCTCCTTTGGCTATGATAAACACTATTCCAGAGCGAACTGCACAGCATTTGAGTTTCTTCCTTCAGCGCCAGCCTCATTTTTATACGCAGGCCTGCCACCATGACCAGACTCACTGGTCCCCATAGCCATGCCTCCTGGACTCCTCTGCTGCCACAATTCCTGTGCTGATGCCTCAGTCCTGTGATTCCAACAAGCAGTGTTCAGGAGCTGCCCTTGTTCCTCACACTAGGTGAGGCTCTTTCCCCTGCTCTGTCCCTTTTCTTCTCTGGGGCCTAGGAACCGTCATGACTTCACGTTTTGCAGTCTCATTCCTGCCCTGGTGATGAAGGTCCCACTTGCAGACTAGCCGGCCATGATCGCTTTGCCCATAGGCTGTGCCTCCGCTTTGTCTTCTCTGTGTTGACTTTTAGGTGAGGCAGGATGTTCTGTTCCTGTCTGCACTGTGTTTAACTGCTGACTGTTGTGATCTGCTCCTTACTTAGGAAATAGGTGCACAGCAAGCAGTTATAAAAAGATGCAAGGTTGCATCATGCCAGTAGCGAGAGTCTGAGATAGGATGCTCAATAGCTGGCATGCAGCTGAATTCTCTAGCTCTATCCAATACCAGGTGTTCTCAGCTGCTTTCATTGCTGTAAAAATGGCACTTGTGCAGCAGTGACAGGCGTTAACAGCAGCCCATCTCGGTAAGGGTTGGAACCACTGCCATTCCCTGGAAACCACTGTGCAGTACAAAAGAGTGCAGGATATACTGATCAAAGAAGGAAAACATCAGTCAGTCACATTAGTCACATAACAACCCCCCAGACTCCATGCAAAGAAATATTCTTGTCAACTTCCCATGTGACTAATAACCTATGTTCAAATCTTTTCCAGGGATCATCTGTGTGTCAGGTGACAAGCATAGGAGTGACTGTTATACTACTTTATACCTCACGCGCCTGTTACAACTTGTTTATTTTATCATTTTCCCAAACCAAGAAAGTCAATTCTTTTGATTATGATTGGTACAACGTATCGGATCAGGCAAGTATGAAAATATTTGCTAATGAGAAAAACTCATTCTCATGTGACAGCTGATTTCCTAAACATTATGACAAGAGACATTAATATATTAAAATTCAATGCTTTTTTTCTTTTGTTTAATACTATGAGATTGATTTGCTCCAGGAATACAAATTTCTTGCAGTAATAGAAGAATGGAAAGCAGAAAGGGAAAAAAAAAAAAAAGCACTAAAAGGAAAACATAACTGTTAAACAATTTTAAATATCGATCTTTTAGTTAATATTTCATTCATTTTTATTTTACTGTTAAAAAAATACATTAAAAAAGACAGGTGTTTTGTTTATTGGAAAGAATGTACTGTAGCTGGAGAGCAGAAAAACAGTTCTTGATGCCACTGAAATGCAAAGTTCCAAGTTCAGAAATCACCATCAAGTTTCCCATTGGCATTTAGTGCAGAGGAGTTAATGTACCTTAATTCTGTCAGTAGCATGATATCTTCCCTAGTTTTAGGATCACACTGTGATTCTTCACAACTTTTCATTGCAAGTTACAATTCAGATATTGAGAACTAGCAATGTTAGAAATGCTAAGGGAAATAAGCAGGCAATTCTTCCTTGAACATTAGGAAATTTGGGCATCCAGCTCCTTTCTCTGCTTTGAAACACACAGGTCCCAGTAGTTTTCAAGCTCAATCGAGGCTTGGAAAAATGGCAGGCCTGTGTTTAGAGCATGAGTAAATGTTTTTGGGGCTCAAAATTCCAGATACATGATGCCTCCTCACCACCGAGCAAGCACTTGCAGAACAAAAGCAGAGCTCCTAGCTGGGCAGGCAAGTGCCTTGTAGTGCCAGGCAGGCCAAGCAAACCTGGAGCCATTTTCTGTTGAGCAGCAAATAAAAAGAAATAAGAAGCAGGTAATCAGCAGGATAAGACTGCCCAGAGGATCTCGTTGTTAGAGAATAGTACGTTAAGGACCTCTAGTCCCCCCTGCTGCAGTGTGGGTAGGAGTGCAGCTAGGTGATACAACTTTGTGCAACTGGAAGACACAGATTTTAGATGGAAGAGCAGTACACTGTGATTCATCTCCTGAATCCAACATTTTCCCTCCTCCTGTTGAAGCCTGGAGTGTTGATGGCTGCTGATGGTCCCTTGCAGATACTAGAAATTTATGGCCAGAATATTTGATCCAGTTTCCCACCTGGAGGCCATGGTTGTTCATAGGGAGCTGACTGGAATGCTTTAGGACCTGCTGCATTACTGCCTCAGGTCACTCTTCAGAAACATTTTCCTTTTTGATTCCACACAAAACACATAAAAAGACAGGACTGCCCTCTGCACATACGGCAAACAGCAGAGAGGAAATCTAGAGAGAAGTTAGTTCAAAGCTAACGCTAGAGTAACAGTATGGTTATTCAAAATAACAAAGTGCACCAATTTGAAGACTTCCAAACTTTAATTTTTAAAGATTGTGAGCAACAACCTTGAAGACCTGGACATTAACTATTCTTTCATGTATTACTCCCATCTGAAAAAGGACCAGAAAGTTAGTTTCTCAGTAAGTCCATTTTATCACATTCTTCCCAGCCTAAGAGCCTGGCAAGCATCCAGTGAACTTTGATTTTGCTGAAGGAAAGACAGAGGAAGAGAAAGAGGGAGGAGAGAGGGTAGAAGGAAAGAGAAGTCAACAACATAGAATATTGATTTTATTTATTTATTTTTTAGTATACCTTTAGTCATTAGCCAGGTTAATCCGACTTTACTGGAAAGAGTTTCTGGACATTTTGTCAAGTTTCAGCCAATTAAGTATAGGGCTTCATAAGAAGATGTGTTGACTCTTGCACCTCCTAAGAAAATGCCATTTTTGTTTGTAAATATTTTTCTTTTTGACTTTTCAACAGGCAGATCTGAAATGCCAGCTGGGAGATGCAGGTTACATAGTGTTTGGAGTGATCCTTTTTGTCTGGGAGCTCTTGCCTACTTCCTTGGTTGTGTATTTCTTCCGTGTTCGAAATCCTACCAAAGATCTAGTGAGTGAAATCTGCTAGTACATTTGTTAATGGGATGTTCTGGCAGGTCAGAAGGGCTCAGCATGCAGGGGAGCTTTTGCTTCTTTACATATTATCTCTTTCAACGTGTCCTCAGCAGAATAAAACCCAAGTCAATGACCTTGTTATGCTAAGTGCTTATGAAAGAAACTCATCATATTTACTCAGAAGAAAGACAGTGTGTTTCTTGGGCAATTGTCTTAAGCATCAGTAACCTTAAATTTAGGGGCATGTTCCTTATGGGTTAATGTGGCACTGCACTGTAGTCAGTGAAAAAGGAGTCAGTGTGTTCAAACGCAGTATTGCTCATAACATAGAGAGCAGTGAAATGATGGTGTGCTGTTCCATGGCATATATGAATTAGCTTTAATTCTTTCAGCTTTGTGTCCATTTGTTTCAGTACCAAAAGCTAATAGTGTAATAAGCACTACATGACACTTTTGCTTGCTGAAATAGCAGAGCCAGATTAAAGTGGGAGTTGTAACAATAATCCTATATATCCTTAATACAAGGCAGATAATAGATGGACATGAATCTTTTAATGGCTGTAAGCAGCACTTCCAGGCTAGGATATGCTGATTGACAGCACATGGGCTTACCAGCCTTGCATGAGGATTACCTGGGTAACCTGTGGGTCAAACCCAACTAAAGCTAATATTCCCCCAAGGAGGATGTAAATAGTAAATTCACAAGAGAAACAATTCATAGAACACACCTCTAGAGAAGACCATGATTTTTGTTTTCACACACATTTGCAAAGGCAATGAGAAAGTCAAACTTGGTAAGGAAGTAACAGACACAAGTTGTATGAAGTCCTTCTTGCAGTTCACCTGTGATAACTGATAGCACAGTAGGAAACCTACCAATGCCCATCAAAATGAATGCATTAAAATTAGATCTCAGCCCTACTCCTGCTTAGGAATTAGCCAGGATAACTGTAAAGAGGAGAAATGAAATGTTTTTAAACAACACAGTCTGGTGATGCTGCTCTTCTTAGAAGTGGCTACAGAAAGATCTCATTTTATTTGAGGTGATTTTAGTACAGCTAGACATGCTCTTAAATTTGGGGTGTTAGATTCACAGAAAATGGAAGTAAGAGTTGTGATCTAACCTCTGCTTTACAAAACCAATCACATAAACACTTGGAATCTTACTCGGATGAGGGTCAGGCAGGCAGCATTCTCTCACAAGTCAAAAAGCACTGTGTTAACACATACAACATTATGTTTTTGCATTGTGGCTTTTAGAAAGCCTCAAATCTCAAACTGAAAGATAACAGTTTAGGAGTCATTGGTGTTATCACTACTTCCATGGGGAACTTTCTATGGATAGACATTATCTGGTCATAGTGAATCAATCAGACATGATTTTTTCTACACAAGATAAATATTTATGCCAAACACTCGCTTAATAGGATAACTGGAGGCAAGGATGTTAGAAAGGCAACTAAAGCAAGGCAAAACTGAACTTCAGTGCAAAAATGCCACAAGAGGGAGACTAAGGGCCACAGTATGTTCATTAGACTTAAAACAGTTGAAGAGTAGAAAATGGCCTACCTGTCGAAAATACCCTGTAGAAAAAGCATGGGATTGGAATTAAAACAAACCCTTCTTTAGTCTAAAAAAAAATCTTAACTCTCATTTATTAAAAAATCCAGAATATTCTTTATTTGCTATAAGGAAAAATTCCAGGAAATAGTAACACTTTGGTTTCACATTTCATTCAGGACTTCAGAATGAGAAAGTTTGAGTAGAGGCAGCCTGCATGCAGCACAGTTCAGAGGTAAAGCTCCACGTGGCAGATGATACCACCTGAAACAAGCAACTGCATGCTTTGGTGCTGACAGAGTAACTGCAGCACTTGGGCCTTTGCTTTGCCATTGCTTCAACAAGACAAATATTAGAAATGGGGACAGAAAAGGGTATATTTTTAGTTCATCTCTGCTAAAGTTATTTAACATCTGAAAAGATAATGAGAGGTTAAAGTGCTCTCCTACCTAAGGCCAAGGAGATGGTGTCATCCTGCCTGATCCACATGTACTGGGAATCCCATTCCCTACATATAAGCATTGAATGAGTCAAAGGAGCTCAGTTGGTTCCCACATGTCTCTGAGCATCGTGTCCAACTCAAATGGGTTTTCTGAATCTTGTCTACTCTCCATTTTCAATCCTATGAAAGAAAATGCTCTGTATAAATGGTGTTACATGAAGAAAAACGGTTAAGATATGAGATCATCTCTATGCCAGTAGAGAAAAGAAAAAAAAAATAGAAAACCAAAAGATTTTTGTTGTCTACAGTATATATAAAATAGCCTGTTTTGTTTTGGAAGCCAGGATCTAAGTATGCAGTGACTTCTTTTAGAAGTCAGACACCAAGCAATTTATCTGCTGCAAGTACTAACTCAAGTTTAACCTTTCCTCAGGCCAATGCAGGAATGGTCCCGAGCCATGGCTTCAATCCCAGATCTTATTTCTTTGACAACCCTCGCAGATATGACAGTGATGATGATCTGGCATGGAATATTGCACCCCAAGGAGCACAGGGCAGGTAAGATACAAGAGCTTACTTCCCATAGCAGAAACAGCTGGAGGAGAGGGAAGGTGCACACTGCATAAGAGCAATGAAAATTGTTTAGATTCAGTTGCTGCCTAAACGATAAAGGGTGGGGAGGAAGCTAATGCGGCAGCACTGAATGGCCTCATAGAAACTACAAGGACACAAGAATGAAAAAGAACTGTCTTTGACAAAGTCAGGTCAGATCTCTGGATTGTATTTCACCCTCTACTTCTTCCAAGAGTAGAGCAAGACATGTTATTTAATAGTTTAGTGTGTCAGCAAGGTACCCTAAAAAGTAGCTGCTCACCCAGCTTTGAGAAGAGCAGGGTAAAGCTTGAGACTGCAGGCAGGCAACTTGCCATGGTGGTAGTGACAAAGCCTGTCCTGTAACATGGTTAAACATCCCAGGACAGCTCACCTGAAGTGAAAGGGATATTTGCTTGCCCATTTGCTCAAAGTAGACTCAATTCTGCTTAACTTTTGAGATCCCACACTCAGAACCACCATAAGAAGCCTTTTTGAGTGTGTGTGTGGGGGGTTCTTCTTCTGTGCAACCATGAGGTTTATAAGGATTAACTCATCCTTCCAGGAAGGTGGAGTTCACAGTAAGAACAGCACCTCACTCAGAGAAGGAAAGGCAATGCATCATCCTGTCCGGAGAGGAAGTTGCTGTGTGTTACTTATCTTCTATTCTTGAATCTACAACATGCTGGTGTTAGATCATTATAAGTTGTCTGAAGATAAGATGCACTAACAGCAGCTAACATACCAGATCTAGTTCCTTTAGTTAGAGAGTCACTCTAGACAGTTCCTCTAGTTGTAAAGTCACTACTTAGAGTTATCACCCTACTCCTGCATTAGATTTCCATGTAGTAACTCATCCCATTGAAGATGCTGCAGGTGGTTCACTCCAGCCACTACCCAGCCTATAGCTAGAGATGCTCTTCCTTACAAAGGTGTGAAGGAATGAGCCACGTTAGCACAGCTCCCAATGGAAACTAAACCCACTGATTATGAGAGTACAGGCAGTACACCAGAGCTGTTCACCAGATCCAGGTCCCTTCTATACAGATGCAGGGAGGTTCAGGTCTGTCACTGACAGTCCATTGCTGTCACAGGAAAGGCATGGATTAGAAACACAAACTCTCTAGCACTCAGATGTTCAACCACCTCCTGGATTAGCAAGGCAGAGAAGGTTGGACTCGATCTCTGAGGTCCCTTCCAACCCCTACAATTCTGTGATTCTGTGAAAAGTCTTTAGTGAACTAAAAGAATCAGGAAACAAGTAATGAGTCATCTCAGTATGAGAACCACAACTGTGCAATTGCATTTTGCCCACGGTAACTAACCAGCTATGTACAGAACCAACCTGCCACTCACTAATTCTGTTTTCCCTCTCAAGTTTTTCTCCAGATTACTATGACTGGGGCCATCAGAACAACAGCTTCATGGCTTACATAGGATCCCTCCAGCAAGATCCAACATTGGACACAGACAGGCCAAGCCCTATATGACTTCAATCAACTACCGCATTCTAGGACATTCCAATATTAAAACAATTGTTCTGAAAAACAAAGCTTAGCAAATTTATTCACCCTTTGGTTTTTAGAAGCATTCCTATGCAGATAAATGAAGAATTTGTCTTTGCCACAAGATTTTCATAGTTTAAGGAAAAGTATAAGCTAATGATTTAAACTTTGAAGACTGTTCTAATTATATATGTCGCTCCAAAAGCAATGCCTCCTCTTTATTCCCATGGAAACTACTACAACTGATACAGAACACAACAACACTATTTGATAGTGCAAATTCACAGCTACAGAACACTATTTTTCAGCACAGTCACCAACATTAGTTATGCATTTTCACTGGTGATGAACAAGAGCCTGCATGCCACAAAAAAATCTGCATGAGCAGAGGTGACCAGCTGTCACCACTGCTATAACGCACCACCCACTGCCTCACTGTGCTCACATCCACTGTTTTGTCTCCAGAAATACTCAGCAATCATCTGTGAACGTCAATGGATGCAATTTTTTCCCCATGGAGGAATTCAGCAACACACCTTTGCTTCATACGCACTTCTAAATCAGACACCACTTTGTCAGACTGTCCCTCTGCTGCCATTTCTCACACGGCAACAAAACGTGACAGAATATTGCTGGGAAAGTTCAACCTCTACTGCCACTACACCATCCACCTCTGACACCATGGGCCAACATGACAGAACAGGAGGCATTGTTTTTGGAGCAGCCCTCACACCACCTTGTTTTAAGCCATGGCATTTTTGGCTTTGAACAGAGTTTTCAGAAGGTATAATTTAATCACTTTATGCTCATTTTAAAAGAGCAAATTCTGTGAAGTAAAATGGCAATTATTTTCTAAGTATTTTTATTTTTACACTGTGTATTAGGTTAGAAATAGATGATTATAACGAGTGTACTGTAAATACATGAAAATGTTACTCAAATGCATGACAGTAAAAGATTCTTACGTGCACGTAACAGGCTGTAAGGAAAAAATGCCAAGACCATTAAATATTGTCTTTCCAAGCTACTGCTACATTCTTGGAGCACAATCTACTCTGGATTGTTGCTAATGACACAGCACAGCAAGATGGTTGGAGGCTAACACATCTACTATGCACTAGTTACCATCTCAGAACACGCTGCGTTCCTCTAAAAATAAGTAAACTATCTTCTCAGCAGCCATAGAGACAGTCTTAAAGCAGAAGAGATGGTCATCTGCTCTGGCTCGAACATCAAAACAGGCTGAAAACCTGTAAGCTTGAAAGAATAAAGTTATATGATAGTTCTGTGAATCACTTCTAGGTATTTCCTATAGAAGAGTAATTAAAATGGCTAGTCAATGACCAGAGGGATACATAAGGTTCCTTGATTCTGCGGGGGGAAAGGATTCCAGACTTCTGCAAGGCTGTTCTGCCACACCTGCCCCCATGCCTTGTGTCTGTGGACACCTGAAATCAAGCCTCAAGCGTGTAACAAAACCACCACCTCTGAACTACTGCTACTGTTGATGAATTAATAATACTAAGTATATTAAAAGACAGCTGTTCTTCAGGGTATTATGCTGTTTCTGCAGAGAGAAAGCAGGCATCTGATACAAGCTGCAAATTGTTTTGGTGGTGGACAGGCAGGTGCTGCTTCCTGCTGCAGCACCTCTTGCCATTTAGTGTGACGATGGACTCTCTTCCTCTGTGAATCAGAAGCACTCCTGGTTATTTAAGATGAATTAAAAACCTGGATTTTCCTGGAGTTGGATGTTCTTCCAGGTTGGAATGGGAGCCCCCTGGAGTTCTGCCATGTCTGAACAAAACAACTTAGTGCAAGAAAATCTGCACGATTTACATTTTCTTCACAGTAGATAAAGCTGCACTGCAAGAATTTAATTAGGAGAACTCTGCACTTTAAACAAACTTAATCCTTACGCTGCTGTATACGTACATACAGAAAGTGGAATTATAAGTGACTGTAGCCACAGTAACAAATTACTCTGGGATACATCAGAGTTGTAAGACAGCTTTAGAGGAAAGTAACTTTAAATTACATCGTTATCATCTGTGTAACAAGTGCAGGTAAAGTGAGGGTGAAACATACACACCAATAACCAAATATGTATTGAGGTATGTTAAATAAGTATACCAAATAAAAAAGAAAAGTTGAAGTCCCTTAGAAGGAATAATTTCACCAATCAGAAGAAAAATAATTCCTAAATTGTTTTAATAAGCTATGCTGAGAAAGGGGCAGAACAGATCAGTGTAAGCTTTTTGCCTTTTCCCCTCACACAATGGGACTTAGTCAGAGGCTATATTTGTCCATCTTCATACAGAAGCATTTTAATTATGCCACACAGACTGATGGATGTGCTGGAATATGGAAATAGCAACTGATATGCAGCAGCATGTCTATGAAAAATCCAAAGCTGCCATTTATTTTTGGAACTCTTGCCTGTCATTTTAAGCTTAAACCATAGAGTGACTGACATGTAAATAATCTAAGCTGCATGATTTCTAAAGCACCATTGAAACTTATATGAAAATAAACCAACTAAATTCAAGAGGTTATAGCAGAAAATACTTTAATTTGTATCTCAGATTCAAACGTAGCAAAGATTCAGAAGTGTTCAGATCTCAGTAAGCAGTTCTAACATTGATTTCAATAAATATTACATTTTAATAGGCTAGATAAGTGGAGAGATTGTAAAGTGATGAGTTGCTGATTGCTAGTTTATAAACATAAGCATCTAGATTATTTACAACATAATACAGATCATTTCCCAGAAAAGCACAGAGCAAGGTCAGATAAAGACCCAATCATCCAAACACAACTCAAAGTGTGGCACAGTGTATTTCATGCATATACAATGACATATAACAAATCATCAGCTGAAGTAGGAGAACACATTATTCCAGCTTAAGTCTGTATATTTTACTTTTTAAACTCTGTATTGCCACCTTCTTCCTCTGGCACTTAGGAGCAAGTTTGTTCAGCGACAAACATTTTAGCTATGCTGTTTGCATCAAGTCTTAACATTTCGCTTAAGTCTTCATGACTTTGTCTTCTTGCTACCTATATGATTACAATCATTTTGTCATTTGTACAGGGAAATGTAATTTTAATCTGAAATGAATGGCAGACAACATTGACAAGCTGATCTCCAATAAGGAGCTAGAATTTAAAATAGTTTACAGCTTGTGGACAGCGTATCTAACCTTGTTTTTTCGTATAAAAACAGATCTGTAAATTTCTAAAATTTAAGTCCACGTATAGAGAACTTTGTCATCCAACTCACAGCGCAAAACCTCATAGGCAGCATAGTCGAAGACCTGACATCAAATATAGTAAAAAAAAAAAAAAAGATAGATGACAGGAAAATGGTTTCAACTGCATTAAACCTTCAAATGCAACAGAACCTCCCTATACATAGAATTACCTTGTTCAGCTGCACTCATGTTTTCATGACACAAAAGAAAAAACGCATCTCTATGTCCTTACCCTAAGGACCCTGCCTGGATTGCACCAACAAAAGTTTTAAGGAGCAGGTATGCAAGATCTGTATGTCTGAATCTCTCACCTGTCCCGTAAGCAATTACATGATGCCAGACTATGGTGCTGCTTCAGTGTCCACTGATTTTGGCCAGGCACAGGTGGAAAAACAAAAATAAGAAGTTGAATTCCTAGAAGGTTGGAAGCAATTCACTTTTCCCAAAAAGCAAAGTAGGGGAAAAAAAGAAGAAACAATTCTGGGGCAACACAGACAACACGCAAACTCTGGGGTGCAAGTTATTGAATCCCAGAGTATGTCAAACCTACCTCGGAAAAGGCCAGGTGAGTCCACCTTGACATAACCTGTTCTCCTCCATTAACTAGAAAGGGAGCCTGTGGTGACTTGCTCAGACAGGTGCCCACAATCAAGAGAGGCTGCTGAATTAACATTAGCTCTCTCTAACACCACGTTAATTTATTTACTGGCTTAAACAGGAAGTAAGGACTGGAAACCAATTGTCAATTTGTGCAACTATCACCTTTTTTTTTTTTTTTCATTATTACTTCACTTAGCTTACCCCAGTTTGACTCAAGAGGGTTTTGTTTCTCAGGAAACAATACTTTTCCTAGCAAGGAATGTCAGCAGGAGAGTCTCATTTCCAGATGATACAAGTTAGAGTCTAGTCTGGAAACAAAGGACAGAGCATATTCCAGCTTTCAGGAATATTTCCTCTGTAAAGGATTATGTTACAGAAGCCACCAGTATCACTACATTAAGTTATATCAACAGGTCACTAAATATCCAGTAGGGTGAAAAATGTTTAAGAGCACTTTGTTTCAAGAAGAACAACAGAAGAGATGTATCTACACAATACCAGCACTTCCTACATTCATAACTCCTAACTTCACTCTGTAACACAACGGTTTAAAAAAAAAATCATTTTGAATTTTAAACCACATTTGGTTGCTAATAGTCAGTAGTGCTGTTTTGAATTCTGTTCTGGACAATGATAAATTGCCATTGACATCTATGGACAATGATACACAAGCAACTTCTTATTTTACGAAACTCGCATTATTAACATACCCGTTTTATTACGCTAATATCCTTTTAAAGAAGGTACAGTTAGGGATTGCATAGATACAATATGCAGTATTAAATGTCAGTGTGATTACGAATTCTAAAAAGCATTTTTTTCTTAAAGTGACTATAAAAACCAAGTTCCTCCTTTTTGATCTAACACCGTTAAAATGTAACCCATTACAAGCAAATCCATTTTCAGTGCTCAGAGAGCAAAATGTGCTGTTTCAGTATCTTAGACATTAAAAAGGACAACTTCTGGAAACTGCACTGGAACAAACCAGAAAATAAAATGGGCTAGACACAAACTTGATTGAAAAAACTTTCCAGCTAGCAATGCTCCTCTAACCATCTTCTCCCCATTCCCTAGCCCTGATCCCTGAAGCAAATGCAGGCTGCCAAGGGGCTGCAGAAGAGTCGCCACTGTACTGTGTAAGAGAGAAGGTGGTTATTTTAAAGAAAGTAAGAACTTCTGAAAAGCAGCATGTAAGGAAAAAAAAAAATTTTGATATCAGCATGACGTAAAGGAGCTTGGTACAAAGGAAAATTTTCTGCTTGGTAAAACTAAGTTTCATATTACAGTAAGAAGTCACGACTCAGCAAGAGCCTTATTTCTTTTTCTGGTTTACTTCTAGACAGCTAGAATTGGCATACCCGGTCCTCAGAACATACTGATGCTCAGCACTTGGGTGAGGTGAGGGGTGAACCATCTCTTGCAGGACAAGCCAAGTCAGGATTGAGGTACATATGTTTTTGTATAAAACAACTTTCTCAGAAAGACAAGAAGATGAAGAAAACTTATGGTGTATCAGTACAATAGAACTGTGAGCAGAGAACTTAAGATAAAACAGATCAGCATAATTTACACATTTAAAAACTATATACTTCATTCATAAATATCTTTTCTAATTAATAACCATTCCTAGTTTAAACATAAATATTCAAGTTGGTATTTGATTTTACTTTTTAATCAGTTCATGAGAGTCCTGTAAGGATCAGTTCCTTCTGCTCAATGCAGTCACGTAAATGGTCTTCACTAAGAGGCTGCACAAAGGCCTTCATTACCTTGTTTGTTGTAGTAAAACTTTAAAATTCTGCAGTTCCTTTATACTTGTGGAAAGCCTGCAAAAAAAAAAACCCCAAAGTACTAGTAAGTAAACTGTGCAAAGAAGTACAGATTTTGGCCTTTCATGGGGACTTGATTTTTGTTGTTTTAAATTAGAAAAAACAACTCTGGAAGACAGCTGTGCTGTTTAACACTTGCTACTACTTTCTCACAAAAGATTACTGTCTGGCTCTCCATCACATTTATATTACAGGGATTAAAGTTTACATGCTATATATGTTAAATATCTAATTATGTGTAATAATGTTTATCCTATTTTAAACGAGAACCGATCATTACATTCAAGATTGGAAGCACCAGCATGATGAAAGACACAAGCTTTATCAGTCTTTTAAAGCCATTAGGAAGTTATATTTTGTAACTTGAACACACAACATTTTTGCTGTATCATGAATTAGTCAGACTTGCAGTTTTAGTAAAAACATCTACATCAAACTCCAAATCCAAAAGCCTAAGGGCTAAATGACAGCACTGAAAAAAATCATGAATTTTTCTTCCTTCTCACGTATACTTATTTAAGAGAGAAATACAAAACGTACTTCTGGAGTTAGTAGTTAGAGTACAAGAAGCAGGAGATGTATCCAAAATTTAACACTAAAAACCATTTAAGAGATTTACGGAATGAATGAGATTTGAGATAGAGATGAATTACACACAACACAGAATGATGACCAAGGCTAATAATCAGTGCCTCACAAACTCTGTTTGATGACAGAGTTTATCACTAATAATTGTTTAGCCTATGAAAGTCATAGCTGCATGCACAAGTCTTTTCCACAGACTGCGAGTGCTGACAATGAAGTTTCACTAGTGTGCATTTTTGGTTTATTTGGTTGTTTTTTTGTTTTTTGTTTTTTTGTTTTTGCACTACACAAATTACAAAATCTTACCTTCCAAAGGCATTTACAAGAGCAACTATTTCTTGACGTGTTAGTTGAAAACCTTTTGATGGGCTATTCTCAGGAAGGTTCTGTATTTCTTTCTCAGAAAATAAAATCTTCAGAGCAGTTCCTAAGCCTTGAGTCTACAAGAAAAACCTCGATATTTTAATGTCAATAAGGTCAATGGGTAAGGTCACTTTTTTCAGCTCTCAGAAAACAAACAGAAAAGCTTTACACAAAATAAACATAAAAATACTAACCCATGCAAACTGTAGTACCAATTCTTAGAAGCTGATACTCCTTCAACCCAAATGACTGCACACAAACTAAGACAGTAATGCAAACACACGCCATCAATTCACCAAGTTCATTCACTTAAAAATATGTTTCCTCAGGTTTACTAACTCTAAACCCTCATGTTTTTAATCTCTTCCTTTCCCATTTCTTTTCTTCTCAGCCAGACCAGATGCATATGAAAGCATGGCTGTTACAACACTTCCAGTTCCCTCCCTGCTACAGTACAGATGCCTCAGGAGCTGTGGATCAGATCTCTGCTTTCCTTCTCTCCTTCCCCTACCAAGTCAAACTACATTTTTAATATAAGGTGTCACAACACCTCTGCTTTTTCCATCTCCAGTTCCCAGTGGAAGACACTGCAGTTTCAGTTTCAACCCCTATTTCATATACAGAAATAGAACAGAAAAAGCTATTCTTATTCCCCGTTTTAATCAAGCTGGGGAAGCAACCACTGGATTTTGATATAGTGGTTAAAGCTGGGTGCAAGAGAATTTTATAGGTCAGGAAATCTGGCCCTAGTTCATTTAGCATAAAAGAAGGCGATAATAGATCAGAAGTATGAATGAGCACAGAGCAGGCAGAACTCTATAAACTCAGTAGGGACTACTACATTTTTGCTGCTGTGAATTTATTTTCAACTTTAACTCTGATAAGCTTAATGCTGTTGTCAGTCTGGACTTAATGTTAGCATTAAGGGTTAAAATCTTGCTCTCAATAAAGTCTCCAGAAATCAAGACAATTTTTCAACTCTTGGCTTTACTGCGCACCTCTTGCAGCATTTTATGATTGCAAAAATCTGAATCACTTTACTTTTTCCCACTTCTGCTTAATGAGATTCAGCTCCACAAATCGAAGCATAAGTGCACTATTTTCAGAAAGGCTTCCCACTGCTGATTCCACAAGACTCATCTGCTCACTGAATACTCAAAATACTGACCGGAAAAAAGACTTGGTCTTGGCGTTATCTGCCCTAAACACTTTTTTCCCCAGAGAATATAAGCTACATCTTTTAGTAAAAAAAAACCACCAGTGAGTAAACAAAATTAAACAAAGCATACCAATTTAATTGTTAAAAAGCAAACTAAACAAATGTCTATTTTTAATACATAATAAGGATATCAAAGACCAAAACTATACCTGCAGTTTGCCCCACAGCCTGCATTTATCACATCCTACACAATCCATTATGCGGGATATGTTTTTGAAATGCAATCTGAATTCTTCCTAGCAATTAGAAACAAAAAAAAACGTTTAGCTTAAATTGCCTCTTAGCTTTAGCAAAATTCACTCAGTACCACTAGAATATCAATTTCCTTTTACTCAAAATGAACGAAACCACTACCATCTGGTGTCAGACTATAATAAAGATTCACATAAACCCAGAATCTTGTTTCCAAGCCATTGCTAATTCTTGAAGACTTGAAAAGTAGGACATGCAGAATAACATTTACGTTCTATACACTCAGTTTCCAGAAACTTGCTCAAAATTTTGAGCTTTAACTACTTACCTGTTTCCCTATGCAATTTTAATTCAGTTGTTCAAATCCTTTTTGAGCCAACCTACATACCCAACAAACTAGCAAACAAGTGCCAATTCACAAAAGACATTTCCCAACCAAAACTATGGGCAGACAGCTGCTTTGCAGTTTCAGACTGGTAGCAAATACAATACAGAATTAAGTAATGATTAATTGACTAATAATTGTAAGTAACTTTTAACTAAAAATTTTAAGCTATGAATAACAATAATTAACTAATTCAGATCATCCAAATAAAATATTTCAGGTCAGAAAAGAAACACTGACTGGGCTGATAAATTACTGGCACCTTTCAAATAGTATTCTCTCTAACGTGGATGAAATTCTGTACAATACTCGTTTCAATAGTAGTGGGTACCAGTAAGTATTCAAACAGATATTTACTGCAATGAACCACCGACCAGTTGTGGAAACATAGTACGTACCAATCTGAACAACAGTCTGGTAACACTGGAAGTTACTACATACTAACAGCATTCACAGTAGGATCCTGTGTCCAAAAACAATGCCTTCCTAACGTTAAATCCATATTCTATTTCACTGACTTGTGCTTTATGTATGTATCAGCCATAAGTATTTTAAGCAAATGCCACTTCCTGGAGGGGTGGGGGAGTCGTATGTGGAAATGATACTATATTTAAAAAAATATATTGCTTATACCATTAATACAAAATCAACACATTTGCATCAGCACACTCCTGATGGCAAACAAGGCACTAACACAGTGATTCTAGTCTGCTCAACTCAGCATAACACTTTGCATTCATTTACAGCGAACAAGATTGAGAGGCTTCAGACAACTCCTTAAGTTTTCATCCCTGTCTTTTCTAGTCTACCTCTCAGAAGCATGTTGCTGAGAAGCTTCCTAAAATAACAACTTAATTCTGAAATGAATATTTTAGATGTTAATCAGAAAAGTAGCTTCACCTTCAATGACTTGGCTCCTTTTTTATCTCCAGCAAACATGGACTTCTCATCAAAGTGCATATGGAAGGACCTAAGAAAGACAGAATGGAAAAAAAAAAAACAAAGACCACAAACATGGCATTAACTACAGCGTAGCTCAAGCTTGCACAGTAGCTGTTACAGAGTAAACACTGAGTTTCTAATTGTTTCACATCAAAAATTTCCCTCAAGTTTCATACCAAAGCATACTGTTATCAGTTTGTCAGTCATTCTATCACTGTATCTTGAAACCTGTTACAGTTTTGCTGAGAATTCTCTTCATTTCTATTGATCAAGACTTTTTAAATATACATCAAGAATGCCTTAATATTTGGCCTTTCAGTTGTCTGAACTTCGTATTTGTCATCTGAACACATCCTAAACACCTAGCGTGACTGAAGCCACACAGAATGCAACTGATCACAAAAAAAGATGAGCGAATGAATTGGACTGAAGAGCCTTACAGAGCAAACATTTTCTTCTGTTAAGTCTGTGATTAAAGCTGGATTACTCACTGGATCATTAATTAAAAGAATATACGTACTGTTTGCTTGTTCAAAATAGATCATGTATTTTACACTAAAGAATCAGACAAAAGAAACAAAGAGGAGCCTTTTTTTTGCTCTTTTTTTTTTTGTTTAAAGATATAAGTATTCAAACCTTGGAAATATTTTTTTTCTTCCATTATTTTACTTCCTCGTGCTACTCTTCCCTCTCCTATTCAAAGTCATCTACTCTCATTCTCACTTGAGAACATAATGGAGAGTTTCAAACCACTGAAAATGAAAAAAAAACCCAACACCTTTACACCTTACTTTGTGTCCCTGAAGATTTCTAGTAAGAGAGCTTTAGATTCAGCATCCTCATGGCCATTTCCAGTGTAAAGGTCAACAACGGAACGCTCAAAGTATGGTGCAACCTTTGACAAAGCCCGCAGCTCTATCAAATAAAGGAAATACAAGTTTTTCAGCCTTCTTGGTCCTTCTCCCTTTGTTTCAATGGGATCAAAACGACGAGTGAACTCTTTCACATTTGGTCCCCAGCGAGGTTTCCCCCAGGTTTCTACACAAGAAATAGAAGAGTGGAGGGGGAGGAGGTTAAAAGCATGTATTTGGAAAAATGCTTTTTTTAGTAAGAACCAAGTATACATCAAGTTTAGAAAAAAAACAAATATACGTTTCAGATATTGTAGTGTTTCATCCAGCAGTTTTACCTCAACTCAAATTACCTTCAAGAAGATAATTGGCACACAGGTGTAAATTGATGCTAGCATGAAGTCCAGAAATAAGTTTATAAAACACCCTTTTCTCAAGGCAAAGACCTGTTGAGGAAAAAAAGAGACAAGCAAACCTCAGCCTAGGAACTTAAAACAATGCATTAAAATTAACAGACCTTGACATTTCACTGATATAAGTCTGCACCATTTACCTGTCAAGAATTACAATTATAGTGCCTCATCATTAGTTTCAGCGATATGTTTTAGAAGCTATTATATCCATTATGTATAAAAATAAGAGGTATATTTTTTTATTAACTATCACCAAGAATAAAGTTTGACATTTCTTAGTTGGTTTTTCAGTGTTTTAATAAATACAGTCCAATAAGCATCCAACAAATTGCTACATGAAAGTAAAATTGTTTACACAATAGACTTAAGATAGTCTTGAATTTTGACTATCTGGAAACCAGAACTCTAGTGTGACCTGTCCTAGTTAAAATTAAAGCTATCATTTCTTTAGAGTAGTGTTCTTAGAAAAACATCAAAAATCCAGAAAGCCCTATGGCACTGGAAAACAGCCAAAAATACTTCTTTCCAGCTGTACTGTAAATTCACTGAAGATTTAAATGCACTGAGCAAAGCCCTAAAAACATGACTTTGATGAATAAAGGCTTTCACAGCATAAAAAGAAATGTAGTGGCAATGGGTGGCCAAAATATAATTTATATGTAGAAATTGCTTTGAAATACAGCTTACACCAAGAGAGAGAGACTACATTTAGAATTTAAGGGTTTGCTTCCTTCATAAATACATGTTTGGGTGATTCCCCTGTCACTCCAGTTTCTACAAACAGAAGAAGGAAGAGCTGATGGGGAAGCCTATCTGTGAGACTGAGATAAAGCCTCATTTACAGCCAGCATATTTTAACAAGCATGTGAACACGCGCTTTTCTACAACAGAACCGATGAAAGCTTTCCAATAATAGAAGATTTCTGAAAGGCACAATGAACTATGTTGCAATGAAGCACATTTAATTCATTTACTTTTTTCCCCCCCCACAGCCTACAAAACAGGATTTTGATTTCTACCACTGTAATAATTTCATTTAAATATAAACAAATTGTTAAACCTTCTGAGAAAATCTTACGCATATGTATTAGCCACAGAATCATTAAAAGCTTTAACACTTTTAAAAATAGTTTTAAAATACAACTAATAACGTTACTAGCATATACAAGTAATTTTTGTCTAAAAGAGTTGAAAACTCAGTAACTAGTATTGAAGTGAACTTCTTTACAAAAGATGAAATGTTTTAGGAATTCATCAGGTAAGTGAAGAAAAACTTTTCAAATACCCTCAAGGAAGAGAAACATTATTTGAATGACAATCAAGTTCTGCACAATTTATTAATAAGCCTCCACTATGAAAAACATTTGGAGAGAAGAAGAAGTACTACCGTGTACTTCCTAGTGAATTTCAACTATATTAATCCATCTGAAAGGACTCACCTTCTAGCCATGTGTAGAAAGATTCTCCTGTAATGTTAGAAAACACTGTTAAAATAAAGAACATTAATTTTCATCACTAAAGTACCTTTATATTACTGTGTGTACTAACATTAGCTGCCATCTGGACATAAAACTAAACAACTTAGCTACTGAAGCAAGAACATGCACTGACACAGCTGAACTTTGAAAACAGTTAAAATCTGTTGGGGTCAGAACAAGAGAAATACAAGAATAAACATGGTTAAGCTACTAGCAAAGTTTATGAATACACTTGATTAAATGCACTGGTGGTTAAAAACGTGACAGGAAAGAATAACTGAGAAAAGAGGCGTATCTGTGGAAAGACATCTCACGTACATTTCCTGCAGTCATCACTGTTACATTTCACAGCAGTTGCTTATATAACAACTATTTCCAAAAGCAAAGAAACTACTGCATCCTGGATTCTAACAGCAAATTTTAGGTTTGAAGAATGACACAGGATTCTAAGTTAAACGTTGCCCAGGTACATCAGTTCTTCACTGGATGTGTTCTTAGATTCTAAACTCACAAATACTTCATGCTTACACTAAGTTTCACATGGGTACCCATTCTGCACTGCACAGTGTTTGACACGATCAGCAACAACAAAAATAAAGTGAATTCTTATAAAGTGAGTTCTTGTGCTCAGATCCAAACAGAGAAATACTGAAAACAAAGGAATGTCTTCTGATACAGCAGAAATCCATCCAATCAATTTCTGGTTAACTTTGTTAGTATCTGTACAAGCCCTAAAACCTCTCAATTTAAAGATCTGCTGAGGAAAAGCAGCCAAAAAATTTAAGTGATCAGCACAGAAAGCAACTTTATACTAATTTATCCTAAACATCAAGGTAGTGCTTTAAAGCAGTATTAGCTTTGTTTATATATAAATGAACACTATTCACTCCATCCAAAAAAGTAAATGTTATCCACTACTACCTCTAAACTACCTTTGGAAGTCAACATCAATTAAATTCAAAGCAGAAGAGGAAAACCCTATAGGTGACTGTTGCAAAATGACTTCCTGAAGTTCTTCATCAATTACACCCAATAGGTAATTAATTCACATCTTTGAAAGATGAGGAGAAGAAATCCTGCCTGCTTCTTTTAATCCTAACCAGTATAGCATCTTTTCTATAAGCAGTATGAAGAGCAGCTTCTTCAGGTCAGAAGGCCACAGGGGATCACTGGTAATCCAGGCATAAAACACACACGGAAAAGCAGAATAAGATGACTTACCATCATCTCCTCCTAGGAAGTTGCAGCAAAGGAAAGAATAAAAAAATCTATGAGCATTAAAATCATTACTTTCACAGCAAAGCAGTAATGAAATACAAGCTTTACTATAAAAACTGAAGAAACCTTATTTACACTACCAAAAATACAGTCTACTTTCCATGCTATTCTTCCTCCTCAATACGGCCTGAGACTAAACACATAATAATGAAAGTCACTAAGAATTTAAAATCCTAGTACAGCTCCTTGAAAGCCACGTACTACCTTCAGAAAGACATGAACTTCAGTTCACATTATTCAACAATCTGACCAATGCTTCTTTCTGAAATTCTATTCTCTGAGATAAACTACTCTTGCAATTATTTTTATTGTATCTGCCAGCAGTAGTTATTATGAGCAAAAGCTATACTGAGTTTCTAACACCTGGTGAAGTTTTCCAACTACCTGTTGGTTAAATTACATTTCACAAGACAGACATACACTGGCATAGCAACACCAATTAACTTTGAACACACAGTTCTGAATTTTAAATTGAAAATCTAAAGCCCAAGTCATTATGTTTGTTTGTTTTAAATGACTAACTGAGCCTTCTTAAGTATCCATTTTTTCTTAAAATAATTTTATTTGTACACTTTCAATGAACTAACCATTGTTTACAGAAAGTGTACAGCTACATTATAGTAGGATGACTATGCACTAAAGGAATTAAATAAAATTCTCCAGAAAAAAAAAAAAATGACAAGGGAAGAAAACAACTGCTGGATTCATTGAATTTTAACTCCTTCCCAGCTACAATATAAAATTACTGTGACACTTAACCACTGAATAGTTTTAGATACCCTTTAATTTTCACGTGGCTCCCCTGACATTACTAAGCCTATTTTCATGTGCATAAGATCAAGCATGTTTGTAATCCAGCATCACAAACACGGTGTAAATATTGACAATGGATAGTTGCTTCAACACAGGAAATTTAAAAAGCAGAGAGCACGCTAAGAGACTAAAGAATATTATTTGTATCATTTGTACTGAAAAGTCACTATGTTAAAAGAATTGCATTAAAAAAATAAAATAGACAAAACCCACCCCTACTAGGTGCCAGTGGATTTAAAGGACGATAGACAGATCGAGGCCTAGAAAATAAGTTAGAAAATGCAAAATCAGTTCTAAGCTAAATTAAAGTGCAAGTATAAAAGTAGCCTTCCTCTCCCACCCAATTACTTGAAACAGTTTTCTTCATAGATGCTGTTCCACACTCTCCAAGCAGAGGGCCCTTTGTATCCTGTGTAACGCTCTGGATTCAGCAGCAAATCCACATACTGTGCATCTGGAGATCTCTCATCTAAATAAGAAATGTTTTGTTATGTATTCTAACTGATCATTTAAAAAAGTCTTTAAAAGTCACACAATTAAATACAAATAAGAAGTCTTGTATATTACTCTTATTTCTCCAGTGGTATTACAAATACCTTGTACATAAAAACAAAGCAATATACATTCTAAGCAGAAAGTTAAAGAATATCATTTCTTTCACAGTCTCTTACGCTGCCATCAGTCCTGCAATTTCTTACTATTTTCTGTGCGGCTTCTTCAACTTCACTGTGAACACTCTACATGCCACATGCTTTTATACTTTTTGCAAAGATATGAAGGATGTTTTATTTTAAATAGACTTCAAACTCAGGGCTTAGTTGACCACAGTGTTTGGTGTGAAGAACCGAAAAGGGTAAGAGAACTGGCTTTTTTAGAAATACAATGCAAATATGGCTCCTTAGCAAACACAAAGAAGCACATCTTGGTGGTAGAACAGTCTTTATTAGCTGAATCACTTTTATTTCCAAGATAACCTTGTACAGTTGCATAAAGCATGGACCTATTGTTTAAGTGAACAAGCTTTCTGCACAGCAGAAGCACTGACTACTGCAGCCCGGCTATAGCGATGAACTGCTGGGATGTACTATTTAAGATATTAGGATACAATCAGATCCTTAATTACAGTGTTTCTGTTGGAGCAGTGAATTATAAATTATTTACTGGATTACAGTTTACAGTGTGTTTGGTTTGTGGCTAGACTTGATGAACTTTCAGGTCTTTTTCAACCTGAGCAATTTTATGATTCTATATTCCAGGACATGCTGTTGGTTATGGAACAAAATATTACTGAAGCAACATTTCAACAAGTTAAAGTCAGCTTTAGAGATGAGGATATAAATTCAGGCAAAACATCCACACTAAATCACTGTCTGAAAACTCTGTATGAATAGAAAGTTAAGTTTTATGTTATAACAAGTAGAAAGTAGGACTAATTCCCTCTCCTTTTCCTCTCTGAAATTCTAGGTCAAGAGCAAATTACGCTAAAGTGACCCGTGTACAATACAAGCCAGTAATCCATACTTATTCAAAGGAATGGGCCAAGCAGCACAACTGCGCATTTCCTCAGATGTTGAAGAGATGCAGTAAGAGTGAAAACTGCTCCAAAAAGAAGAAATGATCCTGCACAAGCCGTTAAGCATCACTTCAGCAGTAGTAGCAAAAACAAAGAAGAGAGACTGACAAGATACACAAGAACAAAGTGAGAGCCAGATGGAGCACAGCTAACAAAACCAGTTCCTACACTTACTTCCTGGTCACTTCAGCTCTCCAATTTTTGTTCTCTGTCCACTTAAAAATGCATCTGAGGGGCAGCACAGCAGAAAGATGGAAAACTGACGTACGTTGAGATGGTATTTTTTCCAGCTAGATCAATTCCCTTACCTCGTTTATCATTGAGCCCAACAAAAAAGCAAGTAAAAAGTAAAACTGAAGATACAAATTTGAGCTACAGTTAAGTGAATCAAGAGCTCTGACCCTACCAGGAAGAGAGGTGAGAAAGAGGAAAAAACAGCTTCTCCCTTCTCCCTATCACTCCCAGTAAAGTCACTCTCTCACCTTCCTCTGCATCAGCTCAGGAACTCACCTAATAAGCCACTTCAACCCCAACAGTCTGTGAAATAGGAAGGAGACGTCAACTTTCCAGGTACTCAAATTGAGATTAGCTCACCATGCAGTGACAGGCATGCCAAAGCCAGTGCAAAAAGAATAGTGGAAGCACACAGCTGGCCATAGGCAGTAATCCTTCATCAGTAGGGCACAGTGGAAGCACACAGCTGGGCACAGGCAGTAATCCTTTTTCAGTAGGGCACAATGTTGGAAAGAGATGGAGGTGAAATCAGGATCTACTTAAGCTAGTATTACTTCTGCAAGAAAATGCTCCTAAACTAAACCTTTCCCAACTGAGTCCTCTTAAAAACAGGAATAGGCAGCTTGAAGATGGAGACAACAGCTTATTGCACTGAACAGTTCAGATCTACAGTAATGCTCAGTGAGTATGTATTAGAGCAACAGTTCAGACTAAGTTTTCACAGAAAAGATGCAGCAGAAGCATTGGAAGAGAACGGCAATTATTAAATACATAATGGCTGCTATTTTCCCAGGTGACACCAAGTATTAGCCTAAAGGTAGAGTAAAACATCTTGCACAGAGCCAAGCCTTCCTAGCATGCACAGCTTTGTAAGGTACTTAACGAAAATTATTTTTGCAGCCTTCCTTGAACTTGGCGGTGCTCATGTTTATCTGAAACACCCTCCTTTAACCACTGAATGTTATATGCAAAATAGAAGGGCTCACACACAGAGCAGAGGAAGACAAACTAGCAGCCTTATGTTTTAACAATCAGAAGTCTTTACAATAAGGGCAAATATAATACAGAGATTGTCTGAAAGCAAGGCTACAAGAATGTAATCAGCCCAAGCACAGAGAACAGAATAGCAGCAAAAATAATACAGTAGTAAGAAAAAATTAGGTGTAAATAAATTGTGCTGGATACAAGTCTTGTGTGAGAAGCAGCTTTAAAGAAAAATGCTATAACCCTCCCATTTGCTTTCTCTTTATTCCTGCAGAAGTCTCCTGTTCACTATATTAACAGGCAGTAACAGTAAATATATATGTGGGTGTTTTTTTTGTTTTTTTTTTTTGTTTGTTTGTTTGTTTTTACAAGGAGCATTCAGTTGTCTGAACTGCTTTCTTCGCATGTAAGATAATATGAACTGTCACATGTCAGTGTAGTACAAAATTAAAACAGTCACTTGCAGAGTAGCTACAATCTTGTTTTTAAGAGACAGTAAATAAAGCAAACACTGAAGAAGCTTAAACATTTTACCATCGAGTTCACAAAAATGATCCTGTGAATCATCGTATCTTGCCCAGTCAATGAAAGCCTCCTTACTTTGGTTACTGAGGGGAAGAAAATACATTTGATTTTAAACTTTCAAATAAACAATGTCAATAAGTGCTACTCAACAATACAACCCATATACAGTAATTAACTTATAATAGTTCAGAATGAAGTTCTATCTGTCACACTAGAATAAATGGAGTTGAGGCAGAGATACAAGCAAGCACTAATTGTGGTACTTTCTGAAGTCAGTTCAGTGTTAGACAGCAAGAAAGATTTCACCATCATTACTTAAGCAAACTCTGCACCGGTAGTAACTTTTCTTCCTTCAGTAAAAGAGGCTGGATCTCTAAAGGTTTGTTCCAAGCTAAATTGCTCTACGAATATGACTTGTGTCTTTTAAGTAATAACGTTAACTCTACTCACTCTTGCAATTTCAAAGATGCACTGTACCAGAGAAACAAGTACTTTGAAGTTCCCAAGCTACAAAACACAAGTAGTGCTAATAGCTAAATGCTTTCTTCAATGCATATGTGAGAAACAGAACTATTTAGATTTTGCTGTCAGTAGTGTGACATAAGTGAAGATTGGGAACTCCACGCCAGGGTGCAGTAAATTCCTCTAAAATACCAAAAACAACCCATTTCATTTGATCAAATCAGTACTAGCTCAATTAGATACCTGCAATTCTTAACAAGATACATTTTTTTAATCTACCAAAGCACAACAGGAGACTACACTTGACATTCGGTGAGCCTTACAAACTTTCCTGATGTACCTCCCCACTAATTACTAGCAGGCAAGATTTTATAGCCACAATCAACATAGATGATAATGGAAAACAGCCCCAAACCAAAAGGATTTTGTAATTCTCCCAACTTTTATCAACTTGCAATCTTGCAAAAGCCAGTCTCTTTAGCCCTCTGTACATGTGTTAAATTACATTACTCTTTTAATTTACAGAAGCAGAAGAGAGTTAATGGCTTCTTAGTTCCCTTAACACTCGAGTGAGGCTCTGCCCAGCTTGCTTTAAAATACTACACAAAATAGCATGTTGCCTTTTATTTATTTATTTTTTTTTTTAAACCATAGTCGCTTTTTATAATGAGCCAGGACAGCATTTTTAATCAGGTAGGACTGCCGAAATCTATGGCCAAAGGCACCAGACCTCTCCACTAGCGATGAACTTATTTTTTAATTTTCTATTTCTGCATTTTCAAAGTGGTGAGTCCAGGGAACACAAGCTTTCCTAAGCTGTTCTGCTCTTTCCTACTCAAGAACAATGCCATCCTGCAGAATTTTTACCATCCAACCTTGGCTGTGCCACTCAGTAGGCAAGACCAGGGAATTGATCCAAGCAAAAAATAACTTCAGCAACAACAAAAATAATTCACAAGCTCCCTGAGCTGGTTCCCCGAGTGATCACAAACAGGCACATCATTGTAACAGAGAGACCTGGACAGAACCCCTTGATTCACCACAGTTATCAAGAAAAAGAAGGCTGATACTGGTAAAAACTCGAGAAGAGCGTTTTCGTTTGCAAACTTTATCTCCTGTTGCTATTTCTTTCAAACAAATAAGTATACTTAAAAAAAAAACTAGAAGCACTTTTAAGACAAGGAAAGTACTTCTCGCATTATACCTTCAGCTATTTTTGCATCATTTCATATTTACTTTTCAATGGGCTATGGAAAGAATGAAGAACAAAAACCAGCACATTGCAAAACCAAGGCAGACAAAAAGAAATGCTGCTCCCTTGCTACTAGACAATTTTTTAATTGCTGTAAATCTCAACATACCTTAAGGTACTGTTGACTGCTCCCAGTTTGTTAGCTTGCTCACAGTCTTCCAATTCTTTGGAATTATTTGCAGCTTTTGAATACTGTAAGAAAGGTCATATTTAATATACAAATAAGTTACCCAAAATCCACTGAAAACAGGTGACGTGAAACTTATTTTAAGTTTAGCATCGAACTAGTTAGTATCAGGGAAAAAACTTGAATTCTGGAAGTGGCAAGTAGTTTTTGGAACACTTAGTTTAATTTTATTCACTTAATTTTATCAGGTCAATTTTACCCCATGCATTTAACTGCCACAGAAGATTCAGCTAAATATGCCAAAAGGCAGTCATTTGCCACCCACCAGAAACAGTCCAACATCCACTATTTTCTGAGAAGCAAGTACTTCGGAAAGTCTGTCTACTCCAATTATTTCATGCTGAGCATGGTGTGATATTGCATGGAATATCTCTTCAGTTAGTTCAGATCAGCCAACTCAGCCTCTTGGCCTCTAGTCTGCTCACTGGTGGAACAGGGAAGAGGCCAGAATGAGAAACGGAGGCCTTGATGCCCTGCAAGCACTGGTCAGCAACAGCTATATTACTGTGTTATCAACACAGTTTGAGTCAGGAATCCAAAACACAGTACCATATGTACTGCTATAAAACTAATTATTAGCAGCAAAACCTACTGATCTTCAAAGTAGTGAAACAGATTAAAAAGTAACTTAGAGGTCACTAGAAGAAACTGCCAAACAACCAATCATTACTCTAGAAAGAACTTCTTGCACAATTTTCTCAAATTTGCTAGGTGTGGGGCTTCTCCTAATATCATACAGAAGAACATTAAATGGAAAAATGTAAACAAGGAATGCATCTGTCCTAGAATTAAACAGATACTGCTGATGAAATAAAATACTGAGATGCTGAGGTAAACATTCTACATGTCTAGAGTTGCAAACCAATCCCTACCCTGAAGAGAAAAACATTACTGCCAAGATGATCCTAAATGTAAGTTCCCAAACAGAATGAACGTTGAAGTCCAAGCCATCCTTCCAGGCTTCGCTGTTCTCCACTGTTTAACAACAGCTATGTAAGACCATTTATTTGACCTCTGACTAGATCGGGACAAAATACTTGTTTTTGATAAAGCAGGTTCTTGCAAAAAAAAAAAAAAAGGTTTCTGAAAGGAAGTAGAAGCATGCAGAAAGCAAAAACTGAAGTTATGTGCTATAACCTTGAGGTGCTGCATCCTTGCTTCAAAGTCTAATACACTAACTGTCGTGAGTTCTTCAGTGTTTAAATATTGGGCTTACATGACAAGGTTTAAGTAGTGGAAGGGCTGCAGGGGTGCCCTCTATGAGCAGAGTCCAGCTGCCCCATTCAGATCAGAGCCAGCTCCAGATGTTTCCAAAAGGGACCTGCCACTGGCCAGAGCTGAGCCACCCGTGACACAGGGTGTGTAATATGGCCCTGGGAGAGCAGATTTAAAAGGGGGAAAAAGATCTGCACAACAGCAGCTGGGAGAGAAAACTGGGAAAATGCAAGAGTAACACTCCTGCAGCCACCAAAGTCAGTGCAGGAAGGCAGGAGGTGCTCCAGGCACTGAGCAGAAGTTCTGTGCAGCCCAGGAGAGGCTGACAATGAATGGAGCAGGCTGTCCCCTGCAGCTCCTGGGCATCATGTGGAACAGATCTCCTGAGGACAGCCTGTGGAGTAGCCCACGGTGCAGCAGGTGGATGTGGCCCGAAGGAAGCTGTAAGCCCATGGAGAGCTCCTGCAGGAGTAGGCCCTAGACTGGAGCTGCAGCCCACAGAAAAGAGCCCAAAGTGGAGGAGCTCATTTCTGAAGGACTGCACACTGCAGGATGAGACCCATGCTAGAGCAGTTCTTGAAGAACTGTAGCCCATGGGAAGCCCACGTTGGATCTCTTCATGAAGGACAGCATCTCATATGAGGAATCTCATGCTGGAACAGGGAAAGGGAGTGAGCAGGAAGGAGTGGCAATGACAATGTATTTACCAACTGCCCCATTCCTCCTTCCCATGCACCACTTGAGGGGGAAGAAGTAGGAGTTGGGTGGAAGGAAAATTTGCTTTCAGTATTCACTGCTTGACTCTGTTACCACTGTTAATAAACTAACCTTCCCAAAGCACAGTTTCACCCCTAATAGTAATTGGTCGGTGAATGATTTTTCCTGTCTCTATCTAAACTCATAGGTTTCTTTTTTTTTTTTTCCTTAATATTATCTCCTCCAGACCTTTTGAGGAGAAGGAGCATAACAGCAGTACAGTACTTAGCTACTTACCAGTATTAAGACACCATAGTCCAAGATGTTTCCAACTACTCCAATGAGACAAGGCTGCAGAAAGTGAAGCTATTTTTGTGCTTCTCTAGCACCATTTCAATAAGCTTACATTGATGCCAAAAATTTTAAAGATATCCTCTATTGCTAACTGTGCTTCTTTCTGTGGGGAACTGGCCTTCATGGCTAGATAACCATCCAAAGGCAAAACTGTTCTTTGTGCAATTAATCAACAAAAACACAAACAAAAAAAACCCTCAATAAGGCTAGAAGTTTACAAGCTATGCTCAGGTGAGATAAGTAGTAACTATGGCCATTAAGGGAAGTGGAAATTGCTGGGGAGGATGTAGATAAAGATAGGAGCAAGCGTGAATCTGCACACAGCCATGGCACTCAACAGTAAGAGCTCTTATTTGGGCCCTGTGGATACTATTATCCAATTCATTGCTAAAACCCTTACTCGTGGGCACTCTGTTACGGATTTGGGAATGGACAAGAGTTATTTATCATCCTGCTCTGATCTCTTTTCTAGGTGTATATACACCTTACCTTCCTGGCTTTACTAAAATCACTTAGTGATCTAAGAAGGTTGGCTTGGACACAAGCAAGCAAAAGCCAACAGCACAAATTGACCACTTAAGTGTATCATCCTTAGGCTAATGATCTACTCAAGATTAGACAAGTCAAAACCACACATAACTGTTTTTTTTTTTAATACTACAGGTTGTGTTTATGTATGCATCACTACTCATCTCAGCCTACAGCTTTATAAAAGGTGATCTGTACTCAGAAAGATACAAAGATTTTTACATCAGGCATTCTGTGGTGGTGTTCCACTGTCTCTAGTCATTCATCGATTCAGTCTGTACCAACTCTCAAGCTATTAAAGTCTCAGTATGATGCAATGCTACCAGCTACGCCAGGAGCACTCTAATTCACAGAAGTACAAAGCAGCATACAGGAAATGATGTTAACAACTGCATCACTGCTAAGACTAAAGATCCGCAATAAAAAGCCACACATCTACTGTAATGTTAAGATTACAAGTCAGAAGCAGCTTAGAAAATAACTGACTACTTACTTTATTAGAGCTCCCAGCTTTAATTCCAACAGGTATTTTGCTCTAAAAAACAAACAAAATTTTTTTTACACTACTCACAGACATTATTATGCTTGATTAAAATCTAGCAATTAAGTATCATTTCTACACAGACTGATTAGCTAGCTTCTTTGCTTTCCCAACATGTAGTATTCAAAAGTGCTACATCTTAGAACTGATCATTTGTACCAATAATATAAATTACTCTAAGAACTTCAACTACTGATTACATTTCTTCTTTTGAAACAAAATACTTTCGTCACCTTTTTGTTTAAACTTAAGTTCATTAATAGTTAGAAACTAAAATTAATTTTTTTAGCTGATAACTGATTTTAAGTATGGATTAGCCTGAGGATTGGCATAGTTAATGAAGCCTGCAGAAAATTATGCATATAACACCTAAAAAAAATTAATTGTTAAACATAGCATTTACCACAAGTCAGGGGAAAAGTACCTTTTAACTGAAAATGCAGGATTCCAAACAGGCTAAGAACCAATTTATGCCTCATATGGCTTCTGAAAACCCATGCTGCACATTACATATGTGCCCTGATCAGTTACTTGAATGACAACAAAGTGCCAACTACTGTAAACTCTAGTCTCAGCCATTTTGTTAATTTGTTAAATTATGTTTGCACAATGCTTTGTCATGTGTAAAGGAAGAGACCTATATAAATAAACTATTAGGACTTATTGTATACTTAATATAAAGAATCCCACAAATGGGAAGCTAAGTGCTCATTCTCCCAGTCTCCTACTCACAAAATGATTTCAGAAACCTTTGGTTTTAGACTTAGATTAATGCTTACTTAGCTTGACAATGTACAGAATATCTTTCCAATATCAAAAGCAAAGAAGTTTTTAAACAAGTTTTTTTTTTTCCTATTCTTCTGCTTTTTTAGTATGTAAATATAAGTTTTAGCAGAACAAAGATTAAAATGCAGAAAAATATATTAAATTAGTGGAAGTTAGGGGATTTTTTTAAAGTTAATTGTGCAACTATCATACTATTAGTTTACACTATATAACCATTTACTTGAGACAATGATATGGCATAACTAGAAATGAGATTAAAAAAAGTCATTTCAACTTATTGAAGCTAAAAAGTGTGGTATTACAACAGACTCCAATTCTACTATAGTGGAAGAGAACAATGGACAGAATTACTCACTGAAATTAAACAAGCTGTTCAGCCAAACAACCTTTCCCTACTGCATAGTATCTGATGCATACCTCAGGACAAGGCTCTACATGACAATCTTTGATAGAACAATGGCCATCATCAGCCCAGAATGGGCACGGTCTCTTTAGATTCACCTAAACATACAAAAACAAAAGGTTATAATCAATACTCTTAAGGCAATTTAAAAAAAAGAGAACTCTCAATATCAGGAAATCATTTCAAATTAAATAAGAGGATAAAAGGAAAAGGGTTAAATTTATTACTTCAAAGCATATGTGTGCATGTGTGTATATATACACACACACATATATACATATATGTATGTATATACACACACATACACATACACACGTATATATTTAAGCGATCTAAGAGTACACAAGCTCAAGCTTACTACACATTGAAGTTTTTAAATAGTAACAGTCTCCACAGGATAAAAAGATATGTAAATGTCCCAATTAAATCTCTCACCATTAATATTACACCAGAACAGTAAATAACTACTAAAAGGAAGGGAAATCAGAAATACAGCTATAAAATAGTCATACTTAATCAGATGTATTAGTACTAGCAGATCAAGGAAATACATTTCATGGAAGACAACCAGAAGTTTACTGGTTCAAATGTGTAAGTGTTTGGATGATTTCAGATTTCAAGCAGTGAAAACGGACTCATTACCACACTTCATAATTGTCAAGGAAGAATGAGTATCAAAATACTAACAGTCTCAAATCAAAAAAAGCTGATGTTGCTTAAGTGTAAATAATGAAGAGAAACCACTTCAGAAATGTTACCAGCAAAACTTGTCACGTTTTCTCATCAATGCTCTGATTTTTCAACAAATGGCACAATAAAGTCAGAGCACCACAAGTATTTGTCTCTGCTACACAACAAGAGGCTCAAACACTTGCTACTGCGTTTCAACTGGATTGTCAATACAAAAGTCAGTTAAAGAAAAAAAAATAAATCAGTATTCTTTTGCATTAGCTTTATACGTATTAGTAAATACAGTGATGGAACCCTTCAACATCACCACTCCCACACTGAAGACTACAAGATTTCAAGCACCATCAAATACAAACATTGCAGAACTACACCATCTTGGAAAACTAAACTCACAAATAAAATGAAGTAGCTATCACTATATTTTGGGCAAAAATAAAATTAGCTCTACAACTTCGAAAGTATAAAAAAAATAATGTTTTTGTTTTCCTTTAGCAGAAAATTGTAGGCATTAATGACTATACACTTCAATTTACAAATGGTATTGCTTACAACATCAAAACTATATGAAACGAGGTGGAATTGCACACAGGAAGTATGATCTGCAGAACTGCTGAAATTAAGGTAAGCCCTACATTTGCAAGATGAAATTACTGTTGCTGAGTTTTATACAGTCTTGTGGACCTGTTACTGCTCATCTTCAAATATTTTGGTTTGTATCTTCCTCTTGCCTCTGGAGAACCTAATTACCACTTCCACTAAGAGTGCTATTTTCACTGAAGTTGCAAATATCTTATTTCCCCTGAAAGCTGTATCACGTAGCAGTAGGAAATCCAAGGTGAAGCTACATTTTATTGCTTACTCAGATTACAAAGGGAAGATCCTAGAACTTCTCCTTTCCTCACACTCACAACCCCATCTTACATTAATTTAATTCCTGCCTGATTCTAGATCAACAACTTGCTACATACTGAAAAGCAAGCAAACAAAATAACATTCTACAGAATCTACCAGGTTAAAGAGAATCACTGCTGTAACATGCTGTAGGACAAAGCCAAGATCCGAAAGCAAGGAAGAAGCAGGGATGGCCTAGCCAGCCCTAAAGGACTGGAACCCCTTTTGCCAGTGGTTGGTAACAATGTGATTAGCTCAGTCAAAAAACTAACTTCATTTTCAAGCTCAGCAAACTTGAAACTAAGAGTATCAGTCTTCAAAATCTTACGCTGCTCATCCAGTTCCAACTGTGAGAGAAAAACAGTGCTTAAAGACATAGAGTGCTACCACTCTACTTGAAAATTAATATTTGTAGTTGTTTTTCAAAGAAATAAAGTCTTCCTAGCTGGCAAACACTAAAATCAGAACTAGGACAGCAGCTGATAAGGAAACTGTTGCAATGTTTCAACTTCAAATTATCCACATTACTTAGAAGACAGGTGCTGTACAATGTCAGAAAGATGCTAACAAACAATCCTCTTCCACACGCAGCAGCACAAAGATACTATCTTTAAAAATACCACTTGTTGGCTGAATGAAAGAAGTCATCTACTGGCACTGACTCCAGGAGTAACACAGCAAACCTAAGACCTCTTACAAGCATAGCTGACAACCTGCTACAACCAAATTAAAGATCCGTGGGTTTCAAAAAGACAACATAATACAGCTAATCTGGATCTGTAGTCCTCCCTATATTTTATAGATTTTATTTAAACTATTCAGGAAAAAAGTTCATTCTAATCATACCTTGTAATATCTGAAGTAATCACGTTCTTGTAGTTTCTGTATTTTGGGGAAGATCTTGAAAGTGTTGAAGTCATCAATGCTTTCTATGTCACATAAACAATCATCTAGGACACCTGTGAGCTATTAAAAGAACACACGTGATTGATTTTTTAAATCAAGAAATGAAATGTTAACTACAGAAAAACAACTAAAAATACGGCAGTTGAAACATATACTAGTGAAATGCAGTTCCACAGCAAACACGCTCTCATTATTAAAACACTATATAACATTTCACAATTTTGAGTAAAATAACAAATCACTCTTTAGCTTAAGCCCACTTCCAAATGCAAAGCTGAGTCAATGTCAGTCAGACTAACATTTTCAGAATTAAAATTCATTCTTAGTTTCAACACATAGAACCTTCTACGTAATGAGCAAGCTATGAATGCACATTATATTAGCACATCAGAACTGCATACCAAGTATCTTTGTCTTAAACACTTATTCATTGGATTTCCTAAAAAAAAAAACAATTAAAAAAAAATAACAGTGCGTAATTAGCTTTTAAGTACAAAAAAGTATTCAGTTTCTTTAACAGTATGGGTAAAGGGGGAATAAGTACTTTTGTGCCAAGAAGTTAGTAACCTCAACTAAATTGTACAAATATTACGAAAACCAGGAACAGTCACCTACACTGTATGGCTGTAAACCCATTGTGAAATTAAATCTGAATTTCTCAGGACACATCGCTCTTCTTGTGCTAGAACAGGAAGGTGCTGAATTAGCCTAAGACTGTCTTTGTGGTAAGAGCTGCACACAGTGCAGAGTCAATACTGCCAGCACAGGGCAGATAATCTACAAAGTTGTTTGGCTTTAAGCTACCACAGCAATTTTCCTAAGACACCAACAGTGTGTTAACCAAAAGACATAAACAGCGCAAATGTGATTCTATGAATATCTGTATAATAAACTTCCTTACATCCAAACCAAATACTTCTAAGCATAGCTTCTCAAACAAATCAAAACATTTTTGAAAAGACTTTCAGATGTACGTTTGAAGGCTTCAGCATATAAATAAGTGAATGGAATCAAGTACTGCTAACCATTATTCAGCCATACATGAAATTCATCAACATAAATGATAGCTCAGAAAGGAACTAAAACAAGAAAGCCTGCACATTTCATATTTTACATGGGCTTAGAACATCTGATAAGAAAAGGTTACGTATAGAAAGAGTTTTTTTCTCCATAATTTCATAACCTAGCTGTGAAATCTATCAGTTTTATGCATGGTAAATCACTCACTACTTTACAACAAAGATGCTCTTACATAACCAAGCTATAAGAAAAGTCACTAGAAACTACATTGCATGCTTCTGCTCTTATGATGCATAAAGAAGGCCTGGCAAGTGGATTCCCCACCACGCAGAGACACTGAAGCGATGCTATGGCAATAAAGCATTTTAGTAGATAATTCACCTTCTGCAGCTCTTACTTTTCTTGACACACTAAACAGACTCTCACAGTTGTGCAGAGTTCGTAGAACCACACAATGGCTTGGGTTGGAGAGGGCCTTAAAGCCCATCCAACCCTCCGCTATGGGCAGGGTTGCCACCCAGCAGCTCAGCTGCCCAGGGCCACATCCAACCCGGCCTTGGGCACTTTCAGGGATGGGGCACTGCAGCTTCTCCGGGCAGCTGTGCCAGGACCTCACCACATCATGAGTAAAGAATTTCTTCCTAATGTCTAACCTAGATCTTCCCTCTTTCAGTCTAAAGCAATTCCTCCTTGGCCTATCGCTATCAGGCCATGTAAAAAGTCAGTCTTCCCCCTGTTTACATGCTCCCTTCAGGTACTGGAAGACCTCAACAAAGTCTCCCCAGCACCTTCTCTTCTCCACGCTGAAGAAACAGAGCTTCCTCAGCTTGTCTTCAAAGGAGGAGTGCTCCAGCCCTCTGGCCACCGCTTAAGGTACTGAAGTAACAGTCATTTAAGAGAAGCAACTTCACCCAGAATCTTATTCTACCCTTCCTTAATATTGTTGAATTTCAAGCCTGGGTAAACAGATTGGAAAGACTACATTCACTCACATGATTTTCAAAAACCTCACAGCCCACATGACTACTGACTAGGAAGACAAAAACTATTCTTGATCCTTATAGAAATCAAAACTCCACATATTTTAATCTATAATTGCATTACAAAAACACAATTTTCATATTGGTCACACATGCAGAAAATAGATGTGCTTTCTTTACACATCTTTACTACAAAACAAACAGCAGTACACTTTACTAGAGTAAAAAAAGCAAAAGGCAACTGAACATTTTACTCAAATATGTACAACTACACAAACAGGATACATGAAGAACAATCATTTATTAAGACGAAAGCAGAGTGAGGATAGGCTGAGAAATTTTCTTTGGACTTGAACGATGTAGAGCAGGAAATTATTTTGATGACCACCTCTCACTGCTTCACTGCTTACAAAAATATTTATACCATCTATGCAAAACTGAAAGTGTTTTTTCAGGTGCAAGTGTTCCAAATAAACATGTGGCCTTACAGACAGTGTCAAGTACATACAGAAAAAAAAAAAAGCTGCAGTCCTTTTATTTAAGTAAGATGGCAATCTAAGTGAAGTTACGCCTGTGCCAGATACCTCTGATAACATTTTGACTCTAAGAACACCCTTTAAAACGCAGCAGTTTACTCAGAAGATTATGAAGTGCCTCAAATAATCAGGTCCCCCAATCTAGAACAGTTCCAAGAATTTTTTCAGAGAAAAATTAATTCAAAGTACTGAGGTCAAGCAAGTGAAACTCTCAGTTTCTCATAACTTTTTTTTTTTTTTTTTTTTTTTTTTAACTGGAACAGTTGGCTTCCTGCATACATAAAACAGGAAAATCAATGTTTCCTTGGAAGGAGTGCTCTAAAATTAAACTATGCTACATTTGGAGCAAAATAGAATTTATGAAGTCATTTGACAGCGCGTATGAAAAGCCAACGCTACACATCAGTGGAGTCAGTTCATCGCATGCTAACACAGCAACAACACAGACTTCAATTGCCCCAGTCAGGGCTTTTTTCTTAGCACAGCTATACTTGCTTAATGACAGAACACTAAGGAAATGTAGCAAATGGTTTCATTCCTCTTAGCACCTGTACCTCCAGTGAGCTCTTTTTCAAGGTGAAGACAGGGAAATAAGAGCAATGTATTATACAGCTAAACCTACATAAGGTACAACCTATTCCACTATTCACGCAGCTGGCATTTTGCCGTTTTAAACGATGCTATACCAGTTAACTTGCCCTACAAAAACACAGCAAAACTGACCTTTAAATTACCACAATTTTTATTACAACGGCCAAGCATCAAGCTTACGTTTAAACTGTTGATTACTTTGAACTCTATGATAAACTCTAGAAGTGGTAGCTTAATAGAACATGTGAGAAGTCAGACAGATGGGATCCTATTCCTTTCTTTCCAACACTCTTATTAAAATACTTCCACGCATTGTTAAAGCTATTTTAGTTTTTGTAGATATCAGAGCTGTATTGGAAATGTCAAGTTTATTCAAGATAAATCAATCTTTCACAAGAAAAGGTCAACGTCCAACCTGCATCAATTTCTCCTTAAAAAAATCTGTAAAGCAAAAAGTATTTGGCACATCAACACGATGGAAAAAATGAACAAATGCATATACTAACAAGCAGCATTTTCCTACAAACAACCTTATTAGCGTTATCAGGTTGCTGTACTTTAATTGCTTCAGCAAACAGAAGCCCACTTGGGACACACTGTTTTCTTTCTTAACGTTTTATTTGCCATAGCTGCAGAGCAAGAGAAAGGCTACGGGTAACATGACTCCAAGAGCTAATGGCTAGCTTATCTTTCCTCCGTGCAAGTCAAACTCTTGCTGTTTAAACTCTGAGTACAATAAGCTAATAGTTCTGCAAAATAACAAAAGCCAATCTCTCTGCCAAGTACGATAAAGTCATGACAGTTTGTTAATGTCTTCATTAAGAATCACAATTACATTAGTATCTAGTTACACTAAGATAAGTACCAAATAAGGGCTTCATTTTAACCTCAGAAAACACCAACGTGGTAACAAGGAGGAAAATAGAGGAGGGGCAGTGGGGCTGGGGACAGGTTCTGCACCAGAGGGCGGTGGGCATAGAACGGGCTGCACAGGGCAGCGGGCACGGCCCTGAGTGCTGGAGTTCAGGAAGCGTTTGGACACATGGTCTGATTTTCTGGATGCTGTGAGGAGCCAGGAATTGGATTAGACGATCTTATAGGTCTCTTTCAGCTCAGGATATTCTATGATTCTACACACAGAAAGACCGTAGTCAAAGCTATCTGCACTAGACTAGTCACTGCCTCGGGTGGCCACTCGCAGAACAGCACATCACACAAAAATTTAGAAAATAATCGAAATAATAATCAAGGACACAAGAGACACGTTGTTCCACGCGCTCACTACTCGCAGTAGTTCCATACGAGCACAGGGCAATACGTCTGGCCCGGCTGATGCCCTCCCCTACTCGACACCAGCTGTTACTCAGCCACAGCCGTAACGATGAACAGCGGAACTCCACGCACCAACACCGACCTTTCTGCACGCAGCTCACAGAGAGGAGGGACGCTCATCCTTCCGCGGGCTGACACAAATACAAACCGAGCGCGGGCACCGCCGCGACACACGGCCGCACACCGACTCCACCAGCGCTCCCGCGTCGCCGCCCCAGGGCTACGGGCTCCGCACACCGCCCACGGCCGCGGCGAGCTCCGCGCCCGGCGGACCGTTACACGCGAGTGCCGCTG
>JAOWBP010001760.1:30729446-30750628 GCA_028571105.1 Tragopan temminckii | reverse complement strand
GGCATTTATGACTTCTGAATGCCGTCTCTGAAGTGTGCCAGCCTGACTGCTCTTCCTTACCTGTCTGCTCATGCAGCATCAGAGTTCTGAGTAATTAGCAGTAAACAACTGTGTACAAGTGCTGATTGACCCAGTGTTAGGTTTTTCAGAGATCTGGATATTCTAATATAATTTTCTGTGCCTCTTTTATTCAAATCTGATATTTGTGTGCTCCCTGTCAAAAGTGTTGTTTAATTGAAGGGCTTGTCTCTCTGATCAACGCTAGTGTAAGGGGGATCGCTTTGAGCTGTACTGTTTGTGTGCACTGTGTTGGCATGGGAGAAGCTGTAAAAGCATGTGGCTGATTGACATGCTGAAGGTAGGCCTGACATACATGGTGCTTTGTGAACCTTCTTCTGAAAAGTCAAAACTGTGAGGCCTCCCAAACCCAACTTCGGGCTTCCTTGCCATGCAGGGATGAAGGACAGTTACAGGCTGGGAAATTGGAAAGTTTGTGCATCCACACACATGTAAGTTTCAGTTTGTGTAAACTGAGGAACTGTTAATGCTGGTAAGTGCCTGTGCTATATCCCCATTAGTCAGCAGCAGTATTGAGTAGGGAGAAGCTGTGCTGATGGGCATAAGTTGGCTGCTGCTGTTAGAAACTGGTTATGCTGGACAGGCTCAGGCAGAGAAGCTGTGAGGAGTACTGAGCGGCTGATCTGGCGGTGCTGGGAGTGGAAAGGATCTTTGGTAACAGCCACCTGGGGCAATTTCAGAGAATGGTGTGGAAGCAAATGTGTGCCAGTGGCTGTATGCTGTCAGTAATAGTGATTTGTTGACAAATCCTAGAAAATGTTGTTAGCAAGCTCTCTGCTGAGGTAAGTGTATTTACAAGGTCTGCATTTGGGTAGTCAGTCAGGTGATAGATGTATTTCCTGTCAGCTTTTCAACATGCAAAACTGTGGGTGTTTCGCATTTGAGATAGGGAACTTTTCTCCCTGCTGTTTCACACACCTGTATCCAACTCTGTGAATTGAGCTGCAGCCTGCTGGGAAATACAGTGAGGAAAGAGAGAGGGGATCATAGCATTTTAATTGCTTTATTCACAATTGAATATTGTCTGTGGTTCTTATCTAGATGACCTTTTCCAACTCAAATGATTCTATGGTTATCCTATCAGTGGTCAACAGGACCATGGTTATTCACTGCAGGCAGTATGTGGAGTATTTATTCTCAAGTACAAATATTCACATGCATACATGCCACCTGTAGAGAATGCTGGAACTTGGTAGTACTTAGCAACCTAAAAAAACCAGGGAAATAAAGAACTAGAAAACAAGAGGAAATGGATATAAGTATAAGGAATGCAATATGGTTTTTAAGTAGTATTTTTTTCAGGATGTATATTAATCAAGAAAGATGCAAAGCCACTGATTTGCAGTTACTGTGTTTGTGAGATCTAGAAGGTAGGAGTCAATGAGGAGTACTGCTGTTGCCCCTTGTAGAGTAACCCTGGAGTCTGCCAAGCCCTCATTCCAAATCTCCACATTCTCAGAGCTGCTCCCATTTGTTCATTGCTTCCCTCTGGATTGTGGGGAAAAAAAATACTAGTGTTGTAATGTACTTTGGCTGTATCTTAGAGATGTAAGGGCAGGTAGGAGAGGAGGATCTTTAAGGATCTACAGGAGTCACAGAGGTTCACCAGGGCACAGAACTTCTTGTGGGAGGGGGAGGACTACTTCCATCTACCTTGAGAATCCCCTTAAATTACAAGGCTGAAAGAAAGTTTGTTGCTGTTTTGTTTTGTTGGTTTTTTTTTGTTGTTAGTTGCAGCCAAAGATCCATAGGCGGAGCTTTAAGGCCTCCAGAGTAAACTGATTAGAACAAGCATGCTTTGCCACTGCTTTCTGGGGGAGAGTCTTTGCTGGCAGAAGAGGAAACAGTGAGACTAGGGAAGTTCTTGGCTTCCCTTGGCTCCTGCACTTCCTGATTTGTCAGCTTTCCTTTGCAGATTGGGTTCCTCAGTCTTCTCTCTCTTCTCCTGCTTCCTCCACAGTTCGCTGCTACCACAGATTACACCTGACTCCTCTGCTTTGGGCCCTATCCTCTGCAGCACCTTGCTCCAGCTTACTGTCATTTCTACTGTCCCAATGTGACTTGTGCCTATTCTGCATTCAAGTCAGGCAGTTTGTGTTGCCCCTTGCTGTCAGGGATGGCTTTACCACAACGTATGCTGATCCTGTGGTTCTGGAGCAGGGATTTCATCCCTCACAGAAAGGCCTTTACAAATGTTTAATGTGTCCTGTGTGCAGAGGATGTGCTCCAGCTGTGCAGGGCTGACCCCTGCTGCCGTGAGCCCCTTGCCCAGGGAACATGTGGCCTTCCTGCGAGCACAGAGCTCTGAAATGTGCAGAGAGGGGCTGGGCCCACACCTAGAAACCCAGCTTTGTGGGGCTGCATCCAAGAGGCTGAAGGGAGAATGGCTCTATCCTGGTGCTTTTTCTGCCTCTCTGCTGCCACTTTTTTATTTTTGGGCCTGTCTGTTGTACTGTACTGTTCTCTCCTGTCTTAGGTTGTTCCTGTAGCTGCTTAAGGTTGAAAAGTTTCTGATGTGCTCTTGTAATGAGTGTAGAGACTTTCAGGTTGAGAGTAATGGGAATTAAGATCCTATTAGACAATTTAAAATACCTTTCGTAGTTTTTGAAAACATGATAGTTACCAGCTGAAGAGCTCTTCTGTGAGGAAATATGATGAAGATGTTAAAGTGAAGGCATGGTATTGTGAATCTTGGCTTGAGCACTCTTGATCAGCACTTGGCAATTGTTTGTCAATTTCACTGTGGGTGCAGGGGGTTGACATTTCATGATTCACCTGCAGATGTTTTGAGGATTTATGTTTTTATCCTGTTGATGTTAATATAATTGAAGTTCATTATTCAGTAGTATACAAATAATGCTTACCTCAAATGTTTTTTATTAGGCTTTGTACTATAATCTACCATGTGTATTTGATGTACATTTATAGTATATTTTGTTGTGGTGGGTTTGTTTTCTGTTCGAATTAAGGCTTTAAAGGGAACAACTGAGTACTGCTACTCATAATAGAACTTACCTTGTAGCAATTTTTCTGGGTTCTACTCTTTATTACTGAATTGCTTTGTGAACGATTTATTTATTTTTGCTAAAATTAATTTAGAGTTTTCATTTAACTCTATCTTTTTGTTAGCTTTGACTTGAATTTCTGTTTTGTGTAGTTTCTCATCTGTGTGCTGGTATCTCTGGCATGTTCTAGTTTGTCATGTGTTACTGTATAAATTAAATTTGACACAGTGCATATAATGGCTGTCTAGCTGTGCTTTGCCTTGGTCAGATACATAAACAATTCATGAATTTTCAGACAGGAGAATTTTGAGGATTATGCAGTAATAAAGTCTACTAATTTCCAGCAGATCATGCAACAAAAGAGCCGGTAGAGGATACAGATCCCAGCACTCTTTCTTTAACAATGGTATGTATTTCTGTTCTAACAAATTTTAAATCATTAGACCTCTCTACAGTTATGTTATGCAGATGTGATTAAAATACTTAAGAAACTCAAATCATGTGTGTATTTAGGGGTTTGCTTATTTGTATGATTGTGGTAATTTACTAACCCTGTGTAATTAAAATAAAAATAGCAATAGATTCATAAGCTATTATAAATCAAGGATCTGTTCTGGCACTGGTGCTATTTATCATCTTTGTAGGCAACGTGGGCAGTGGGATTGAGTGTACCCTCAGTGAGTTTGCAGATGACACCAGTCTGAGTGGTGCAGTTGACACGGTGGAAGGAAGAGATGCTATCTGGAGGGACCTGGACAGATGTAAGAGGTGGGCCCATGCCAACCTCATGAAGTTCAACAAGGCCAAGTGTGAGGTCCTGCATCTGGGTTGGGGCAATCCCAACAACAAATACAGGTTGGGTGGAGAATAGCTTGAGAGTAGCCCTGAGGAGGAGATCTTGGGGGTGTGGGTTGATGAAAGACTCAACATGAGCTGGGAGTGTGTGCTTGCAGCCCAGAAGGCCTGTATCCTGTGTTGCATTAAGACAAGAGTGATAAGCAGATCAAGGGAGGTGATTCTGCCCCTTTACTCTGCTCTTGTGAGCCCCCACTCGGAGTACTGTCTCCAGTTCTGAGGCCCCCAACACAAAAAAAGACATGGAATTGTTGGAGTGGGTCCAGAGGGCTGGAGTACCTCCCCTACAAGGACAGGCTGAGAGAGCTGGGGCTTTTCAACCTGAAGAAGAGAAGGCTCTGGGAGCACCTTATAGTAGCCTTTCAGTACCTGAAGGGAGCCTACAGGAAAGCTGGGGAGGGACTTTTTATAAGGGCACGTGGTACAGGATGAGGGGAAATGGTTCTAAACTGGAAGAGAGTGGATTTAGACTAGTTATTAGGAAGAAATTCTTTACTGTGAGAATGGTGAGACATTGGAACAGGTTGACCAACAAGGCTCCTGCCCCAGAGGCATTCAAGGCCAAGCTGGGACTTTGAGCAACCTGGTTTTGTGGGGGATGTCCCTGCCTGTGACAGTGGGGTTGGAATTAGATGATCTTAAAGGTCCCTAGCAACTCAAACCATTCTATGATTCTGTGCTGAGTTGGGCAGCACCGGCGAGCAGTCCAGTAGTTAGCTGATAATCATGGAGAAATGGTAACCAGCACTTCTTTCATTTTTAGAAAAAAGATTTTTGCTGACATTCTTCTGTCTGTATGGGTTGAAAGGGTAAGAAAATCCAATTAAGGCTTAAAATATAAATTGTATTGAGTTATTACTCTTTTCTGTACCTATTTTGTCTGATGAGTTAAGGAGATAGAAAGGCATGATCAGTAAAGATACTAGTGCCTTGCAGCAGACATGGTAAAACCTAGGAGAGACCTAACAAGTGCTCTGTGGTGTGTCCTTGCTGAATAACACAACCAATGACAAACTTCTGATATATTAAACATGCCAATATTATGCTGAGACAAGGACTGTATATAAAAATATGTAGTTCTGTGCAGTTTTGTGAGAGTTCTTCTTAATGTTGCAATGGATTGCTTCCTTGGGGGAAAAATAGCGATGCTGTGTAGCCCAGAGAACACTTTTCTAGACTAGCTATATAAACAGATTAAAGTGATCTGGTTTATTTTATGGATGGTGATTTAGCAGGCTATTGTTTTCCCTTGGTGTTTTCTTCCCATTTTGAAGCTTTACTACAGGCAGTTTGCTCCCTATTGCATAAAGGTAGGGGTCATAGTGAAGAAGGTGGATGTTAGGTCTACTAGCAGGTTATAACAAATGCCTGAAAATGAGTAGCTGTCTCATTAAACTCAATAATAATAGTTTGCTGTTGGTGTCCATTAAAAGAGCTGTTGAAATCTCTTGATGGGACGAGGTTCAACAAGACCAAGTGCTGAGCCTTGCACTTCGGCCACAGCAAAGGCTTGGGGCAGAGTGACTGGAAGACTGTGTTGGGGAAACAGACCTGGGGGTGTTGGTCGATGCTCATCTGAATGTGAGCCAGCAGTGTGCCCAGGTGGCCAAGAAGGCCAATGGCATCCTGGCTTGTATCAGAAATAGTGCTACTAGCAGGAGTGGGGAAGTAACTGTCCCTCTGTACTCAGCTCTGGTGAGGCCACACCTCGAGTACTGCATACAGTTTTGGGCCCCTCACTGCAAGAAAGGCATTGGGGCCCTGAAGCATGTCCAGCGAAGGGCAATTAAACTGGTGAGAGGTCTGGAGAACAAGCCTTATGAGGAGCGGCTGAGGGAGCTGGGATTGTTCAGTCTGGAGAAGAGGAGGTGCAAGAGAGACCTTATTTCTCTCTACAGCTACCTGAAGGGAGGTTGTAGTGAGCTGGGGGTTGGCCTCTTCTCTTGTGTAACTAGTGATAGGACTAGAGGGAATGGCCTCAAGTTGCACCAGGGGAGATTCAGGCTGGACATTAGGAAATGCTGCTTTTCTGAAAGAGTGGTCAGGTGCTGGAATGGGCTGCCCAGTGAGGTGGTGGGGTCACTGACTCTGGAGATGTTCAAGGAACATGTGGACGTTGTGTTGAGGGATGTGGTTTAGTGAGAACTATTGATAATGAGTGGATGGTTGGACTGAATGATCTTGTAGCTCTTTTCCAACCTTAGTGAATCTTTGATTCTATGATGATGCATTATGTTTTCTGTATTGGTATCATTCCACTTAAATGAAAACTTCTTTCCTCCTCTCTGTAGTATCTGTATTAATACTGTAGTGAGTCAGGAACCCCTATTACTTTAACATGTGCTAAGATCAGTGTAGTTAGTAGTGTTCCTGCCTAAGAAGGGCATTACTATATCTGATTGTAGGCAGATCAACTACTAGTAATTTTAGAGATTAAGTATAATTATGCAGTTCTTGCATACTCTTTCTCCAGTAGAATTACACTTAAGATAGCAAATGTTTGTATCTCTTTTTTTTTTGTGACAGACTGAAAAATATCCTGTCCAAGACACAGGAGTACCTAAAGGTAAGCACTGTGAATTCTGTCTTTTAGGTCATGTGTCACAGATCCTTTTTTTTTTCCTGGATGTTTATATTTCAAATGTAGTGTCACCTTCTGTATTTTAAGGTCAGTTGAACACGTATACGTGCACATACACAAACTTTCATTTTTCTGCCTAAGTTTAGTCACAGCTCTCATCAGAAGATATTGGTTTCCAGCCTGGAAGAAAAATACAATGGTGCTGTCAACAGTGTTCAGAGGATAGAGATAGAATAATGTTAAAAGGTGGCTTTGAAGAGATTACTGCTGCCTTCAGATAATCAGAAATACAATTTGGTAATACCTCCCTATTCTCCTGCCTTTGGCATTTCCAGCCCTATCACCAGTTAACTCTTCATGCTGTCTGTTACCTTGGGAAGGTATTAATACCATCTGCTTAGAAACCTAGCACGTTTCTTTGCAAGTTCTGTGTTGCACTGAATTCAGTTGCTTGGGTTGAGTAGAGTCACCATCTCCTCCTTTATGGCTTCTTTTACATATGGATGTTTGCGTATTTGTTTTTTTTTTTTTGTTATGTCATCCGAGTTTTACCATTGGCTTTTTTCAGGGATTACACTGTCATTGTCTCACTGAAGGAGCACTCTAGTGACACTTGCTGAGAAGTGTGGGCCATACACCACTAGGGTTAAAGAGAGGTTAACGTGTTATGCTGGTGGCTTAAATCAGCCAGCCAGAGAAAATGAGTATCTTGTCAGAAGTGTTCAGTGGAGCAGTAGAATGTGAAGGTTAATTTGAAATCATAAACAGCTTCCTGCTTATTTGCAGTCAGGTGGTTTGTTCCTTCAAAGCTGTTTACTAACAAATTTTCTCTGTAACGTTTTTTGTGTCCACTTTAATTCCACCCATGACATTTAGTCCCCCTCAGAATTAAATAGATCAATTTCTACAATTCCAATATTGTCAAACTTGTTTGAAATTCAGTACTGTATGTTTTAAATACATTTAATTTAAAAATGAAAGCTGTGAAAGGAAGTGGAAATTTCAGTGCTTTTTGTAGAAAGGAAATAGGCTTGGTGTATTTTTAATTTTATGTTCTGCTCCCTCTTGCCAAATGTAAAGAGAGTTAAGTATCAGTACAGCTGAGCGTTTCCTCTTTAGAGTAGGAGGTGACAAAAATACCTCTTAATGTTCTGTTTGTTTCTGGAATGACAGGTTGTTTTTTCTTGATTTTATTTTTCAAACTGTTTTCCTTGCTGTAGATTTTGATATCAGTACCAGATGGCTCCTTAGGTGGTGTTTTTTTAATTTGCTCAATAAGAATGAATTTTCATAACTATTTCTTTAAAAATATAGGTTGAGAAATATAAGCCTGTGAACTAAAAAGTGTCTCAGATGTGCAGACCTGATTCTGTAACAGAAAATTGTTTGCTTCATATTTAATGTTTGAATATATGCTTCACTGGCCTGAGGTGGTAGTAGTTTGTTCCTTTTTTGGTCAGTTAATTTACAAACCATTTTGGGATCTAGCTTACCAAAGGTCTTAGCACCCTCTACTGATGATGAATTAAAGGTGGGTTGTGTCAGCTTTTCATCTTGGGAAATTAGGCTTAATGTTTGTGTCATGCTTTGACTATAATTCTGCCTCTGCTCAGATGTTGAGCAAATTTGACAGATTATGTTTTCACACAAATAAATTGGATTTTGATGCCTTTTTGGGGGATTTCTTTATATCTCTGGATCTACAGTTGTAAAGAGAGAAGATGATCCTTATTAAAGGTTTCCCAGCTGGCAGGGGAATGTTATTTGCTTGAAGTTTCAACATAAAAGATGAAAAAGAAGAAAACTGTGATTTCATTTTCTTCCCTCCTTAAGTGTAAGGTTGAATTGTTTGATTCAGATCATATTCTTGAGTGAGATAAGGAAGTATATCTCTCTGTTACCTGACACTTCATAGAGATAATACCTCTTCTTTTGTGAGATCTTACCACTTGACAAACAGCAAAATGCTAAAAATAAGGTCTCAGCTATGGAGTGTTAGGGTGTCTGCAACAGATCTAGAGTATAACCTTTTATAAGCTCTTGTTAATGGTTAGTGAGCACCTCACCTATGGGATTTGTGCAAATGGTTTCTTAATGAAAACCTTACTAAGCATGTACAGGGGAATTTGTCTGTTTATGTGAGGTTCACAAAGGGCTTGTGCATCCCTTATACCACATTTTGAGGGCTGAAGTGAAGCTTGAAAGTGATCAAATTTTGGATCATAGTGACAGATGTGCTTTTCAATGGACTCCCAAGGCAAATGATAAACACATTTTTGAGACATTTCAGTGCTTCAGGAATCTGCTGTGTGGTAGAGGTAAGTAGAATGAGCCTAATTCACAAAGGAGCAGAAGGTGAATGTTTGTGTAGTACATATTTCAACAGTGATCGTTATAAGTGTGATCTGAAGAGCAAAGCAAAAAGGATTATATTGATTTGTAATGGCCTTCTTCAGCCTGCCTTGATGTATTGGCTTGGTTAATATTCTCTTGGTACTGCTCCTGGTCAGCCTCCTGAAAGAACATAACTCTGGCCACAAAAATAGTGTAGTTTTTAAAACACTGATACACTAGTATTTGATCTCCACAGGAATTATTTTACTTAACACATGTATTCATGACTGTTGCAGTTGCTGCCAATTTATTGTGTGGGACTTTTTAATCCTGCCTTTCCCAGTGGCTGAGCAGAATGTGGAGTTAAATTGTGTATGCTAGACATCTGTAATATATGATTGATATTCTTACTACTTATATCTGTATTTGAGTGGAAAACCAGTGTTTTACAATCTTTGTCTTAGATGAGGAATACCAAACAGATCAAGTTACGTTGGAAATTGCGTCTGTGAACATCAGGAGTCTTACGTCAGATTCTGGCCTAGTCCAGCAGGTAAGAAAAAATTGTACTGAATGTGAGTTTATTGCTGTTAATTAAATACATTCGTTAACAAATATATTTTCAGACTGTTTGTCGAAAGCACAGAATTACTCAGTAAAATAGACCAGAAATAGGCTCTCTTTTCCAGAGTTCAATGAAGTGAGCTTTTGTGGATAAAAGCGACAAAAAGATATGTAATTAATGTTTACTGTGTTCTGTAACTGGGTTTTGATTAGTGTGTAGATGCTCTGGAGGAGAGCCAAAGAGTTCAGGCTTTGTCATGCATGTTCTCCCTCTTCCTTGATGAAGATAGAGTCAGGACAGAGAATAAGGAGAGAGAATCCTGGGTTTTGGACTCTTGTTTTTCACCCTAAGGAGGCATTTGATTGTTCTGCTTTGGCTTTGGGACATTGCTTGATCCGTACTGGAAATATTTTCCACCGATTGTGAAGTCTTACACTGCCAAATAGTGGGCAATGCTGAGCGATCCCTACCGTGGTGCTCTGTAGTCTGCATCTTTCAGATGACTGTTATCTGCTGAATTTCACATTGATTCTCTTTGGGTTGAGCAGAAAACTTGGAGGAGATAAATGAATGAGCATTGTTCAGTGAAAAGAGAGCTGAGAGGAGCTCCTTATGCCAGAGTCCCAGCTGACTTTCATCAAACAGGCATGAGTTTGGTATGCATTTCACAAATGATGGAGGTAACTGTCTAATTTCCATCATCAAGGAGAGAGCATTTGTTGCCCACATACAGTCACTGTAAATATATTTCATCATACTAGGCCGTTAATAGTTCTACCGAGCTGGAAAACTTTCTGCTTATCTTCAGACTGTGCACAGGTTTATAGCTTTGATTAAATGTGTGAAAGTTGATTGGATTTTGGTTGTAGGCAAAAAATCAGTCACACCTAATATGCCTAATTTTATGGGCAGTGACAATACACTGTCTTATTTCAATTACATTACAATACATTCTTGAATAATCCTGAGGGCATACAATTTGACACAAGTGTGTAATAACTGATCAGTAAAAATACCAATTTGGGAAATGAATGAATGACACAAACATCATGTATCTTTTGTACTTCTTGCAGTACTAGCTGCTCCTGTTATATTTTTTTTTTTGTAAGATGTGAGTATAGTGACATCTCTTGAAGGTTGTTAGGTCTTTAGGTATTAGCTTTCACCATACAGTTTGAATGTTCATGAACTCACAATGTCTGGAAAAGTTTATTGAAGCTCAGAGTAGCAACTTGGCTATTGCAAACTATGTGAAAAAATCCACTTTTCCTTTTTTTTTTTTCCTTTTTTTTCCCCCCATTCACTTCCCCCCTTTGTTTTTGTTTGTTTCTTTATTCCTCTTCAAACAGAGGCTGATCTGTGATGGGTAACTCTCCAAATAAACTCTTCTCCAAATAAATTACCCTTCGGGGGATTTGTTCTTCATGACTCAATACTTCTCTGCTTCTAGAGGAATTTGTGGAAGTTGAGACAGTGATTATAATCATGATTTTTCAGATCCAATTTTTCTTTTTGTCCTTTCCTAACCAGTTCTTCAAATAATTTGGAGATAGTTTACTTTCTTTGTAATTGGACTTTTTGTGTGTTCATCCAACAGATGAACTGAAAGTTCCTGTATTCTGTTTTTAGGGGATTTCTTAGTACTGTAGGTTTATTAGGTAGGAATATAGAGTACTTATTACACTTTATTGTTACACAGTTGACTTGTGTTTGCACGCACAGCCTGCAAAATGCTAAGAAGCTTGCTGTGATAGTTAGGAAGAATGATGCAATGTGAAAATCAACATTGCTTTATTGCAGTTATCTAAGGGGAAAATCCCCTCCTGCTTTCATCTTTAAATCCTCAGTAGAAGAAAGCTATTTCATCTGGTTCCACACCCGCATAGTTAAAGTAAGCGCAGCTGCAGTTTCCTACAGTCCTAGGATCAAGCTGCTGTCCTTTCAGTTTTTACATGTTGCTTTGTAAGTTGTAGAATTGAAGTGTTGCTACCTGTGCTGCAGTCTTAAGCTGCTAAATATTGTCACTGTGTTTAAGTAGAGTGGTGTTAGCTTCAAACAGAACAGCGGTTAGATGTGAGCAGGCAGAAATCTTCAAGACCATCTGCTGCCTAGAAAAGTAGGAAAGGTTCCTATGAATGTCAAGAAGTTTATAAGAAAGCTCCTCCAGTTTTATTAGACCAGTGGAGCATTGCCTTCCTGTTTTATGTTACAGGCAAAGATCTCAGATTTTTTCATTACAAAGTGTTTAAATCTTCTTAATCAAACCATATGAGTTGTTGGGCAGCTTTGTAATATTGTACACAAAAAGTAGCTTTTTAAGTGATATTAGCAACTTTTCATGACTGTATACAGTGTGGTCATTTCATAATTGTTGGTTAATGCCCACACTATCATTTTTCAAATGGTGAGGGCTGTAATTGGTATTGAGTTAATCATCAGTCAAATGTAGAAAACAAAGCAAGAATGAAAAACGTGGTCAGGCAGAAAGAGATTAAGAGCAAATTAATCAAAAGATGTAACACCTTAGCATATGACCAGAAAGGATGACATTGTTCAATAGATAAAAATGAGTGTTGCTTTGTGAGGTAAACATAAAAAATGCTACCTAAAATGGCTACACACTGTTAGTAATTTCTCATACTAGGTAAGTACTCTATCTGACTTTATTAAGTAGCTTGGGGATTCTTCTATATAATCTCCTGTTACTTAAAAATAAGCCAAATAGTTATTCTGGTATTCAAATGCAGTGTTTTGATTTGTTTGCTCTTGTCTTTGTAGCCAGAAGACAAAGACACTCAAAGCCATTCTGACAAATCGCTTTCAGGTAATATGTCAGCTTTACTGTTCTACGTACTTTATTCCTACGTTTTCTTTGAAAGGGCTTTATTAAAAACTGCTACATGTCATAACCTAGAAGTACCTGGGTAATCAATGCTTGTGGTGCTCATTTCATTACCGCTGCCTTTTACAGCTACCTCTTTGTTCTAGAAGGGGTGGCAATCAATAACACAGACCATATAAAATGAGTGAGTTACTCTGACCAAATGCACCTAATACAGACACCTTTAAAGGAAGTCTGTAAACAGCTATTGAGAGAGCAGAGGCAGGCTGTGGGGTTTATTGTGTAGTGTTTCCAACTTGGCTGGGGGTTGGTGACTGATAAACAGTCCCGTTGATACAACAGTGAACAACTGAAAACTAAGTTTCTGGAAAAAAAAAAAAAAAACAAAACACAACTTGTCATATAATGTAACGTTAGGATCGTGCTGGTAGGTAAGTCATGCTCTGATACAAGACATCCTTGGAAAGCAGGATTCTCTGTAACACTTCTGATAATCTGGTACAGCACAAGAAGCAGGTTGGTTTAGTTTTTGTTTACCTATAATTGTGCCCTTTGCTTTCTTTACCCCTTCTTCCCTACTTCTGTGGGAGGATAAAACATAATCTGGCATCCTTGCAAAGCCAAGTAAGATGAAATTCAGATAGGGTGCTCTCCTGCCCTTTGAGCTCAGCCAGAGCTCTGATTGGGTTACGTTCATTTTGCTTTGTTTGTATAAGTAAATCCTAGTATGAGTGGGTCCAGTGAATTTTGTCTCGCTTCAGTGAGAGCTTAAGATGCACAAGAAGAGCAGAATTGCTGATAGTAAAAAAATTTTTAGAGAACAGCTGTGAGGGCTGTGGAAAACCTGGGAGCAAAGATGTTGCCAGAACATTTTTCCCTTTAAAAGGGAATCCGAGCATTTGTATGAAGTTATTTGTCTCCAACAACGTTGTTGCTGCACGTCTGAACTTGTTGAAAACATCAGAGGCTGTCTTTAGCCTGCTTAAAAAGAAGACTTACAAGCAGCATTACAAAAATAACAATAGCCTGTTCTTCTCTTAGGAAAAAAAAAGTTTGCAGATGCCATGTTAACCTTAGTTGCTTTCATCAGCACTAATATTCAGCATAAAAAGTGACCTTTTGAAGGTCTTTCTGAAATTTTTACACAACTTGACAGTTAAAGCAAATGGAGGAGGAAAAAAAAAAAATTAACTGTTGCTGTTACCTCTAAGATTAGGTGGCACTGACTGCCAGATTTGCCCTTTTCCAGGTCTCTCAGAGCAGCACTGATCTAGCACTTATGGATCAGTGTTGCTGTTTCCATTGTCATTTGACACTGAAACACTATCGTTGTTTTTAATCAATCTTTTTATTTATATCAGTTTTCTTGTTGTAGCATTCTTTTTTCGAAGGGTTTCATCCCATGTAGGTCTAGTTACTTTGCCATTTCAGGCTGCACGATGAGGGAGGCCAGAACTTTTAGGAAGTACTTTTAGGCTGCATTCATTACCTGTTGCTCTTTGGATGTGCCAAATTCTCCCTGCATTCAAAAAGGAGGTAGTTAAGGTCATATCTGTAGTCAAAGTGCTGAAACAATGTCCTAGACTATTGCAGTACTAGAGATCTTAGTATTTAACTATAAGCATGATTAGAAATGTTAATATATATTTCTTTTACAGGTTAGTAATGTGTAATATATAATATACAGATCTGATAGGACTGCATTGTTCTCAGTGCTAGGCAGACACCGTTGTGTGTGGGAGACCTCTAAATGGCAGTTTTTCATTTGATGCAAATTTTGGTACATACCACCACCTACTTCCAGTATCTTGGTATTCTTATTTTTCTCGCACATGGAGGAGTATGCGTTCTATTTCTTTCTGTAATGTACATTTAAAATAGGTTTGCTTAGTAGAACAGAGGCAACTTTATTCTAAGAGCTCTTACCAAACTAAGGAACGTATTTCTATCTTGTCACTGTGTTAAGATTCTCCTGGTACAAATATTTAGTGGTGTTATGAAAGCAGCAGCTCAGAAATACAGAACTTTTTTCCTTTTTCCTGCAACATATCTATACGAGATGTGCATAATGTGCACGTATTCCTGTTAGTGACCTCTGTATGTAGGAGTCATGGCAGACTGAAGGATGTAATGTAGCTAGCAAAAAAAAGGGGGGAAATATCCACACTTAAATGAATTGCACAGTGTTTATAGAAAAGGGTGAAATATAACACTTTCAGAAGTACTGTCCTTTTGATTATTACCCATTATTATCAAAAGAAGTGTTAGGAAGTTAATTTCACGAATACTTCATGAGGAAAGGCAGCTGCATGCCAGTATTCTGACTTCTTCAGAAACGATTCATGGGAACGTAATACTCTTCAAACTTTTGTGCTTTTAAATTTGTTCCAATTAAAACCATGGCAGTAGATCCTAACTTCTCTTTATATAATGGTTTTAACTACAGATCTCAAGAAAGCCTGCAAAGAAAATAGTACCTGCTCCTTGTGCTTATTCCGTGCACCGACCATCAGTGACATGCTCAATGACGAGGACTTGTTGTACACAGTGAGGCTAAAGCTGGATCCCTGCCACCCAACAGTGAAAAACTGGAGAAATTTAGCAAGCAAGTGGGGGATGACTTACGATGAATTGTGTTTCCTTGAACAGAAGCCCCAGAGTCCCACCTTGGAGTTTTTGCTACGAAATAGTGACAGGACTGTGGAGCAGCTGATAGAGCTCTGTAAATTTTATAAGAGAATTGATGTTGTGAAAGTGCTACTGAAGTGGGTGGAGGAGGAATGGCCCAAGAGAGGAAAAAGAAGTTACCAGAATGACTTGTAGGTCAAATAAAGTGTTAGTTCCTGCTTGTTAAATGTTGGAACTAGCTGCAACTAGTAGATGGGAAGTTTCTCTTCTGATAGAGAGACAGTCTGTGCTGGCAGTCTGTATACTGTGTAAGCTTTTGTACTGTATACACATATATATGGTCTGTGCCCTCAGGGTTGTTAAGGTAACCTTTCAAAAGTGGATAGAATAATGCAGGTTGTGTTTTCGAGTCTACAAACCCTCTTTATTTTCTTTGCTGCTGTTTGTAGGCTTCCTAAGCAGAAGAAGAATGAAAAAGCCAGACCAGTGGTATAATTGCAACAGTTGTGAGCCATGTCAGTCAGTTGTGTGTTGTCACTGCTGGGAAAGCTGCAATTAGAAGGCAAGTCTCTTAGCTTTTCTGATAGCCTTTCCACAGTTTTTGTGTTCTTCCTGCTAGAAGAGGATATTTTTTTTCTTTCTTATTTTTAAGCTTTATGACACTGTATTTGGCACAGACACAACTTGATGGTCTAAGCAGCAGTTTGGATTTCCATGTTTGAATTAATTGATTGTCTGAACATCACATTCAGGCAAAATTTAATTCTGAGTCTTTTTACAAACAGGACTAGATGTTAAAATAATTGCATATTTCTACATCATAGGTTATATATTTCCTATTAAGAAATTATCCAATTCAGAAATACTTTCCAGCCCATAAATTCTCCCAAACAAACTAACTCAGAAAACCCCACCACAATTAAAATGCTTTATATTTAAAATTAGTTTCCATAGTTCTGAATAAACTGTTCACTCTGAGTGTTTTTGATATTTTGCTCAAATGCCTCTCATTTTGCAGTGTGAGGTGACAGTGAATGTCTCACCCACAGTGTATCCTTAGTATCAGAACAAGAACAAGTATAACTTCCTTGTTCATCAACTGTGGTTTTCTTCACAGCCTTCCCATCATCTGACCTGCTTTCTGTCCTGTACTGAAGTGGTTGCAGACTTGCATGAAAATAGCCCAAGTTTGTTTTGATTAAAGCCACTGTAATGGGAAATCCACAGGTGGATTTGCCTACGGGTCTAAGTGGGTGGTCATTAAAGCACCTCTGTTGGTTTAGACTGATATGTATTAAAGGTTGTTGATACACTGAAATACACTGTTTACAATGAAGATATCTCTAGAATTTTGTTACCATTCTTTGGTATTCTAGTGGTTTAAAAAAAAAAACCTGAAAACTGAAAAATCAGTTGTATAATAGGCTGTATAAAGTACTTATTGCTGTAATGCCGTGTACACCAACATTGTTACTTAAGTATTTCTAGCTGTCACCCTTACTAAAACATCTCAGATGGTACTAATGTGTACATAGATATACATAATGTAGCAGTGGTGAACAGTATGTCAGGATGCTGGGCAAAACTAGAGTGGTGCACGGACTGGTGTACTGTTCACTCAAGTAGGAATTAATGGCACAGTGAGGAAAGTCTGTCAGGTTGCATTCTGAGTTTCTTAATGTAAGAGAATGAAAAGGGACATCAAGTAATAATATAGGTACTGGCACAAAAGGTTACTGAGGAGTTAAATGTGAAGACTAACTTTTGATTTCAAGCACCAGTTCTGGGGATGATTTAAATTAGCTTTACTGCAGTGTCCTCAAGAAACTGAAGATCTAGTTTCAAGGTAAGAAGAGTGACCTACAGTTGATGTTTGAATTTTTATTTTTTTAAAAATTGTGGAAGACTGGAGTTTTGACAACTATTTGTATATAATTTTAACTGTTCCCTCAGAAAAGCTGCTACTCTTCAGAACAGAATGTTTTCTAGCCATATTTTAAAGTGGAAGATTTATTGCTCTGTTTTGAAGGGGCTGCGGTTCAAATGCTTCACTTTTGTTGTCTTTCAGTGAAGTCTTCTGATAAATGTGTGAACTCTTGCTGCTCATCTTCTGTCTTTAGTTAGGGGTTCTGGAATCAGCTTTGAGGATAGCTGCTGTGGCTAGGCTCTCTGCTAGTTTCGATTCATACAGAGGCATCCACTGTGTACATGCAAATTGCCCATATGCAGCTTGTCCAACATAATCCTTGGGCCCACCACATGCATGATGTATGATTGTGTCTGTGTCTTAAATTGTTCTTATGAGCAATGGGGGCTGGCACGTCTACCCACAGCTTTTTTCTCCTGTAACCCACTACGTTTATATGCACATGGTAGTGCAGTATGCTTTGCTGTGGATGCAGTCCATTAAGGAATCTAGCTGGAGCCCTTGTATGATGGCTCACAAATGGGAACACATTGATGCAGTATCATTTCTGAATCAGGAAGTCCAACTGAAATCTACTCCTTTTCCTACTTTCTGACTACAATTTGTGAGCTCTTGAGCAATTACTGTTGGCTGGTGGAAGCTAGTTCTGATCCCCTGAGACTCTTGAAAAATCAGTATCAGCTGCAAGGATTCTTTTTGGAAAATAAAGCTGCTTTTGAGAGTTTATATGTGGGTTTTGTGTGAATTCTGCACTGAAGGCTGAAAACGTTAGCCTTAAACTTCATCACACACTGGATAACTCAACTGTATACTTGAAATATTTTCTCATCTTTGTATGGCATGAATTGAGGTGTACACAATTTTTTTAGTTTTGTATCTATTTACAAGATACTGGGTCTGAGTGTTCACTTTAAGCATTCTTATATCTTCTGTTATAATGTATACTATGTTTAGAAAAAAATATAGCTTATCAGTGATTTTATTGTATTTGTTTTTATTTCTTACAGCTAGGAAAACAGCTGTTTTCCTTCTCATTGATCACCTTGGAACTACTGAAGTATCAATTAGTAGTACTAAGTAAAAGCATCGTAATATGCAAAATCCATAGCTTTTTAGAGCACTTGCGTTTGGAACAGATACTGCCAAGGAAGATAGACTTTTCATAAAGGAAAGAGAAAAAATATATTGAGATAAGATGTTGAACGAGGCTGCTTATCTAGAAAACTTGCAGTGGTTACTAACTAAAGAGAGGTATGATGCCTATGCTGGGTGAACTGTTTCTGAATTAATAATTAAACTGATAACAAAAGCTGGATAATTACATGTACACTGTAAAGATTCTGCTAGACTTTTTATTTTATTCCATTATGTCTTTCTCTTATTCCCACACTAGACCCACTCTCCCTTCATGTCCTTTTTTTTTTTTTTTGCTGCCACCTATACCTGCAGGATGTATGGTGTATATATGTATATGACCCTTTCCACCCATTTTAGGTTCAGGAAGATGTCCAAACTTCTGTATTCTTTTCATTCCTACAGCATTAACTGACTGTGTGCACACTAACTGTTCTTCAACAGCAAAGGTACAGTGCTCCAGGCACCTTTAGTTTTCCTGTGAGGCCAGCTGCAGGGCATCACCAAAAAAACGAGTGACAGAATCCAGTTGCCTTATTCACTACATGCCAGTACATGCCTGTGATCTTTGGACGAGAGTGCAAAATGAGGTTTTGAGCTGTCCTTTGGAAGCCTGCTGTAAAGAACAGGGTAGTCAGCATGGCCCAGGTGCTTGCTTGGAAGCAGTTGTACAGAAATTCTCAAATTCTCTTCTTCCTGAAGCACTGTGGTATACTACAGAGCTGCAACTTAAGTCTGTGCAGTACCTGGTACAAGGGACCTCATTTTTCAGTCTGAAACTGACTGCCTCCCACACTTGCAAGTCAAGCTGTGAGCAAGTGGGGAAAAAATCTAAATTCTACCTTATGGTAGTGTAAATTGTGGTAATACTGTTGACATGTGGCCACACAGCTGAAAATTATCAGGCACAGCAGAATTGTTTAAGCAAGGTCAGAGAGAGTGCATGGCATTTATAATAAAGATCAGTCTGCTTCTGTAGTTTTTGTGGTGTATGTTATCTAATCCTTGAAGTGATTTGTTATTCTTAACTAACTGTAACACATCTTGTAAGTCTTAAGTTTTGGGTCAGTATTGGGCGGTGGGTCAGAACACTATGAAATGAGGGCTTGGGCTTATTGCTCATTGTGACAGAACTGCACTTCCTGGCCTGTCAGCTCAGGTAGTCCTGTTTGCCTGGCTACAGTCAGTTACAGCCTTAGCTGGGTGGGAAGGGTACGGATCTACTGGGCAGGTAGGCTGAATATAAGGAGCAATGAGAATAATTTATTTGGTAAGGTGGACTCCACTTTATAAGCATGTATCTTGACCGGTGGCATGGGATTGTCTCCATCTTATAAAGAACTGATGTAAGGAGAAGCTGATAGGCATGAAAAAAGCTCCCTTATATCATCTGGTGGTGATGGGAAGGAAATCGAAGAGCCAGGCAGACTTGCTAGTTGGTTGAATCTCTGTATTTTACCTTTGTAAAATGATGATTCCTGATTTCAAAGAGAGGTAATTGGGGGTAAAAAATTTAGTTCCTTTCGGCTGCATCTTTCAACTTCTTGAGAAGAATGTAGTACTGCCTGAGATAGGTATGCAACTTCATACATCTACATAAAAGTGCTTCTTTTTTTGAAAAGTTTGTTTCAAAATTATACAATACTTAGTTTGAGCATGCTTTTTGTCCTCTGCAAATAATCGGATGTTCATGTTTTTGATGACATAGACACAAATACACAGCTATAAGATTCTTAACAGGAAGAGCAGGGATAAGAAGGAGAAATGGGCACCTAAATCCTTACAGTAGCTGTGAGGTTTTTTTTCTTTCATGTTTCATGCCTAATCTATGTGAGCATCCCTCTCTCCACTCAAAATTCAGATCATTCCCGATCCTGTGAATAGTTTTAATAGATTTTGGTTTTGATCCTAATTCTCTGAAGCTGAGGAGTCCATCAGCTCAAAAAGTACACTTTTAATTGCTTCTTTTCTAAACATTAGGAAGTACCTACCATCTCGCGGTCAGAGGTGGTACTGCAGATGCCTCATTTCTCTTGAAAATGGAGCAACACAGTGGGAATGAGCACACTTGCAGCTGCGGAGACTCAGCGGGGAGATCCAAAGGTAACTGCAGTGAGGATGATGGTGTAACTAAGTGTGAAGGTGTAGTTCCAGGGATCTTAGGTTTGATCATGCTCTGGTTTGGGGAACGTAACAAAAGTTCTTTGCTTTGCACAGATTTATGATATTTCTTGTTTGTCACCTACCTAGGGTAGGAACTGAGGCGTTATGTTTTTGTAGACCTTGGTACAATCACCTGTTGGGAGGGACAGACAGAACAGGCATAGGTACAGGTTTGCTGTAGTATCCATTGCGGTGAGAAAGATTATTATCCTGACTATGTATTAGAAGCTCACGTAAAAGCTTGTTACTATCAGGCAGGTGGTGATTGTACCAAAAAATCCAGTTTAGCTGCTGACAGACTGCTAGTTGGTGAGCACTATGTTTATCTGAACTAAGAATTCATTGTCTCTATTGGACTGAATTGCATATGTCCAAAAGCTCTGTTCTAATTATTGGATTGTATTCTGACAGTGTTGCTCAGGTGTTAAATCAGTCTCTTCTCCAAAGTGGAAATGAAAAAGAACACACTGCAAATGAAAGCTAAATATGTAGAAAGACGGAGTTTGTAGGGATACTAGAGTCCATCTTCAGATAACTCCTCAGGTAACTCTTGGACAGGGACAGCTGTCAAATTTGCCTTAGCTGAAATAGTCTTGAGAAAGTACCTCTGTTTCTCCAGCAAGCAAAAATCTGTTGGAATGTGTGAAGACAGACTGTGCTAGCTGTGTGCTAGTAATACACAGTCCCAGCAATGGTTGTGTGCGTGGAAATTCAGAGGAATTGTAGTTTTGAAGGCAAATGTTTGAATTAGGACTCCAACTGTGAATATGAGGGAAGATCTTGTGATTTGCCATCACAACTGCCAGCAGTAAGTGGTGATAAAAGCAGCAATCAGAGGGAATCAGCAGGGAGATGGCAGTCTATGAATGAGACAGCTGTACTGCAGTGCAAGGCTGCTCCAGCTGAACCCCAAAAGACTCACTGTCAAAGACACATTAGCTCTGAGAGCTGGAAAAGGATTTTTCTGCAAATTCTATGAACTGCCTGTGACTCAGCCTTCAAAGAAATGATCAGAATCACAGAATTGTAGGGGTTGGAAGGGACCTCAGAGATCATCGAGTCCAACCCCC
>JAOWBP010001760.1:30711250-30722047 GCA_028571105.1 Tragopan temminckii | reverse complement strand
TGCCAGTGCCCCCAGCCATACCCTAATCAGCTGTTGCCTGCTCAGTCAACTCCTCGTTCATTTTGTAAGTTTTTGTTTGGTTGATTTTGCTGTTTTTCACAATATCAAATGGTATGGGATGTGTCTTTGGCTGGCTTAGGTCAACTGTCTCAGTTCTGTCACCTCTCAGCTCCTTTTGCCCTTCCAGCCCCTCACAGGTAGTAGGAGAAGCTGAGAAACTGAAACATCCTTGGCTCTGTGCAGCACTGCTCAGCAAAAACTAGAAACACTAATGTGTTATCAACATTGTTTTTCTCCTAAAGCCAAAATGTACCATCATATGATGAAAGACAAATCAGCTCTGCCCAGCTGAATCCAGGACATCTTGAAAAATCTTGATTTTTGGCTTCAGCAATTGATTTTTTTTTTTTAAGACTTTTCCTTTGTAGGGGGGGCATTTATGAGGGCTTGACAGTCTTTCTGTTCCATAATCCCTAATTTCTACATTAACAATTAAACTTTCAAAGCAACACAGAGCCATTATGTTTCAAAAACACCTTTATGTTCTATGGTGTTAGCAATGACATGTAAATATCTCTCTTTCTGCAGTCTGTACAAGGCTCTCAGCCATCATCTGTAGGAGTAACAAAGATAAACACAGAAAATGTACGTATGTTTGTAAGAGAATGAATGAGTCTCCCTTTTGTCTGATAAACTATTTAATGTTTTTTGTTTTGTTTTTGTAGGGGGAAATGCCAGAGGGTTTGCAATTTGTAAGTATCTTATATAGACTTAGGCATGTGAAAAGTTTAAAAAAAAAAAAAACAAAACCCTTAATTGTTCAAGGAAAAAAAAAAAAACAAACAAGCACAGAACGAGGGAATTGAGAATCACCGAGGAAATGCTCATCAGTGAGATTTTAGAGCAATCCAGTCTGTTAGTACTAGTAAATGTGAAGCTAGTTGGTAAACCATACAGAAAACCCAAAGGATAACCATAACAAACATGGTATCCATAGCTCTAAGTAGAGGAATAAACTGTAGAGTGCCTTAAACTTTAAAGGAAGGACCAAGTCATATTAAAACCTTTGTTCAAAAGGTTTCTTCACATTAGCGATTATTGCAGAACAACTTGTGTTTAAAAATATTCTGCAGTCCTATTAAGTCAGATGAACTTATGTTAATATGTCCATCTCAGGACTTCTCTGGTTACATATCCCTCCTAGTGACTGATCTGTGCTTACCCTGGGTATGCCTCAGGTGGCTGGATGTAAGCATTGCAGCTTAAGGTTGGTTCCGATTTGCACCCAGCTGGCAAGGAGCATAGGCAGAGTGAGTTCTCATCTTTTTGCAAAAAATTGTACAGGAGGACACCATGCAGGCTGGAGTAAAGACCACACTCAAATTGAAAGGGATTGAAGTCAGCAATAGATACAAATAGAATTATTGAGGAAGTGGACTTGCAGGGAGTGCTTTAGTTGCTTTGTCTGTTAATGGTGCCTTCCTTAGTATTCTTAAACCAAATTCTAGGCAGTGTTGTCGTTTATAAGTGGTGGACCTGAAGAAAAGAAACACGAAGCTGTTTTTTGATTTTGACCATTGATTCCTTCTCCTTCATCAAAGTAACTTATAGCACAGTGGACAAGTTGGAGGGGGGGGAGGAAGTAAGCATTGCTTTGTTTGCCTTTGTGTAACTTCATCGCTATGGTGTTAATATCCTGGAATATGTTGATGGGAATAACTTTAGCTGTGAGCACAGATGCGAAACTGTAGGCTGGACTTTTTCTTGCTGTAGTAAAACTCAACTTACATTTTTTTCAACATACAAGCTACAGTCATATTTTTCACTGGTGCTGTACTTCCAGGGAGTTCCTTATGTTGGGAAACTTGTTTCTGCGCTTCATCCAGGATGCACAGTTGCTATTAAAGGAGAAGTTAATAAAAACCCAAAGAGGTAAATCTTAGCAATTTTTCTGCTGTTAAGTGACCTGCTCTTGAGGAGGAATAAGCTTTTCTATTGCCTTGGTATATCCTTACTGACTTGCCATTTTGCATCTGAAATCATTTGAAACTACAGTGCAGTTTTCTCAGGAACCTGCAGGATGCTGCTTTAGAAAAGACTTAAAGAACAGCTCCATTGAGAAAAGTGAAGGTAAAATCTGAGTGTCTTACCTGCTAAACCTGCATCATTCGTGAGGTTGTGTGTCTGTTCTGGATTTCCATTGTACAAGGCATGCGAGCACACGTGCAGTACAAAGACAGCTTTTATTCTTAAGAGATCTGAGAGTGAGGAAAGTGGCAAAAATGGATGGAAAAAAGAGTGAGTGAGATGAGTTGCTAACATGCTTAAATGCTGCACGTTACAAGATTTCTCTGAATACTTTCGTTGACCTTGGGGATGAAAGATGGAAGGTGCCTAGCTGACAACAATTGATTATAAAAGCTGATAGGAAAGTATGAACTATCATTTTGATAGCAAATGAGAAACAACAGATTGCAAAGATGTTATTTTCCTATGTATTTTAAAGAAAGAAAAGGGAGCTCAGTGTGGTCAAAATAAAGTTGAGGAAATGTCCATGCTTCAGTGTGCCCTTCATTCTAAGGGTGGTTTGGGCTCTGTAGAAACATGCCTAAAAATGAAGCACTAAGTGCAAATGACAAGGAACATGCTGTTTTGCTTTGTGTGTATGCATCTCACTTCTACTTCCTCAGAACACCTGTCACCTTTCCTGCAGCTGTATGGCCCTAACAGTTTACCTTATTACTGGGACACAAGATCTAGAGATCTCATCTATAAAGTCCGAATGGACTTGAAATTGGATGGGAGAGTAGATACTGACATAGCAGTATTTGTTCTTCTGGCCTGAAAAACTTATTAGCACATTTTAAATGCTGTCTTATATGTGTAAAGAGGCTGTTGGCTGTTAAAGTATTGTTGGGTTGTCTGCTCTTTGCATTTGTGCTTTGGATGTGTAGATTTTTACAGAATTTAAGTTATTTAGTACCTTTCACTCAAGTTACACAACCATAAGCGTTCCTTGTTCTCTGTGAAAGAGAGGACTTGATAGCTCCAAAGTGTGGCAGTTGCTACATTTCATACCTCTACTAAGTGGCTCAAGGTTTTCCAAAAGGAGGAAAGTGACCTGACTGCAGGAGTTAATTTGGTGAGAGGAGCGTTCTTCCAATGCAGTGAGGTCATTGCAGCATGTTGAAGCATTCCTTTGACATGTTGGTTGTTTTTTTCCCCCTGAGCTACCCTCACAGGAGCCCTTTGCTGTGGAGATCATGTCAGATTGCAGGATGTTTGGTCAGCCTGGGTAGAACTACTCTGTCTACAGAGTAATGCTTTGTATGCATGCTTTCCCACTGACGTTGCACATGCAGAGAGTCCTCAAACTTTTTCTTAGAGTCAAACCAGTTTGTTGGAAGTGCAAATATAATGTCTTTAGGTAAAAGAAAGCCTCCCACTCTTCATTGCGCAAGTATATGGAAAAGAGATAGTGGAACAAGTAGCACAGTATGTTTCTGCCTCACGCTGTAGGGACAGCACTTGGCTCAGAACTCCATGCTGAGAGATGAGCAGAAAGCTGTGAGCAATGAAGCAGATGCAGCAGAGTTACGGTCCTACATTTGCTTCTTCAGTAAAGGTTGTGCCAAAGACAATTGCATGTTACTCATCTGGTTGGTTCTTCAGATGGATCACAGCCCTGGCTCCAGAGCAGACCTGAGTATTGCCTAAGGGCTTGGTAAATAGTATGGACTGCTTCATATTTATTAACTCTTGGTCTAATAAACTTAATTTCAAAAATCTCTTCCAGCTTTACAATAAACCTGAAATCAAGTGACTCAAAAGACATTGCATTGCATTTGAATCCCCGACTGAAGAATAAAGTCTTTGTAAGAAATTCTTACCTTCATGACAGCTGGGGAGAAGAAGAAAAGGAAATCGCTAACTTCCCTTTCAGTCCAGGGATGTACTTTGAGGTAAGGTTAACTGAAATGCTGTGTCAGAGTTGTAATTCTGCTAAAAGAACGGTAGCATTGGTGTATTAATGCCATGCTAATGCAGATTGGAATGAAACTGCTATTCTTGCCTTTCAAATGCCTTAAGGATGTTATGATTTAATAGGTTTGTGGGAAGCAAAGATTTGAATTTGTTTTAATGACAGCCGTCTCCTTGTGTTTTCTTCTACATAATTGCAAGAATTTAGTGCATGCTCAGGACAAAGTTTTAATTTAATGTTATCGATGTTTCACTTGTTTAAAAGTTTCTTTTACTTAAAAGTAATTTATCAGAATTTGTATCAGAAGCAGAGCTTGCCCAAGTCCATGGTAGAGTGTCAGCTGGTTTTTCATGTCTTAACTGAACTGTTCTTTCTTTTCAGCTGATCATTTTCTGTGATGCCCATCAGTTCAAAGTTGCTGTTAATGGTGTTCACACCCTGGAGTACAAGCATCGTTTTAAACAACTTGAAAAGATCAACCTACTGGAAGTCATTGGAGATGTTCAGTTACTAGATGTGAGGAGCTGGTAGTTCTTTTCAGTCAGTACTAAATGAATTAAACCTATTCTTACAGCAGTTGTTCTGTCAAGTACAAACAAACCAACTCATGCTGAGCCTGCCTTTATCTATCCAGGCTTCTGTGTCAGTCTGAGTTAGGTGAGTACCAGAACTGCTGTGAGATGAAATCCTCCACTAGTTTCCAGTATCCTGGCAAGCTAAATGTCTGCTCAGATAAATCACCTGCATTACTGAACCTAGCAATATGAAAATGGTGCATCGTACTGTGTCTTAACAATTGTGCTCAGTATGATTAACTACTACTAGTCATTCCTTAATGGTGTACATTCAAAAAGTGAAGTAGAAATTAGACTGAAATAGAATATGAAGATATGCCTATCCTGAAAGGGTGATGGACCAGTCATAAAGTAATTATAAAATATATTCTGCTTGATTTATATTAGTGATCATAACTTTTTTGTCATGACTGGTTTTAAATGACTCATCAGTTCTCATGGAAGGCAAGGAGGTATGTGAGCAACTTCTTAGCCTGCTGCCGCAATCGTACCTTCTCTGACTCCTGGGTATGTCATCTCCTGCTTGTAAGTGGCTTAAATCAAACACAGATCAGCATTTCTAGCTTATAGTTTTCCAAAGTGAAACAAATGAAAATAATTTAGCTGGTTCTGATGCATGGACTTTGGAATGCTTATTTGATCAGAAATGGCTCCCAGCTGTGCTGAGATTGCTCAGGGACTAAAGTAGATGTGTCTGTTTTTCATTTTAAATTGTATGAATCTAGATACCCTGAGTTGAGACTCAGATTCTCATCAGTAGAACAGAGAACAAATCCTTTTGCAGTCTTGCATTAAAGCACTAGTTAAAAAAGCAGTTCCTACTCAATCAGTTTTCCTTATAACTGTCAATCTTAATTTTTATATATGCTTATTTTTAAAAATAAGTAAGTAAGTTGCTGCTGGCTGTCAGTGCTTGCCTGAGGATTTTCTATTTATTTTAACAGCTACTGAAGGAGTGAAAGTTTTTGAGAATAAAATGTACCTGAAAAGCTGTTAAAGATAAGCTACCACATTAAGTGTATAAAAAGCATAAATAAAAATAACATCTGTGAACTATGCTTTTCTCCAAATGTAGTTCAGTAGTTACAATCCCTCCTTGGCCTGTTTTGTGTCATTTTGCTTACTGACTTATCTGTTTCTCCAAGGTGGCCCTGACTTGAGGCCCATTTCCACTCTGAGTTACAGATCTGTAGAGCAGTCACTGTGAGTAGGCTTGCACCTCAGCTGTGCCACACACATGGCCTGGCCTTCATGTGCTGTCCTCTAAGGATAAGCTGAGCTGGCTGATTGGAACAGAGAAGCCTGTAGGCAGCTCCCACTTGGTAAGGGCTACTATACCACCTGTACATCCTTGTCTTTATCTTACTAAAAGTTCAGTGAGATGTTCTCATATGAACATCAGCATGAGTAGAATTACTGTCTTTCAGAACTTTTTTGTAGCTTTCTGTTCAGAATCTTCAGTGGGTTCATTTTTTATTAAAAAATAACACAAATGTACATTATCAGAATTGCAGGGTTCAGTGAGTACTGTGCTTATGTTGCAGCAGGATGGCCCTCACACATATAGCAAGTGCAGATCCCAGCCACAGGCTATTCATGGACAGTCTCACATGTTGTCTGTCAGTGAACAGTATATGTTTATAGCTTACTTTAGTTTCCTAATGTTAAGGGAAGAGCAAGTTAAGGGAAGTCATCTGATGACAAAAAAAAAAGCGAACCCTAGATCATCCAGAAGTGATAAAGCCATGCTCTTAGAGTATTTTTATTAAAAAGTTAAGATCTTAGATCAGATAAAAAATCACTACAACAATTTGCCTGTAACACAGGGCACATATGTGAAGTTAATACAATTCAGACAAAGTATAAAAACAAAGGGGATAAACTTAGAAGTAGCTTTGGAGTGGTTCTCCCAAAATGACTTCCAATTGCTGAATTGTTTTCTGACACTGCTGTTCAACTTCTTCACATTCATCTAGAAAAAGAAAGAAGGCAGGAAGTAGAAGAGTGATTACAAAGCTACCCTAGGAAGATCTCATCCCTCAAAGTTTGAAACTCTCTTCAAACACCAGGTCTGAAATTGTTCAGAAGTATTTTGTCATCACCTCGGGAGGTAGGCAATTCATTTATACTGTAACAGTGATCTAAAATATGCAACCTGGGAGGCTCTAACACTGAGGAAGCAACAGTAATTTAGCTAACTGAACTTTAGGAAGGGGGTGGATATGACCCATTCCAGTTTGCAACCTGCATAGTTTAACCTACAGTATACTAATGCATGTAACTTAAGGCAACTACAACAATTATCTTGTCTGAGTCTTTGAATTATACAAACGGTGTTCATTTTGGTCGCAGGCCAGGTGCCTGCCTTCACTAAGGTCATTTTAAAATATTACCTTCCATAAGCTCAGCTAAAAATGGAATAGATTCTGGTAGCAACACCAAGTAGTTCTCCTTCAGTTTTTCTGCAACTTCGAGCAAAGCAAGTAGAGCAGCAAACCGGACCTAAAACAAAACAATCTGTGTAAGGAAACAAGCATCTCTGACTTTTTCCTATCTCCTGAAAACACACCTGGCTTTTAAACAAGCTTTTCCCAACTGAAGGAAACTAACTTAAATATCTGGATTAAGGTATTGTACAAGGAAAAAGTTGCAAGAGGCAGCTATGTTGCTTGAAGTGAGCTGACAAAAATCTTCAACTTCCCTTTACAATGCCACTTGTTCCACTGTTTCACAATGTCTTAACTTAGTACAAAGTTAAAAACAAGTATTTCCCATGATATAACCAGTCAAATAGGCAGGTCATGACAAACCTTTATTAAAAAAAAAAGCTCTGACGTTTCATAAATAACTATCTATCTTCCGTTTTGCCCTCTAAAGTATCTTCTTTACCTTATAAATAAACAGGTTAGTTCTTATTCAAACAGCTACCAAGTAAAACAAACAACCTTCTACTAACAAAAGCCAACCATACTGAAGATCTTCAATAAGAGTAAAAGCACACGTTGCGTATACCTCTGGAACTTGGTGGTAGCATAGTACAATATCAGTATTTTAGTAGTGATTTTGCTAATTCACTTAAGTGTCCCCCAAAAACATTCTGTAATGCAACAGAGAAAAATACATTCCGATAGCTCCCAACCTTAGAAGAAGTGTGCCTCATTTTCAGCAGGATGTGGTAATTCAGTGGTTTCCAAAGAGAATCATCTGCCATTGCCACGGAGAACTGAGCTATGCAGGGTACCAGGTGTGCTGTCACTCTTTCCTGGAACTTCTCATCTCCTCCAAGCATGTTCTCCAGCTGTGGAATTATATGTTTGTCATAGAGATCCAGGCTCAGATAAACCTAGCTCAAAATGCTGCTTCCAGCATAGGCTTTTAAGTACTGAAGGGATGGGTCAAAGAGCATACAGCAGTAGGAATGTGCTGAACAACATGCATAAACTTTGTGGACTGAAGAAGTTCAGAAAGGGGATAAAAGAATTAGTAATCCAAAGCTTTAAGTATAACAATCAATATCATCAGTAGTTGAAAGGCAATGAATGAATTCCTCCTTTTATGTGAAGGGGGAGGATTGAGGCCTGAGAGGTAGCTGTTGGTTTTTTTGTTTTTTTTTCTAAATCCTTCAGACAAAAAAATAGCTGACACAGGTAGCTCTTCTGAGTCTGTAAATACCTGATCAACTAGAGGCATCATCAGGGTTTCTGTTCTTTCCTTAATCAGGAACTTCTGGGTATCAAACAAGAAGAGCTTATGCAGACAGTCCAGGGTGAACTGCAGCAGCAAACAGCTCTTTTCAGTGCTGTTCTCGGAGTCAAAGAAAGCTTCATCTGTGTATCAGCAGAGGAGCAGAAAAAGAAAAATCACAAAAGTGAGAAATGTATAAGCTAGCAATATTATGAGTTGTAAACATAGCTAAATGTCGTACAGTAAGTGGATGCAGTATATTATCTGACCTTTAGCTAATTCCCTAGTAGGTCTGTTTTGCAGTGCACAACCAGCTGGTTGATAAAAGGAAATACTCGCAGGCTACAGGAAAAGTTCATGGCTGTACCTGTAGCTGTGGAGAATTTATGTAGGTTACTACAAATAGGATAGGGAAACAGTTCCCCATGCCAAAAAAAGTGTAGTATCTATTTTTGCTAGTAGGTAGAGGAGTCTAAGTGCAACAAGTAACAGTAGGCTGGCACATCAAGTGAACAAATGAAGAAAAAAAAAAAAAAGAAAAGAAAAGGAAGGGCAAGTGCCAGAGGCAAGTCACCCTCTTTCCATCCAGTTTTGTTCTCATGGAACTCGCTGGGACTGACACTGAAAGTTTTCTTATGTTTCAACTTTGTAACTGGCAGCCCAGAGCCCGTCACAATAAGAAAGATGCTTTATTTATGAGAGAAAGAGGAAGTAAGTGAAGGATAAGTAAGTGCTGTGAAGTTAATTTCAACAGTTGTCTATCAGTGCTTCTCTGTAGTTAGTAACTGAAAACTTACCAGTTTTTGAAACATTGAGCTGGTTCAGCGTCTCAGCAAATGGCTTCACTAAGTGACCAGCAAACAGGGTAAAGAGACCCTTGAGCTTGTCTGCAATGCAGTCTGCTAACCGGTGGAACGTCAGCAGTCTGTCCTTTAGGGCACTTTCAGTTTTGGACCAGTCAAAAAGCTGAAAGTGAATGGCAGGTTAGCTTGTTCCTGTATCTGTGTGCTGGAAAATACAAAGATGCTGATACTGACCATATTTAAGCTCCTTACCTTGAAGAAAAGGGGTCTAAAAGATGCCTCAGAAAGTTTCATAACCATACTTATGAGACAATCAATAATGTACATCTCTGTTCTACCAACTTCATCCAAATCATCCTAGAAAAATTAGAAAGCACAATTCCAAGTCTGAAATGTAAGAATGAGAGCTTCCAAAACATTTTTTTAACTCAGGCAAAATACCTAAACACATGCTCTACCCTCATGAACAATTTCAGAACATAGTATTTTCAGCTCAAAAAACAACCAACAGAATTGGCACATCCAAGCTGAGCTGCCTCTATTCATTCCCCTAACTAAGCTACCTGAGCATGGTCTGTTCGGTAATCCAGGGCTTTCATGAAAAATGCTGTCAGCTCTGCCTGATGGGATATTAGGTGCTCCTTCTCCATCACAATGATGTGCTCCTTCAGAACATTCATAAGGGGACCCAGGCAGTTCTGCTGAAACAAAAGCAAGGCAAAGACAAATGTCACACTGACACAAGAAACAAAGTAAGGCAATCTGATTTTGCACTGCTTGTGTTTACTCATGTGAATACTAACAATAAAATCATTTTTTACTGTACTTTTTGGGGGGAATAGTTAAGTTAGTAGTACTTCTAAAGAGAATCTGTTCTCCCCACTCCCTCCCTGGGGAGTCACTAGTCAAGTCTGAAAGGGTTGCACCCACCGAGACAGGAGCAAAGCTTAAATGAAAGCGACTCCTAACACATGTTCAAGGCATTTGCAAATGGGATTATCTCTGATCCATTAGTCATTTAACAAGAGAGTTTCTCAAAAGGAAACCATTTCTTGAGACTGGCTGGACATCTATCTCTCAGTGGCAAATGACTGCTTTTGCACCACTTGTTTCTTTTGCACTAGTTAAACTGTCTTTAAATCAACCCATCTTTTTCCCCACTCTTTTGCTTTGCCAGTTCTCTTCCCTGCCCCCACCGTAGGCAAAGGTGAGCAAGTGACTTAGTTACAATGCAAAAGAATGAAAAAATTCTCACCTTCCTGGTATTCGCCACTTCACTGTAACACTTAGTAACTGCAGGCAGGAGTATTCTGGGAGCAAGCTTTGTAGCTAGGATAGTTTTCAATGATGTTACACGTAAACTTATCTGGGAAGAAGGACCAAACTCAACCGCAATCCTTTCCAAGCGGACAATCTGTCAGGAGATCCATCGGAAGTCAGGCAACTAAAACAACTTAAAGAATTTATGTAACAACTTATTTTTACAAATTTTACAAGTGTAAGCATTTTGAAATTTTGCTGCCTGTACCACCTGGAGCACATTACAGGGGGATATCTGTGTACAGTCTTGTTTTCTGACAGACAAAGACTGAAAAAATGCATGTGTCAGTGGCAGAGGGTCAGAATCGCTTCACTAAAGTTGTTAATCAGATGCACCAATGAAATAATGGACACACCAAAATGATCCTTCAGGACTCAGCTCTGTTCCCAAAGAGGCAAACTACAACCTATGAGAGGGAAGAGCAGACTCTTA
>JAOWBP010001760.1:30683596-30697241 GCA_028571105.1 Tragopan temminckii | reverse complement strand
ATTTACAGTTCTCGTTTACTATGTAGTCTGACAATAGCTAATACTCCTCCTGTCTGAAGACTGCCCTCTGGACTCCTCAGAGGTCTCCATACATTGAACAAGAGTGCCTACTCAGCATCCAGCAGACTGAACAAAGCTTACTGGAACAAAGTGATAAAGCCTTTGACATACTCTTCCCTACTGTCGTTCCCAGGATTCCACCAAAATCTAGTTTCTACTATAGTAACTACTCTGCAGCAGGAAAAAGTAATTTTCTTGTCCTTTTCAAATTAAACACTCACAAAATCAGAGGTCAGCACTACTCCAGAACTGAAAGAAGCAAATTGTTACTGCAGCTGTTGCCTTCTTTAGGCTCCAAAGATGTTACTAAATCCATTCCTTAAATTCTGTGGAGTCTCTTCTCCTAGCTTCTTACTCATCTCTCTTCTTCAAAAACTTCTAGAAGTCCTCCTTTTAATTTTTGTGTTTTATAAGCTAGCAAATCTGAAAGAGCAACTACTTGCCAGGACCAGAAGCTCTAACTCAAACTTAAGTTAGCAGTGAAGCAAATCAGTATTATGTATTCACCTCTGCCCCAGCTTGTGCACTGTTTTTTTACTCTAGTTTTTTAGTACATTCAATTAGTGTTAAATAATCACCTGAAGCTTAGGACTCTAATTTGCTCACAGCACTAGCATGCCACAAGCAGCACTGCATGTTCAATTCTCAATTTTCTCACTTTTCTTTAAAATTACGTGCTTCTGTGTAATATCTGCAAAATACTCTGCATAATGACTCAGAACAATAACTAAGAAAATAAATCTAAAACTAATACCTTGAATAAGAGATTCATCAATGCTCTGTACTGAACAGCATCGCTCCCCTCACTAGCTCCGCAAACAAGTAGGTCAAATAGCCCCAAAAGGAGATGCAGGTAGTCCTTGCAATCTTGATTTAGAGATTCAGGATTCCACCAAGTTTCTTCTAAAAAACATAGGTTATAACTCTGTTACAGTGGATGCATATAACAACTTCAGGAACAACGAGGAAATAAACACTTAGTTAAAATATGACAACGCATCAACAGATTTCATACTCATTTCAAACTGATGTATAAAAGATGACTGTCAAAACCTTAATGCCTACCTTTTGGAAAGGATGGAGGAGGTTTTAGGTCATTAATGAAGCTTCTCAATAGAAACACAAATATAGCTGACTCCTCTGCATCAACACTTCGGTCACTATTGAGCTTTTCTATATACGTAGTTAATAAGCCCACCGGCACCAAACTTTCCTGTATTGTTTCAACAGACCAATTTGAGGGAGTTTCCTGTGAATGAAAATTTATTTAAATGGACACTGTCACACTCCCATCCAACAAAAAACAGAATTTAGCACTAATGTCCAGCAACATTTCACTTCTAACTTCAAAACGGATATTCTTAAGAACTGAGTTACATTTCTGACTTTAGATTTAAATTTGCATCTGCAGTTTTAAAACACGTATCTGCTCTTACTACCATGACTAAGAGTGTACACAAGCAAGATAACATAAGTGTAAAAATACAACTCTCCACAAAATATCTCTCTAAAGACATTGGTAGTTACAGTATTCTGCAGACACCCAGTTTCATTCTTACATCTAGGTCTGCTTGGGAATCATCTGAGGTAAGACGAGCTAATTACCATGTATTGCTACATGATGTATGCAGGGGAGGTGTACACTAAGAAACACGGCCCTGCTCAAGTGGGTTTCTTATACAGACAAAAAAGAACAAACTGTTTCAATATTTTCAAATAAATAAACAACATCTGCAACAAACCTGCTGGGAAATGTTAATAAAAACAAAGACAGGTGAAAGATGCAGAAATACTGTTTCTCCAAGGATGTACATGAAGCTGTAATTAATATAAGCTCTTTTTCATACCCTGCTGTATTTCCTTCCTTCCCATATCAAGACACCAAACCCTTTACTCCACAACTAAAAAAAACTTGCATTCCTAAGCTGAATAATGATACCACATAATACCACAAGGCAGCTGGAAAAAACGGTCCTGACTTGGTGCCAAGCTCACAGCACTGATCCTCTGAACCATTTGATGGGGCATAAGGCAAGAGCTCTTCATATATATATACACGTATTTTTTTTAAACAAGGACTCACTGGAGTGGTAGAATTTAACAGCAACTCTTAATGACAGCTTCCATTACTGCTGCCAAGTGAAAGACTTTGCTTTGAAAATAAATGAAGGCAAGACTTTCAGTCCTCTTCAAGGTTTCTGAATTTTATGTTCTTACAATCTAATACATTTCCTCTACTACTAAGAAAATGCTTTCTCCAAACTGTTACATCTTACCTCTTCAGGATGACAAGCTCTGAGACTTCGTATTTTTTCATCCAAGAAATGAAAGACTCTGAGAGCCACTGAAAAATAGTTTTCCTTCATCTGTAAATTGCAGCAGCACTGAACAAGCATGGAACCAATTACATGTGCAGTTACTTTCTGTCTCACACTGTCAGATTCCATTTCAGCAACAAGTATCAGATCATCAACCTTGGAAATGGGAGGGGAGGAAAAAACGATGAGTTTCTAAGGCAGCATGACTTCACTATGACTTTCACGGAATCACAGAATCATAGGGGTTGGAAAAGACCCAAAGGAGGTTCCCTTGAGTGTTCTCCATTACCGAGGCACCCACCTCATACAGCAGCGCACCCACATTTTCCCTAGCCTTCCTTTTACTACTGACATACTTAAAGAAGCCTTTCTTGTCACTAACCTCCCTTGCCAGATTTAATTCCAACTGGGCCTTAGTCTTCCTCATTACATCCCTTCATGCCCTGACAACGTTCCTATATTCCTCCCAAGTGGCCAGACCCCTTTTCCACATTCCTCAGACTTGCTTCTTCCATTTGAGTTTTTCGATGAGCTCCTTGCTCATCCATATGAGTCTCCGCCTTTGCGTGATTTCTTACACTTAGGGATGCACCAGCCTTGAAAGCACCTTGGAAGGAGCAGTGCTTGAATGTCAATCAACTCTCTTGGGCCCCCTTACCTTCCAATGCTCTAGCCCGCAGGATACCTGCAAGTAGGTCCTTAAAGAGGTCAAAGTTGGCTTCCCTGAGGTGCAGGGTTGCAACAACTTTATGGCATGTTTCATTTGCAAGCCTAAATAAATTGCTGTTACAAATTATTGTCTGCTGTAATGGTATTCTTTGGAACCTGGGAATGTACATGCATTTGTGTACACTTCTACCCACAGGTAAACTTGTTAATTATCTAGATTTTTTTTTTTCCTGGAAACAAAAAATGAACCAAATTTAATTACAAAAATAATTTGTCCAAATAGATAATAGCTTCATTTCTTCTTTTCCTTATGTTAAGACAGAAACGTGTTTTATCTAGAGTGTACTGGAGTTTGTTATGCAATATACGTGTATCTCTCTAGAAGCATGAAAATTCTTCTATACCACATCTGTTCCACTATAGTGACCACCTAGAAATTCAGATTGGAAAAACATGGTACACATACCATTTGCAATAGTAAGGAAGAGTCCCCTGAAGTCATGTTTTTAGAAAACAGCAGAATCATCTTCTTGTTGACCACTCCAACCAATTCTGCAGACTTGCTAGATTTAATTGCTTCCTGAAGAACTATTCCATAAGAAAAACAAATCATAGAACACAGGTATACAAATCACATACTAAAACACTGCTCAATAATAAGAATTAGTCAGAAAAATACTATACAACTTCATTTTTTAAATGTTTTTTAAGAACTCTAATCACACTCCTAGTATGACAGCCTGTTAACAACAGCCGATTTCCCTCAATAAGCATTCAGGTTCAGTAAGTACTGAGTCCCAAATTGTCACAATTCTTTTTTCATCAGATTAGTTACACTGAATACATTACCTTCTGGCCAGTCTTTCAGTAAAGGGTGTAAGGAGCAGAGATCAGATTCTGATAAACAGATGGCCATTTTCCATTCTGAAGATTTTGAATTTACATTAGTGATCACCATAAAGGGTAACAACTGCATTACTGCCTCATCCAGTAGTTCTTTCTTCTCTTTTAAAATCTCCTCTTTGACTAAAATTTGTATTGCTCGCTCCAGAACCTTATACCTAAGAGAAAAAAGTGATGTTGATAAGCCATTTTTCTAGCATATCTACTACACTTCTTTGTTTTATTCACCATTTTCCACAATGTTTCTGATGTTGTTTTGTTTTTTTTTTCAGAATGCAATTAGCAGTGAGAACAAACAAGGAACTCGCTGGAAACAGTATACAACTGAAAAATTCTCTTACAATTCAGCATAGATAAAGCATAAGAAAAAGTATTTAAAGTGGAAATTATTTTAAGCATTCTTTGGAGTTACTTTTCTATTTAATTTATACAGAGAGAAAATAGCCTGAAAAAAGACACAAACGTACCACTTTCCATCTTTTGAAAGATCAGCTCTCTGGAAGATGCTCAGAAGGCTTGAAACCACTACTTCTGGATTTACTTGTTTCCTGAAAATCTGGAAGGTAATAAAAAAAAAAGAAATGTAAGTATAATAAAATAAAAAATAGTTTACTGTTCATAATGGATGACGTAACTGCTATACCAAGTAGAAACACAGATTAAACATCTCTAATGAAACTCCTATTGATAATCGTGTAATAAAATAATTGGGGTAAACTAATGTTACAGGGCTGCTCTGTCTGGCCTCTTGATATGATAAAATATGGAGAATTTATTAAATGCAGAAACGTTAGGTAAAACTGATAAACAAAAAACAAGCAAAGCACTCTGAATAAGAACTGCTTTTACTTTACATCTTATCTTTATGACTAAAATATAAGATGCATTAATAAAAGATATTCAAGTTTAAACATAATCACTCACTTCTATTCCTATGTTTTAGTAAGGATGAATGAACACAAAAGGCCAATTATACTACTGCTAATAATACGTCCCACTACTTCTAGTAGAAGCAATAAAGACGGACTGTTACCCTTGTTGGAAACAATCACTACAATGCATACCAGAGTCCTATCCAGTGAACCTGAGCTGGCGCTCAGTACTTAGCTAATATCAACTGACCAAATGACTCCCATATGGAAAAACTCAGCTGAATATTTCTCACTAACGTAATGACTTTCATTGCGTCATTTTCCATACGAAAGTCATTTGACATGGCTTGCATTTTTATAGAGATAAGCAGGAGGCACACTTCATAATTAAAGATTCAAATATGCTTTAATAGCTACATAAGGAAACATAAATCCAGGCTAACCACAAACTTTGACAAAAAGATGAGAATGCAGAAAACTGCAGGAGAGGAGTATGTGTGACAAAGTAAACAACAGCCTCCCAAATCTGTGCTGCTTTATCTTGTTAAAAAAGCCATACACCAAAGACAGGAGTACAAGAAGAGCAATAAAGGACAAAAGCCATATACCAAAAAGACAAGCAGAAGGACAATTATAAAGAATACGTTCCAGACACATATTCAGAAGCTGCTAAAATACCACCTAACTTATAAAAAAAAATACACGCACCTCCAAAGCACTGAAAGCAGACATGACAACATCTCTGTTGTCATCCTTGAGGCGCCCCAAGATTGCTTCTTCTATGAATGACTGATCAAAGCCTTCCTGATGAAACTAAAGGAAAGAAGAGCCAAGAAAAAAAATACGTTAGCACAATTTAATGAAGTATTGGAGTTGGTTTTTAATGAAGTACAGGAATTGTAGAACAAGAGAAGTGGTAACATTTAGATTAAATCACACATAACTGAGAGACTAAATTTCAACAAAAAGAAGAAAAATAAAAGTAACATAGATTTTATCTCAGTCTTCAAGCAGCTTAATAAACGAGAACTACATAGAGACTCCAGAACAAAGGAAAATGCTGCCAGAAGCCTTCTGAAAATATCATGGCAGGATAACACCTGAATAGTGTAACATATCAGTGGTCTTTAACCAATACTTCTGGCAAACAGCTTTTAGATGTTATATTTTATATGTTAAATAAGTTCTCTAAGTGAGAGAATTGAGACACAAACCTTTGATGTTTCAATAACATCTTTCAAATGCTGAAGAGCCAGGACTCGCACAGCTGGCTGAGGATGATTCAAACTAAGCAGAAGAGAAGTGTCAGAGTCTTCCAGAAACTGAAAGACAGATTTCAGAGTCACTCACCAGATGTTAAAAATACCTACAGTGAATGTCAGGATAATGGAGGAGATTCTTTCTGCAGTTTTTTGGAAGAGAACCTGATCAAAAAACTGCAGAACAATGATGTCGTATAACTGCTTCAAATTTGGTCTTCCTCACTTTGGAAGACAGTTTTTGGAATGCAACCTGAAAAGTACAGTAAACCACAGATACCTTTTTGACCTAGAAAAACGTTACTCTTATCTAAGGATTCTGAGAAGCTCCAATGACAACACCAGTGTGACAGACCACAGATAGAAACTGTTAAAAAAGGCATCCCTGCCAGTATAATTGCCTGCCCTTATCTCACAAACCTTAAAGGCCTGAAGAGAGTCATATGCCTTCATTCTGTGTGCCTTGTTTTTTGCTTAATCCAAGTGGTACTCCGTGACATAAACTGTGAGTTCAGAAAATCAGCGCAAAAAAAAATACACTAAGCACTTCTTTTCCAAAGTGACTTCACTCTTTCAATCATTAGAAACAACGTTCACAATGCTAACCATCTCTCAGTGATACAAAATAACTCAAATTACTTAAACAAATCTGTTGCACTCATACTTATTCTCTGTTAGTCTGAGTTTCAATTACTCTTCAGAATTGGCACAGGAAGTATTCTGTAGATACTTTATTCTTTCTTGTTACTGAATACAAGCATTCATAAAATCAATGCAACACGTGGGTCCAGCCGTGTTCTCTCACATGCGATAAAGTTGTCACCCTCCCTCAGGCAGACAAGGATGACATCGGCAAAATCTTTAAGTACGATGAGACGTTGCTGGGCACCACCATGTTATCAACATCAGCCAATACACTATACGTAGTGGCTATGTTCATAAGGAAAAAAAGTTAATTATAATAGGCAGGTGGAAATATATAAATTTTAAACATTAAAAAAGCCAATACTCATGACTGTTCATAATGAACGTGGACTTAAAAAAAATCCAACAGCTTTTGGTTTTATCACATTTTTTAATCAATCACCTTCCCCCACTTAAGTAAGGTCATGGGCTTTTGTGGGAATGGCAGAGATGGAGTTTAAAAAGAGAGATTAGAACTTTGCCATGACATCACTGTTCTGACAGTATAACAAAGTAAGAGGTAGGATGAGGAATTATGCTTCTACCTACCTTGTATTTGCCACAGCTTAATGAAAGAGAAATAAACTGGTGAAAAATATTTTGGTTGGCCTGATCCATAGCACTTTCCAGATGCTCCTCCAACACAGAGTCTAAGGCTTTGGGATACCTGCCAAAGACAAAATCCAAATGTTTTCCACAGGGCACTGCAGAAGAGCATGTATTTTTTATAGAAATGCGTGGAAATGCAAGGAAAATGAATGCACGTGCACTTTTCCAAACCATTTAGGAAACTTTGTGAAGGCAATCAACCATTGTGTCGTAACATAGATAGATGATATGCAGCCCACTTAGAGTAAATAATGATCAGAAATAAAAATAATGAGCCAGTAGGTATGGCACTGATGATAAAACATGTAAGGACAGATCAGTAAAATAAAATTTATACAATGATCAAGGGTCTGTTGTTTTTACCACATTTTTTTAGGCAAGAATACAGTGTTTACAACACACAATAAGCTAAAATTGTAGTTGACATCACCAGTCTACAAGCTGTAGGTCCGTCATAAGAAAATTGAGCTTACTTTCTCTCAAGAAGTCTGATAAGAGGAAGCAGCTTTTGACTGATTGCAGCCATTTTGGTGGGATTAGATTCAATCTCTGTACCATAGGAGACAAACTCTTCAAGAAACTTGCTAAAATAACAAATAAAAGAAAAAGTCATTATTTTTAAGACATGACAGTTTTCACTAAAAACACAGTGTTAGGTAAAAATTAATATGCATTACATATTCCAAGTACAGATTTAGTCCTGGCCTAAAGTTTCACTCTGTTCTATATTCCCACAAGTGCTAAAAGCATGCTAAAAACAGGGATCGTTTGGATTACTATTATCCAGTTATCACTCAGATTATCAGTTTCGAAATCTAAGCTTGGACTTAAATGTGTAAGTAGAAAAACATGACTCGAAAGGAGAGTCGTTATTAAACCAGAAATGACTGCAGTGCTCCAGAAAATAAATAAATAAATCAATCTAAATTAACTCACGAAGCCAAAAGGTGATCTAAATCCTTTTCCAGTGGTATACTCTGAAGAATACCTTCAAGATGTTTGATATAAATATCATCTTCTCTCTCCTCAGAATCTTCTTGTTCCTCTAAGAACAATGAGTAATCATAGATGATGAACGACAGTTTGAACACAACCTTCTCATACTAATTAAAACAAATTGCTTGTATAGGCAGTATCACCTGGTGAACCAAGCACACAATTTAAAACCACAACGTCCACTGATTACTTGCACTAACTCTCAGTGTGCTACTAGCAATGCTTTCCACCAATTTCACTAAAATGCCAGTGGCTCCATTGCTACCAATAAGCTCAAGTATGCTATGGAGCATTTCAGTTCTGTTACCACAATCTATGCCATCAACTTGTTTAAGCTTTCCTTGTTGTTAACTAAAGTTTAGTGCTTTTCAACTAAAAAAATTTTTCCAAACAGAATTTGGCAGTTGCAACAGTTAACAAAACAAGCAGACTTACTAGTACAGACACAGGCTAATGCACACTAATCAGCTTCACTGTCCAGGAATATTTCCAGGCACATTTAATTTACAAACAACTCCATCATTTGAGCTACATACAGAGCACTTGTAATCTATCTAAAAATGATCTATGCAGAGGATTCAAAACATGGATTTTGTGATACTACACTACCTCTAAGAATCAGAAATTCAGAACATCAAAATTAAGTTACTGCTGAATACTGAAAATCAACATCTAAGTCAAAGTGACACAGACAGAACAATACCTAAAACAGCATCTACTGTAAGACCTGGAAAAACAGGCAACACCCACACATACAAGCTCAGCAACACCTTCACGTGTACTGGTGCAGGTTTAGAAGCAGAAACAAAAGGAAAATGATATACCTACAACATTTAGAACAGCTATTTATCTGTTTGTGAGACTCAGTGGAACTGTAAATACACATGCTAACTTACCTGCATCACATTTCACGATGCTGCAGATAAAGTGGGGCAATAAGTAACGCAGAAGAGGAGAGATATCATAGCCTTCCGAAAGGACTTGCAAAAGTGTTACCAGTTCTGGGTTCTTGCAGAGATAATTAAATGGCCTGCACAACAGAATGGGAGGTGGGAGGGAAACAAATGCATGGTTATCTGGCTTACCAGCACCTTCAAACCATTCCTGAGGATTCAGTTCTTAGAATCAAGTAACAGCATCATTGTAAATAAAGGCTGAAAAGATTGTAAGGGTTTCACTTTCAGAGCAGGCCTTGCATATGAAGCAAATACCCTTCTGCAGAAAGGACAGAATTTCTTTTTTCTTTAAATAACCCCAAACTTGTGCTAACGTTATTATGCTAGCATCATTTCCACGATTCCCACTTTACTGAAAACCTTACTGACAGGCTTAAATTTTGCACACTGACAGCAATCCTGGAAGTGGCAGGAGAGAGACCAAACAGTAACAGACTTGGACCACTAAGACTCTTTAGCTGTAGTGACCATAAACATTTTTGAAGAATCAAATACACCTCCAAACCTTCGGACACATCAACTAACATTTCTGACACGGAAGCATCCCTTTAATGAGTAGGATGAATAGCTGAAGTGCAACCTCAGCTTTTAAATGGGGAATTTCAATTGATGTACTTACTTTTTCCCAAGACTGTCCCCTTTCTGAGTCTGCAGAAGTAGGTTCAGGCAAGCAACCCCTTCCCTGACTAATGAGGGCACTTTAGATAATGTCTTGCTTATCTGTAACATCAAGGAATGCACCAAGGAGGAATCCACTGTCACTTTTACTGTCATCTGGCATATTATCATATATGTTGCAGCTCTATAATCCTGTACAGAGGACTTCAAGCCCTTGGAAAAGAAAAAAACAAAGATGTACTATGTCCAATGTGCACATTTTTAAAAAAAAAAAGTACATTAACATACAATTCCTTTTCATTCTTACATCTATGGAACTACACTACCTTTTTCTCTGTGTATTTTAAGTAACTATAAACTTAACTTTCAAGACAAAAAAGCTGTCATGTATGGTCTAAACATAAAGGAAGAGAGATGCATAAGAGTTCTTAGAAGTGCTTATCTGGGCTGTGAGAAAGCATGATTAGACAAGGAACTTCACCTACCTAATGTTTCAAACCATCTTGAATGTTAGCAGCAGAAAATATGTTAGCAGAACACAGTACACTTCATCACACAGAAAGGAAAACAAAACTCCAGGTACCTTTTGGATGTAGGGGAGCAGCATGGAGACTATACGATCTGTTATCTTCTCTGCAGCTCCAAGAGCTGATACAATGGTGGAGGCATAAAATGCAAGAAGAACTCTAAGCTGAGCAGAGTTGCTAGTACATTCTGAAAAGACCTGGACCATAGAAGAATTAGTTGTTGAGACACCAAGGAAAGTGGAAAGACACATACAGCTTCCCAAAAATGCCCAAGATCTCAGAACTTCAGCACATAAATTCTACCAGCTCTTGCTGAGACAACTGAAGGCATCACCTCTCCCTAGCAGCAAACTCGGCCAGAGGTAACTGCTCCCTGTTGCAGAGAAGGTAAGATACGGACACTTTTCTTCAGCTATTATACTTGATCATAAAAAGGTAACCTAGACCATTTACTTTGTGTAGCGCTCATGCCTGTGAACTGGACAGCCAAGATGCTGCCATGAATCACTGATTCTCAGCCATTTCCTCGTAAGAATTTCTATAAAGTGTAATCTATAGACAGTGAGAATTTTTCATATTGTTGTCATGGTTTTATGACTTTTGGTCATGAGTTTTTTTAAATATTCAATATACAATTCCAAATACTAATAAACATCATAATACTAACATAAAGATGGAAAAAAATCAAGTGACAACACATAAATATTGTTCTAGAATAAAGGAACAACCTTCACAGATTTTGCCACCAGTCTGCAGATGAAATCCATGAAATCCAGGTCTTTGTAGCAGTGTGTAATGAGAGTACCTCTTGCCAGAGGGACACCAGGTTTCTTTCCAGGGTGAAAACAATAAAGTTAGAACACTCCAAGGTAAAGTGAAATGCCCAAAGTAAAAAATGAATATAACCCCATTAAATTAATCCTATAGATGAGTTAACATCACTTAAATTGCACCTCCCTGGAATTTTTTTATATCTACATTAAGAGAGACTATGAATTATATATACACTACATGTATATCATCATTACATATAGTATATATTCAAATAAACATATATTTTAGTAATTACATACCTTCCTAGCAGTTGCAAATACTTACATGCTAAAAGCATACTTTAACTTTGTCAAAAGAAAAAGTAATTATGATTGAAGAGTTCTGTAACTGCACTTAAAGAAAAACAACAAACAAGTAGGCATTCAGGCTCCATTCCCACAATTAAATCTTTCAGTACAATCCTACAACTAATCATACGATCAGGTGGACCATATTCTTAAATCTAGAAATGAGTCAGCATATTACTAATTAAGTTCTTCACATTTCTCCCAGCATGCATCTGTCAAGTACTTTACCCTTATTGGATCCAGCCAGTGCCATTTATGAGTTGGGCTTTTTATGTTTAAAAGCTGAATAACTCTCACAAATAGGTTAGTCTCATGATAGGGCAGAACACAACCAATCAAACTATCTTGATTGTAGAGGTGGATATGAAATCTAAGATAGAAACAAGCACATACATAAACAGTTAAAAAATAACTGGAAGTTCAAAACAAAGGCCCAGCCACGTACTTCTCAGAACATTTGGTTACTTGCTTTTATGCAAGACCAGAGGAGACTGTCACACTGGCTGAGGCATCCTATCTGCCTACAGTCAAGTACCCAAAAGACACACAATCCATACATGTAGGAAGACACAAAGGAAAGTAATTCATATGATGATTTTAAGTCCCTAATTTTCTTCCGTATTAATATTAGTATTAAGTCAAGTTACAATAATGTAGCACAAATTTCAGCACTACGTATGTACATAAATTTAATTGTGATTCAATCTTATACCAACAGCAACCACCCACTCTTTCATGATACGAAACATTACACTTCGCAACTGGATAGGCCAATTTATATAAATAAGGACAACACCTCATAAAAGTACTTGGCTCATTTTTTCTTCACACCTTCTTAAATAACCTTGAAAGAAGATGACTTACTTCTTGTTGTAATACAACACATACAATATCATTCCTAATTCACAGTTTAAACTGAAAATTTGCTATGTTACACAGCTCATTATCTCAAAGTATTTTATATAAACATCTCTCTAGGTCCTCTGTAAGAGAATTAGAGTTGTGCAATTTGGTTGATTGCCAGACAAATAAGTAATTACATTTTATACAGATTATCATGGCGTATCAAAATTTTTACAGGAATTTATGAAATGACAAAAGTCTAACTGGCAAAGAATAACACCTGGCTCCACACAGACTAAACTCAAATGCATATGTATTTTAATGTATATATAAGTACAAGTAACATTTCAACCTGTACTTCCAGAAAACTAAGTTATAATTATTCAAAATTATTCGTATGAGGAAAAAAAATCTTGCATTTCTGAAAATCTAATCTACTGACATGCAGGGTTTTCAGTGGATTACCTGTGAATGAGCCATTCGAGGCACTTCTGCGCAGGCTTAAGCATAAAGTAAGGGGACAGGTGAATCAGGAACAATGAAATATTCTGATCGAGCTGCTGGTTTACTGTTTTAGTCTGAACACTGCGTTCCAAGCCTTTGGACATGGAACTAAACAAGCTGGACTGGAACACTTCAAAGGAAGGATCGATCCCCATCAACTCTTCTAAGCCAGTGCATCCTGTGGAAAAAAAAAAAAGGAAGAATGGTTTAAATGCAACATCTGTAGCCACAGTTCATCATCACACTATTGTATCCAACCTCTTTACTATGCTGGTGTATACAAAATAAGGCAAATCAAATAATAAGACCAAAACTTTTGCTATACTTGAAGTATTTCCTGATGAAGAACATTTTCATTTGGTAGTGTACTGTTCAAACAGTGGAGGCCCACAGCATCCTGGGCTGTGTGTGCAAGAGTGTAGCCAACATGCTATGGAAGCTGAACCTCCCCTTCCATTTCACTTTTGTGACACTGCATCTGGAGTAGTAGGTACAATGTTGAGCAAATGAGCAAAATGCTGACATTCAGATACAAGCCCAGTAAAGGACCACTGAGATGTCAGAGTCTGAAAAATGACACGTAAAGCAAATGGCAAGAACTGTATTTGCTCAGCCTTGTGAAGAGGCCACCAAAAGGAAATCTTACTACTGTCTGCAACTCCTTAATGGAGTAGTATAGGTTATCAAGAAGATGGACCAGACTCTT
>JAOWBP010001760.1:30658994-30678060 GCA_028571105.1 Tragopan temminckii | reverse complement strand
ATCTGGGGTTGCCCCAACCTAAGTGCAACATCTTGCACTTGGCCTTGTTGAACCTTGTTAGGTTTATGTGCTCCCACATTTCAAGTCTGTCCAGGTCTCTCTGGATGACATACCTTCCTTAATGTATATATTTAGTTATCTACTTTGTAAGCTTTGTTTATTTTATGCACCTTTGTGTAAGAATGAATGAACACAGTGAACACTGGCAACAATGGAACAACTTTTTTTAATGCATGTATGCATATTTACATATGTATGAGAGAGATTAATGCTAGAATATCTAGAAATTATTGGAAAAAAATATATAAGTATCTGCAATTACAGAAATGCCCCCAAACTTGCTTTGTGTTTCAGTACAGTTTTAAAAAATGTTTGCGTTTTGTATTTGCATTCCTTGTGCCTTGGAAACTGTTGATGCTGTTACGTGCTTTGGAGATTCCTGACAGGGGGAAACAAACTGTTGTTAGAAAAAATATTGTGTTTGTTTTGGGTATCAAGAACATGCAACTGGGTGTTACTGATAAGCCCAGATCTCTCAATCTGTTGATTGGCTAGAGGTACCATGTTTTTAGGGTTTAAATAGTGACCCTTTCGTTTTGAGTTGATGTAAAGACTCAGCGTTGCCTTTCATGACTTGAGAAGTGGAAATGCACTTGGTAATGGCTAATAATTTAATTACAAAAGTATTTCTCAGTACTTTCTCCAATGCATTTCTTACTCTCTGGTATTCTGTGTGTTTTGTGTGTGTCAGTGCTTGAAGAGAGTTCTCTGCAGAGAAACTAGTTGAGCTTCCTGAGTAGAAGCTGCAGTGCTTATATTAACGTTAAGCTGCACTGGAAACATTTGTTGCTTTCCCTAAGATGTTGTCTGAGCTTTCTTCCAATTCTGAATTTATTTGTAATTATTTTCTTAATTTATAATGAATTTATAATAAGTTATAGAGCAGATGGCTTAAAAAATTGAGATCACAAGGGTGACCCATATAATGGGGATTGTTGAGCCACGGGGAATGAATGAAAAAGTGCCTCGGTGTTCCAGAAACTCATTCGTAACTCAGTGATCTCCCCTAGAGAAGCCCAAGGTATGTTTGAATTGGTTCATTTGTACTGCAAGACAAGCTTTCTTCTGAATGTGAAGAGCCAGAGTAAAGCTTTGTTGGGCTGGATGTAAGGACAATGTTCTGGAAAAGGAAAACGTGTTGCAGAAGGAACACGTTATCCATGTTTGGCAGTAATTCATGTTGAACTTGATGCTGCCTTATACAGGACTGAATTTGCCCCATCTTTGTACAGTAAGGAGTTAGTATTCATTTTTACCAACTAGCAATTCATTCAAACATGTTGTCGTCTTGAGTGCATGATTTCACTGATGTTAGTGAAATTACATTGGTGTATCTGGAAGGAGAAATGAGGGCACAGTTACTGCAACTTGTCTGAGGTCATTCGGTGAATCTGTACCAATGCTGAGATTAGAGCACAGCAGTGTCTGATATCGAGTGCCCATATCCTGTGACCATAATCTCTACTTCATACCTCAGCAATTTAAAACCTGCCAGGTCTCCTCTGTGCCCCCATGATAATTATTGTCTGGAAACTCTGACTTAGTTGACAGCCTTTCTTTCTAGATAAATAAAGGCATGTTGTGTATCTATCCCTTATCTCACATGTACATCCAAGTTCTTTTTTTCCTAAAACTAATGCTGAATAATGTTGTGCTTTAAAAAAATAATTCTCAAATCAGTTATGGGTCAAAGGCTGGCTCACTGAGGGATTTTTCTATACTGATAACATTAATGAAGTGCAAACTCTGTAGTCAGTTGCATAGCTCAAGTCCCCCAGTTTCTCCCTTGCTTAGTATCTTTGTGTTCTGAGGCTAAGCCAACGTAAAACAGGATTGCAGGCAGGATTCTGAGAACATGATGGTTTTTCTGGAGGTTTGTAATAGGCCGTGCTATACTCCTAGTCCTGCTCTTATATTCTCATCACTGAGCCATTTTTAAAATCCTGGCTCTGCCTCACCATTTTTTCCAATCCTATGCCAGCACTATTTGTAGTTTCCCCACCTGTTACCCTAAGTATTACGTGGTAACCGTCTGCGTATTGCTCTACAAATTCCTTCTGCTAACAGACTGACTTGCAGCATTGCAAATAAATTACCATATGCATTTCCCAGTTTTTTTTGTTTGATGTTACATTTTTAATCTATGCAAAATATCTATCAAAGCGTCTGTGTTGTTGTTTGGTTTTTTTTGCTCATTATCTAGTCTGCTTTTTTGAGTTGCACCTATCCATACAAGATCCATTACACAACAGAGGCTCAAAAGATAGGGGAGTTCAGGTATCGTGGGTTTTGTGTGTGTGTGAAATATTTAATAGAGAAAGATAAGGGCTAAGGCTTAATGAGGGCTCTCCTCATCCCTGGAAGGTATGATTTTATGTAGTGCTGCCTGGCAGTAGTTGTCACTAGAGGGTTTGTCCTCTGCTGTGCCTTATCTGTCAACACTGACTTTGGAGTTTGCGATTATTATGTCTCACATATTACTGACAGAGGCCAGATTTTGAATGTTTCTACTCATATTTGTCTTGAAGCATTCCTGGGAGCTGGGACTATCTGCTGCACCGACTACAAGACTGCAAATGTAACTCTAGGAATTGTAGGGACATCCTCTCCAGTGTATGAGGGGCCCTGAATGCCTGATCAAGCCTGACATACTAGCTTCCCCTCAGGCATATTTGGGTGCAGACTACACACAGACCTCTGAGACAAAAATGGAGATGAGGTAGATGAAGCACATGGCAGTTAGACTTGTTCTGTAGGCTCATCAGGGCTTTTTGAGATAGAAAGCCTCTGCTCCAGAGTTCATGATTAAGGTAGATATGAAGAACCAAAGCAAGCATCGCTGACTGTTTTAGAGATGGGAGAGTGCAGCACAACAAGCTTGTTCCTCTTTCAGTTGATGGGATCAGTCTGACGGGCCAAGTCTGATGGCTTTTGGGGAAAAAATTACTTGAAGTGATTTGCTCAGCATTATGTAGAGTATTTTAAACTGGGGTAGATCACACAGTGTGTCAGCCTCGTGACTTTCTTTCCACACAAAGAGTTGGCAGCAGTCAGTGGTCCCAGTACACTCAGCATTTTCTCCATACTCCTGAAGCCCTTGTGCTTTGGTAGTATCTGTCCTTCCTATAAATGTTTCTTGCTACCCTTTATCCACAGCTGCATTTCAGGGGCAGAGTAAGTTGTTCCTATATATAGATGGCGAAGCACTTTGAGATCTTTTGAAGTCAGCAATGCGTTTTTTCAGTTCTTTCTCCATTTGTATTTCCAGTACTTAGAAAAGAAATATATAGTGCACACTTAGCTTCTATATAATTAATATTACCATGCATGTGTAGGGTAACGATTTTTCAGAGTGAAAGACTGTCTCTCTTGGTGCTAGATGTGGCAGGGCTACACTCTGTGTCCACAGTGCTGCTCTGACTGAGCTCAGGCAGAATCAGAAGTTTGGTTCCCACGTATATGCTTCTCTTTGCTCTCTTTCCTCCTTCTGCATGTGTTCATTTCACTTGCTATATGCAAAAGGACATCTTAAAAAACAGATATGACATGCTTTGAAAACAACAGTGCTTTACAATCCATTTAAGCTTCTGTTAGCAGATTATGTAGGAGAGCACTCTGATTTTATTTTATTTTTTAATTTTTCATTGTTGTCTCGTTTGTCATCCTATTGGGTTTGTTTTTTTCACAGAGAAATAGGCTGTGCCTATGGATAGATAATTACATAACTACTTCTGATTTATGAAGCTCTCATCCTGTGGTCCTTCTGAGGCATTTTTGGCAGGTGTGGGCTATTGTGTTTTTTACAGAGAAATGTTAAAACTGGAAACTAATGGTGATCACTTTCACATGAGCTGATTGTTTCACAGATGATTATTTAAGCAGAGAAATCTGGCGTTTTTCTAAAGCTCACTTGGTTCAGATAGAAGAATGATGTGGAGAAACATTGTTGAAATTTTCAGCATTTTTGAAGTTTTTATTTAAAAGTTGAGGTTTTATCTTTTGAGAGTTTCTGAGAGGGAAGAATAAGAAATAGGCCAAAGGGACTGAAAGCCTGATGAACACTCAGAATACAGGAGAGTGATTTCTTGAAAGAATTTTCTGACAGCTTTGGTGGAGCAAATGGAAGTTAAAAATAAACTGTGAAACAATTTCTTTTTCATTAAAAAAGTGTGAAAGGCCGACACAGGAGGTGAAAGCCATGCTTTGATTAGTTAGAAAAGCTCTTGGATTCTCAAGGAGCTTAATGCAACTTGTGCCAGGAGACTTTTGCCTTGCTGAGTTGGAGCTGTGATAAGAAATACTGAGCGAGTTTCCACAGACCCGTTGCTCCTGTTTGGAAAGCTCTGGCTTTGTGCTCCTCATACGTGGAAAGCACAAATCATATCTTATGGCCCTGGTGTTCTCTGGGGTAAGCCCTTATGAAAATTGATGTTGATGTGAACTACAACTGTATGCCTCTTGTGAAATGAAGTAAGAATAGTTGACAATTCAGCACTGCTGTCTCCATTGCTGATCACCTGGAACCATCTTATTTATTTTGATCTGTTTGAAAAACATGAATATTCCTTTTATCTTACCATATAATAAGCAGTCTGTGTTATTTGTACCTCAGTTCTATCTGGATCTCAAAATGTCCTGCCATGGCAGCTTAAAATGCTTATGTGGGTCACCATGTTCCTTTTCTCTTGCTTATTTCTGTTTTCTTTTTCCTTGGAGACATGTAGTTTCTAGCTCTGCAACTCTGCCAGCTTTAGTGGAGGTAGTCTTAACCTACCCGTGATGTGGGGATAAGCTGGCTGAGAGCATTACTGCCTGTCCATGTCTGCTTAATTCGTACTACTCTGCTGGGCTCAGCTTTCCTTTCTCTAGGTGATCTGGAATGGGCAACTCCCTTTCCACTTGGAATTTGGCCTCATAATTGCGTTTTGGCTCTCTTTCCATTGTGGACCTTCATTCATATGCTTCTCATTACCATCTGCACAGTTCATTTATGAAATTAAATTAAAGTAGTAAACAAAATACCAGATACTCCTCCTAATGCTCCATCTATAAATATCTTCTCTGCCTACTCATGTTGTCTGATTAAAGGGTAGTAAGTAGTTATTTAGAGAACCTAAGACAGGCCGGATTCCATCAAAGTAGGTTGTTCTTTTAAAATCAAAATATTGCATTTAGCTGCCTGTTTCAAGCTCGTCTATCTAAAAATGCATATCATTAAAGCTGAAGCTTCCTCTTTTGACATTTTCACACAGAATCACAGAATGGCCTGGGTCGGAAGGGACCTCAAGGATCATGAATCTCCAACCCCCCCGCCACAGCAGGGCCACCAACCTCCCCATTTAATACTAGAAACTTTCAGAAAGGAAAAAAAATAAAAATGATGCAACTCTGCCCATAGCAAGGGCTTGGAGCTAGATGATCTTTGAAGTCCCTTCTGACCCAAGCCATTCTGTGGTTCGATGGTTTTCTGCAATAAAAATTCTGAAATACTTTTTTTTCATTGAGAACATACTAACATAACCTGCCCGATGTGGATTTTGAAGTATTTCTCCCTTATGTAAAATGTATGATCTTGAACTTTTGGTATCTCTCAAACTACCTGAGAGATTCTGTGGTTCTAGGTGTCAGTTACTTTGTACGATGATGATCTTTTGTTGGTTTTGTTATTAAAGTGATGCAGTTACCTAAGTACAAAGTAAACACGAAAAAAGGTCATACCTTTGCAGCAGTGGCTACCAGTATTCTGAGGAAAAAATCAGTTATTAATATACATGTATCCCTCTTTTAGAATTCTAGGAATTAAGGGTAGATTTCCCTTTGATATCCAGAAGTCTAGTGCTAATCCACAGTATGATGGGATACTCACTGTCGTCATAGCATCTCCATTTGTGTTTCATGACACAGGCACTCCAGCCCATGTTGTATGATGAGGACCAGAAGATGAACTGTGGCTCCTCTTTGTACGCAGCCATCAGTGACTGCAAGGCTCACCTGTACTGCACAGGGAGGTGGTGCAGTACCATTTGATATCATCTACTTTGATCCTCAGACAAAAGAGTGCCAAGGAAAGCCTCACCTCTAAAGCACTAACGCATTAAAAGGTCACAGGTTTTGTTAGCACAGGAGACAGCTCTGGTTTGGAGCATTATAGTATGTGTTCTTCCATTACTTTTTTTTTTTAATTCCTACTTTTCCTCCAGAAGTTTCTCCTGTGCTGTGCACAGTGAATAAAGATGAATGGTTTTGCTGACTTCAGAGGCTTTAACAACTTTTTAACAACTGTTGCCTTTAGGCAACAGGAGCTGAGCATGCCTCACAAAACACAGATAACTTCCCATCCATAAGCTGCACAAATTACATCAACATAGGCAGAATGTGTGTATATATGTGAACATTCTGCTTATAATCACTATTAGACATGGGCTGAGAGTTTCCTAAGAGGTTAATCATCTGCCTGTAAACAAAAGCCTGCGCACAGCATTCATCAACATTTGCTTTATTTTAGAGGGAAATACTATAGCAAATCTGAGAATATTTGTACTGAGCAGGTGAAAAGCATGCGTTTCTGACCCTGAATTTTATTTTTAAACTGTTTATTGCAGGGTAAGTACACCAAACTTAGGAAGTTAAGCTTGAATTGATGTCATGAAACAGTTATGTTGCAGACTTCTTCTGAATTCAAATTTGCAACCTTCGTGCTGCATCTGTGAAGTTTTTTGAGCTGATGGGTAGTTGTTAGCTGTGTATATATGCGTGTATGATCTAAATTGTGTGGGCTTACGGGATAGAAGGCAACTTGGCAGAAAGCAGAGCTTTAACTAGTAACACAAAGTGCAAAACATATGCTGTCTAGCTATTACTTATTCACATTGGTTTAGACATCTCTAGTTGCCTTTACTGAACATACTTCTCCTCTTGTACCTGGCTTTGTCTTTCAGGGCTTCTAAAGGCTCAGCTTTGGTGAGCGTTTTTTCTTTGTAAGTAAGGTTCAAGCTGTATCCAGCGTGGACACTTCTGGAGAGGATGACCTTGGCGGATGGTAGGTGCAGGATGTGGTGTAATGAACTTGCCAGTACCCAAAGAAACATTCAGTTGTCACCATGGGAGGAAGGGAGATGAGAAGGAGAGGAAATAAGCTTGTCAGTATGTTTGATCTCAGTACTGTCTTCTCAGATTTTACCTGTGGAAAACACAGATAGTTGGTTGCTGTCACAAATTTGTAAAGTTAATGGTTCCACAGATGTTTTCACGCTCTTTTTGGTGTCTGCTTTTGGGATGCAGTGAGCATTTTTCCTGAATGAAAAGATGTGTGTTGCTCTTCTAAGTTGTGCTTGCATACTTCTGCTCCAACTCCACACCCAGTCTCTGCTGTGTTTTATCTCCTGTGTGTCCTTTTCTGTGCCGGCTCTGCGGGGCTGTAATCTGAAAAGTGGCTGTCCGCAGACTTCAGATTGATGATAAGTAATGTTGTACGACATCAGCAAATCATTACATGGGTTTTGAGAAATAGTACATGGAAGTAGATTAAAAAAAAAAAAATCTAATTAGAAAGGCAGATGATTAGGCAGTGCGTTTTTGCCAGAGCGCTTACGGGAGGTGAATCCCCCTGGTCAGCCTCCCCGCTCGCTCCGGACAGCAGCGGCACGGCGGTGGATTCGCCGGCCCCAGCGCGGACCAGCGGCGCTGCTGGGCGCCTCTCGGCGTCCGCCCCGGGGAGGGGCGCTGTAAGCGCGGGCTCGAGCGGCCGGCAGCCACGTGACAGCCCGGCGGGGATAATAAGCGGCCGCAATGAGCAGCGCCGGGCTTCTCCGGAGGGTCGGCCGCGAGGACCTGCAGCAGCAGCAGACAGAGCGGGTGAGACAGAGGGAGGGCGAGAGAGGGAAGGAGGATCACCGACGATCCGCGACTACCTGACAGTTAAAGCCTCCGCTCTCAGCGGCTCATCGATATTAACGTCCTGTCTCCTTGGGAAAGAAAAAAAAAAATACACGCATTGCTATCTTCAACCCATCAGCAACCATACTAAGCTTAAATATATATACGTATTTAACTGTTAATAGGCAAAGCGGTTGAAGCTGATCCCTGGGTAGAATGAACAGCATGAACCAGATAGAAACAAACATGCAGTACACCTACAACTATGAAGAAGATGAGTACATGACCCAAGAGGAAGAATGGGACAGGGACCTGCTCCTGGACCCAGCATGGGAGAAACAGCAAAGGAAGGTCTGGAAATAAAGTAATGTGTGTCTGTTTATGTGCTTCTTTGTGGAATTCTGGCCTCACTTGTAGCCGTGCTGCATCTGGAATTGCTGGGCTCTGCAGTAAGGGGTTCTTATTTTAGAAGAGGATGTAGCTATAAAGTACGTATCAGGCCATATTTTAAGGGAAAAGCACTCATTTTTTGTATTCTTAAGTGAAATCTATGTAAGATGATAGTAATTAATGAGAGTCAGGAGTGTGTTTTTATATTTCACTGGGAATGTTCTGTCAGTTCCTCTACATTTGCGTATTGTTGATAGCAATTCCAGTGTTTTGTTTTGTGTTTTTTTAACTTGATAGGTTTTCCTTTCACAAAGTAGTTTCTGAAATGTTTTATGTGCCTGATGGCTTCTCTAAAGCAGTACGTCGCAGTTATAACCTGAGTGTTGCACGAAGTGGTTCAAAATTGTGCCGAAAAACCATCAAAATTTACATGCAGTATTTCTGAGTTTTATTAGAATTTACTCTCAAGATGGACTGAATAATTTTAGAAAGAAGATGTTGCCTTGAAATCTATTTAGCATAGGTTTGGAAAACTATTGAATGAGTTACATTCCCATATGCCATTCTGTGTCTGAGTGAAAAAACAAGTCTGTAAACTCCTTGGAATATGTTATTGTAGGGGAAACACTTCTCACCTTTTAGGTTTAGGAAAGCAATTGTGTCACCAAGTACTGCCAATACTCAGTTTCTCAACATAGGCATAGGTTGTAGGCTCTTGTTTGATCAAGAAATGTGTGAATGTGGCACTGAAGGACATTGTCACTGGGCATGGTGGGGTGGGTTGGTGGTTGGACTGGGTGATCCTTGTGATCTTTTCCAACTGTAATGATTCTATGACTTCTTAGTAGTTGTAACCCTACCAATAGTCTTGTTAGCAGTTTGGTACTTTAGTAACTGATGCCTTTAAAATATGAGAGAAGAAATATCTAATTTCAGAACACTGAGTTTTAAGCAGCCTATGGAAGAGAGGGATGAGAAATACTGTAAAGGGTTTGTTACTTCCTAATGTTGAAAGTGATGTTGAAATTGCAGCTGACAGATCTAGGATTACAAGGTTATCTACCGGTTACTGGAAGGAAAAAAAGGGAGAGAGGGAAAAGGAGCGTTAAACTATAGGGTTATATATGCTTTTTGCGATAGGTGAGCAACTCCAGGAAGTTTGATTAGGATAATTTTTAGCCTGTGTCAAATCAAGAAAAAAGAGTTGCAAGGATTGTATCTGAAGGCAGAGTCTGACTCACTGTTATAGTCATGGCTTCTATATGACTGTCAAAGTAAGAGCTGTTAGAACTGTTAGGGCTGATGTGTTTGCTTTTCCATAGTAATTGGTAGAACTGATATTTTCCTCTTGTTTTCACTTGTAGCTTTCTGCTTACTGTGAGTTTTACATGATTTTGCTCATTTTCCTGCACTGATATCTGTTTAGATCCTGTTGTACAAGTATAGTGTGAGAAGTTCAGCAGCTGCAACTCCTAACCAATTATTATACGCCAACAGTGATGCTCATTTTAGTTGATGCTCTTTATGTGGTGAAGTATTCTTTTATGTTTTGCAGTGAGAAAGACAATGATTTGAGTGTTAATGATTAGAAACTGCTCAGCTGCAACAGGCTGTGGTTACATCTGATGAAGATTCAATTGCCCGGCATTTCGAAGAATCTCGTGTTTTCAAAATAAAGAAATAATGGTCTGGTTACCAGGCAATCATCTCTAATGTAATTTTCCTAGAATACAAATAAGTAATAAAAATGATTTGGGTTCTGTAGGCTTTCTTATGTTTGCAGTAAATCTCTGGACTATTACAGAAGAACAGAGTAGTAGATATGAGGCACCATAGCAAGTTTTTTGTTTCCATTCCTCCAAACTAATAATGCTGCAGCAGAAAGTCTGGTTTCTACATTCACAAATGAAAGGGTAGAGAGCTAGTACCTTTGCTACTTTGTGTTGTCTCTTCCCAGTACTTGTTTTTAATATTTAAATGATACTGTATTAAAATAAAATTTAAGAGGGTGATCCTTATTCCTTGCCTTGGAAAAGAGTCTGAATTTATTATGACAAGGAAGTAAGTAATTTCACATAAAGGGTCTGAAACTTTTTACAATTTCAGGATTTCTGTATTCTAAGTAGCACTAAGGCAGTTGCAGAAAGTGCATTCTCACTTTCCTTATTTATTAGGAAAAGATTGCAGATACATGGGCACAAATCTTTGTTCAAACTGGTAATATAATATAGAAAAATGATCTCAGTGGAGTCCTGGCAGTTGGCAGCATATATTTTCTATTAGACAGTCTTGGAACAAACCAGAAATAAATAGCATTGTTTCTATTGTGGGCTGCCCTCTCCAGACTTGCCATTTCAGTGATATGCCTGGTATGAGATCTGTCAACAGATGCTGGTAACACATGATGACGTCCATAGGATTACAATGGCCGTGACGCCTAATTATAACCATGGTTCATAGAGTATTATGGTCTGCTATTATCTAGTCTCCTTGGTGGCTACAGGTGTTGGAATAAATATAAAGTATGTTATATGAAGGGAGTCTCAGTAGTAGCTTAGCTGTGACTCTCTGAATATGAACACCAATTTAAGTGCTTTGGTTAGGATAGTATTTAGCTTATGTCAAATCAAGAAAGTACAGCAATTTGTCTGCTGTATTAGCTGCTATTGGTAGAAACTTAAACAGGATCATATGGTTGGAAGCTTCAAATGGCAGCTTTAAACAAAGACAGAACAACAGGTTGGTTTGTCTTCATTGTATTTGAGACAGACGTGCTGTCTTCAGTAGGAACTAAAGAACTGCAGCCTTGGTGCCTTTTAAATGTGTAGAAGGAAATGATCAGATTAGAAACTTCTGAATTTTGTTGCTTTTTCCAGTACAGTTTGATTGACCATGTGTGCTTAAACAGCAGTTGAAAGATCTGTGACAGTGGCCATTTGTTTCTTCGGTACTATGTAGAAATCAGAAAGCAGAGTCTGGCTGACCAGAAAGGCTGGGATACTCTTCTTGACTCTTTTACCTTGATCAGGGTCAGTTTACCTCCTTAGACTTCAGTTTTCCTGCTGGCTAAAAAGAGGACAAAAAAAGCGCTCATTTGTAACCAAATGATAGTTGTAGTTCATTTTATGGTATGTTAGACTAGTCATTAGCCCTGTTTCAATCACAGCTATGCCTGACTGGAATGGAATTTAAAATCATGCTTTAGCTCATAGAAAAAAACTTAAAATCTGGTATCTTTCCTCTCTGTTAAATTTCTCAACTTTCTAAAAAAAAATTCAATGAATTTTGCAATTCTTTTAGTTTTTCCGGTCTTTATCTCAATATTTTTTGAAGGAACATGGAAAAAATGTGATTCCCCTTAACTTAGGAAACCTGGGAGAACTTTACTTAAAATGCAGATATGCTGTATTGTTCACAGCATGTTTGAACTACCAAGATTGCTTAGTGAGCTGTGTGTTAAACAATGCTTTCTCTTTTCCCTCTTCACTTATTAATGCAATAAAAAGAATTATGATGGTACAGAGTACCATTGTATCACGGTATGCAAAAAGAAGGACAGGATTACAGAACAGAGACCAAACAGATGTTCTGACAGTGTTGAACTTAAGAGAATACCTGACAAGTCTAATGGAAGGGGTGTTTCTGAAGAACATCTAGAAACAACTCTAAGCTCATACAGAAAAAGCTTTCTTGACTTAGGAGCTTCCACACAGACACCTGCGATGAAGTTTATACTCCTACTAAGTGGAAACATCACTGTGCCCTAAGTAACAGGCAGTAAAAGTTGTTTACTGATACATTTTATTTCTAGATAACTGTTGTTATAATATATTAATTTATTATAGGAGTGTACTTCTTTAAACTTTGACATAAAATATTTTTTATTTGTTTTTAAAAGAAGTCTTAAACCTTCAGGACAGAGAAAAGGTCTGAAGATTATGAAACAGGTGTGATTCCATCTTCAGGACAGTTGTATTGTAAAGGACTTAGCTGACTCCACATTCATATCTCATACATTTCTTCCAGATGCTTGTGCATGACTCTGACACTATTGCGCTAATGCAGTAATGCATGTAAAGAAAGAACTGAAAACATGTTCCTGGCCTTACTGATATTATTATAGAGAAGTGTTCACATTCCAGTTTGCTTTATGGTCCTGATACCACCACCTTGTTGATGCAGAAGAGTTTTAATGTAGGTGTCAGCACCAAGAAGGCCAGTGGTATTGTGGAGTGCATTAGGAAAAATGTTGCCAGCAGGTTGAGGGAGGTGATTCTCCCTCTCTTCCCAGCCCTGGTGAAGCCACATCTGCAGTGCTGTGTCCTGTTTTGGGCTCTACATCACAAAATATATGCCAGTGGAGGGCTATGAAGATGATTGGGGACTGGAGCATCTCTCTTAAGAGGGAAGGCTGAGAGAGCTGGAGACAAAAAGACAGAGACGATCTTACCAATGCATTCAAATATCCTAAGTGTCAAGAGTATGGGACCACACTCTTCAGTGGTGCCCAGCAACAAGAAAAGAGGCAGCAGGGATAAACTAAAACACAGGAAGTTCCACTTGAAAATGATGAAGAAACTTTTTTACTGTGAGAATGACAGAAAGGTTGTGGAGTTTCCTTCTCTGGAGATATTGTAAGGCCATCTGGGTATGATCTAAGATGAACCTGACTGAGGACAGGGGGTTGGACTGGGCGATTTCCAACCTCAGCCATTCTTTGAGTGCGTGATGGTCTTTTGTGATGGAATAGAATAAAGAAGTCTTGGAGTATTTATTTAGCTTGATATTGCACTCTGTGGATACAAATCTTGATGACACTGAGTGGTGTGCGTGAGTGGTGACTTCAGGAAAGTTTGTCTAGGGTAGAAGCTGACTTTGCAGTTAGATTACATTTTTAGCGTGACCTATAAGAACTTATCTGCATTACGTTATTTCACTGATAATACAACTCCTGTTGTCCTTGCATGTCAAATGAATGAATAAATAAATAAATAAAGCGACAACAGTGACAAATTCTTTGGAAGGTGCTCCAGAACTGTGTATTATGGACAAAATGTTTCTTTTACTTGTGTTGGTGGAACTTAATAATGTTGAGCAGATTAAAGATGTTGATTGCAGCCTGAAAGAGAGATTGACCTTGTGTTCAGTCTGACTTCAGTGTCTATAAATAGAATTACAGTCAGCGTCCTGGATTCACTCTGAAGTCTGTGTGGTCTTCTGTGGATGGAATCTAAATTAGTGTCTTATCAGAAACCTTTTCTTGGAAAAAGTCTGCCTGTGAATGAAAAGACAGATAAACTTGTAGAAGCGAACAGCTACATTCCTCAAACCAGGAACGGGAGAGAAATGGCCGCGCTTGAATGAGTGAAAAAGAAATGTGAAGCAGAAAAGTGTTGGCAGGAGAGGCTGGATGCCACCAGGAATATTCAGTGCTGTAGAATCTGTGGATTTACAGGCTCTGAAATAGTTGTTATGGGGAATATGGCTCTATCTACAGTGTGTACAGTGCATTCCAGCCTGGATCCTGCTTTTTTTGTAATGTTCTATGGAAAGAATCAGTTGTGGGGTGTTCTGATTGTTTTTCTCAGACTGGAAAATTATTTCCTTGAATTAGCAGCCTTGGAGTTAAGATCTCACAGCACACACAGAGTCCATCTCTTTTCATCTCTTGAGGTTTTTCAGTGAGGTGACACTTCTTATGCACAAGGATCTATGACAACCAGAAGTAAATGTAGGATTGTGAGGGAGGGAAATGGTGCTCTCCTTTCTAACAAAGTATCAGCCTCCTATTACTCATTCCTACTGCTTCCTATTATTAATTGGCCATTTCTTAGGAAGATTAGTGCTCTGTGTTGTATAGCTCTAGAACTAATTTCAGAAAGGGGTTTCATTTGTAAGTAAGCAAGTCTACCGTGTACCAGTGTTGAAAGCAGAATGATGCTGTGTGGAGAAATCATGATATACTGACTCCAGTACTGCAATTCTCTGTGTACTTTACTTTTTATCCAAATAGTTTCACATAACCTGCAGAAATTCCATATAAGTACAGGGTTTTGCATTGCTAATAGCAGTTAGAAAAGCAAACTATTTCACCTTTTTAAACGTATTTTTTCTTAGTAATCACTCAGCATTGTACCTGCCTTCCATAGAAGTGCAATATGATTCCAAATGGTATATGACACCATAGGTGCAGAGATTGTGCCTTTTGGTAACGCTAACCTTCAGCACTCCGAAGCCAAATGCTTCTCCAGGTTCATAAAGAACTTGTTTTTAAAGCAGCAATTGCCAAAAGCTCGAATGTTAAGAACGCACACACGTAAAGCATACGTTGTTTCCTTTTAAGCCCTGGGTTCTCTTTAAGTGACCTTCTTGGTGGTAGATGACCCCATGTAGGAGGCCATAGAACTTGGTAGTCAACGGACGGATTCCATTTTTGCTACCAGTTTGTCCTGATTTTTCAGCATACAGTGTGACTATATTAGATGCTGATGAAACAGAAGAATGTGTAGTTGCAGTGTCTCTGGTTTTATGGAGAGTTGTCATGTTGGTAGCTGGACTCTGTAGAGAAATACGGGATGTGTTTAAGGCTTACCCTGTATGATTGGCCTCCTAGAGATTAGCACTTGTTAAAATAGTAACATGTTAAGTTCCTCTTGCTGATGTTATTCGCCAGGAATGGCGTTTGAGAAGAACATGCTGAAAGGATAGTAGAATGATCATATTTTGTCAATGTGCCTCATAACCAATCTTGGAAGTTATCAGTGAGGTGTTCAACTGAGAGAATTCTGAGTACTGTGGTGCTTGTATATGAAGGAAAATTCAAGCAAAGCTATTATGAAATTCACTTAATGAGAAATGATTATGGAGGTTGAATGAAGATTTTCTTTATCAGTGACAAATGTGACAAATTGATATATTACTTTTCTTCTTTTTCCTGTTTAAACTCAACACCCCCCTCTGTGTTACGTTCCCCATTGTAAGCTCTGTATGCTTTTGTTAGTGTTATCAAATGGGTAATTCTACAGTTCCAGTTCAGCTGTTAATTTCTACTAGCCCCTGAAGATTCTGCCTGTAACAAAACTGTAAGCCTTACCAACCTCAGTGTAAAGAATTTCTTCATAATGCGTAATCTAAATCTGCCACCTTCACTACTGCTTATCATATTGCTACACACTGATAAACAATCTCTCCCTATCTTTTTTATAGGTCCCTTTTAAATACTTGAAGGCCACTATTAAGGTCTCCCCAGAGCCTTCTCTTCTCTATACTGAACAACATTAACTCTCTTAGGAACTGTTTCGTATCCGGAAGCAAAGGCTACTGCCTTCCTGCCTGCGCTCACATATAGGCAGTACAGCTTTCTCTGAAACTCGTATAGCAAAATGTCTGCAGATACACCAATCCAATTAATAAGACAATAAGGATTGGAAGAAAGTATGGATCTAAGTGGGTTTCCATAAGCTGCAACGAAGGTGCTTAAGAGCTAGAGAAAAGCTGTGTTTTAAGCAGTGGAATTTGCTATAATCTCTTGAGATAAGGTCTGCATCTTTTGCTCTGGGTCTGTGTTTGGGTCATCGAAGAGCTAAGAGCTGAGTGGATGGGTATGGGAAGTTTGCTTGGAAGAGCACTAGGGGTCCTCAGCTCTGAGAGTGCGTTAAATGAGTCCAGACTTGTAAAGTTTTTAGCCCTGTTTAAGCAAAAATGGGGCTCAGATATGTTCTGTAAATTAGTGAATCCCAATAAGAAAATATCCTGATTATATCACCAGTTCCCAAATCAAACTAAGATAGCTCTGCAGGCTGAATATTGACTGCTTTTGCCAGTATAACAACACAGTTCAAAATCTTCCACCAAAGTGTGTTCATCCTCTTACAGGTAAGACAAAAGGGATTCATCACTGTGATGGAAGAAGTCAGATACTGAATGCCTAATATAAATTTAGTCACTGTTGCACAAATTCAGACACATTCAATGATGTTTAGTTTAAATGAGGCATAGCAACTGGATTTTCTTGAGTTATGAAAAGTGAATACTATATAGATAGTAAATACTATACAAGTAAATTCTATACAGATAGTACTTACTTTTCATTAAGTAGCATATAAGTACTATGCTTTATGTAGGTAGTACTTTAGAAATTGTACTGCGGAGCCTGCTTACAGGAGGATGCATTGGGTTATGGATCTGAAATGCAGGTGGATTGGTGAAAGTGGAATACAATCAGATGGAAGTTTGTGCTGCTGAGCTTTGTCCCAAGTAAAAAGAAATCTCTCCTGCATGTTATTTTGTATTGTTGCGAGTAGGAAAATATGAAAATGTTTTATACAGCTGGCAAAATTGAGTCATTTTGGATTGTTTTACTGCCAAGTACAATTTTTTTTGAGTCCTAATTTTCTGGGTGTACAATGTGTAACCAATGTGGTATTCCTCCTGAGTGAGTAGTGAAATGTTGCTGACTCTGAGTAAATATTTTATGCCTATGCGTTATTTATCTCAGCTAGTACCAGAAGGAAAATGTATTCACATCTAGTACTTCATTTCCTCCTAAATGAAATTTCATTGCTAGTAGCTCAGGGTGATTTTCAAATCTTCAGGTGTTTGAAAAAACATGATTTCATTGAAAAGCATTGTTAAAAAAATGTAACATTTGTTCTTATAATATTACTGGATCTGTTGGGTATGCCTTGTGTTGAAAGGCTGAAGCATAAAGCTGATCGTAAATCTATTACAGGTGCTATACGATGTTCTTTTTTCCACCTAATACAATGAGACATCTGTTTAAAGATAGAAGTTACTACTTTCCACACCATTTAACCAGCAAATACAATGTAATGACCACTCTGTTACTGTTTCTGTACATATTCTGTTGTAGCTCTTTGCCTTGGTAGTACAAGTACCTCTTTAATACAAGTTGGGATAACGTGATCCCAGTAATCCTCAAACTACTGTTGTGGGAGGGTTACAGATAGGTGTTAATGCAGTAATGTTTTTCCTCTGATATTGTAAATACTGGAGCAGAGTATCTGCAGAGATAAAGGCAGAAGAATTCAAAATAGTGTTTCATTTCACTGGAAGTACTTAATTGAAGTAGTAACTTGTAGAAATGCACTTGGTTCTTCAGAGGGTGGCAGCAGAAACTGCTAGTTAATAGTGGCTAATAATGTTTGTTTTTATATTTGGACCTTAAATGTCCATTCGTGCTCCAAAATAGTGGTTGTGCTGTGTGCTGGTTTTACAGATGAAAAGTGCTAAGTGTTTCTTTTACTTGATGTGAATAAGATGTTCTGTTAATGTCAAAACCTTTCTCTCAACTGCTCTTAACTGTCAGAATCCCTTCAACTTGCAGTTTGATACCAAATCAGTCTGGCCACCCCTTACTTTGATAACAACTAACTGAACCTAATGTAGAGTACATGGGTTCTACTCTGAGCTGTCTCCTATGAAAGCTTGTTCCTCTCTACTACCATAGCAGGAGCCTGTGGGAAGTGGCTACCCTAGACTAAAATTAGCATCTGTGTTTATTCCTTAAGCGTCTAAGGAAACGCTCGTATTTTTATAGGTGTTGAACACCCAGGCATTTCCAGTGACATCAAGAGGAACCTCTGAAAATCAGTCTGCTATTTTGGCACTCACAGAAAGGCCTAACCATCTCGTATTAAGTGATTTCTTTTTTTAAACTTATGTTTAATCTTGACAGCGGTGTAACTTTTCACTGCTGTGAGACTTAAGATATCGCATTCTGGCCTATGAGGCTATAAGAAAATGGGTACCCAGCTGCATTAAATGCAAATAAAAAATAAAATAAATAGCTGTGGAGTTCTGGGATTATTTTACCTAGACAGGTTTCTTTAGCCTATGGAAAATATCTGTAATCAAAATTGATCTCCAGCTGTATTCCAGGATGTAGTTCTGTCACACATTTTCTTCAATGGAGCAGCTGTCCACCCTTGACTCTACTCTTTTTTTTGTTAACTTACAGTCCCTTTTGTTTCTGGTACAGTGATCTTTGTCTGCAGACCATATCAAATAATAGAATGGCTTGGGTTGGAAGAGACTTGAAGATTATTTAGTTCCAACCCTCTGCTTGTGGAGGGTGATGTTGAAATTATTGGAAGAAAAAAAAAATTGCAGTAATCCCATTCACCAAGTTACCACTTTTTAATGCTAAATAGGTAATGCAGTTTGTAATGCAACATCACAAGCAATTCTAGCTGTACATGTGTGCATTATGTATAATGCAGGTATGATCCACTTGGCATTAATATTAGAAGGGAAACAAAACACCGTAATCAAGGCTGAAGATTGCTTGCTTTTCTTTCTCCTATGGTCTTCAATTCCATACCCAAGCACAGGTATGAACATGACTCCTGTTAAGGACAGACATGCTATAAACAAAGGACTGTGTGCTTAATTGACAAAGCATCTTGCTTATCACAAAACTGTACTGTCTAAACCAGTTTATGCTTTCAGCAATTTATAATCTCAGTTGTTTGTTATTTACCCATCTATTCTTAGCTAAGCCATTGAGAACATGTTAGTTAAATTCTGTATCCATTTAGAATCAAGTTATCTAAAGAATCTGTAGAGTTTTGGTATTTAATCTGTTTGTATACAATATCAGTAAAAATAATTTAGGAGCTCTGAAATTTTTCAGGAAGTCTTTTGTTTTACAGGATATTTTGAATGTTTTAGAAAATGTTACTCTGTAGCTCATAGAGTTTAAAACATAAGCCCAGTGTAG
>JAOWBP010001760.1:30625724-30658842 GCA_028571105.1 Tragopan temminckii | reverse complement strand
AACTAGATTTGTTGGTATTCAAATCTAATACATAACAGTGCAAAGACATTATTTACTGTGTAAATATCTCAGGATCTGTGACCTCTTTTCCCCATCATATGTTGACGTCAGAGCAATACGAAGTTGTATGTGCTGGTATATGTGCAGTTCAAAAGTTCTCAAAACCTTTTCATTTTAACAAAAATATGGAAGATGTATTTTTATACTTATGGAAGTGCTTTAAAAATGAACATACTTATATCCCACTTGGATTGGTGATATTGACCAGTTTATAATGGGTTTACTTACCTGGCAATGTGGTACATAATTAGTGGATAAAGATAGCATGGTGAAGTAAATCAACAGAGAAAGCAAGGGAAAGACATTTGAAAATCCAGTCAACTAAATCCTAGATTAGCCTACTTTAATTAATCCTTCTATTTCCAGAGGGCATATCTGCAGTTCCTTCCACACTACATGGATTTGTGAATGTTTCGTTCATCTCATCCTAAATTGATTTAGTCATTTAAATATGTATTTGCTGAAACAAAAATGATAACCATCACTACCTGTGATAGTTCAGGAACTCTTAGGAAGCCAGGATGAGGACTCTGAGGCATGGTTGGTGAGAGAAGGAATGGAGTCTTGAATGGAGAATGGGAAGTACAGGCCATAAGAAGGCTAACTTGGCACTGATATTGCAGTGGTAATACATGTTCATTGCTTAACATGCTTAAGAGAAAGCCTCAAGCAAGATACAGGACATACACCTCACCTTGAAAGCACACCTGCAGATTTGTCACTTGCAGATCCACCACAGTAGTCATGATATTTTTTGGATTACCCATGTTCCATTCTTAAATCTCACCAGGGAATGGTGATAATAAGAGATTATATTTTTGTTTTCTAATTAGCAAAGAATTGACCATTCGTAAAGCTGGAAAAGGGGAATAGAGGGAGAGAAAAAACAAACAAGCAAACAGAAAATTGGCTGTCCTAGAAGTTCTTACATTGCTGAAAAAGTTCCTTTCAGATCTACTGGCATTTTTACTGTGAATTCCTTTGCTCGACATTTATTGTTGATACTGTTGCAATGCAGAGCATGGAACATGGTGCTCCAGAATTAACTATTTCTGAGCCATGTAGAAGTGAATGAATTTCTTTTGATTCTGTAAACTGTTCAACTTTTACTTTGATATTTTGGTCCTTTGATGCACTAAATACATTTTTCTTTCCTTGTGCTTCTTAACTTCTTAACAGTTAGGTCCAAAGTGTTCACTAAGCTTAGCTGTTGTTTCTAACTAGTATTTACCTTGAGACCTCCCAAATATTACTTTGTCCAAAAGTGATACAGAAAGCACCAGAATGCAAATAGCTCACTATTCCATTAACTGTGAATGTTTTCAAGAGTATCAGAGTTACCTTGATTTTTTTTTTCTTTTGTGTTCATCTGAGGTGTATAAAAACTTGGAGAGAACAAGAAAGTGAGTGCATGAAAGAGTGATGCTTTGCGAGCATGTATTAATTCAAAGTTGCAGTCTTTATTGCATGGATGATAAGAGAGTCCACTACAGCTTTTTTGCTAGAACATTCATTTGCTGCATTCAACTTTTTGTGTTGTAAAATACAATGTCTACGTCTGAAAATAAAAGCCATTGACCAAAAGTAGAGTTTTGAACTCTGAAGATTAAGAACTTTCAATTTGTACTGTTCCATTAGTCCTTTTTTTTTCTTTTGTAAGCTTTACTTCTGTTTAACAACAGAAGGTCACAATATGCTTGGTTCACATTTCAACATTGTTTTTTTTTTAGACTTGAAAAGTAGAAGTTCTTTTGATAGCCAGTATTCTAAATTTGCAAAACATAGATGAAGCTGTAAGACATTGCATAGTCACTCAATTTTAGAGGTGAATTGAGGCCTCCTAATAATGCATTTGGAACTCTCAATCTACAGGAATGCCTGTATTTCACCTCTACAGTGGGGTAAAGATTTCGGATGGAGGTGTAAAGAGGTTTGACTTCTTAAAAGAAGTTGTCCAAAAAAGCTGTGGATATGTAAGGATTCTCTGAATCCTTCAGTGTCTTTACTCACTGTCTTACCCTCATTACAGAAAACAATTTAATACGAAGGCAGTGTAACTCAGAAATCTGTTAGTAATTTCAGAACTTCACAGAGGATACCATTTATTTATCATTCTATAGTGCTGATCTTGTACCTTGAACATTTTAATGCATGGAATTATGGTAGGTAATAAAAAAAAATTCTGAGATATAAATTGTTATAACAAGAGTCAGCAGGAGAAATGAATATATATTAACATACTCTTTCTTTACATAGAAGGCACAGAAAATAGAGTTATCAGGAAAGTAGTGCATAACTGTAAATTATGTGATACATATTTTTACTGAAGTAGGAGGGAAGATGTAGAGGTAAGATCATTGCAAACAGCAAAGGATTTGCTCCTTATTACTCATTCTAGCTAGAATAAATTATCTGTAGCTGCTGTAGGATAGCAACTTGTGGCTCTTGGATGAAAGCTTATCAAAGAGAGTGTTACTTGGATGCTGCTTGTGACCAGCTTTTTTCAAGAATTCCTGCATATTTGAATAAAGAAACTAAACTGCAAAAATAGTTGTTCACTTCCAAGAAAAAGCTGCCTTGCAAAACTCTGCCCCTTGGCACTACTTAGGAAGGTGGTGAAAACATTAATTAAAAGTTTTCCAGTCTTGCGAACTTGTCCAGTTACAATATTCTGGTAGCTCCTGTACCCCAACTCATGTTAGAAAATAGCTTTGTACTGAAGTTGCACTTATAATTTATAGGGTTAGGCTGTATGGCTGGGGGGAACCTTTCACTTTTAGGCCCCTCTTTTGAAACCAGGCCAGGTGAATAACTGACAAGGTTGCTAACACATGCGTAGTGTCTATGAGATGAGTTGTAGTCCCAGTTTAGCTCTCGAGGGCACAGGTGTCCCCATCATTTAAATGACCAGAAATGGCAGCTTCATTGGAGATGCCCAAAACTGGTCTTATTAGTGAGAGGTTGGGGCAGTGACTTTTCATTCTGGAGGTGAAAGCTCAAACAATTTCTATTTGTAAAAATGTGCTCTCAAATTGCATCTGTGGGGTTATTCACAGTCATTGCTATTCTTAACAGTTCCCCGAGTGATTTTTTTTCTCCATATCCAAATGGCTGGCACATTTTATAATTCAGGAAATGTTCAAGGAAGGAAAGATAACTGGCATGCAACTAGATTTACAGTAGTAGGTAACTGGTTTGTGCTAAACATCTGACTTTGATTTCTTTTTGAAAGTAAAATTAACTTTGACTGAGAACAGATACTGAAGATGTGGCAATCTTTTATTTACACAACATAGCTCTATCAATTTTTTTTTTAATCTTTCTTACTACTCCTTCTTTATTGGGATTTTTTCAGGATAGCATTTGAGCACCTTAAAAGCTATGGTGAATTTTCACTGCAGTAGTGTTGTGGGATATGGAGAGTTTATGATTCTCATTATCCTTGAATACAGACATGGGACACTTAAAAGTACTCAGCCATGTCTAACATCTGCTCCTATTGTTGTTAAGTGGTTTATTGTGCCATATAAGAAATCGTGGATCATAAAATACTCAACTTTTATGCCTATATGTATATATATGTTAATTCATGTATGGTGTGATAAAGTTAGGAAGGCAAGATAAGCATCACAATTTCTTCTCCAGGATCATAATACAGCCTTTGGGCAATGTATGTACGCAAGGAATACGTCATTACATCTGCTTTCGTTTTAATTTGCTTTGTGTTTAACTTTCTGTGACTACTGCCTACTGACTTTGAATCTTCTTTATTCTGTTGCATTTCCTCAGCTTTCTTTCTTTATTATTCTATCTTCACCCTTCAATTTCTCTACCAGGTCTCCCCCAGTACTGTATTTTTTTCCAAAGGGAAAAAAATAGGGTCATAAAATAGGAGAGGGAAGGGAGGATCACTGCAGAAAAAAACACCCTGACAGCACAGGTTTACAGCTATCTGTTACATGCCAAGTACTTGGATTACTAAATGGTAATTGTCATCTGCTGAATAATTTCTTATTTTGCAGTCTTAGGGCCTCTCTATCACAGAACCTGGAAAGAAAGCTAGTTTTGGCTATTCTCCCTTCTTAAGGCTGCTGTGTAGATGTCAATTAGGATGGGAATCTTCCATGAACATTGTAGGAAATATGACTGGGTGAATCTGGGCAGGCATTTAGTCTATTCCTCTGCTTTCAGGCAGAAACAAGTATGCTGTTCTTGACATATTTAACCAACTTATTCTTGATAACCTCCAAGAAGAAAGCTTCTACATTTACCCAACTGATCTCTTCCACTACTCTGCTTATAGAGTTAAAAATTGATGTAAATCTTTCTCATCCTTGTTGAAGCTCATGACTCCTTGCTAGCTTGAATGCAGAGAACTGATTTATTCTCTTCTCTGTTGTGACTTAAATGGTTGAGACAAGAATTAGTCTTATTTTGAACTTCTAGTGATTAAAGATTTTTATTGGATTCTTGTTCTTTTTATTTCTATATTACTTTCTTGGGCAAGGTTTTCTTATTTGAGTGAACTGAAATTTCCAACATGGAAAATAGATTTGGACCATAATTGCCCTACAGATCGAACCTGAACACTTTTTGGTTTCAAATGGGATTTTAAACCTTACATGTACTCCTACTCTTAAAGTCAACGTTTCTGATTGAAGATACATTTGAAATAGGCAGAATTATCTACAACTGATTAAAAAAAAAAATACATGAGTAGACAACCCTATGGCATTGCTCATGTTTTGAGAAGTCACATTCTTGGATCATTTAGGCACCTGCTGCTGTAAAACTTTCATAAACAGTAATGAAAAAGAAAGGAGCTTCCTGCGAGAAACAGAGCAGCAGTAGCATTATACCGGTGATCCACTGAAGTCCTGAATTCTGTGAAGACTTACCTAAATTTTTATGCTCAGAACTGATTATTCTGTGTCACACGTTAAGGCTTTCATGCCTCAACACCTCTGTCTTTTCCAGACATCTTAGGTGATCTGAGAAAGATATTGTCTGCCTGTTCCTAGTAAAGCAATATTGTAACTATTTTACCCCCTTCTAAAGGCCTTATGAAACCTCATCTTCATTTCTTTCATCTTTCTTGAGGACAGTGCATGCAGAAACCCATGCTGAGTTTCCCTTGCATCTTGCTATCTCACGAGTTTTCTGTTTTATACCGACAGGACGATGTAACTTTACTGTCAGAGGAGACGATGGAGAAAAGTCTATGATCACTTTGTAATAAATGGCTCAATAATCTTATCATTTCTCGAGGTTCAGGCTTGCAGGATTGTTCTTGAAGGGATATGTACGTGCTCTGTTTGGGTTTGTTTGTTTTTTAATAGTGAGCATTGTAAAACAGACGTGCAATCATTCAGTGCTAGGAGATCATCACACATTTTACAGGGAACCCTAGACTTACATAGGATTAGGCCACCTGCTTTTTAAGGATTGAGGTTTCCCCAGGCTGTTCCGTGCAAACAGAACACAGAAGAATGCTAGCATGACTTGTACTGTATTCTGTGTGATGAATGCATCCCTGGGATGATGTCACCAATGAAAAATAAACTTAAGGAACTGGGATAATATCCCTTTAGGAGCTGATCTGCTGGTAGTGGAAAGTACATCAACATATCATCTCTGACACAGTTTGTTCAGCTATCTAGAGGGATGTGCTGGAGCAGGGAGGGCTTTACTCAACTTGAGATTTGGGGATCTTGTGGTAACGCTTCTATTAACTTTCCTTGTGATTTAATGATACGCTTTCTGCTGTTCCTAGGAGTCTGGCTTTGTGGTACTGCCTGTGGTTTGAGGATTTCTTTTTAATGACTTTTTGGAACATGCTAACCATTTCCTTCACCTAGACTTCTGGCATTCTTCACCGTACTCTCACTGTGCTTCATTTGGGTTGTTACTGTGCTTGAGTTTATTGTAGTGCAATTGAATTGTACATGGTGAACTACCTCTTCTATTACAGTTACTCTAGTTGTCTTAAGATGTCCCATGTTAGTAACATGCAACATATTACAAACATGTACCATCTATTGCAGTGGGAAACAAGGGGACAGTTAATAATGATTCAAACCAGTAAGATGTAACATTTTAGTTGTTCTCAGGTAAGGAAAATATAGTTCTGCACTAAAAGAAAAGGTAGAACTGCAGAATTATAATCAATGCCATATGTAGTCATTGGTTTACATCAAACTAGTTTATCAAGGCTGAACCATCTTCTGCTGTTTTGCATCTTCATGCTCCTTCTTGTGGGATGGAGCAGAATTAAATACTTAAGAGAATGAGGGCCAACACAGACTGTATCTCAAGCCCAGGAAGAAAGCCTGATCCTGAAGTCATTAGAATGCTGTGTGGACACAAGAGCTAGGAGGTCATGTTGCAGGATCATGGTTTATATTTTAAAACACCCATAACAGACAGATGGGCAGCTCTTCAAGGGGGAAACCTCAGTCTTGCCTGTGGGAATGTTCTGGCAGAGCTCTCCCTAACTCTCTTACTGTGTGCTCTGAGCACAGTAATGTTCCATATAACTACAGAATGAATCACTGCATCCCATTTAGGCTGGAAGTAATGAAACCCCCCAGCTAGCACTAGCAGAGAGGAAAATTACTTTGGGAGAAGGGCTGTAAAGCACTGTCTTAAGAAACAACTCTATTAGACTGAGATAATTAGAGACAGCATGTGTGTATGTATAAATATATTTATATATGCACACAAACATGTTGAATGCTTATAACTGAAACAAATTGTCTACAGGTATGGTTTCCTTCTCTTTAAAATTTAAGATCTGCTTAAAATGAGTTATACTCTTCTTTTCTTAACAGGTACAGAAACTATTAAGCTTCCTATTAATGCAATCTTTTTCATAAATTTCCTACATTAAAGTTGGATTTTTTCTTATGTTTTCTTACGTAGAGATTGCAGAAAGGCTAGACGTACGAAAACCAAATGTCTTACTTAGGCCAGTTGTCTTTCTGGTAGAAGGGCAGATAAGCAGGAATATGCATTTTTATGTCAATGTGATTTTTAAAACTTATAACAGACAAATTTGTTTGAGTTGGGAAGTATGAAAAGTTGTGTTAACCTTTATTATGAGCTACATGTACTAAAAAGGACACAGGTCTCCAGCACTTTTTTGGGCCAGCTCCACTTTTGAGTGCAAGTGAGTAAATAAAATCTTTCTGAAGTTGTGGAGATTATCTTCTGAGCATATCCCCATGAAAGTTATGTGGTTATTTTGGTGATGTACATTTTAGACTGATTGTCAGTGTCCAATTAGAAATTTACTGTATATCTTCAGCATGTGCAACAAATTCTCATCATCTCATGATATAGGATAACTGTATTGGAGAGAATGGTAACTGGTGCTGTCTCAATTCTCTTTATCCCTATTATCACAGACACATACAAATCTTCTTACTATAGTGTCTTTCTGCTTTTCCTGCTTTAAAGCATTATTAAAAGTATGTTATCATTACACCCACATGAAAATGCACATGTGGACTTTCTCAGGAGTGTAGGACAGTTGAGCTCTCAGAGGTATCACTTTTTTTGTTAAAGCATGTCCTTCATTGTGCCTGTATGGCAGTGTTTGTACTATGGACCAGGCATACCCTGTTATTTCTTGGCATTAGTTACAATTGATTGATAGTTAATTGGGGTTATCTTCTTTTTCTGTCCTTTGATTGCAATTCTTCTTGTAAAGTGCTTGTAAAATTAAGTGGCCTGAGTAAATTGACAGATTTTTTTTTTTTCTCTGATATTTTCTTCGCAGTCGCAGGTCCAAATACTGGCAGTCTTCACAGTGAGAATATAGTAGGCATAGAATATAAACTATGCTCCCTTTTCTAGTTAGCTTTTCCAAAATGTTCCTGTGATGACAATGGAGTTTTAGTGCATTAAGAGGAAATTTGAGGGTCTGCAAATTTCTTGGCTTCCTGCCTTACATCCCCTCCTCTGTAGTCTCTTATCCAATAATGTCAGCTAAGTTTCTCTGGTAGTAATAGATTTAGAAAGGAGGTGTTTTTTTGTTTCTTTTGTAGAGTTATCCATGGCAAGTAAATTCTTAAAAGCAATATCTAGCTTTGTAATTATTTATGCCTTCTGATATCCAACTTGGTGCCTTCAGTCCTGCCTCATTTCTCTGAGCAATCTGATACTCCGAGATGTGTCCAGCAGAAAAAGGAATTTGCTTTGTGTAAGTCATTTAATAGCTTTTAAATCCCAATGGATTACAAAGTTGCAGGATCCTGCATGCTGGCTGTATCTTGATCTTCAGAACTTAAACATGCTTTGAATTGCTTCTTAATAACTATTAATAGAACTGTTAAAATCAAAGTGGTGAGAATTCAGGTTTGGAACAAGTGGCATCACGATGAGAAGGGAAGGATGAGGTGTTAAATGAAATGTGAATTGTGGAAAGTGTTAAAATTTGCAAGTGAAATTTAGCGGTAGCTTTAATACTTCAGTCAACTGATTGCATCACTGAAACAAATGGTAAATGTTTCCTTAAGTAATATTCCTATAACTATCTTTAAGTAAAGAAAGTAAGCCGACATGGAAAGCACCAGGCTCTGAAGCCATACGCAGAAGAGTCTGCTGTAGTGTTTGCATTTGCACTTGCCATGAGAGACGAAGGAATTGTTATGAAGGGATAGCAGCATTTCATAGATAGGAGTGCACTGGTCAAGCAGCGAAAAACTGTAGTGTAGATAAAAGATCTAAATCTCTTATTTCAGATATAGAAGATAAATCTAGACTATACAAATACAGATAGTCTAAATAAAGAATCTGTGTAGAGTGCTTCAGCAGAAGTTGATTTGTCTCGTGAATGGAGGCATAGTAGGTAACTCCAAGTTCATCATTCAGAACGCTGCAGGTCTAATGATAAACCCCAGTGTTGCTGAAAACAATTGTAAATAGCGTACAGATGTAAAATGGCAGCCAAAAAAAAAAAAAAAAAGACTGATATAAAGTTATTTATTGAAAACAGCTTGACTCAGTGGTGGTAGCATCTCTGTTTGTATCATAGCAATGTAGGGTGCTTAGTGTCTTCATAAAATGATCAATATTGAGAAAAAGAGTGGAAGTGCACAGATCAGGAGAGAGGAAATGCTGTCTAGTGATTGTCTTGTTACCTAGAGATTCCGCTGAGTGCGGGAACATCCAGTGTAAATTTTTAATTTTTCCACCAAGATTCAGTGAGCTTCTGTGACACAATGCTCTTATTTTTCTGCACTAAATATGATGAGCAAATTTTCTTTTCTGCTGTTGGGTGTGAAGTTGTGCTCATTCTTTCTGTCATGGTGATCTCAAAAGGCTTACTGGGATTTTTGAAATTGGCGCTCTGCAGCCTATCCTCTTTTTTGACTGGCTGTATCCCCAGTATATTCACTGCATCCTGCATTTTGTCTGTAAAATGTCAGTGCCTCACAAAATGACCACAATTCCCACCACACTGGGGGAAGATTCTGCATTTTGGTCACTTAGTAGGTGCACAGCTGATCCTTTAAATGGAATAAAGATGAGGAACTTGAAGAAAAAAATACGTAGAGATGAGGCTGCAGGCACCAGAACAAAGAACGTGTCCTGCAGGCTGTTCTTTATCACTGTGAGTGCTCTGAGACAAGCACCCAGCAGGCTGCAAGAATCCTCTTTGTACACTGAATCAAAGAAAACAACAATGAAAATGTTATAGATAGAATGTTGCACTTTTAAGAGTAGACCAGTTTTGAAAACTCTTTGTGTATCATCTTAAAGTATGAAATCTGTCTACTATATTTATGATTTAGTTTCAAGGAAGGTTTTTGCCTTTGTTTATTGCTCTTTCCTATTCTGTTTCTGGGAGCAAAAATTAAATGGTCTCACCAGCAGGAGAGAAGAAAGGAGGCCAAACTAAATTTTGCTGTGAAAATGGAGATTTAGGATATCTTTTAATTTTTAAAGTAATTACATTACAAGTTCTTAAATTGCAAACTTAAAATAGTAAAAGAAAGGAAATTCCAAATATCTGGCAATTTTAACTATCTGAAGTCTAACAAACCAAAGCTAATTGACTTATTTTATACACCTAGAAAACAGTAAATATAAGCTTGTTTCATAATCTTTGACTGTCACTGAAAAACAAGGAGAATTTTCTGAAGGCTGAGAAGTACAGAATATTTTAAAACTGATTAATTTTAACTAAATTTTGTAGTAGATTCTGTTCTGATTTTGTTCATGCAAAGGGTAATGTGCACGTGATCTCCCGTAGATCATTGAAGTTGGTTTTACTTGCTTTTCATCTTTGCAAGTAAAAGCAGACAACTATCTACACAGAGAGATAAATGCTCATGGTGGTCTTGTGATCATTTTTGCCTTGCAAATGTAAGCGTCTGCAATTGTGCGTTTCATGCAGTTGTAGTAGTTTTCTGAATACTACATTATACAGTTTGAAAACTAAATCCTTAATAAGACAGCGTATATGCAGGGTCTAAAAGTAAAACTTGCTCACTTGAATTATTGTGAAGTTTCAAAATCAGCTTTAATTGTTCATGTTTTCGAAAGGCTTTCCATTTCTTACTGTAGTTAAAGTAGAAGCAGATGTGAGTTTATTGGTATCCCTACTATATTAACACTCACTTCTTCCGTTATGTTATCCTTTGATAAATGTGTTATCTATCCCTGGTGTGGATAATCTGTGTAAGAATATTTACCATGGCATGAATTCAGGTAGTGAAAGCTTTTGCCTCTGCACTTGGTGTTGTCTACAGTTTGATGTCACACAGCTTCTCTGATGACATATCAATCTTTCTTTTCAGGAAGAACGTGTAAAAAATATGTAATGTCCCAACATAAAATTGTGTAATCACAATATGTAAGCATAGTAATGACTATAAAACAATTTTGCCTTCATGTGTAAATCTTTAAGGGAAGCATTTGCAAACAGAATGCACTGCAATATTGCTTCTAATTGAGCAATTATTTGCATCTTCATGAAAATCTACAAGAAGGATCATAAGGAGGATGCAGGAAACTGCAGGCCTGTCAGCCTGACCTAAGTGCCAGGGAAGGTTATAGAACAGATCATCTTGAGTGAGATCACACAGCATCCTGGCTTGTGTCAGAAACAGTGCAGCCAGCAAGAGCAGGGAAGTGATCATCCCCCTGTAGCTCTGGTGACGCTGTACCTCGAGTACTGTGTTCAGTTTGGGGCACCTCACTACAAGAAAGACACTGAGGCCCTGGAGCATGTCCAGAGAAGGGCAAGAAAGCTGATGTAGAAACTAGAGCACAAGTCTTACCAAGTGTGGCTGAGGTAACTGGGATTGTTTGGCATGGTTAGGGGAGACCTTTATCACTCTACAATTCCCTGAAAATGGAGGTTGTAATGAGTTCGGAGTTGTCCTTTTCTCCCATGTAGATAGCAACAGGACTAGAGGGAATGGCCACAAGTTGTGCCAGGGGAGATTCAGATTGGATGTTAGGAAAAATGTATTTTCTGAAAGAGTGGTCAGGAGCTGGAATGGACTGACCAGGAAGGTGGTTGAGTCACTGTCCCTTGAGGTGTTATACTGAGGAACGTGATTCAGTGGAGAAATATTGGTGGTAGGTGTTTTTGACTGGCTATATCCCCAGTATATTCACTGCATCCTGCATTTTTGTCTGTAAAATGTCAGTGCCTCACAAAATGACCACAGTTGAACTAGATGATCTTGGAGGTCTTTTCCAACCTCGGTGATTCTATGAAAATCTGAGATAAGAATTTTGAACTCAGTGATGTATAAAATGATTGGGTGTTGTACATCCAGATTTCTTAGACAGCTGTGGAAGTTTCTGTTGCATTGTTTACTCAAATGGCTTAGCAGTTGTTTTGGAAAATGTGATGTTGATAAGGTTTTAATTATTTATTTTTATTTACTTTTAAAGACGTTTACAGCTTGGTGCAATTCCCACCTCAGGAAAGCAGGCACACAGATTGAGAACATTGAGGAGGACTTCAGAAATGGCCTCAAACTGATGCTGCTCTTGGAAGTTATTTCAGGTTGGTTAAAGTTTGCTATGTTTGTTTCTCCATTGTTCAGAGATGCAGTCACCAAGGTACACTGAAAATGCTTCTGAATGGGAAGGGAATAGCTCATGTTCTAGGCACACAGTGAGGGTGAAAAAAGGGAAACAAGGCTTTTTAAGAGATTTTGGTGGAGAAGGTTTTAAAATGATCATTCTTTGTGGAATGGAGAGTCGTATTTTCTAAAATAATTGTTTTTCATGATCATCTAAGAATGTAAATTCAACCAAACATGTCAATTTTTATTCTGAAATTGGCTGATCTACTGCCCTGAATAAGGATGTTAAGAGCTATAAATCTTGGTCACGTTTGAGAGGATGCTATGGCTACTCTGGATAGAGTCCAAGTTTTCTTTACAGTTAGGCAGGTAATGGTGATGATCTGACTGATCAAGTACTCTAAAGTAGATGGTAACCATGAAATAGAGGTCTAGACACAGGAATCACTTGCATACTTTTCAGATGTTTTCAGTGTTCAAAGCATGCTCGTTCTTGAGTTCCACTCACTTGAGTGTCCGTAGCCAAGCGTATATAACAATAAGCACATTCATTTTGTTATCCTGTAGGGGAAAGACTACCGAAACCAGACAGAGGGAAAATGCGCTTCCATAAAATCGCTAATGTCAACAAAGCTCTGGATTACATCGCCAGCAAAGGAGTGAAACTAGTGTCAATTGGTGCAGAAGGTATGTAATAGAGCTTGATGGTGGGCCTAACTTAGGTTTTAAGCACTTGCATTGTAGAAGTCTTGATAGAGACCCTGATTCAAATTGTGCTAGCTATCTATGGGTGACTCAAACAGCCCTTAATACTGATGGCTGGCTTATATCTCTGAAAGAACAAGAGATAGAAATGTGTGGACACAGGAGGAGAATAGGGGCATGATTGTGCTCTAGGATTTGTTTCTCTTTGAGGTTAACTTGACTTGTCTGTAATTGTGGATGTTTAAATGACAGTTTGTTCATTTGGAGCTTTATTTTTTTCCTCTATGTTATTAAAAATAAATAACTGTTAGAAATCAGGTTGGATTCTGGGGTATGCTTTATTGAATCTAAGATGTTTTTTTTTTTTTTTACCACTAGGAGCTGGGACTCATTTCCATTTTATTATGTGCATGGGAGGTGTGCTTCTAAAATTCAAATGTAGAGTTAAGGGAGTGATCAAAAGAAATTCTAGCAGCTGGAGAGAGACTGAACATATGAAGAAAGTGGGGTAGAATTTATAAAATAAAGTTGTTACTTCGTTGATGTTCTGCTGTGCAAGTATTAAAATAAAAACACGTAGCTAGCTGATAAATGTAGACTGAGCAAAGGAAGACAGGTTCTAACTTCAAGTGAACCTAGGACTTTCGTGAGATTCAAATGATGTTATAAAAAATACAAAGGTCACAGAATTGCAGGGATTGGAAGGGAACTCAAGAGATTGAGTCCAACCCCCTGCTAAAGGAGGTGCTCTATAGTAGGTCACTCTGATAGGTGTCCAGGTGGGTCTTCATTGTCTCCATAGGAGAACCACCACCACTCTGTGCCAGTGCTCCATCACCCTTACTTTAAGGAAATTCTTTCTCATATTAGTACAGAACTTCCTATATTCAAGTTTTAAGCTATTACTCCTTGTTCTATCACTGTGTACCACCAAGAAGAGTCTGGCCTCATCCGTTTGCTGCCCAACTCCCTTCAGATATTTATAAACATTAATCAGGTCCCTTCTCATTCTTTTTTTTTTTTCCCCTTTCCTCTTATGGGAGGTACTCCAGGCCCTTAGTCATCTTTGTGGCCCTCTGTTGGTCTCCTTCTGGGAAATTCCTGTCTTTTTTCAACTGGGGAACCCAGAATTGGACACAGTAGTCTAAATGTGGCCTCACAAAGACAGGGAAGATAACCTGTCGGGCTGCTGGCTATACTCTTTACGACTCTGTAGAATTATCTGGTCCATGCGTCTGTAGAAGCAATGGAAGAATCTACTAGCATTTGATGATTCTACAACAGATTTATCTAGCCCTCACTAAATATGTTATGGCTTTGGATCCGGATCCGGTGCTCCAAACTCCGAAAGAAATGGAGTTTCTCAGGGCAGAGCATTTGGACTGTCTGGACTCAACCTTAATTCATTGGTATCTGAAGTGTGTGGGCCATCTGAGTCCAAAACCATGCCATTTATTTTTAGACACATAACAGGAACATTTTTGGGACTATATCATCAGTGGCTGTTGTAGTCTAAATTCATAGTGGTCAGCCAAGCTCCACATGCCCACTTTCTTGCTCCAGCCAATGAGATGGGAAAGAGAATCAAGAAGACAAATGTGAGAAAACTTGGTGGGTTGTGATGGCGACTGTTTAACAGGTAAAGTAAAAGCTGCCTATGCAAGCAGAGCAAAATAAGGAATTTGTTCACTACATTACTTTCCATTGGTAAGCAAATGTTTAACTACTTCCAGGAAAGCAGAGCATAATAGTTACTTGGGAAGGCAAATGCCGTAACTCTGAATGTCCCTGATTACTCCTCCTTTCCCTGTAACTCTTATTGTTTGAACATGCCACCATATGGCATGCTGGGATCAGCTGTCCTGGCTATGTCCCTTGTGTTCTCTGCCAACTTTTTATGCATCTCCAACCTCCTTGCTAGCAGAGGAGTGTGAGAAACTGAAAAGACTTTGACTCTGTGGCAATCTTTAAGGTCCCTTCCAACCCAAACCATTCTATGGTTTATGTTATCAATACAATTTTCATTACAAATCTGAAACAAAAAGTACCATTCAAGATACTATAAAGAAAATTAACTCTATCCCAGTAAAAACTAGTACAGTGGGAAAAGAAAGGCAATTCCCAAAATCACTTCAGATCTCAGAAGAGCTCTAATCAATTTCAGAAGTCATTGTCCTCCTCCATCAATTGTACAGGCAGCCAGGGGCAGCTCAGTTAAAATGAAGTGGAATGGAAAAATTCGCTGCTCCCCTAACTCTCTGCGGTTAGGGGTGTTTTAAGAATGACATGGCATTAAGCAGACAGTAGAGGGTACTGAAGAGATAGTTTATGTATAGAAATGAAAATCAAACATACAGGAACTTGTCTGATAGTTGGTGTAGAAATACTGAGAATACAGAGTATAGAGCAAAAGAATGGTAGTTTCTGTCCTGTTGTGCTGGGATTCCAGCCCTTTCTGACATAAAATAAGAGTGTAACAGAAGGTGACCTTGTGGTCCTTCTCTGATCACAGTTTGCCCAGTAAGGTAGTGTTTTTACTCCTGAATTCTTCAGGCAAGGTTGTAGCATGTAAACCGAGATGCATCAACTCATACCTGCTGCTGAGTGGAGCAGGCACACCCTCTGCTCTACTATATCCATCATTTTGCTTAATCATTGTTTCTGGCAGGGTGCTCAAAGTAGAGAGTGGCATGTGAGCACTTCCTGCATCATCTGAAAACAAAGCACCTGTGTTTTCTCAGATTAGCCATTAAAAAAGTTTAAGCTAATCCTGCTGCTCCCCTCGGAAACATCTGGTGTCAATTTAGACTGTCAAAACGGGTAATTCCCTCTGGAAGGGAGGAGTGACAAGGAGCAGCAACAGATACTCTGTAAGGTGATGTCCATCCATTCTTTAATATTTCTTGCTGCATGTAACAACAGGCTATAATAAGTAGGAGATTAAGGGGATGTTCTTGGCTGTGCTGCAGGCTCTTATTGCCTGTTTCTGGAATTCTCAATCTGTGACAAGAGAGGATTAGAAGTAAAGTTTCATTCATTAATATTTTAAAACTATTTTAAAATCTTTCATGGAAGCACAGGAGAAAAATACAGTGATACTATTATAGCTTACAAGTAAAGAGAAACCTGTCATTGTAAGACATTGCACTATCTCAAGTATGGCTACTAATTCACATTAGATTACATCTGTGTGGGCAGGAGCAGATAGATTCGTGTGCCTTCCCCTCCTACTCTAAACAGACTGAACACAAAGCTAGCTTTGGCTGAGACATGCTTAGTGCCCTATTAAGTTTATCACATCCTTTCTGCTAAAGTTCTCTAAAGCACAGTTCTGTGCTGATGCAGCAATGTAGTCTTGCATCTGACTGGATATAGTTTCATGGTGTAGGACCTCTGGCACCAGTACCTGTTTGAACAGTCCCTGCTCCCCTTTGTCTCGCATTCTTGCTCCCACACTTCTCTGCCCTACCCTAGCACTTGAGTTGACAACTGTTTTTGTAGCTGTCCTGGGGATTGGATCAGTAACCTGATCTGGATTTAAAACACATTCCACCTCTTTTTTATTTTGTTACTTTTTTCAGCATTATTGGCTGGACACTCATTATAGTATGAGGGTGGAAAGTAATGCCAACAAGGAGGCAGAATGTAGATTTCTTGAGCAGTGTGTATTGTTATGAACATCCTTAACCTCTTAACTTACTGCCCATCAATATGGCATGAGCCGTGTGGGCTTGTCTACACCCATCAGTTTTTGCATTCTCTGAGTTACGTGGATATCTGGCATACTTTTTAATTTCCAGAGCATGAATGTTTTCTATCTAAACCTGCTGCAGATCAAGTTTTATTATGTGAAATACTGAGTGGAGAGCACATAGACCCAAGAGGGCCAACTGGTGTTTAAAATCGGGTCCCCCCCAAAAAGATTAAGCTGACCACAAGGCTGAGGGGGGGAAAGAAGTGTAGCTATGAGCCCTAATTAAGTTTTGAGATTTGAAGACACTTCAGGTCTTTCAAAGCAAATAAGATAGTAATAGTGCATGAAAGACAGGCAAAGTCGGGTAAGAATTCTGGAAAATGAATGTAGAACCCAAAGACAAAAACAGAAAAACTAGCCATTCATTTATAAAATTGTTATCGCACTGACAAAGCATAAACATGTGATGGGTAAGAGGTCTCCCATAACATTTGTTAATTCCATAGGTTCAAATGACAGCTTCTGTTGCATATTAGTGCAAATTAGTGTGTATCTCAAGTCCTGGGGCCACCAGCTGTTTTGTTCTGTGAAAGTTGTCCCTGGATTCAGGCAACTTCAAAGTAGCAAAGTGAGTTCAGTTCCTTCTGGCACCTCATTTGACATTCCATGTTAGACTGAGGAAATTCTTTCTGTTCCCTCCCCAGGAGAACATCAGTGGGCCCACAGGCAGCCACAGCTGCTCTACTTCTTGTGTGGGGCTGGAGGTGGCTTTCAGGCAAGAGAGCAGCTGGTGCCTTCCATGCCCCACTGCTCATTTGGTGTGACTGGAGAGACAGCCTGCAGCTCCCCTCTATCATCCTCCTACCCCCTTCCCTTCTAGTGCTGGACTCTCCTTAGAGTCCACTGTGTTCTTTCAAGTTTGCAGACTGATTTCATGTTATCAACACACTTAAGTGTTTTGGTGGTATATTTTTTATAGTTGAAAAACTGAAGTGGTTTTGCTATTAGTATTACAGACAACGTAGGAGTGCTGGATTCTGATTGGCTGGAGGGATGCCCCTGTATCTGTGAGAAGGGTTGAAAAAAATATATTGCTAGCACCCAGTAGACTCTAGCAGTCTTGAAACAAGTTAAAAACCCAAAAGTCATAGAATCACCTCCCTCAACTCCCTGGTCATGCTTCTCTTGATGCAGCCCAGGATACAGTTGGCCTTCTGGGCTACAAACGCTCATTGCCGACTCATGTTGAGTCTTTCATCAACCAGCACTCCCAAATCCTTCTCCTCAGGGCTGCTTTCAAGCCATTCTCCAATCAACCTGTATCTATGCTTGGGATTGCTCCCACCCAGGTGCAGGGCCTTGCACTTGGCTTTGTTGAACTTCATGAGGTTGGCATGGGCCCACCTCTTATGCCTGCCCAGGTCCCTCTGGATAGCACTGCTTCCCTCTAGCACGTCAGCTGCACCATTCAGCGTAGTGTCAGCAAACTTGCTGAGGATGCACTCAATCCTGCTGTTGTGAAAAAAAGAGGTTAAAATCTCACTTTATATTAAAGATATATAAACGTGAATAGACATCAGTGTTGTAAGACATCTAAAGCTTCATAGTCATGTTTCAAAACTGCTCGGCAGGAAGCCATGTATCTTAGCCTCTGAAGGTGCTGTGTCCATTGAGCTGTTCTTCATATCTGGCCTGTGCTGGTACCAGGGGATAGAATTTTCAAAAGGGCCAAAACAATATTGGTGGACTTGTGGATATCATTTTATTTATTTATTAAAGAGGTAATCTGGGTTGTAGATTTCTAAGTCGTTCAAAAATTTCTGTCTCCCTGACAAATTCTTGTTTTCTACTTCCAATTGCTAGTATTCTGTAGTTTCTTACAATTTGGTGTAAAAGCATTTTTTTTTCCCAGTTCTTTCATATGTGAAAACGGCAAGTCTGATAATATTTAAGCTTTAAATATGTATTTCCCCTTAGGCAATATCTATAGAAGTCAATCTGAAAGGTAACTTTCTGAGATAGTTGCAAATAGCTGGAGAACAGGCTTATAGCAGGGAAGAGATAAAGGGACCATAACCTCAGTAATCTTCAGTCCTACTGCCAGGGTAGCAGAAACCTGAGTCTGTTGAAAAATGAACCCAGGTGAACTCTGTGTAGGCAATAAATTATGGTGGAAATATAGTTATTTGATTCATGTGTTTAGGAGAAAAAAAAAAAAGCATTTAAAAATATGATTCTATCTTTTTCCACCTTAGAAATTGTTGATGGCAACGTGAAAATGACACTGGGTATGATCTGGACCATCATCCTTCGCTTTGCTATTCAAGATATTTCAGTGGAAGGTAAGTGTAATGCTACTATGTTAAACAGGAAATGTATTTTAAAATATTATTAAATAGATTGTATACAAGTGAGATGAATGTTTTAAGAATGAATTATTTTTTCACAGAAAGTGGTATGTCTACCTTGTGACAAAATACATTTCTGGAGGGAAGAATTAATTACTAAGATGGAGAAGTTCTGGGCATGTCTCTCAATTGTAAGAGAGATAGAAACAAGCCTACGTTCATGAGTTTCAGTGGCCCGAATCTGTGCTGTACTCTGTGTGGCTATCCTATTTCCAAAATGCTTTTCTAGACCTGTACATTTCTATCCTTTTTTTGCAAATATATCTGATTATATCTTTGTCATGTTTTTTCTTCTCTGCTTCAGGTTTTTTTCTTAACTTTCACTTCGTAGCTGTCCCTAAAAAGTGCATTGTTGTTACAGTATTCTTTAAAACAAGTCTAGCCCATAAAAAGTCCAGATTTCTAGAAACTAATCTCAGTTTTCAACAGAAGGCGTGCCAATTCTAGGTTAGCATGCTGTCCTGCCTATAAGTTGTCGATTGTTAACTGCAGACCTAGAAGTCTCATTGACTCAGATGCCTACAGCGTACAAATAATGAAGATAATTTATTTAGAATTTATTCTTTTGCATAAGCAAATGGACTGAGAGCACAAGCATATTTCATGTAGGCACAAACTGGATCTGTTATGCTTAATTCTATTACATTTGTATTCAGTGTTTTTCTCCAAGTATATGTTCTGCTGTCCAATTAATGTAGTTTCTTAAACTCCTAATATTCCAGAAATATTATGCAGGCTAGGACTCTGAGTTGTTCCAGTTGAGCTGATGTCTCTGTCCTAATGGAGCATCTTTAGTCCATTTGCATGACAGTCTCTTAGGATTAAATGTTAGTTTATGCTAACCAATTCTTGATGAACGTCCACCTTTAAGATGAGCAGAAAAGAATTACTTGAGCTCTTTTTACATCTTCTTACACTCTGGTGTCTGTTACAGAGACCTCTGCCAAAGAAGGGCTGCTGCTGTGGTGTCAAAGAAAAACTGCTCCTTACAGAAATGTCAACATTCAGAACTTCCATCTTAGGTAAATTTTCATTATTTCAAGAGGTTAGAAGCAGTCTTACATATATTAGGTCAGTTTTTTTTCCCCACAATTGTGTAGGCATATTTTACAGCAGAATTTCACTCTTCACTGTTAACCTGGGCTTTTCTTCAAATTCTTATGATTTGTGTTCAGAGTCTTACTTTGGTTAGCCTTCTGTGTTATTTACCCTGGTTTACGTTTATTAATATATACTCTGGTTATGTTTATTTAAAAAAAAAAGTCCCTACTCCACACAGAACAAACATAAAATACTATTAGACCTTGTATATGGGAATATCTAAGTACCACTGCATAATGATTTAACAAATGATTACTTTCAAGTCAGATGCCACTGCTAGGTATAGACTGGTCTTGGCAGAAAATACCAATGTGTTGAGCACACAGATATTTCATTTTGATAAATTCATTATTTTTTAAAATAACAATAAATAAGGAGCCAAAAAAAGTTGGTAATTACCCAGTAGTAGCACTTCAAATATGTTCATTTTCATCATCAGGATCATTATGTACACTGCAAAAGCTCTGGCCTGTGGTTCTGCACGTTTAGTAAGACCTGTAAAGGGATCTCCAGACCATTCATAGGCTACTTGCTTTTGGGATTTCACTCAGCTGGTTCCTGTAGCTGTGTTGGTGATCCACCTAATAAAAAGATGTGATTTGCCATTTGCACTATTTAACCATGGGATTTTACATTCCCTGAAACCTCTGGAGTACTTACAAAGGCTCTGTATCACAATGATTTGTGTTTTTAGAATTCATTCTTCTTGTGAAGCTCCAAGAGCACATATACTGCAAGAGAAGATACAGTTCACAAGTGCATCCACAGATAAAAGAATTTGATGTACAGTCCTTATATTGCCTTGAGCAATCTCAAATTTGTAATGTGTTATTTTCCTTGAAAGGGTAGCAGTATATTTTAGTAAAGCTTTATGTGGATGCAGGGAGTAGTATTAATTACAGTATTAGAATCCTAGTGTTTATCTATACATATGCTCGTTCTGACACATGGTATGGGGAAATCATGTCCAACAGAAGTACCTTGACTGATATTTGTGTTTTTTTTTCTCTTATACAACTGCTATACAGCAGCAGTGTTTTTTGCTGTCCAGACCATTTTAGTCTATGCCTTTTGGAAAATTCTTGTTATTTTGATACTCCTTTTGATTCAGTTTTAGCTTCTGAATGATTTTATGTTATACAGTGTACGTGCATTCTGCTTAGTTATATTACATTTTATTCAATATGGTTATATTATTTAAATGATTCATCTAGACTTCTCAATGACAGGTATCTGACAGTCTTTACCTTTAGTCTTTACCTTTAGTATCAGAGTTACTACACAGCATACAAACTCAAGCCCACAGTCCCAGTGATCTGTTTTCTTAAAGTATCTTTCAGAGTAATTGCTTCTAGCTGAAAGGAACCTCTCATAATCTTTCCACAGATGTTATTCACAGCTCTATTCATTTCCTCTTCTTTCCTTGAAAGGTAGTGGACATGAAGTCACAATGAAGTGTCAGACCTCAGGCCTGACCTGTCATGTCTGTAAAACGTTTTAAATAAACTAAGATGATTTTTTTACTCCATACTTTTTAGGAGCACACCATAGTTGTGTCATTAAAATTATCTGAAATAACTGACATAGAAAAAGTCAATTACTTGAGCAAATTCAAGTAAATTGAAGGTTTGTTCCCCTCTAATTCTTGCACACACATGCTGTGAGTGTAATGGGTGACTGTGCACTTTCTTGAATGTATACTTTGAGCTATCCTGGAAAGTTGCTTAATTTAAGCAATTAAAATCAGGGTCTGTTGTACATGATGTATACTGCCTAGAAAGTATTATGGAATCCCTAAGTGTGTATAGACAACAGAATAAATTATGCGCTATAGGGGAAAGTGTACAGTGACAAAAGCTCAGAAGAATGGGAGTTGACAGAACATAATTGTCAGGATTTAACAGGGGGGTTCCTGCTTGATTTTAAGCCTTGAGCAAGGATGAAACTGTAAAGTGCTATGACTTTATTCATTACTTTTTTTCCATTCTATTTTTTTTTTCTGTTGCAAAGCTGGAAAGATGGCCTTGGATTATGTGCACTTATCCACAGACACCGACCTGATCTTATTGACTACTCCAAGCTAAATAAGGTCAACAGTCTGGATGGTAGAGCATGTTGTCCTGCAGTGATTTGGCTCACTTCTGGTTTGCTCGCTATGTTTTCTAAATGACAAGCTGAGGAGTGCATACTAATTCTAACTAATTTTCTATGCTCACTCCAAAAAATATTATTTGGAGGAAAGGAGGCCATGACAGTCCCTTGATCTTTCTTTCTTTTCCATTTCAATGACTTCAGTATTAATTGCAGAAAATCCATTTCTCAGCAGCCAGGCAGTTTGTCTTTTATGGCATGCTGTAAGGATGTTTAATCAAATACACTGGAATTCTCAATTCACATTTGATGCATAGTACAGACCATTCTGCTATGTATCCACTGTAAATAACTGTAGATTGCAGAGCAGTAAACAAGGACAAGATAATTAATTGTAATATTGATTAGAACAAACTCTACCCTAGGAATATACAATTGTTAGGATTACATAGAAAATATCCACCAGTTCTTACTTAATATTTCATTATACTTCTAACTACCCTTCCAGAAAGTGCAAAAGAGATAGATACCGTAACTTATTTAGGTAGCATCATATGGGGATTACAGACCCATTTTGTTCTGTGGAAAAATGCATTTGTTCTAAAAGACACAAGCTACTTTGGTTTAAGAGTGAGCAATGAAAATCAAATAATCAGCTTGGAATGTCTGGGTCATTTCTGGGTATTCTTAAGAATAAAAAATGAAAAGACTGCGGCATGCTGATGTTTCATGTTAGATCTCAATCAATTCATATGGTTTTCTTCCTCCAAAATGAACATATTTTGAATTCTTTTGTAAATAACAGTGAAACAGAAAACTTAATCATGGATTTAATTTGTTGAGTGCCACTTCTAATTGGTGAGAGAAATTGGTAAATCATAGATAATATTTTTCATTCTGTGCCCCTCTATGATAGATTCATTGTACTAGTGGAATCTGCTCTTATGAGAAAGCTTTTTGTGAGGAAAAAGATGACAGAAAGAAGACAATTTGAAAACTTTGTCTGGTTTATTATATGTTAAATTTATGCCAGGACTCTCAAATTTTAGTGAAAATGAAATTAACTTAAACACACAGTGTTTAATTTAGGTAGTTGTTAAGACAACTGCAGACCTGAACAAAAGGACAGACAATAAACTGTCAGTACTGGATTATTCTCTAATTCTATGTACGTACTTTCGTGTGGATGGACAGATGCATGGAATAGCTAAGCTACCTGTCTCTATATGTGTGCTTAAGCATGGCACAAACAAGTTATTCTGATTGAGTTTGTGCTAAGAAAAATGGAACGCAGTACAAAAAACTTCTTGGTAAAACCTGTCTACATATGAGTGCCAAGAAAAGGGAATAGCACATAAGGAGATCTGCTTCAGCATTACTATTTCCCTTTTAGAGGCTTCCAAAATAAGAACAGGTCAGGTTTCAAATTGAGGCTGAGCTGTGGCACGTAAAGCACATGCAGAAAAATCCTAAAATAGATCTTGCTTTTCTGACCTGGCTGCATTCATTTTGGTTACATTAACAGCTGTCTTGGTGCCCTGTTTCTTGGTTTCTTATCTCTTGCATGCTGTCTTTTATTTTTCTCACCAATGTGCTTTGTGTGAATTTATAGCTGGAAAGATGGCCTTGCTTTCAACGCCCTTATTCATAGACACAGGCCCGATCTTCTTGACTATGACAAGTTAGATAAGGTATTTCTCTAGTTGTAGCAGAGACTTTTAGTTACTGTGGCTTATAGTTTTGTTTAAAAGTATGGGTGATTGGGATCTCCAGAATCTGCTGATATTAAATAAAATTATTTCTTTACGGAGCAGCATTTACTTACGGGCGTAGTACCAGGCACGCTAGGAGGTGCCCATCACCCATCCATAAGCAAAGTGTCTTAAGTCAGTAGGTCTCAGATGTAGTGTCTTCCTTCCGATTTAATTTCAGTAAGAGGTTTTGTATACACGTTTAGTAAATGTTGTATTATACATACATAGTGTCTGATGTAACAGCAGAAATAAGTTAATGGATTTAAAATATTGTCCAGATTTCTTCTTACATCAGTGGTGCTCAAAACTGCTAAATGATGATGAAGTGAGAACTTACGATTAGAGACTTTGTGTTCCATTATAACCAAATTGTTAGGGCGTTATTACTTACGATACCTGGCGTATATATGTGAAATCTAAGTATTCACTCCCATTTCATTATAACTAATCTAAATAAAATCATTTCAAAGTAACAAAAGAAGCGTGTTTGAGTCTAGATCCTTTTACAGGGAGTGTTTGTATTCAAACAGAAGCCCTGTAAGTTCACTGCAGCAAACTTGTTAACTTTTTTCCAGTCCCCTCTAGCTTTTCCAATTTTGTTTCTCTGCCCTGTCTTTCTAAACTATCTCTGTAGACGCTGACATTGTTCATAGTAGCTGTGATCATTTAGCAGTTTTTGAATACTTGAAAATAATAATAACATTAAAGTCATGAATTGCCATTTCACATAGGATATTTTTGCTCCAAGCTGATATTAGAAGCCTGACTTAAGAGCATCCCTCATCTGACATGGTCTTCTGTTGTCAGCAATTGTTGTCTGTAGCGTAAGAAACAAAATGTGTGCTGTTTGACTGAATTCTCCTCACTGCTTCCTTTCTTTTTCCTTCAAAAAACAAAATCAAAATCTCTGAACAAGAGAAAACTCTTGATTTTCAACAGCTCTCAAATTCAGCTTACACACGTTAGTTTCAAATTTGGTTATCCAAGTCAAAACTAGGAGATTTTGCTTCTTTTGGGTAGCTGTTCTGTTTGTGGTTCCCTTTTTCCATGCATATGCTGGACCAGCAGAGAAATTTTTATCTCAATAGATTTTTTTTTATCACTAATACAATGTTTACTAGGTGTCAAGGTGTGATGAACTAATTTTGTGATGAACAGTCTGGTATACCCTACTGGACCAGAGACCTTGACTGTATGTTTTACTGCAGTGCTTCATTCAGAATTAGCTCTTTATGAGTATGCATATATTATCTACATTTCCCTTCAAAATGTATTGGAATGTATATAGGATTAGAGAGTTCTAGTATCTTATTAATGTTTACCTTTGAAAGAATAGTAATAGATAGATCAAAGGGCCATATACCCATACTCTGCCTTTTGTAGAACAGTAGCTGTGATTCTAATTTACAATTGGGAAAAACAGAGTAAGTTTTAGTGCACCACTGCAGTACACTTGCTTCAAAGAAAAACCTGTATTTTTGACTTGTTGTGTTTTTTTTTCATGTAGGATGACCCCATAGGAAATATCAACCTTGCCATGGAAATTGCTGAAAAACATTTGGATATCCCTAAGATGCTGGATGCAGAAGGTGAGATCTATAGTGAAGTTTGCATTACTCATAAGTAAGAGTTCGTAAAACTTCTGTTGTTTTATATCTAGCAAATTTTCAACATTCTTTCCACATAAATGGTCATAAAGAAACTTTTCTGCTTTGCTTTCAAAGTCTTTTCCTTCTTGTTCTGCACATATTGGATAGTTCCACTCACTTTTTCATCATGCCTTATTCTTTTGCTGTTGTTTGCACTTATTATAGCACTTTGGACCCCAGGTTCAGCATGTGGCTCCACTGACAAATGAGGTTCAAATATAGAATGAAAAGATAGTCCTTGCCTATAAGCAAGTATAATCTATGATTAATGAAGATAATACAACTGTTAACAGTTTAAAGCATGTTTACATTTCTAAATGAGAAGACCAGAAAGAAATAGAAATACCTTTCAAAATACACTGCTGGTAATGTCACTTCTGTGAAAGAGCTTGATTGAGGCAAGCTTGTTTTCTTCACATTTAGAATCATAGAATGGTTTGGGTTGGAAGGGATCTTTATGATCATCCAGTTCCCAACCTCCTAGTATAGGCAGAGACCTCTCTCTAGACCAAGTTGATCAAAACCCCATCCAGCCTGGCTTTGAATGCTTCCAGGAAAGGAGCATCCACAAACCTCTCTGGGCAACCCATTCCAGTGTCTCACAACCCTCACAGTAAAGAATTTCTTCCTAATATCTAGTGTAAATCTACTCTCTTCCAGTTTAAAACCATTTCCTCTCATCCTGTTGCTTCCTGCCCTTATAAAAAGTCCCTCCCCAGCTTTCCTGTAGGTACTGGAAGGCTACTTAGGTCTCCTTGGAGCCTTCTCCAGGCTGAAGAGCCCCAGCTCTCTCAGCCTGCCTTGCAGGGGAGGTGCTCCAGCCCTCTGATCATTTTTGTGGCCCTCCTCTGGACCCGCTGCAACAGCTCCATGTCCTCCGTGTGCTGGGGGCCCCAGACCTGGATGAGTACTCCAGGTGGGGTCTCACTCTTGTCTTGATGCAGCCCAGTATACAGTTGGCCTTCTGGGCTGCAAGTGCACACTTGCAGCTCATGTTGAGTCTTTAATCAACCAGCACTCCCAAATCCTTCTCCTCAGGGCTGCTCTCAAGCCATTCTCCACCAACCTGTATCTGTGCTTGGGATTGCCCCCACCCAGACGCAGGACCTTACACTTGGCTTTGTTGAACTTCATGAGGTTGGCATGGGCCCACCTCTTATGCCTGTCCAGGTCCCTCTGGGTAGCATTGCTTCCCTCTAGCGTGTCAGTTGCACCATTCAGCTTAGTGTCATCTGCAAACTTGCTGAGGGTGCACTCGATCCCACTGTCTGTGTCACCTACTAAGATGTTAAATAACACTGGTCCCAGCACCTCAGGAATGCCACTCGTCACCGATCTCCAACTTGGACATTGTGCCATTGACCACAGCTCTCTGAGTGCGACCATCCAGCTAATTCCTTATCCAGTGAGTGGTCCATCCATCAAGTCTGTTTTTGGACTTGACCTTTGGACATTTATTTAAATATAAACTTTTTGCAGGAATCAATTTTAATGAATAGCTTCATTATTTGTTTTCTCCAATAATCTTTCAATCTGCCTACAAATAACAAGAAGATAACATATTAATGTTTCCTGAATTTTTTCAAGATAACCAGCCTTTTTTACTCCTGGCAAAAAATAGTGCTACAATACTGGAATTTGCTTACACTAGTTCAAAGCATTCTTCTCTAAGAGACTGCTTCTGGTGACTTGACAGTAGAGTGGTGATAACATGGCAATTATGCAACACACACAAACTCATCTTGTTCGTTTCCCTTAAAGTCTTTGGCAGGAAAGTTAGGCCAATGCAGGATGAGTTTGAAATCCCAGTTTGTACCATCATAATTGAATATTTTTCTTACTTTCACCTGCACAATTTGTTTTAATTATTTGATTGCAGTTCTCCTTTGAAGCTCTACTTAATTATTTTATTCTGAAACACTGTGCAAAGAATAAATGGACATGATACCTCCTTACTATTGAACATCTACAGTCATTCTCCTTTCACTCATTTTTCTCTTGACGTTAGATACAGGAAAAATTCCTGCCCTTCTTTTCCCCACCCCATCAGAGTTCTTATATATTCTAGCCCTTTGTATTATTCTTGATAGTTATGTGGGGGGGGAATGAAATCATGCTTCTTCTAGCACACTGATGAGTATATGTCATCAATTTTTACTCTTGTATTTTCAATGGAAATGTGTTTTCTTCTGAACCATGTGACAGTGATTTAAACTAGTAAATAGATTGGTCCTGAAATTAGAAAATCTCTTGTTATTATTAAAATTGTCATTTCATGTATGGGTCTTGACATACTATCTTCTCACTTTTACAGTGGCAGAAATCTGCAGTTTGCATAAGCATCATTCATCATTTAACCATAATTGTTGTAAAACCACCTTTTTCTGCCTTTGTCTGTCAAGTAATCAAAAATGTCATTTTTTACTAAAGCATTCATGCCTCAGTCACACCCTCTCTATGCTTTTAATCTTCCCTGCTCTAATAGGGATAAAGCTATCAGTCAACCAAGCCAAACTCTTATGTGATTTATACTGTTAACAAAAGAGACAGACTGGCTCAGGAATAGCAAAATGTTTACTATCCAAGCTTTTCTTAGCACAAAATGTATTTCTGAACTGCAAGAGTTCTGCAGGTTTCCAGTACGCATCAGTACTTTGTCAGTCACAAGGATCCTTTGTTAATATAGCATATACTCTTACTTTGTGACTGTTGATGGCTGTATTTCTTGTAGTAGAATTACTGTATTGATTTAGATGAAGTTGCTCTGGAGTGGCAGGAAACTGAATCCAGTAGATCTATGAGCCATGTTATCTGCTCTAGAAGTTTCCCCGAAACAGATACTAGCAGTGCCTTTCTGAATAGTCTCCATCTTCAGATGCTACACCATTTCAAAGAGCCTAATATATTTTCCGTTTTTGATTCCTAAAGCTTAGGTATCTTCACAATGAAATCAGTAAACTGAGTCAGGATGAAGGATGATATTTTTCATCCTTGTATCACTGAGCTGGCATCATCAGCATAATCTAATGGAAGTACCTCATAAGAATTTCTGAGCAGTAAACCCTTTTCTCTCTACACAGATGTAGTAAACACTGCCAGACCTGATGAAAGAACCATTATGACTTATGTTTCCTGTTACTACCATGCATTTGCTGGTGCTCAGAAGGTGAGGTTGTAGATAGATCAGATCTCACCCTCAACCTTCTTTGTCATTTCTTTCAGCAATTTTTGTTTTCCCTCTTTTGATCTTTCCCTCACTAGTTCTTAGGACAGCATCTTAGATCCGAGCTCATTTCCTGTTGCCTGCTTTTCTCTGTGAGACATTGTCTCTGTAGAGTCAGTAGTAGTCTATCCATTTGTTCTGTAGATAGAAACTTTCCTTTCATCTTCCTGTATATTTACTGATAATATCCAGTAGGTTTTTGGCATCTGATCACCAGACTTGGTAGGACATTATTCAGTACCCTTTGATTGAACTTTTGTGCTTTGATTAGAAGCACTTTAAAATATTAGAAGAAAATAAACTCACAGTGATACTCACAGTGATAAAGCTAGTCCAATAGCAGAATTTCATCTTTTTTTGCCTGCTGGATATTATTCTTGTTGCATATGTCAAAATCTTCATAACAGATGCTCAGAAAATGAATCCTTTTCTTATGCTTTCAGGATTGTTTTTTAAAATATTAAATACTCAATGGTAAGTACAATCGGCAACATAAAACATCGCTACTATACAAAACAGAGAAATATACAGACATCTCAGAAGAGCTCTGAAATCATGTTCTAATGAGAAGAAGTACAAGTAGAAAAGGCAAGGCAATTCAGAGAGTTGGATATATTTTAGGCATTAGTAATATAAGAAGTACTGATACATAATGTTAAAATTAAAACTGATCCATATGTAGCTTCCAGAGGAGATCTCCCCAGATCAAAGTCTAGCTTGTCTTTTCTCTGTGTTAGTTGATGAGATGTTCATGCCAATTATTATGCAGATAGTCTTTTAAAAATTAAGGTACTTTCCTCTGTGACAATACTGCAAGATCAAAAATTCCACATTTTTGGTAAGAATTTGTGTTGAATTTCTAGATTATGGGTTTTTTTTGTCTACGCTCATTTATTTCAGCTTTGTATATTTTCCAGAGTACATCTATGTACTCTATGTTCAAGAAAACATTGACAACTATGTTGTGCTTTTATTTATTCTTCCTATCTTCTACTCCTTGTACCTTTTTTTTGTTTTTTGTTTTCATTTCTCCCCCACAATATAGATATTGTGAACACTCCCAAACCTGATGAGAGAGCTATCATGACATATGTGTCCTGCTTCTACCATGCTTTTGCTGGAGCAGAGCAGGTATTAATTGATTGTTCCTTCAGGTTGCTGTGTTTTTGCTTGTTTCACTTTTCCGCTGGTTTATATTTATAACAAAACAAAAAACACCCCCCCCTCAAAAGCCCCAAACTCACTAATTTTGTATTTTGTTGTTTTAATTAACAATTGCAAGTATTACTTGAGGGCTAATACTTGTTTTTAACCAACTTTGAATGGGTTTTAAATGTTGTGTAGCAAGTCAAACTGTTTTATTCTAATATATATTTGCGATTATAATGTTGAGTGTCTTTGTTCAGAGATTGTAAAGACTGTTTCAGAAAAACTATTTGAAGATACTGTGAAATGGAATTGTTTGTTGCTACATCAACATCTTATGCTTTTGCTGCACAAAAGCACATTTGACTTTTGGAGACAGAGTATTCTGGACTGACCTACTCATGCTAAGTAGTAATTTAGGGCTGCCTGGAGATGTGGAGAGGCACGGAAGTTGTCCACAGCAGTATTTGCACCTGGCTCCTACTGAAGCCAGTAGAATTGTTTGTAGACCAAAGTGCTGGTATAAGAAACAAGAATATCAACAGAAGATCTATCATACGGGATGGTATTACAACAAATGTTGCATTTCCGACTGCTCTTTTCTTACATTTCTAGACTACAAATGGACACAATCCAACTTATGTAGAGGAAAAAAAATGCCTTAAAGTAGTTGATATTTTTCCTCCTTTCTCTGAGCTGAATTTCCCTTTCTATCTGGTAGGCCTCCTGCGCCATATTGTAGCACAGCTATGCTGTTGTGCACTCTTCCATCTGGGTGTGCAGGTTTTGCTATTAATAGAAAAGAAAGCTTCCAAATACTATTTTTAGTTGACTGAATATACTTCAGCTTCACATTTGCATGAAAGTATAAATTTGTGATGAGGAACTATTAATGTCAATTTTAAATATGGAAGAGCTACAGTGCTTTCAGAAATAAATTTGGCAGGAGTCTAGAAAAGATTTGTTGTCAGTAGTTAAGCTGTATCTGTTTTCAAGGATGTATGTGCATGTGGGTCCCCTGAATTGTATCCAGTGTTTCCTGTGTAGCTAACAAACATAATACCTTTCTAGCATGCTTTAAAAAATTAACCTAATAAGGTAACTTTAAGAGTGCCCTAAGTTGCTTTTGAAAGTAAAGTGTTTATTAAACAACTATAATGACCATGTGAAATAACCCCTTGTATAGTAAAGCTTCATTGTATGACTCAGTGACTTCTGTGCCAATCTATGCCTCATTTAAGACCACCAGAGTCTGTGAGTACAGAAGGAGGGTAACCTAGAAGCATAAATCAACAACTATAAAGCAACGTGATTTTTATTTGCAGCTGCCACATTCTCTTTCTTTCTCCAAGCCTGTACCTTTCTCAGAATGTTTACAAGTATGTCCTGTTTATTTGCTCTATTTTATAGGCTGAGACTGCAGCAAACCGGATCTGTAAGGTGCTTGCTGTGAATCAAGAAAATGAGAGGTTGATGGAAGAGTATGAGAGACTTGCAAGTGAGGTAAAGACAGCCTTTTTTGTAACATGGTGATAATTATGTTCCTGAAATACCAAAAGCTGAAAGATTCACGCACTGTCTGCAAGACGGAAAGTGAAAATATCATGAAGGTGAATCTCACAGTTGAAGGGTTCAAAGTTCAGTATCCCCAAAATGTCAAATATTAGGTCATTTCTTTGCCACAGATTTCCTGTGTGACCTCCAGCAAGTCATTCAGTCTTGTTTCTTTGTGCCAAAAAGGGTGTTTTGGGGACTGTTGTCAGGCTGCTTTAGAGCTAAGCTTGATGTCTCTGTAACCTCCAATGATAGCTCTTTCTTCACACATGGAATGTACAGGATTCTTTTACTCCAAGCATGCCCATTGACTTTATGTACTGCAAGCTGCACCTGGACAGGGTCTCAGGGTGTTCACAAAACACCTGTGAACACAGGCAGCCAGTGAATGATCAAGGCATGCTGCTTGCATTGTTTCTGATTATTACTGTAAGATTGCTTTTTTTTCAAAACACACGTAATATAAATTTTCTTCACGAAGTATGTACTGCAGACTTGATGAATCAGCTCCTCTTGTCTTTTGTTGGTATATGGCAAATTTATTATGTCAGGACTGCAGATATGTAATGCACAAGTGAGAGCTCCTTTATCTTTATAATGCACAACCTCCAAAAACATACAGAGATGATAGACACAAAGAGAATAGTGCTGGATCGGTACTAAAGACTTCTGCGTAAAAATATTTACATGTCTTGAGTTGCTTGACTGATGTTCATTCTGATTTATGAACTATGACTGCTTGAGACATCTATACCAATACTTTTGAAAGTGGCTAGTGATACTGGGTAACTTGTGTTTTAATTAACTGAAATCACCTTACACACGTCTGTGTTCATACCCTGAATGTCAGGGTATTTCCAGAAGTATCTAGAATATCTGAGAAAGTTAGGGTTTTTGTTCTGTTGAGAAAATGTTGTTCTTACTTGCCATTAGGGCCCTGACTCCAACTGAAGTTAACAATAGTAAGATGGAGCAAACATGATTGAAATTTATGCATTCAATATTATCTTTTTTTTGGTTGCTCTTCCATTGCCTTCATTTCAATTGTTTATGTTGATTTGAAAGCTTTTAGAATGGATTCGCAGGACAATTCCTTGGCTGGAAAACAGAACCCCGGAAAAAACAATGCAGGCCATGCAGAAGAAATTAGAGGATTTCAGGGACTACCGCCGCAAACACAAACCTCCCAAAGTTCAAGAGAAATGTCAGCTGGAGATCAATTTCAACACCCTGCAGACAAAACTGAGAATCAGCAATCGACCAGCTTTCATGCCGTCGGAGGGAAAAATGGTTTCAGTAAGTAAAGGAGGCATCAATATTCCATTCTCCTTTCTACCAACGTTCTCACAAAAATTTCAATATGAAAGACTGAATTACCATTTTGAGCCATCCTCAGAAACTCTGGTTTGCTGCGCTTTGTCAATATCAAACCACTCTCTTAAACATTTCCTTTCATTCTAAAATCTTTCTTTTCCTCGCTCTTTGGAAACTTTACTCAGTAGCAAACTGTCTTGAGACAGAGCTTTCTTTGGGCATGTTAGTTTACTTAACTACTTTTTTTTTTTACTTAAGCAAAACTTTTCAGTGACATTTTGCTCATCAGACACAGAAACAGCTGTGGCTCAAAAAAATGCTTCTGTTTTTTTTTTTCTGAAGATAATAATAGTCTTACTGTGGGTCAGA
>JAOWBP010001760.1:30603885-30625624 GCA_028571105.1 Tragopan temminckii | reverse complement strand
CTGGTTTGCTGCGCTTTGTCAATATCAAACCACTCTCTTAAACATTCCCTTTCATTCTAAAATCTTTCTTTCCCTCGCTCTTAGGAAACTTTACTCAGTAGCAAACTGTCTTGAGACAGAGCTTTCTTTGGGCATGTTAGTTTACTTAACTACTTTTTTTTTTTTACTTAAGCGAAACTTTTCACTGACATTTTGCTCATCAGACACAGAAACAGCTGTGGCTCAAAAAAATGCTTCTGTTTTTTTTTTTCTGAAGATAAAAATAGTCTTACTGTGGGTCGGAACATTTCTTGTGGAATAAAGCAAACCTGTACTTGTACTCTGTTTCAGCACTGTACTTTTGTTGCTTAGATTTTACAAACAGATGGTTGCATTACTTGCAAAGAGTGGCTGCCATGCAGCATACTTAGAAAATAAGGGTCTCTCACTTCAGTTTCCTCTCATGCCTTTGAGCTTCTAAGGAAAATCACAAAACTTTGTACACCACAGAAAATGAAATGAATTTGTATTCCAGATAAAATAAGGATCAAATCTTCTTGATACTAATTGTTTTGTTGTTGTCTGCTTCTGAGAGCACAGCACATTAATTCTGACAACAGACAACTACATCATAGAAGAACGTGTACTTGGAACATGAGAGGTAAAACTAATGTACCATGAAGACACTGAACAAACAGTTTTGCTTGAAAACCATTTGTGTAGCGGATTCTTTCATGATCCTGAACTCCCTTGGTTGGGATGCTTTGTCAGGTGCAGTTGTTTGGACTATCTGATTTCCAGAGCTGCCTGACAACTGACATTTTCTATGATTCTGGTATTTGGCAAAATCTGGACATCCTGACTTCTCTTTCTGGAGGAAAACTGTGAGCGAGTCAGAAATCTGCAAATTTGGATAAAAAAGAGATTATAGTTTAATTCACTCTTTCTCATGTATTCTCTTAACAGGATATTGCTGGCGCTTGGCAGAGACTTGAACAAGCTGAGAAGGGCTATGAAGAGTGGCTGCTGAATGAAATACGAAGACTGGAAAGACTTGAACACTTGGCTGAGAAATTTAGACAGAAGGCTTCCACTCACGAGCAGTGGGCATATGGTAAGCAGAGATGGCTTCTAACATTTTTCACATTTTAACCTTCAAGGTTGAACTGTCAGTGATGGATGTTTGCCAGTCAGGGGCACTCTAGAAATTAGCTTGGACAGCTTTAGAAAAGTAAAATGCTAACAGATAAAATTGGAGGTTCTCTTGCCTACAGTCATGGTCTTCATTTGTAGGCATGTTGCTAATGAAATATAACTGTGAAAATCATACTCTTTTCTAGTAAGGGAGTGAGTCAAACCTAATAAGACTATCCAAGAAATGAATAAAGGCTCATACTGGTAATGCATTCCTATGTATTTGTACACCAATGATCCAACCAGGAGTGCAGTGAGTACAGAAATTCAATTCTCCGTTTTAAACTCAAAAATAAACTGGGATCTGGCTGGCTAAATGTGGGATTATTAACAGCTCTTCTGATTGGTAATAATTTGGTCATCTTGATTTTTAATAGTTCACGTAAACTGCATAGTGGACTCTCGCTTTGCTCCATACCCTGGATTATACCCCATGTGTGGCTCTGTTTTTTTAAAGATAGACTAACCTTAGATGTAGTTGTAACAGCTACAGGACCATCTATTTTACAACACCAACATAATGCCATTCAGCATAGTGACACTATCATCCTTTTGTTTTTTTTGGCCCTGACAACCATTTTCCTGTTTCTGCCACACTTCTGGCTTTTTCCAGCTATGGTGTTTTCACACTGTGAAAGTTAAACTGAGGCTATTGAATAACACAGTTGCTGGAAGCGTGCATAACAGTAAAAAGTTACCAAACAGATACTAGAAAAGAAACTACAGTGTTTATCAGCCCTGTGAGCCTATTTTCTGGGGATGTTCTTCTTGTGTTGACATGGTATGGCTGCTATACAGGGAAAAATTCACGTAAGCTTGTACATAGCAAGTGAAACAATAGTCCCTTCTGGCTCTAGAATCTGCAGAGCTGTGTAATGTCATATGGTGAGTTGCAGTTGTACAGGCTGTCTGTATAGATTATTGTCCAACACAGGAGTTACTGAGGAGCAATATTTCAGTTTCTGATTTTGTTTTTGCTTCTCTTGCAGCTATGTTGGCATTTTCCACTTAAAATTCAGTAATTGATACAAAATTGAGCCGTGTGTCTCTAATCTAATTTTGGCAGGAAAGTGCTGAAATGAATAATGAATTGAAAAGCAGAACATGAAAAAGAGTAACAGTTCCTTAGTAGGAGTGAAGCTGAGCATAGCAGTGTGATTTCTGATTTTGTAAATCAGTAATGCACTCTAAAAGATTTGTCAGAATAGTTTAGATCCTTAGTTTTTTGCTAATATACCACTTTATGCCAGTTTCTCAAGCAATGCAATACTAGCTATTTTAGACACATCTTGTGCAAGAATCAAGGGACTACTGAGAGATCTTTAAAAATATTTTATTTTCCTAATTAATGTTGTTATGCTGACAAATTGCCACTCATCACATGTTCTTTTGACCATGCCTCAGCTAAAAGTTGTTGACTGAATTTACTATTGTTCTAACCAACAAATTAGTAAAAACAGACCAATTTAATTTCCTGTTTCAGGCAAAGAGCAGATCTTACTTCAGAAGGATTATGAATCTGCATCTCTGACAGAAGTCCGTGCCATGTTAAGGAAACATGAGGCTTTTGAGAGCGATTTGGCTGCTCACCAGGACAGGGTGGAACAGATCGCTGCCATTGCCCAGGAGCTGAAGTATGTTCCATTTAAAGGCTTGCAGCTGCTGACATTTAACTTTGCGATAAACTCTTTCCAATGAATTTGATAGTGTCATAGGTACCAACGTAAGAATTCCAGAGATAGCTTCATAAGTATATTATCTGAGCTGGTCACTGAGACCTTTCCCTCATCTCCCCTCTATTCCCAACCAAATATAGACATGCAACAGACCAAAAATATTTGAAAACAAGCATTTTCAAATTCAATTTGAAACTTATCTTTTCTTTCTACTAATGAGTCCATTGTGTGTTCATGGGAATGCTGATGGTGTCTGTTTCTTAGTTCGTATGGTCTGCTGAGAGGTACTGGTTATAAATTGTTAACTTAGAAAATAATAGCAGTTAGACAAATTACAGATCAAGCATCTTCAATTTAAAATCTGGTATTTTGCCACAAGTATATTGATTCTTTAAAAAGACTTGATATCCTTAAATTATCTTTTCTGTATTGGTATTGGGTCATGCAATGACATCTCTGAAGATTTAATTGTCTCTAGTATACTCCAAGGCAAGCAAACACACAACCTTTCCTCCTCAATCAGCATTCTATGTCCAGAGAACAAAGCTGAGAACAATTCTACAAAGTATTTAGCTATATTGACATCAACTAGGTAGTTCAGAGGTATGAAAAGCCAAGGCCCATGCCTGACAGACGCTTTATGGCAACGGAAGCCCTGAGTGTTGGTGCAGTTACTGTGGCTAGGCTCTGTCTTTATTGGTAAGTCTGCTTTTGTTTGTGGGAAAGCTGTCAATTCACATGGGCGAAGCTCAGTTTTGTCAGCAGAGCTCTGCCCACACTGGCAGGACTGTAGTGTTAGATAATGATGCCTCCGTTCTGGTGAAGTCATTCTCATGTGTGCACTAAGCTAAGGACATTTGATTTTATAATCTTCTGCAGTTAACTGCAGTGGTCTTGTACTGTAAATCAGTAGCACTACTCCTGATCTTAACATCTGGCACACAGTTAAATTCATTGCTCACCCACAGCACAAATCTGCAAAGTCAACAGGAACAAATGTGTGTTAGTGGTTGAAAGAGGAGCCAGCATCAAATTCCCAGACTCCTCCTTGTGGCTTCAAGCCTCCAAGTTTCAGTTTCTTGACTCCTTGAATAGACAAAACAGCTAGTACTCAGAAAGCAAAGCAAAAAACATATCCTTTTTTTTCGTTTGTTTTTTACTTTGTAAAGGACCTTAAATCATAAACATCTCCACATTCATTAACCATTAGAAAACGAAAGATCTATCTAAAAATGCTGCACTTACAGTAACTATATAATTAAAATGAATTTAGAGGAAAAATCCTACTTCTAAGAATTGGTTATATGAGGAAAAGAAAAGTACGGTGGGCAGAGTAAATACTGTTAGTATGTAGTTACTGTGTAAGAGTAATTAGTATGAAAGAAAGCTCAAAAATACAGAGAATGTAGATTTCACTGGTTATGTCAGCTTATGAAACACCTGACATATCCTGATCTGTGCTGTATAGTTATTTGTTCCTTTTATGCCAGCGAATGTTTCTGAAATACCTAATCATTGTTAATTAAGCATTAGCTTTGCAAGTGATAAAAACTTTGTGAATGTAGTATACGTAGCACAGCATCTACTTACCAGCATTTGGAACCCTGTGTCCTTTACCTTTGCTGAGGCCAGTGAACACTGTATCCTGTCTATTTTAGGGTTGTCTCTTCTCAGTTGTTTCAGTCATTTGCTGTATGAAGTTAAACAAGATATCTGTGGCCTTGGCGCCAAAGGTGCTGAAAACCTACTGCTTTTAAGATGCTCTACTTTGACATCTTCTCTAATCCATACAATACAGCTATCAGTCCAGTATTTTCAATATTCAGCACTGGTTACTTCCTGAGACTTTGTCGCTCAGTAAGACTTATTGCCTATGGAGAGTACTGAATGAAAGGTTATAAATGTCAAGTTTTATTATTGGCTGCAAGCAAATGGGCAGCTTCTGTTTAAATGTTGATTTTAATTATTTATCCACAGCACAGTTCTTCAGAGAGCCATTGAAATTGTGGAGGAAAACTAACTTCTTTTTCCAGTCATAGTTTTTCATTGAAATGTTGAGCAATAATTGAATGCTAGGGAATGTGCATTGGCACCTTATCCAAAGCCTAATGAAGTCAATGTGGGTATCTTATTTATTGTTGGTTTTTTTTTTTTGGTCACTGGATCAGACCCTCACAGGAATCATCATCTGAGTCTAAATTACAAGTCAGTACACCTCCGTGTTTTGCTTTAGTCACCTCTTGTCTGCCTAATGTTACTATTTGAAACTGAACAATTGCTGTGTGACCTTGAACCACAGCAGTTACTTACAGCATTTTCTTATCTGCTCTGGTATTCTCTGCTGCAGCAGTTAAGTCAACCGTGAGATAAAGTTGCTAAAAGTTTGTTGATTGGTGTGTGTGTGTGAAGCAGGTAATTCCAACCAGAATGCTGCTATAGGACTATTGTGTTCTAGCCTGTGTAGAACTGGAAATCCTTACCAGTGAAGTATGGAAAGACTTGGTTGGCACTGTATACAAGGCTGGAAAAAAAAGAGTTAGGGATTTTTAAAATGGGACTTGCCATTTGTGACATTGCAAGTGCTAAACAGAACTAGAGTGAGTCATAATATGAAATGCTGAATTCACCTATGGTCTTGTGTGTTCATTTCAATGTTTTCAATAATTAAAATAATTTTTAGAATATCCATCACTTCTAGTGTAGCAACTTATTTTCAGCCATGAAGACTATTTGTAGTTGTTTTGAAGAGTCTTTTTGCTTCTGGAAACCTGGGCTCAAATTGTGCTTACGCGCATGATATTATAACATGAGCCTGGTTATGAAGCAGTGCTAAAGCATGGTGCTCAGCAGGTTATTTTTGTGACACTGTCATGATTCGTAAAATGAGCTCATACTTAAATGCTTCTCTGAATCTGGACAAAATCTGACTAAGCTTTTAATTTGTTAAAGGTAAGACTGAGTTATGTGAAAGATAAATAAAAATAGCTTCAAGATTTTTAAATTTCAAAGGCTGTAGATCTCAAATGATTAAATAGGTTGTTCTCTTGGAAGTTCTGTAGCCCATGTGCAGCAGTGCTTTGTTTATACTTGATAAGAAAAAAAATGGTAATAAATAAGAAACCGAGTGCCTTCACAGCTTCAGTGCATGAATCTCCACATTTCCATCCACTTAATGAGCTCACAGCTCACACAGGATCATCACCTAATGGCCTCAATATGCTAAAATGCAAAAAATAACTTCCATCTGAAACATTATAGCAATAAAATGTCATAGCCTGCTTTATCCAAATGTCCAGGCTCCTGACTTAAAATTTCTTAACAAATACATGGTTTTTATTGCATTCCTGGAAGGCTAATAGAAAGACGTGCTCCAGAGGAGGAAGCAAATTTTTAAGTTAAGGAGTCCTTGTGTACTGTGCGTAGTCCTTGTGGGCAGCTCTCTCCTTATACATAATGGGATTTTTTACAATTTTGAGTTATTTTTTTAATTGCTGTGATATTCTATTTCACTTGTTTTTATCATTTTTTACTTTCAAAGATCAATTGATTTCAGCATGTCTGAAGCCGCTTTTAAACAAAATGATCCAGATATTTCTCAGCTTTATCCCTAACCATATTGTTCCTACTGAACTTAGAGGAAAATGGATAAGCACTGTCCCTGGCCTATAGTGTATCTTCACAGTGGAAAACTGCCTCTGTGATTCTCTAAGTTACTGGAGGAAGCGATCTGAACATTCCTCTTCCCACTTGCCTAGAGAAGGATGTTCAATAGGATAGAACAAATTATATCTGCATTTAATATTTTGTTCAAGCCTTAGAGTAAATCTTAGCTTCATATTGCCATATTGTCACATAATCACAATCTCCGCAATGCATAGTACTGTGCAAAATGTCCTCAAGGAGCAGCCAAGAGCTAAATTCAGTGGATGATGATACACTGATAAAAATGAGCTTCTGAAGTGCCTAACGCATACTTAATTATGATCATGATGGCTACAGCAGAACCGTGGGGATTATCTGTCACTGAGACCCAAAATTCAGTTTGAAATTGTGTAGAGTCTCAGGACAGAGCTTAAAAAGTTAGTCATAGTAAGTTGTTTTCTGTCAGGACAATAAAAGCATATTAAGTAGTTGAAAAAGCAGTGCAAACTGCTACATTCCTTTTGGGTGGACTAATTTTCACAGTAAACCTGACTCTGGAGATTCCTGTACCTAACCAGTTCTAGTGTGTGAGGAGTTCCTGGAGAGAAAGATGAAAATTGTTCCCTGTGCTCCAAAGCTGGGCAGCCCCTGTTAACGGTGGATTATGCCTTGAACACAAGCTGAGATCTGTTTCTCAGTTAAATACATAGGTTGCTCTGAAAGTAACGTTTCCTATTTATTTCCATGAAAACAAAAACAGATACAAAGAGCATCATAACACTATTTAATAGAGCAAATTCTCAGCTATAAAACACTATTTTTCAACATAGTCACCATGACTAGCTGTGCATTTTCACTAGTGATGAATAAGAGTCTGCACAACATGCTTATAAAGATCTGCACTAGTGGAGGTGACCCACTGTTGCTGTTACCACAGCTGAAATGCATCACCCGCTGCCTCACTGTGCTCACATTCACTGTTTGATTTCTATCAATACTCAGCATGTATCAATGAATGTCAGTGGGTGCAATTTTTTTTTTCCGCATGGAGGAATTCAATTCCACACCTTTACTTCATACCCACTTCCATTCTGTCAAACTGCCCTTCTTCTGCCATCTGTCACACAGTAACAACATATAATGGTATGTTGGTGGGAAGGTTCAATTTCTACTGCCCTACCACCAACATCTGCCACTGACATTGTGGACCAACAGAATAAAATAGAAGACATTGCTTTTGGAGGAGCCCTTATAGTTACACAATGTGTTAGTCTGGAAAGGACCACTGGATTATTTAAAATAAAGCTAATATCTCAGGGCATTTAGTTTAATGCTATCAATCTCTAGGAACTTGATAAAGCCTCAGACTGAAGGAGAGGTTGATTCTGTTTCTGTGCTGTGCTTCTTGAAATGTGGTGTGTTTAAATCAACACTTGCTTACCTGGAGGAGAAAAACTGCAAAAAAATAGAGGGGAAGAATTACTGAATTACTGAAGTGCAGTGGAATAGCTTGCACGACTGTTCCTGCCTCTCAGATAGCTGCTCAGACTTTTGTCTTCACTTTCTCTTAGTGAACTGGACTATCATGATGCCGCAAGTGTTAATGATCGATGCCAAAAGATATGTGACCAATGGGACAGCTTGGGAACACTTACTCAGAAAAGGAGAGAGGCACTGGAGGTAAACAATATAACAATGATCAGCTCAGCTGAGAGAATGAATTTATACTTAAAAGAAATGACTAAAGCAAGATTAGCAGATTTAATTTGCAGATAGATTACAATATCAAAAACAAGTCATTTCATCTGCTAGCCTTGAAAGGCATACATCCCTTTTAGTGACTGATATGAAAATATCTTTAGTACTATTGCCATAAAGCAAGTGGTGAAATCACTCAATTATATAATCATTTGCTTTCGAAAAAATGAAGCATGACTTTGTTCATAAGAATGTGTATAGAATTAGGTCTTGCCTCTAATAAAAAGGAATTTACCTTTCCCAACCTATACAGAGGACAGAGAAATTGCTTGAAACAATTGATCAGCTTCACCTGGAGTTTGCCAAAAGAGCTGCTCCTTTCAACAACTGGATGGAAGGTGCTATGGAAGACCTACAGGACATGTTTATTGTTCATAGCATAGAAGAAATTCAGGTAAATGGTTGTCTTTTTTTTTTTTGGCTTAGTCATAAGAAAGACAAGAAAAGAGTTTTTTTCTTTCTTGGAGAGTACAACATAGGTAAGATATTCTATCCTGACAATTACATTGTGATAGGTGATGTCTATAGTAAATAAAGTTATTTCTCAATGGGCATGAAGGTATTCTAAAATCGTAGAAGAACCAATAGTCTTGATAAAGTTAATGATGGGTTTTTCATAAATATATCTACAGGTATTATTTCATGTACATACAGATACATGTAGACAGGGTGTCTGGGAGTCTGAGAGAAGGAACTGTGCTTATTTACAGCAGATCCTCCAGATGTTGGAAGGAAAATTAGAGTTTTCATGCTCTCCCTTTCTGTTTCTGATTTTAGAGTTTAATCTCTGCACATGATCAATTTAAAGCTACTTTGCCAGAGGCAGATGGTGAAAGACAGGCCATATTGTCAATCCAGAATGAAGTTGAAAAAGTTATTCAGAGTTACAGCATGAGAATAAGTGCAAGCAATCCTTACAGCACTGTTACTGTGGAAGAGATTCGTACCAAGTGGGAGAAGGTAATGTGTGCTAAATGCATAAAAGAATGTTGTAACATAGTATTTTGGTTTAGGAATACTGAGACTATTCAGAGAACTTAATAAACCTGTCAATTTTTCTAGATCATCAGATGCCAAAACCAATTTCTGTTTTAAAACTGGTGGAATTGGAACAAATTAAATATTTCCTCTTGAATATATTTACTAACGTGGACAGTGGAAAGAGGTTGCAGCATGATAAGTTATCACTTATTACACTAGAGGCATATTAAATGTAATTAAACACATTTTACATCCATGAGGTAAAGTGAAAGTAATAGATTGTGTGAGAAGTTGATGTTGAGATGAAAGAAGTAGAAAGATAAGTTAGCTTTCATAATATATTTTGAAATATTTCAGTGATTTCATATTATAACATAGATTTCTGGTTCTGTAGTCTACAGTTTTCTTCAATCATATGTGTAGTTACATTGAGAACAAGAACCCAGTTCTAGAGACTGTTTGTACTGGTGTCAACAGCAAAAATTTCAGAGGTTTCATCTGCATCTAAATGAACTCTTTCTGTGATCAGTAGTGTTAATTAAGCTGTCTTTCTGTGATTTGTCCTATACCTCCTCCAACTCCAGTGCCACTCGTACTGTTGGTGTTCTATATATTCCTTTACAGTTTCCTTGTAATATCCCTTACTATTCCACTCCTAAATTACTTGGAACTTCCTACAGTATGCTCTCCATTTGTTTGCTGGGCTCACTTCACAATGTTTCCTGCTCCTGTCACTCAGTATTACTTATGACTTCTTTTGGCTTCTTGATGAGGCAAGAAAAATGTGTTGGTGCTAGTACAGAGAAGATGTCTGGTCAGTGGATAGGCCAGTGGTGCTTGCCAGAACAACAGAAAATGACTGAATTTTTTTTCTCAGTATAAGCAGTAGTTCATGTGTTTCTTCTACCCAGTTTCTGCTTTTCACAAAAGCTGTAAAAATCTAGCATCTTTGGGACCATTAATGTTCTGTCCAGTAAAACTGAAATGGGCTATTACCTTAAGAAATTACTGGAGAGGGATTAAAGAGAAACTTTATTTCCTTAGGAACCAAGACAGATCATTTACTAAAGGTAAATGATTTTGTAGAATATACGAATTTATGAAATACCTAAACTTATGTAGACAAAGATATGATCTTTGTGGATTATAAATACCACGCAATAAGGACTAAATTCAGAATGTCCCAGGAAAGTCTAGAAGGATAAGTCAAAAACATATTTGCAGCATATGAGATACCTTCAGATATACGTGAAGGGTAGAGGGTGTCATATCTTAATGGCTCTGATGGAATGAAATATTTTCCACTGTTTATTCTTGGAACTTAGAGATTGAATATTTTCTGTGCTTTGACAGAAAAGCAAAATATCTGCTCTAGCAGCAGTTCAAGTTAAACAATCCTCCTGAACTTGAGTCTTGTCAGAGGTGAGAAATTCAGTGTCTCTAGTCAGGATGCTCAAGACCATGGGAGCAATTTCTTATGTTAGCACAGAGGTAAATATAACAGTGATAGTTTTTTGGCTTGCTCTGATGTTAATCTTCAGGTGAATAAGAAAAATTAATAACTGTAGGGCTTCTTTGTTCTACTTGCTTTAGAAGTATTCAGTCATGAATGCTCACACTTAATGCTTTCTCATTGTAACAGGTGAAGCAGCTGGTACCTCAGAGGGATCAATCCTTGCAGGAAGAACTAGCCCGCCAGCATGCCAATGAACGCCTGCGTCGCCAGTTTGCTGCTCAGGCCAATGTCATTGGGCCATGGATCCAGACCAAGATGGAAGTGAGTATCAGACACTCATGCAGAAGCTGATGAATAAAGTGTTTTATCATTTGTTATCTTTGTTGTGTGTACAAGGCATCAACAATGTCCGTGATAGTTTGCCAGCTGTTTAATCACAAAGAATTTCGTACCTGTTGATTCTTAGAACTGTAAGATTGTATAAGTGGCACTCTTGATGGTTAGTAGGACATGTAGCTTTGAAAAAAAATGTGACTGAACAGCTATTTTGCTTCTGCTCTTTACAGAAAAATATTGGGATCACCGGCAACTCACTATTAATTCCAGAAATAAATGAGTCACTTTTTTTTTTAATGAGTTTTCTACAGTAAAGTTTATCATCTCTGTATGAAGATTTTATTACTTTTGCTTCTTAGTCTGAAAATATTAAATATTTTTGTGAATGCAAGTCAATTTAGAAAATCTGAAGCTTACATTTTGCGTGGTGGGGAATGTCTTTTTGCAGGAAATTGCCCGCAGCTCTATTGAAATGACAGGGCCTTTGGAGGACCAGATGAATCAGCTGAAGCAATATGAGCAAAATATCATTAACTATAAACACAACATTGATAAACTGGAAGGAGATCATCAGCTTATACAAGAAGCCTTGGTGTTTGACAACAAACACACCAACTATACTATGGAGGTAAGCATTTACTCTGTTTTGTACTTGTTAGCTCGTTTTGCCATCTTCTTCCCTATAACTGCCTTCCCTGATCTGAAGACATTACTATGAAGGATGAGATTCGGCAGACTTTCTGATAATATTGTAAAACTTTTTTGTCACACGTTTTATTGTCACACATGCTGATGAGAATGGCCTAGTGTAAGACTGAGAACGTAAGATATTTTTAAGAGCCCTTCCTGAGTCTGGTAAAGGTGGAACAGGAATTAAGTGCTTGTTAGTCAAATATAATTGGCTTGATTTCTTCTCTGGTTTGCTGCAAACAAAAAGTTAAAATGAAAATATAGCTCCTCATGACTTGTTTTCCTTCAGATAAACAGTAGTACAGTAGTGGATTATTTTTTTTTTTTGCTTATTTTTTGTGTTGGTAGTTTTTTTTTGTTTTCTGTGACAGAGCAATGTTTCATCGTTACTAATTTGCTATGAGAATTTTTAGATTACCAGTGAAGGTCCCAGTGTGGCTGATGTGTAGGAGGACAGTTGTTATACACACTCATGGGAGATGCCTTCTCAGTTTTAAAGAATGCTTTCCATGTTTGTAAAGTGACTTGTGAGATTAATTATTTACAAAATGTTGGAAAATGGCTGAAATTGGTAATGCAGGAAACAGTGTTGTTTGAATACAGCCTCTAATTAAACTGAGATGATAGAAAATAACAGCACTCAAGTCCAAGTCTTGTCATCCAGAATAAACTCAGGGAACACTTGCTTATAGTTTAAAAAAAAAATAAAAAAAATAAAAAAATTTAGAAACCAGCTCCATATTTTCCTGAAGACTTTTTAATGACCCTGAGTTATAATATATAGTTAGTGGTATGGATAAGGCATCACATAAGTATTTAGAGCTGGTTTTTGCTGACTACTTTTCAAAGTTTTAGAAAAATATATTTGACTCTTTAATGAATCACTCTTTTCTCTCTCATAGCATATCCGTGTTGGATGGGAGCTCCTACTTACTACCATTGCTCGAACTATCAATGAGGTTGAGACTCAGATCCTCACAAGAGATGCCAAGGGTATCACCCAGGAGCAAATGAATGACTTCAGAGCATCATTCAATCACTTTGACAGGGTACAGTACTCCTACCTTTTCTCATCTAGCAATATTCATTGTTCCCAAAAGCAAGTCTCCTTCCATTCCACATACAATCTTAAAAATCTGCTAATGCAGTAACAATAGGCTATTTTAAAAATGGTTATAAAGATCAATTAACAAAGTATTTACAACCTTATGAAATCTTCGCATTATACGCATACCCCACTCTCTCTAAATGTAATGCAAATTACGGTTCTGCTAACATTGAGTACTTGTTCAAATAACAGACAAGATTGGATACACTGTGTTTTGGAAAATAACGTGCCCTTTTACATTAAGGCAGTGCAGCATGGCTTCCACTTCATTAAACTTAGCAGTAATCTTGATTACAATATTTTTGTTTACTTCTTTGAATCACAAGTTGTTGCCCTAGAAGTAGATTTGTGGGGAATATAGCTAGGGCACTGATAGTTGCCTAGGAAAATCCTTTATTTTCCTCTTTGTAAGTGGGAAGTAAGAGTCTGTATGTTTCATTTATCTAATAAGTAATGAATAAAAAGATAGGAATCAAAACACTTCTATGAAGAAACTTAACTCACTCATTCTGTGATTTATACAGTACTCACATATATAGTGTTAAAAAGAGATCTATTTATAGAAACAGTAGCAAAAGAATGCATCTGATATTCTCAGTTGGAGAACCATTTTTACATGAGTTAGATCTACTAGCTCTGCACTCACAGGAACACCACCTTCAAAACTCAGTTCACATTTCAGATATTGAAAAAAGATTACCATAATCCAGCACTGGGCTGCTCTCTTTATTTCAGTATAGATTCCTGTAGTTATCAGACTGTGCTTAACCCATAACTTGCATTGTTATCATGAGTCAGCTCCTTCAAATTATTTCAGGGTGTAGAAAATGCCAGTTTCTTTTCACTAATATCTTGTTCGTCCAGCTCTATCCAAAATGGTTACCCATACTTGGACTTGATGTGTGGTGGACACTGACAGTCATCATTTAAATACTTTTTAGAATATTCTTAACTGTTCAGGAAGAAAAGCAGAATTCTCAAGACTCTGCTTTTTTGATGAATCACACAAGTATAGAAAAGATAAGCCACAGAGGAATCAGGGATGGATTTTATGGAAAATCTTAATGTGATTCTAGTGCAGCATAATTCTTTTTTGTATAAGCTGGGGAAGCCAAAAATACCATTACAGAAGCAGAAGTAGCTTTCTTGGGTAGAAAGAAGTATATTAAATGATTTCCCCAATGCACTGGAGCAGATGACTGAGAAATTGGAGCGATTAAAAGTAGAGTACCAGGTCTGGGTAAATTACACATTAGTATTTAAGATGCCCTATTAAGGGAAACTTTGCATGAAGATTTGACAGCTTCCTAAAGATAAGGAAGCAAGGTGACAATATCTTTGTAGTTCATAGAAAAATTCTCTGCCATGCTGACAGCAAGACTATTTCAGTCACTGAGGAGTTACTGTTGGCATCTTTTGGTACCTCAGAAGGTTCTGAAGGAAGATGCTAACTCCTACAGCAACCAGCCCTATTACGCATCTTAGTGCTTTGCAGAAATAGAAATAATTTGAGAGTGCAATAGAACAAAGTCTTATGAAGGGCTGTGTTGCCTCAGAGAAGGTGCTTATGTCACAGAGTGATAGTCAGACTGAAGATGGGCCATGACAATAATGTACAATGCAGAAGTGCTTCTCAGCTCCTAGATTCCTGCCTACCCACTTTTGTGTCTTTCTCCTCTTTATAAGCAGAGACATAGCTTCATGCATGTGCCCTCTGCTCTTTCTTCTGTCACAAGAAACCTGAACACATGAGTCAGATTCTCCAGTATATTCTGCAACCTCAGCAACCTGGGCCTGAACTGCAAGTTTAGCTGCACACCTTACCTGCACTCATGTCAGACATAATCCAAAGGCCTTACAAATAGGCCCAGAATGTTCACATTAAGAGAAGGATGCTTTGCATATGTTTCCTTTAGTATGCTCCTCCCTACAGAGATTGGAAATTAGTCCAGGAGGACTTCTGTGCTGTCACAGTAGAGCAACTACATTCTTAGAAGCATAATGTAAGTTGAAGAAAGGAAAAAAATAAGGTCTGAAACCACTCGGCCTTCAAGCTTTCTGTAAAGGACAGACAACAGAAACACTAAAAAAAGAGAAGCTTATACTGATTAAATTGCACTGTAATTTAAAGGGCAGATATGACATGATCTGCACAGGCTAGAAGGAGACACCGAGCAAAGATGTCTGAGAGGAGCAGGCTTGTTTTTCATTTTTGTATCCTCCTCGTTTCATTGCACACTTGAAAACTTATTGTTAACCTGGGATGCTTCAGGGTTACTTCTGAGTACACAAAATAATGAAGACTCTAAACTTGGAAATTGGATAGAGAGGGCAGGAATTGATTTTTTTTCAGTCTTGATCACCTCAAAGAAATGAAGATGAATGTAAGCACTAACATGAAAGTACCGACTTCTCCTTGTAAGACAAAAAAAAAAAAGCAATCATTTAGCAGTATATGTAATAATTCTATTGCTCGTAGGAGCATTTCTGTATACCTGACATACTTTAAAAAATACACTGAGAGAATTAGTCTGCAATTCATATTGATGGATAACCAGAAAAAAATTTAAAAACTAATGCTGTCCTTGATCAGGAGGTTTTAAATACATAAGCGGAACAGAGTCATTTTATGCATGCTATAGCTCTGCCTTCTGTAGTGGCATTTCTACAGTCTTAATGTGTGTTGAGAATGTCAACAACATACTACTGTGCAGAGCAGCTCCCTTCTCCATTGTAAAGAATCCATATTAGTACACATAAACCTAACAGTTTTTTATAGAGTACTTCTCAAGACAACTTGCTTCAGTTATAAATCTGAGGAAGGAAGCCCTTTCTTCCTTTCCTGGAAAGAAAGCAAATAACATGTATGAATGTTTTTTTTAAGTTTATAATAAATCATGGGGCTTATTTCTGTAGTTGTTAGCTCTTTGAAAGATAGCGAAGTTATTGTTTTAAATGGGTTCTACATCTTGAATATTTCGCAAGTTTTTGTTTGGGACTACATGCCCCTGACCCCTAAATTACACTGAGTAAGGGGGCACAACACATTGAAGAATAGTAAGGGCAGAAAGAGCTTGTGTTTCCTTCAGTATATCCACCAGCACAGCCATGCTAGTACAAAAAACCATTAAAAGTCATCTTGTTAAAGTCAAATGGTAAGTACATTATCTCCCTCGAGGCAAGGGGGCACCCCTCTAGGATCTTCTCTTTTCAGTTGCAGGCTGATGCCTCAGAAGTTATTCCTGAGGGTGTTGCTGCAAGGTAACTCCTTGCTGGAGGCCATGCCTAAGGGGCACAGTCTAGTTGTAGGTGTAAATATTAATCTTTAGCGATGCTGTATATTTCTTCTCTTAATGTGTTTGCTTAGAGGAAGAAAAGAAAGTGGAACACAATGACTGAATCACAGCAGTTTAGAAGTGTTCAAAATGGTGCATAGCTGAATAATGGTATGCAGACAAATTGGGACACTGAAATAGTTACGTTGTCAGTCACTGATTTTTCAAATCTTTTAAAGCAGAATCCTTTTTCAGATTCAGGATATTTAGTAGATTCTAAGAAAAATTGGATATAATGTCTGCAACTACTTTACATGCAATATCCTACCGGCTGTTGATACATTCTACTATCTATTTTTGGCAAACTACAGATTTTAAGTAGGAGTCCTGCATGCAGAACGAGAGCATCCTGCCACCCTTTATTTTACTAACAGAAAAAAACAACAGCTTCCCATTAAAAGAACCACATGATCAAGCCTATGCAGGTCAATTAATATTCATGAAAATAAAGCACATGTGGAAGACGCATTACTTTCACTTAAAATCCCACTTTTTTATATAAGGCCACATATAATTCACACAGGAGAAGGAAAGGTTCTCTGGGGACTAATAATGAAACAAGGTGAGATTTCAGCATTTTAGTTTGTATTGACAAGAAAAGATAAATGAGTCAATTATTTAAATGCTTTACAACAATTATTTCAGCACTTAATGTTGGCTTCTAAACAATGCAAAGAACCATTTTCCAATGAGTAATCCATTAAAAGATTTTAGGGGCCACTTAACTTAGAATTGAATGGGGACTCTTTAAAAACAGTTTTCAAAGCAAAATTTATAGATCATTCATGAGCTGAAAATAAGTTGTCAGGTATAAATTTCTTTTGAATTTAGGCGATAAGTCAGTTGTTCTTTCATTTGACACATGCACATTCAGTTTCTAAGTAATATCAGATCAAGAGAGAAGTAATGGTGATTGAGTGTGGAAAAAGGTTTTGTACAGATTCAGTGATCTGTTTACTGCATCTCAGATACACTGTATGGCAATAAAAAATGGAAGCGGCAAATGGTAGTTCAGCAAAATAAAAACTCCTTATAAGCAAAAGTGTTAAAAAAAAAAAAAGGTATCTGTAGAAGAAGCATGATTTTAACATTGTAATTGAAGTCAAGCTCCTCTTCCACTAACGAAAAAACTAAAGAACAAAACTAGAAAAGTTTTACACATTTTAGGAAATTAATTGCAGTAAGTTAACATTACATTTCCATTAAGTTCTGTAAACATATGGTTATTAATAGAAGTGTAGAATGTTCTTTACTAACCAACTAACCTGGTCTGTGACTTTTTTTTTTTTTCCCTTCTTTTCTTTTACTTTCCAAATGCATGACCTGTTATGGGATGCTAGGATGAATCTGACAATCTACATTCTGATGAATTTAAAGCCTGCCTCATCAGTCTAGGACAGGTTGGAAATGATCTGCAGGTAGAGGAAACTGATGTTATTCTGTTTTCAGATTGGTCAATATAATAGTTTTCAGTTATGAATTTAAGCACCAATGTATACAGCACAATGCTTTGGAAAGATCCTGTGCCTGGGAAGGCAACTGGGTTAGATGAACTCTCTTTCAGCATACGTTGGAGCCACATTTCTCTGTGCATTTCAAACATTTTCCAGGCTGCTTTTTTTACTTGATAAGAGATAGCTGTGGAGAACTCCTATGCTTTTTGCGCCCAGACTTCTGTCCATTTTCCTTTCCTCAGACTCAATACAAGTGCTGTACTGTTCTCTCCTTATTTAGGATGATATGTTTCTTTCTAAACCACTGTATTACACTGCAAAACAGAGGAGACATTTATATACTTTATTACTATCATAGAATTTATAAGCCAGGAATGCTGCATATGAGTCACTGCCTTTAAAAATTAACAATCTCCTTGTATTCAGAGTCTTCCAGTTACCTCCTCCTAAGTCTTGTGTCACCCTTTAAGCCAGTATGTTCATTTCTTTGCTATAGACCATGTCTTGATAGCCTGTAGTCAGCAAAAGGAAAATCTCTGTATTTATTTCTCATATATCACCAGACAGCTTTTATCGTGTACCTTTCCTAGCCTTGGAGTAGAGTATTTTAGTCAATGATACATTTCGGACTGTTTTTAACTATACTTATGTTCATTACACTACCACTTGCAGAACCTTCAAAAGACATTACATATTGGGGAGGCAGTTTGTGCATCTCCTGATTTTGACTAGTTTAGTAACAAATGTTTCTCCTTGCCTTTCTCTTTGTCTTCTCTGGTTGTGCTCTGTGTATTCCTACGTTCTCTCTGATCTCTCCCCTGACTTTTCTTAATGTTACTCCTTGTGTTGAAAATGTCTGTTTCCTGTGTGTAATATGTTAGTGACTTCTTCCTTCTCTAAAACTGATGATAATTCTGATGACCTGCTTGGGCAATGTCAATGAATACTGTTTACACTGGATCCAATTTCTCAATGGCCTAAACTCATCTCTGAAAATGACCGTGGATGCTTCAAACCTTCCCATCCATATTCCTTATGTTATTTTGGTCAATAGAGGAAGAATGGACTGATGGACCACGATGATTTCAGAGCTTGCTTGATTTCAATGGGTTATGATTTGGTATGAATCTTAAGAAACAATGGCAATTGCTTACAGTTTGTAAAATTAACCAAAGCAACACTAAAGCCTACTTAGGTTGACAGAATACTAATAATACAATTTACACTAGAGATACTAGTTCCTTGTTTGTTTTTTTTCCCCTCCACTTTCAAATGGTTAAAAAGGAAGTTAAATGTAATATTAGACTGTATGTAATTCCTTTAATTCTTCTAGTTCTCCCAAACTACCTTTAGGCATTGCATTTGATTTCCTTCATTTATTTATTTTTATAATTTCCCCCACTCATACCAGTTTGTTCTTTGTAGTAGAAAGATCTGTGTAAATTGAACTGTCCAGTATATTGCATGAAATTTTCAGATTTTTTTCTTAGTTCTCAGTTCAATGAGGCTGCTTGTGCCTTCCTGTGATATTTTTTCACCTCCCTGTGCAGTACTTTAATTACAGTGGGAACATTACAGATTTTAGGAGGGGGGTGAGAAATGAAGTGTTAAAACAAGTTTAACAAGTATTAGAATGGGAAAGAGGAGAAGTTGAAGAAAGTTAATTGAAGGTAAATGCTATGTATTTGGGACAAATAATGTTTTTTTCAAAAGCACCAAGGCCATTTTACAAAAGATGAGTAGTCACTTAAGATCCCAGATATCACTGACGATGACATTTATGTTTCTAAGTCAGTGCTTTAGAGTCTTTGTAGCCACTGCTCCATATTGGCTCATGAGAGGTATGGCTGTCAGAGATTGATATTACGGTGACCTTTTTTCTTTTTTTTTTGCTTGTTTTGGATTCTCTGAAAGGGTGAAGCTGAGTTTGCTAGAATCATGTCTCTGGTTGACCCCAATGGACAAGGAACCGTCACTTTCCAGTCCTTCATTGACTTCATGACCAGAGAAACAGCAGATACGGACACGGCTGAGCAAGTGATAGCTTCCTTCAGAATCCTGGCTTCAGATAAGGTCAGTCATCTAGCTGCTGGCTGTAAGGACTCAGTAGCTCTTCCTTTCAGCCTTTACTTGCAGAAAGCCTTGTAGAAGGTTTTTAGTAATAGTAGAGCTTTGTTTTCAACTTGTAAGGGTTCAGAGAAAGCATTTACCTTTCTTCTTCTTTGGTACCAACTCTCTTAGATGAAATGTGTACAGAATTCAAGAATTGATCTGTATCCCCTCACATCACGAAGAGCTGACAAAATCAGACTACTTAGACAATACTTGAACAATTTTGGTATAACTCATATATTGCACAACAAGCCTATTTCCATACAGCAGCCTTAATTAGAAGGGAACTCATCCTGCGTTACACGATGTTGTCTGGATGTTTCAGTGTAGTTTGGCCCTGGAACATAGCCTGAGTAAATTGCACAAGACTTCACCTAATTGTGAGCCAGATTGTGACCTGACAGCTCATTCAGCAGGGTAATGGAATGTGGCACTGTCCCATCCTAGGAGGAGAATACTTCCTCTAGTTATAGGGTACATGGAGGAAGACACCTGAATATAGCATGCTTTCTTCCTGACAGCTAGACCTACTGCTGAGTGGCAACACAGTAGCCTCTGGAGGACTGAGGGCTCCTGCTGCCAGAGAACCCATTCTGTGCTATTGAGAAATGAGAGATTACAGCAGTACACATCTATTTGCCCAGGCTCACTCTATTGATTTTCTCATTCTGGCAGTTTCTACTGATTTTGTGATCTCAGTTATTATGGACCACATTCTAAATTCAGGACATGTTCTCAGGACAGTTACTGTGAAACACATTTCGAATTCCAGATATGTTCTCAATAAGAATTCATATGGAAGATGAATGCCGATGTCTCAGAAAAATACAGTTTTCATTATGTTGTTATTTTAAACAATGCTGATTCTGCTAGCAATTGATATGAGTGTATCCTTCATACCATAAATGCAAACCATTAAGAGCAATAGTGCATCTTTCATAATAAATACATTAGGCTGTTAAAACTAACAGATTCTAACTGAAAACATGTTGGTCCTATCACTGCAGAAGCAGCAGTGAGGCACTCTAGGGATGAGCTCCTGTATTAGCAGCAAGTTATCCATGGCTGCATAGTACTCACTGGCTAACACACACGGTTACGCACACTCCAGCCTGAGACTGGATTCTGACCTACTCAGTTTGTTGGTAGGATTGTTTCCTTCAACTCATCATTAAAGGTAGAGTTGACCAAGGAAAACACATGGTTTCAGGAAAGTAGGCAGAACATCCAAGCTTATTAGTCACATAATGAATATATTTGATGTCTTTGAAGAATACATACTGAATTTGTCCATTGTTTCCCCCCTTGCAGCCTTATATCCTGGCAGATGAGTTACGTCGAGAGCTGCCTCCTGAGCAGGCTCAGTACTGCATCAAGAGAATGCCACAATATACGGGCCCAGGTTCTGTTCCTGGAGCTCTGGATTACACCTCTTTTTCATCAGCACTGTATGGAGAGAGCGATCTCTGATTCTATAATTGGCTATAATCACAGTAGACACAACAAATACCACACCTGATTGCCCAGATTGCTTCTCGAAAGGTTTGATAAGCTGATTAAAAAAAGGAGTTTTACAAATGCAGTAGGTACCTTCATTGTAAAGTTCTATTACTAAAGTAACTAGTGTATGTTAATGTGTGCAGCACGCTAGATTTCTGCAATGTTGGTTTTAGGTTGTCTGTCCTATACAATGCCAGAAAATATTTAAAGAAAAAGAAAAAAAGAAAAAAAAAAAGATTCAAGTTATTAACTTTGGAAATATCTATTATGAAAATAAAATGCAAAACCTAAGAACATTGAAACTGTCGATTGTTAAGAATCACAAAATATTTATCCATTTTTCAGAATGTTTCAATGCCACATATACTTCTTTTAACAACGTTCATAAAACTATGTTAAAATCACGCATTTTACTTGCATGGAGCAATGTTATTTTCCTCTCATGTTTTCTGATTTTACATGCTTCTGCTGGTAAAATTTAGTAAAATGTCAAAATGAAGTTTTTCAGGGAAGAAATT
>JAOWBP010001760.1:30559606-30584359 GCA_028571105.1 Tragopan temminckii | reverse complement strand
ATCTTTTTTTTTTTTTTTTTTTTTTCTTTGAGAAGGCTATCACTGTAGAACTAAAGATACTGTATTTTATTTTTCTTCTTTTGCATGTTGGTTTAGGAATTAAGAGATATGTTGCTGGATCAATGGGTCCAACAAATAGGACACTTTCTGTGTCACCATCTGTGGAGAGGCCAGATTACAGGAACATAAGTAAGTATTTAAGTATTTATAACCATTAAATTACTTGATTTAGGTGGTAGATCGAAACAGATACCTCCAAGTGAAGTAAACGTAATTCCTGTTTTATAGCTTTTGATGAACTGGTTGAAGCCTATACAGAACAAGCCAAAGGACTTTTGGATGGAGGAGTAGATGTCATGTTAGTAGAAACCATATTTGATACAGCCAATGCCAAGGTGAGGCTTGTGGGGAAAAAAAAGTAAATTGGATATACAAATATTTAGTGTACTACCTAAGGAAAGTCAATATGATACTTGAAAGAGCTATCAGCAACTGTTTATTAAATATGTGTCAAGACTTCATTTGTTAGCTAACACGAAGAAAGTAAGGAAATATTTTTTTTAATGATAAAACAGCCTTTTCCAGAATTTTTCTTTCAGTATGTGCTGTTAATATCTTTGTAGCTGTTTGTGTCAGCTGTTCTCTTATTCCCAGAAACTGTGCTCTATTGCAAAACATCTCCAAATGCATTTGATATTTTTATTTTTCAGTGTAAGCAAATCTGGTATACTTGTGATGCACACTGGAGAGGGGATGTCCAGTGAATGTGACTGTGGGAGTGGGAAAGCTTGCAAGGCAGTCTTGTTAAAATGTTTGGCTTTTTTTTTTTTTTTTTTTTTTTGAGGGAACTTGACACTGCCTTCAAATTTAAAAAAGAAAAATTGGGAGTAGAGGATTAGAAGGATAAAATAGGGGAGATAAAATATTTCTTAAAAGTATTCAGTGCAGTAACAGACTTGCTATGGGGCTTAAAATTTGCAATTCTACATAGAAAAGTCAGACTGGATAAGCATATAGCATTTCTTCAGGCTTTTGCCACAGGCTGATTAACGTGCAGTCATCCTCATCCTTTACAGATTTGACCAGTCGTTGTGGAGTTTTGGCTAGGACTCCATAGTCTTAACACTGTGCTGAAGGAAGTTCATATTCACATGCAACACTCTTATCCTAAGTAGGCAAGCAATTTTCAGGAACATCAAGGGGTCATGTCACTCTTTACTGTTAAAATTTGTGTTGGTCAAAATTCTTTGCAAACTGTATGTCTAGATAGATTCAAGAGCAGTGAATGTGTACAAAGAGTAGTACATACAACTTGTGTTTGGGGCAAGGGTTGTGCTGCAGACAGGATGTGCTGATGTGATTTGGAGTTCAGAAACATCTTTGTCTCATTTGGTTATTCCACAGTACTTGTTTTCTACTTGTTACCAAAATGTGTTTGAAAATCTAGAAGATATCAGAGATAAGGAGAAAACCTCTTGATTGTGGTGAGATTACAGGCAGTATTGGGGTTGCAAGTTGCATAAACGGCCATAAAAAATAATTAAAAATATTAATGAAAATAAAAGCTAACCCATACAAACAAAAAATTCCAACAAACTGAAGAACCCCCCCCAAAACCCGTTAATATTTTTACAACTTATTCTTTTCTAGGCAGCTCTTTTTGCACTCCACAAGTTGTTTGAGGAAGAATATGCTCCTCGACCCATATTTGTAAGTAATTTGTATACTATTTAATATTTTACGTATATATATATAAGCTAGATTTGTGAACTAGATGGTAGTTCAGTAAAGCCTTCTGAAATCTGTCTTGAAATGAATGAAATCAGTGTGTTGGGAAAGTACATTTTTGTGATTGTGAATGGAGAAGCTTTAATGTGCAGGGCTTTATCAAATCAGTCTTAGCTGTGTTCAACTAATTAAAATAAGCTTAACCCTCCTTTGGTTGTCTCATCATTTTGAGTGGACTATAGGTCCATCTGTTTTGATTTTCAGCATTTCAGCCTTTAAAATTCTTGTTTTTATTGATTTAATTCTTCTTTCTGTTCACTTGATAATTAGGTTTCTGGAACCATCGTAGATAAGAGTGGGCGTACCCTCTCGGGCCAGACAGGAGAGGCATTTGTCATTAGTGTTTCGCATAGTAAGCCACTTTGGTAAGGAAATGTATCTTTTGCTTAGTAAGTAGTTTGTAGAATGTAATTCTTTCTTATTTTGACCCCTTGTTCATAGTAAAATGGAAGTTAGACTGTTTTCAATTTTATCGCATGTATTGCTATTTAGTTCTGTTGTGGTTCCCTCAGCAGAAGTTACATTTCCAAAGAACACTGAATTTTTTTCAAACGTTGCTGTAAATAATTTGGTGTGTTGTGTTTGCGACAACCTGGAAATCACAATTAGGTCGAAACATTTTAAAAAAATTGTTCTGGCATCTCTTACTATCTCAGATTGTGCAAGGAGCTAATCCCTGGTGGGCAGAGCATACATCTTCTTAGAGGGAAGCAGTGTCAGCTCAAAATGTCTCAGGATGGATTGCAAGACAAAACAGTGAGATTTCATTCCAGTGTTCTTTTTACTGAATTTTTACAAAATTGTGTTTTTCTCCAAGATGCGCATTTTGGTTTTGAGAGCTCCTGACTTTACCACTTAACTCCTGTTCTTATCTGTTGGGGCCAGAAGGGGGAAAAAAAAACCAAAAACTTATGATATTAAGACTTGTGAAGATGCATACTGTAGCAGATTTTGGTCATTGTACAAGGTCTTGCATGTTAATTTGAATACTATTCCCTATTTCTCTATTCTGTGTTTCTATGCCCTTTTCTACTTTTTCCTTGCTTCCACTTGCCTCTTTATCTTTTTTTTTTATTTCAGGTTGGTTCTTCTCACACAAGTTTATGAAGGAAACATATGTATTTTTTCTAAGTTATTTTAATTAAAATATGTAATTCAGTGTTAAGCAGTGCATGCTATGCACATTGTGATGATCCATTGTTTGTTTTTACAACAAAATTCCAATGAAAATGCACAATCTGTCATCTCAGTGATACAAAAGCAGAAGACTGCATTCGCAGCTTTACTGACTGCCCTTGAGGCTTCACTTTCCCAGACCAGACGGTGCTCCAGAAGTAACATATGGAGCCTCTTGGAACAGAGTGGTAGTTGACTCTTTTTGCTCAGCATCACAGTTTAGTGATATGTATTTGGCATAAGTCTATCTCAGATAAGATTGCTCATAACTGTCTTCTCTCTGAAGGACAGAGAAGGGCACTGGAGCAGAAATTAAGGATTTGTTAAACTATATTTCATAAAAGCTATCTTATATGTCTGAATGCTTAGGGCCTGCTTCTCATTTGTGCAAAGGCTGCTACACAGCATTGTGGCAGAAGGCTCTTAGTTGTGGGAGCAGATTGCATTTAACAGTTCACCTTGCCAGATTGATACTGAGTGTCTTCCGGGTTGAGGAAAAAGCTGATCAGGCATAGTATCCTAGGGATCATGTTCATATTTGTAGGGACCTGTGCACATATTTCCTTTTTGGTTTTGTATTTCCTATTCAGGGTGATGTGTTGTCCTTCAATCAGTTTGGTTTGGGGTCTGCCTAAAACGTGTCCTCTGTGTTTAGTTGACAAGATAGCGGCTGAGTAATGTGTGAACTATTATTATAAGTGCTGAAGGATATGTTGCCAGATGCTTGCTGCAAAGGAAGCTCAGGTGTGGAATGAGTTTTGTTTGTGTTATTTCTACTGTGTTACTGTTAAGATGTATCCTGAGTTCAGGACTCTCGTGTGGTATTTGTTCTGGTCCCAAGGGCACTCTGCAGTCTTAGCTTTCACAGAAGCTGATGTATCACTTATATGAAGAAATGAGCAAGGGAGGGAGATAACATTCAGAATGAGGTTGTGATGGTTGTTACATCTTTCAGCAGTGCTGTAAACGTCTTTCAAGTTTTACAGTGCTTGTAGGATGGTTTCTAGAAACCAGGATTACAATGAGAAAGATCTCTTATGTACTTTCTGAAAGATACATTTTCACTTTTAATATCAATATAGACATTTTGAGTAAAAACTTTTTGTATGGATGGCTGAATGAAGGAAAACATGATTGTACCTCTTATGTCGGTAGAATTGTGAGAGCTTTAGTCATGCAAAGACTACAGCAGAAGCTGTAGTACTGTCTGCGTCACTAAGATGTAAGATCATGTGCTGAGCAGATTCAGTTGCCCAAACTTAGTGCTGCTTTGAGGTGTCCTGGGGGATGCACTCAGCGTCTTCCAAAGTTGACATAATTTATGTGTTATTTCTAAACAGAATTATTGAGTTAGTGGCTTGAAGCAATTCTTGCTCTTCCAACCATTTTTTTTTCTTTTCTTTTCTTTTTTTTTTTTTTACTTATTCCTTAGAACAAAGCTCTTTTTCAGTCTGTTGTTCTCATTACACATATTCTCTTTTGCATTTAGAAAACAGGTATGCTGCTGCAGTTTGAACTGAACTTGGTAAGGGATGTTAAAAACAAGAAGGGATTCTACGGGTACATAGGTCAGAAGAGACAGGCCAAAGAGAGCATACCTCCTCTGCTAAATGAGAAAGGGGAACTGGCTATAACAGATATGAAGAAGGTTGAGGTAGTCAATGAGTTATTTGCCTCAGTCTTCACTAGGAGCCAGGAATCCCACATTCCTGAACCTCTAGGTAGGAAGTGGGGCAGCAAACACCTCCCCACTGTAAGGGGTGGTGACCAACTCAAGAGACTGGATGTGCACAATTCCATGGGGCTGGATGACATGCATCCCAGGGTCCTAAGGGAGCTGGCTGATGTGGTTGCCAAGCCACTCTCCGTCATGTTTGAAAAGTCGCAGGGGACTGAATAAAGGGAACATCACTCCCATTTACAGGAAGGGGAGGAAGGAAGACCTGGGGAACTACAGGCTGGTGAGTCTCACTTCTGTGCCTGAGAAGATCATGGAACAGACACTCCTGGAAAACATGTTAAGGCATGAGGAACAAGTGGGTGATCCAAGACAGCCAGCATGGCTTCACTGAGGGAAGGTCATGCCTGACCAATCTGGTGGCCTTCTGTGGTGGAGTGACAATACTGGTGGACAAAGGGAAGACAACTCATGTCATCTACCTGGACTTCTACAAAGCCTTTAACATGTTCGCCCACCACATCCTTACCTCTAAATCAGAGAATTTGAAGGGTATGCTATTTGATGGAGAAGGAATGGATCGCAAGGTTGCAGTCAGAGGGCTGTGGTCAGTGGATCTGTGTCCAGGTGGAGGCCAGTAATGAGCGGTGTCCCCCAGGGGTCCATCTTGGGATCAGTACCCTTTAACATCTTATCAGTGACGTAGATGGTGGGATTGAGTGCGCTCTCAGCAAGTTTGATGATGCTAAGCTGAGCTGTACAGTTGATAAAGCAGAAGGAACAGATGCCATCCAGAGGGACCTTGACAAACTCAAAAGGTGGGCTCTTGTGAACCTAATGAGGTTCAACAAAGCAAAATGCATGGTTTTGCACTTGGGTCAATGTAATCCCAGATATGTATACAGACTGGGAGAAGAACTCCTTGAGAGTAGCCCTACTGAATAGAACTTAGGGGTCCTGGTGGGTGAAAAACTAAACATAAGCCAGCAGCGTGTGCTTGCAGCCCAGAAGGCCAATGGTACCTTGAGTTCCAGTAGAAGAGGGGTGACCAGTAGGGAGCTGATTGTGTCTCTCTACTCGGCCCTTGTGAGGCCCAAGCTGGTGTACTGCATCCAAGTCCTTACACAAAAAAGGTGTGGAGATTTTGAAGAGAGTCCAGGGGAGGGTCACAAAGATGATCCAGGTGCTTGATCAGCCCCCCCCCCCCGAAGACAGGCTGAAAGAACTGGACTTGTTCAACCTGAAAAAGAGAAAGCTGCAAGGAGACCTCATCATGGCCTTCCAGTATTTAAAGGGAGTTTATAAACATGAGATAAATCAACTTTTTACAGAGGTAGATACTGATAGGACAAGGTAGAATGGTTTTAAACTAGAAGAGGGGAGCTTTAGATTAGAAGTTGGGGGAAGTTTTTTACTGAGAGAGTAGTGAGGTGATGGAACAGGTTTCCCAGAAAGATTGTGGATGTGTCATCCCTGGAGATGTTTAAGGCCAGGTTGGATGGGGCCCTGGGCAATCTGATATAGTATTTGATCTAGCAGTTGGAACTCGATCCTTGAGTTCCCTTCCAACCCAAGCCTTCTATCATTATAAGCAGTTGCTTTCAGGATGTTGTCTCTTTATTCCTTGATTGTGAAACAAAATTTTGATTTTGTTCCCAGTTCAATTCAGACTTGTCTCCTTCCCCTTTGCCCTTTTCTTGTTTCTGATGGTTCTCCTTTTGCACAGGTTTGTTTTGTAGATGGTAATTAAAGAACGGGGAGGTCAGACTGGTTTTCTTGAAGATGGCTGTGCGAGTTAGTTGTTCCACTACTAACATTCATTTGTTTTGTGTGTAATTTTATCTGATGTTTTAATTAAAAAAAAAAAACAAACTGTTTTAAATTCTATCTTTCAGCATTGGTTTAAATTGTGCTTTAGGAGCGGTTGAAATGAGACCATTCATTGAAACAATTGGAAAATGTACAACAGCCTACGTCATCTGTTACCCCAATGCAGGTGTGTTGTGTGTGCATGCTGCTATACTTAGAGGGGGAAGAAATGTAACAATTGCATCTCACGATATATGAGTTAAGCTACCTTGGGAAATTACTGTTCCTGCCATTAAGAAGAGTTTAACAACTTTGTAAACTGCTTAAAATAGCTCTTGTTAGTTCCGTGACAGTGAATCTAGAATGCTCTCTCGTGTGATTAATAGTCTGTGAATAATGATTTCAAGTGTGATGAGGAATTCTAGTCTTCATATAAGCGTAGCTTCTTGAAGTATGTCTTTTATGGAATGTTGTTCTGTTCTTGTGGGCTTTAACAAGTTGTAATGCAAAGAAAATTATTTTTCAAGGTCTTCCCAATACTTTTGGTGGTTATGATGAAACTCCAGAAGTAACTGCAAAGCACATAAAGGTATATAGTATTTCTTGTGAACGTGTTGTAATTAATGTACTTGTAGACAACAATTCTCTGCTTATATTGGATGCATATTCATTACAGTACTGTTTCTTTTCCTCATTTGGCCCTAAACATCATTTTGATTCTTTGTAGACAGTTTACTGAATGATAGTGCATTTGAGATACCAGGTTAGGACAAGCTACTTAAGAAACTGAACTATTTTCTCTTTGATTTGAGTAGCCTTCTTGCAGCTTTATCTGTGGATGTTACTCATTTGTGCTTCTACATCATTACTTTCCTGTTTTGGAGTCATTCAAAAAGCTGAGTAGTTTTTATGAACTTGGTGAAGTTTAATAGAGTTGTTTGGGTAGAACACCTGATGCTGGAGGTGTTCCAGTACAAGGTGTCTTTTCAAGTGAATTGATAAGTGCAAGACAAAACTGTGTGGCTGGTGTTGGAAAAACACAGTATCTGTTGCATTTTAATTCTCTTTTATGCTGTAGTACGTGTGGTCTTTGATATTCATATAAGTTTTTACCTGGGGCTTCACTATAAAATAGACCAGTTTCAGATCTAGTTTCCTAAAATTAGGTGTTGGAATTTCTGGCTAGCCCTGGGTGTCCGCAATTCGGAACAAATTCTAAAGAGCAGAAATAATATTTGTTTCTTCAACTATTTTTTTTTCTTTTGATCTCCAGAATTGCTTAACATTTAGGGGGGAGAAAAAAAGCATATATCTGTATATGTGAGTGTGTGCATATACGTATAAATATGTTACATATATATATATGTAACGCATATATTTGTACAAATATATTTGTATATATGTGTATGTATTTGTATATATTTTTATAAGATGCCTGTATTAACTTAAAATTAAATTCTCTGTTTCCCTCCCTTTTGCAGAATTTTGCGTTGGACGGTTTGGTCAACATAGTTGGAGGTTGCTGTGGTACTACACCAGCACATATCAGGTATCTAATGAGCTATGACTTAAGGTGCACTGGAAATGAAATTAAATGCTGCTTCTGAGGAGCAGTATTCCATGGCTTCTTACAGCTTTTTGAAAAGGTGGATGACTATGAAGAGGGAAAAAAAAAAAAAAGGCAATACTTGGAGTAGAACCTGGCTTTCATAGTAATGTGTCTCATGAAGAATAAGGAGAGACATGGTTCAAACAAGGATTATACCTGTGCTGTTTTGTTGTCTAAAATTCTTGTTCTATAATTATTCTTCCCTGTTCACCATTTGATAGAATAGACTTCCTATCTTTTCTTCATTACTCTGTGTTCTTCCTTTGAGTGCTTTCTGGCACTCTTACTCGTAATAAAACTTAAGGTTTCCTTTGATGGTTGAAGAAATTATAGCAGTGTGCTGGGGGAGTGTATGAACAAGAGATCTGGGAATGTTGTTCATCTATGTTTGTTATTCATTTGTGCTCTTACGTTGCTACTTTTCTGTTGAGAAATTGTTCAGAAAGCTGAGCAGTTTTTATGAACTTGGAATTTGGAATGGGAATGTTGAATAACAGCCCTGTTGATTGTCCTGGCCCCTCAGAAAGAGTGTTTCTCATCTTTCTTACTACAAGTAGGTCAGTGGAAAAACTTCCCTTTTTCACCTAGGCTTAAAAGAGAAGGGGCTCTTATGGTTTATTTTTACTCTGATAACAAACTGAGAGGCGTGTAGAGGACAGTGTGTGTCACTTCTGCCTGGAGCAAAGAGAAAGATGATAACTCATGATCATCATGAGTCATTCCAGCATCCGAGAAAAAAAAGTCTCAGCTAAGAACAATGTTTACCACTTGTTTTTTTTTGTTTCCCTCAGCAATTATGTGGCTTGATAAATTAGGAATACAGTAAGTCAGCGTGATTGAAGTGAGGGCTGGTGCTAATACTGTCAGCTTTCCCATTGGCATAATATCTTGCATTCCATATTTGATGACTCTTCATTTTTGTAGGTTCCCTGCCAATAGTGGTAATAGGATCTTCTGGTAGTATGTTTTTGACTTTGGCTGCACAAAGTGAAACATGCTAACTAGTCTTGTGTGCTACAGGGCTGTTATATGTCTAGTATAGACATATAATATATGTTGATTAGTAGTATATAAATAAAAGTAGTAGATGGTTATATATGGTTGAGTATTTGTTAGTGTTCAATTTTAATCAAAAACTTTCCTATTTACTTTCCTCTTTCTCTAACACAGGAAAATTGCTGAAGCTGTGAAATTATGTAAGCCTCGTGTTCCACCTTCTCTCTGTCAAGGATATATGCTGCTGTCAGGTAAAATAGAATGTGGCTTTATAATGCAGCCTTACATTATACATTAATTAACTGTTTTCTGCTGATCAGAATGGTGCTATGCGTTTCTGATTCTAACTGAATCCAGCAAGCTTATAATGTACAAGTTTATCTAAATCATACTTATTGCATTTTGTATAATATAATCAAGCCAACATATTTTACTCAGAAACTCAAATATATTGTAGTGGTGAGTATCTTTAACTCTCCTGCACTGCAAACTAAACATAAGCTGAGAGAAATTGAATAATCTGACTGCAGCTGATGGCAGAATTGGGAAGAGATCCTTGTTCACCTGCTGTGAGGCAGCTGCCCTTTGTTGCCTTGGGTGTGGGGACACTTGTATTGGGTTAGTGTTGCAGTAACATAGATCTAGAACATCTTTTGTTTTAGCTAAAGCTGAGTCTATATGTTAATAAGGTAGGCCTTCCTTTAAAGTCTTCAATTTAAACAATTTCTTCCATATAGGTAAATCACTTTGTCATAAATTAAATTATGATTGGCTCATGATTTTATCTAGTAGCCTACTCTGTTCTGCCATAAAGCTTGCTTGTCTCTGAGTTACCTGCTACCCAAAGTTCCTCCTTGGCTGGTTTATCTGAACTTAGGATTTTGGATAAGAGATATCCTTGTTTCTCTGTCAGTTCAGTGGGCTCTTTCTCTGGTCATGTTAGTCATGAGATAATGTAGTTAGAAATTGAGACAAGATGTGTGTATATCTGCATATGCACAGAAGCCCGGAGAATCATTGCTTTGTGTCATTTATATTGGACAGATTATAATCATAGAATTGTGAGTTGGAAGGGACCTTTAAAGACCATCTAGTCCAACTCCCCTGCAATGAACAGGGACACTTACAGCTAGATCAGAGTGCTCAGAGCCCCATCCAGCCTGATTATGGGTGTCTCTAAGGGCAGGACAGGACATCCACCTCATTTCTGGGTAACTGGTTCCAGTGCTTCACCACTCTTATTGTATTAAATTTCTTCCTTATATCCAATCTAAATCTTCCCTGTTCTGGTTTGAAACTATTTCCACTTGTCCTCCTATGTTTTGTTGATTGGATGAATCATTGAGGAAGAACAGAAACATTTGGTGTTTGCTGGAAGTTGCTTTGTTGTATCTCATTGCCAGTTGTTCAGTAGACCTGTGCATGCCCTGGTGTGCTGAGAAATCACTATTAAAGTAATAGAAACTTCTGATTTACAGCATAGAAGAATGCTATTGTTTTTCTTGCAGTGTTTTCTTTTATATTTTTACAAATATGTTCAAAAATATCTTTTCAAGGTCTGGAGCCGTTCAGGATTGGGCCATACACCAACTTTGTTAATATTGGTGAACGCTGCAATGTTGCAGGATCACGGAAGTTTGCTAAACTCATCATGGCAGGCAACTATGAAGTATAAATTTTAACAATAATTTTAATAGATGACGTTCTCAATTTATCTTTTTTCATTGTTGCGTTGTTTTGTGTTATTAGTAGTTTGTTTTGCTGGCAAAAAGTGCCATTCTACAAAAGTAAGAAAACAAGGAGAATATATTTGCATACTGTCCTTTGTTTCTGTGCTTACTGGCTCCTAATTAATTGTGCAAGAACAGTCTTACAAGCTTTTTTTGTTTGTTTTGACAAGTGTTACAGTAAACATGACTTCGCATTTTGAATTAAACTACACAGCAGACTAGTCTACGTGGTATGCAGTGCTGTATCTAGGAACAGATTTACAGAGGAGAGGAAAGTGGTTGTAATCCCTCTTACTTCCAACCTGTACAGCATGTCTGATTTGCAGTGCTGTGCAGCCCTCTTTATTTCCATCTAATCTCCGATCTGATCAGCATTTTGTTTGCATCTGATCTGTATATACTTAGATCACAGGCTCCAGCATGCTAAATGGGAGTTGTTACAGAAAAAAGATGTTTACACAGTAATTGGTATCTTGAAACAGCAGAAGGGCAGGAATGTGATGACCAGAGGACTTGTTCTTTAAGTGTGTCAGTTGTTACTGTAACATTCAAACAAGCAGCTGAGATTCTGCTTAAAATATGCTCTGCTCTTGATGCAGTCAAAACTAAAGCCTTAGTTTGCTTGTTAGAAAGTCTGACTCTTAAGCTCTTAGAAGTCACAAGGCAGGTTTGACCTGTTTAATATGGAAAGCTTCAAACACAGGTTGTTAGGGTCCATGAACAGCTGTAAAACTTTTTTTTCTTGCCAGTTAGAGTGACAAAAAAAAGAGAAAGGGAGCTGATGAGTCCTGGATACTTGGTCTGAAGGGAAAGCTTTAGTATCTTAGTGCTTGGTGATGATTCTGCAAATGGAAAAAATGCCAAATAACCTCCAAAAATAAACTACTCTGTGTTATAGAAGAGCATAGCTTGTGATGCCGAAGACCCTTATTCGATGCTATCACAGAGTCTGTTTTCCTGTAATCATGTGCAATCAGAAGTCCTTGTTACCATGCAAATCTTAGCTCTTTCAATTATGTGTATGACCAGCTGTCTAAAATCAGTGCCACATTAAATTTATGTTGTCATGTTTTTGTGAACAAAATAGTTATCAGTTGTGCCGTGCTAGCAACTTTTGTTACATTGCTGTATGTAATAAGCCACTTCCTTAATATTTTTTGGACTATAAACTATTTTTTTATTTTGATTATTTGTATATCTATACATTTATTTTGGAGAAGTGAAATGTGATGGCGAGAATGAGTAAGCTGTATTCTGCTGACTGCTTTTTGGTTTTAAATCTCTTCTTTAGGAAGCCCTGACTGTAGCCAAATCCCAAGTTGAGATGGGAGCCCAGATTCTTGACATCAATATGGATGATGGGATGCTGGATGGACCTTCTGCAATGACTAGATTTTGTAACTTGATTTCTTCAGAACCTGATATTGCAAAGGTTGTAATGGAGTCACTCCAAAGCACACTAGAGATCATTTTGAGTTGGAATTTGCCTTTCAGAAAATTTTGATTTATTAACCGGTTTAGATGCTTACCACTCAAATGTAGATGTTACGCAACAACAGAAAGGTATCTTCATAGGGAAGGCATCTGAAGGGAATTGAGATTTTAACAATCTGTATCCAGCCAGGTATATGACATTCTTTTTCACTGGTTAGAGTAACTTAGTATAGGTTGCTCTTGCAGCAGTGATGAGTATAAAGAAATTGTCGTAGAAATTCTTGAGTTAAACTTGCTCTGAGTTTTGTGTTTAAAAAAAGGATATCTACAAACACCATCTGAAAATTTGTTATTCATAAATACTGGTAAATGTGCATGCATTTTTATGTCCAAATAAAGCAAACAACATATGAAACAGTAAACTCATAACTTGTACGTATCCTGTTGTTCATCTTTCTATTCTTTATAGGTGCCGCTATGCATTGATTCTTCAAACTTTTCAGTGATTGAAGCAGGCTTGAAATGCTGCCAAGGAAAATGCATTGTAAACAGCATCAGTCTGAAGGAAGGTGAAGAAGACTTTCTGGAGAAAGCAAAGAAAATTAAGTTGTATGGAGCAGCTGTAGTTGTCATGGCTTTTGATGAAGTAGGTCAGGTGAGTGTTACAGGAAGGCTTTTTTTTTTTTTTTTTTTTTTGGAGCGTATGTCTTCCTTACTCCTCTACAAGACAAGGTTGTTTTGTTTCATTGGCACAGGTGATATAAACAGGTCTATATGTAGTCTTAATGTAGTCTTAGCAGGTGTTTCTTTTACGTGTTTGCGTGTTTGAGGAACTTCAACTTCTGCTTTAAAGATAGTTCTGCTAGCACAGATACGTCTCTTCCACTATGCTTCCTTCCTTCAGATAATATTTCTTTTAGTTCAGAAACTGAGTTTTGAATACAAATGGAATCTCTGGATTCATTTAGTTATTTCAAAAAACACATATTAAACTTCACATCAGATGGTGGAATGGGAGCAAGATTATTTTCAGCAAGTTCAATCAAAACTCTAAATGAAGGTGGGGTGTTAGTGGTGTCTATAGTAAAAAAAAGTAAAAATAAAAATAAAAATCTTGTGTGTACTTGTTTTCTAATGCTTGTGATGTTGAGACTGGGATTCTGTATTCTTGAGCCAGTTTAATTGTAAATGATTTCTGGCAGGCTTGATATTTTGTGCTGTGTGTAACTTTCACGTCAGAGTTCTTTTTCTTCACCAGGCAACAGAAACAGAAACCAAGATTGCAATCTGCTCCAGAGCATACCACCTCCTTGTGGAAAAAGTACACTTCAATCCAAATGATATAATATTTGACCCTAATATTTTGACCATAGGGACCGGAATGGAAGAACATAACCTATATGCCATTAATTTTATCAATGCTACTAAAACCATAAAAGTGAGTTTTAAGCTTATTTTAACTCAAAGTATTTTATTGGGGTTATTTAAAAGGAAAGCAAACAAAGACTACCAACACCACCAACAAAAATCATCACTGCAAATAACAGCCATTTTAAATGACCAAGGGGAGTATTCACCTGGAGTGGAGCCAGTTCCCAGTATTGCTGTATTTCCAGAAGAGTTTTGAATATTTTGAATAGTATTTTTCAGTTTGCTAACTTTAATGTAAATATACTGCATTAATTAAAGAAAGTAATAATCACATTCATTGTTCTAGCCAAAGGATTTCTTTGAAGGCTTGCAAAGGTTGTCCTTTTAACATAATTTCAGTTACTATGTGTGGATTTGTGCCAGTACCTGACCTTTATTTAGCTAAAATTTGTGTTGGAAAGAACAGTAATGAAGAAAATCACCTGAATACAGCTAAGTAGCCAACTAGATCAGTCTGGAGATGCTCTGTCAGTAGCAGTCTAGGGTTTGAACACCTCCACAGGATATTTTGTCACCCCCTCCTGTTTCAAGAGGAGAGGCCTGTCAGGGGAATGGGAGAGCCACAGTAGTTCTGCTAGGGGGACATCTGGAATGCTGCTGAGGGACAACCTATGTATTTAGAGTAGTACTAATGAAAACGATGGTAGTTATTTACATGTAGCTGGAGTAGATCTTTCCTTTTTGTTTGTAGATCTTTCCTACAGATATTTTAACTGCTTTTCATGACTTTGAATAATTAGAGGGATCTGGAACAGGGAAGAGGTTGCATAGCCAGTACATCATCACTGAGGTGCCCAGCTTTTTTAAGGACTGAATGCTGTATTTAAGTTTCTTCTTTGGAAAGCCTTTTTCTAAAACACTGTGTGCAATTCCCACAGGAAACACTGCCAGGTGTCAGAATAAGTGGGGGTCTTTCCAATCTGTCTTTCTCCTTTCGAGGAATGGATGCCATTCGAGAAGCGATGCATGGGGTATTCCTATACCATGCAATTCGGGTATGACATGTGTTGGCTTCCATGTGTTCATGCTTGGCAAATGTAATGCTGCATCTGACAGCTCTGTTTGGGGGAATTTCTGTACGGTGGTGGGTTTTTTTGTTTGTTTTGTTTTTTAGTGTGGCATGGATATGGGAATTGTGAATGCTGGGAGTCTGCCGGTGTATGATGACATCCACAAGGAATTGCTACAGCTATGTGAGAATCTAATCTGGAACAAAGATCCTGATGCGACAGAGAAGCTTCTACGTTATGCTCAGGTAACTTCAAATTTTAAGTTTTGGATAGTTGTTAGCTTAACACCTGGGCTTTAATGCTGGCGATAGGTAGATGAGCCTCTGAAGTGCATGTCTGTCAATCCAGAAGTGAGTATTAGAAGTTTCTGATGATGCATTATTAGTATAGAATAAAACGTGAATTCTGTAACAGATTGAGCCCATCCAATTTTACAGTTGCCATAAAAGATCCAAGAAAATAAAATTGGGAATGGCCAACCCACAGCCAAATTTAACTGTGAAGCTGGAGCATAATTGGAAAGTGTGCTGTGAGAGGCAGAGAGGAAACCTATCTCACTAGTGGTGATAGCTTGCTTGGAGTATATGTAAAAGGTGAAGATCCTGGCTTCCAGTTCAAGTTACTGATGTCAGTGAGGATCAGCTGTTAGATAATTTTGAGATCCTGTCATGGTAGTGTTGGTAAAAGACATGAATTAATCACTTGAAAACTTCCAGTTTATAAGCCACAGGATAACTGGTGAAATCCTGTTCTGAATAGAACCTAGAGCAAAAATCTCTCTGAGTTTGGTGGCTCTTAAGTGTGCAAGTGTCCCCTTCATTTCCTGGTAGTATCACTTCTGTATGTGGCTTAGTTTGCACTATGATGTCTGCTTTTTAGGAACAATGACCACATTTTTAAAACCACAACAGGTATACTCTCCCTATCCCTTGTGCTTAGGTACTTTTATATATATATATAATAAGTTCATAATTTGTCTAAAGGCTTTATTTTAACAGAAAATAGTATTCACTAGTCAGAAAGTGCAGATATTATTTTTATTTCCAATTACTGTAGCTTATTCTGCATAAAAAACATAGAATATGCAGTCCTATTTCAAGTATCATACCTCTAATAGAGTGCCAGTGAAGTTTTCCTTCTAGTTCCTTTGGGTGATAGTAACGTACCTTATCAGCTGTTTGAATGCTAGGCCTTTGGGGAGAGTGAAGAACTTAATTCTCACAAATTTAGGTTATCAATTTTCATCTGAAGTTTGAGATGAATTTTTTTTCCCATAAAGCGTGTAGCTGTAAGCATTTTCAAACAGAAATGTCTCATTTATGGCTATTATGGCAGTTATGCTGCCAAACTCATTTTTTTTTTTAAATCTTTGGCATGCAGTGTAATCATGTTTTTAATGATCTGCATGTAGTTTTGGCCACTGTGGTCTAGTCTCTGCATGCCCACCCTACATTTCTGAGGGTTATTTTTAAGTTGAAATGGTTCCCTTGCTGAAATGTCTGGTTAGAAGTTCAGGAGCAGTTTATACATTTTCATGGAATAAAAGAAGGGCTGAAGTGGGAAGGGGCCTCTAGAGGTCATTCCGTTCAATGCCCCTGCTCAGAGCAGAGTCAGCAAGAGCAGGTTGGTCAGTGATGTGTTCAGTTGGATTTTTAATATATCTAAATATCTAAGGATGTGGACTCTACCACCTCACTGATGAACATGTTCTTTCTTTCATTCTGTTTTGACAAACTAGACCTAGGAGCATATAAGGTTTGGTAATGAGAAGCTGTGAAGTTAGCTAACGTCTGATAAAATTAAAACTTGTTCTGATTTCTATTCTTAGGAGTGAGATCTTATTTCCTTGACTTTTTTTTTTTTTCCTCGTGGCTTTATCTTTAAAAAGTTGCTAATGAGCACTCAAAGGTATAGGAGTTAATTGGGACCAAGAGACTACAAATAGGTACTTGTGAGCTTCTTTGCATTGTGAGGGCCTTTTGGCCTTTCCTTTGTATTCGCAGCAAAGAGGAAGGGAGATAGGGAGTATGAGACAAAGAGTATGTGAGGATTGGAGCCCACCTATATATGTGCATGACAAAAAGTAGTTCTGTAGATCTTCAGATTGAAAACGCATCTATGATATGGAGTAATATAGCCTATTGCAGCAGTAACTGAATTGTGCCAAATTAATTAGGATTTTAAAATGAAGTGTCATGAGTGGGTCAGAAATCAATGTAAATTATATTCACAGAATTAAAACCCTCAGGATTAATAATTTCATCATTTTTAGGAGTGTGAAAGTTATTAGAACTCTTCCCTTTCCACACCTTCACTTCCACCTTGTTTACATCTTTGCTGAGGTCTGTACTCTCTGGGATATAATTGTACGAAGTGTTTGCAATACATCACATGTGTTTGCAGTGTGGTTTGCATGTATACATGAACAAGAAAAACTTCAGAAAATCTGAATTATTTTGTGGGTCAGTACTTAGTTATCTCCATTTCTTTAAAAGTGAAATCCGCTGATGTAGTTTTAGTGCTGATAAGCTCCTGTGGAAGTCTTTTTCTGTTCAGAATCATGCCCAAGGAGGAAAAAAAGTGATACAGACTGATGAATGGCGGAACAGCACTGTGGAGGAAAGACTGGAATATGCTCTTGTAAAGGTGAATATGTGCAGAAGGCTGTCCTACCCAAGCAAATGGTCCATGGCTTTCAGAGATGTATAATTTTCAGCTCCTATTCTATAAGGGCTACTCTTGTCTTAAAAACTCCCCAGCTGCTATTATTTTAAAAATTATTAAGGATAAATACCAATTAAATAAAGTAATGAACAAAGAGTTACTGTGATTTTTCTTTAAACTTCAGAACTTGATGCCTGTGACTTTTAAAGTCTTATTCTGCTGGTGTTAAAACATGCTTTGGGTGGTTTGGGGTTGTTTTTTTGGTTGTTGTTTGTTTCTAGTTCAGGTTTTTTTTGTGTGTGTGGTTGCACTTGTGCTGAGGGAGTTTTTCATGTAAATGCATGGTTCTGTTATGATATGGTTAAGAAAAACAAACCCACTAATAACTTTGTTCCTCAGAACTATAGTCTTTTGCTTGGTAAGAAAACTTACTGTAGTTACACATTTGAGTTATTCTCAAAGTCTAGAAATACCTAAGTTTGTTTTTTGTATGTTCATTGTGTTTGGTTTTTTTTTTGTTTGTTTGTTTTGAGTTTTTTTTGTTGTTTTTTTTTTTTGTATGAAGGCAGCTAAATAAAAGTTTGTTTGTTGGTTTTTTTGTTTGTTTGTTTCTTTTTTAAAAAGATAAAGGCTTTTCTTTTTCTTACTCAGGGCATAGAGAAGTATGTCACTGCAGATACAGAAGAAGCGAGATTAAATCAGGAAAAATATCCTAGACCTCTAAATATAATTGAAGGGCCTTTGATGAATGGCATGAAAATTGTTGGTGATCTTTTTGGTGCTGGGAAGATGTTTCTGCCTCAGGTAAAGAGAATGTTATTTAATGTGTTTTCAAATTTGGCAAAAACTAATGTTGTAAATTGTAGCCAAAGCATTCTGTGCTGTTTCTTTTTTCAGATGTAGTACTTCAATTGTGAAAATTCAGATACTGCCAGAAAGTGGCCTTTTGTACTTTGGAACTTGAATTTTTTTTTTTAATATAGTTTTGCGTTTTTCTTCCCTTTCTCTCTGAGACTTTTTGCTTTATTTGAAGTGTAGTCTTAAATCTGGGCCCATGATAAAGAGCAAAAGGGGAAAAAAGATCCAAGTAAAATATCATTTGATTACAAGCTGGCTGCCATACTTAGTACCTAAATCTGGGCCTGTTTGTAGCTTCTCATTCTGTTGTGAACGATCAAAGAGATTTCACAGCCAGCAGCCTATTACCAAACAATGCTCTGCCGAGATGGAATCTAGGTTTGCAAAAAAAGTTTTGTTGTCTGAATGGATTTTAGGGTATTCCTGTATTTTATCTTTACTATTGATTTTTCTTCCCTCTTTTCCTTTTTTTTTTTTCTTCCATTTATCTATGCAGGTGATAAAGTCTGCTCGAGTTATGAAGAAAGCGGTTAGCCACCTTATTCCTTACATGGAAAAAGAAAGAGAAGAAAGGAAAGCCAAACAAGGCGGCTCAGAGGAAGAGGCAAGACGCAGTCCTTTGTTTAGTAACTCTTTTATAGTATGCAATGTCAAAAACTGAAATTATTTTTTGTTAACATTTACTCAGCTTTTATGCTGTAGAGTTGATCCGACCATATAGAAACTGACAATCTTGGCTTAATTTGAAGTTTGTCTGAAGTTCATGAAGTGCAGATTTTCTGAAGCTCTACTTGGTACATGCCTAACCTGTTGTCAGAGTGTACTGGAGGATGCCACAAGTTTTCATAGGCCCTTAATTCTGTTGTTACTTTTTACATTTGTGTAGACATTTAATTCTAGTATTATTTATATCTTCTATTTTTAGCACTGATTGTGGCAAATTTTTTCTGATGGCTTTTACTGCTCATGCCCATGTTTCCCCTTACTCAGAACTTCCCTCTGACCATTCTCTCAGATAAACTAACCAAACTGCATATTCTTTTTTTTTTTTATTTAAGATATGACACAAGACCTTTTGTTATGATAGAACAGTATGCTCACTGTATGTGTACCTATCACCAAGCTGTGGGTGACAAGTGCTTTATGAAAAGTTAGTTGTCTTTTCATGTGATCATTGCTCCTGCTTTCGGAAGGCTACTTGTAATATAATACAGTAAATATGCAAAGTAATAATACTCAACTGACACAAAAAAAAAAAAAAGATAGGTAATAACTGAGTAGGTAGTAAGTTCCCAGAGAAAGGATTCTGGTTGTTACAAATAGCAGGTAAGTCAGCAGTATCATATGGCTGGGAAACAAACAAAAAAACCCGACATAGTAGAATGTACAGAATTTTCTGCTCTACCCAGCTCATTGATAGGACAAGGAGGACAGCGTCAAGTTTTCAAGGTGGTATTCAAGGAAAATATGTTAACCAGTAAATGCATGACAAAAGAGACCAATAAGAATGATCCAGAAGTGCAGATAGTGAAATCTTCAGTGAAAGTTTGGGAGGCATTGACCTGTGTATGAAGTCTGAAGGCAACAAAATACCATGCAGTCTTGATATGTTAGAAGTACGTGTAGAGACTAAAGAAATAAAGTTTCTGCATCCTATCAAGAGTAAACGGATCGTAAATTTCAGTGGAAAGGTATTTGTTAGACTGCAGAGGGAACAAAATGCCTTAATGATACTAAAGCATTACCGTATATTGCCTATGGAAGTTAAGAGCTTTTATTCAGTGACTTATGATGTGGAGAGGCTTCAGTAGGACACCCAACCAGCTCTGTGTTTACCTGAGGCTTTGCCAGTGCCAAACAAAATATCTGGCAGTGGGCTTTGTAGTCTTGTATTGACTTTGAATACCAATTTTGCCCTCTAACATGTATCATGTTTAAACTTTTTGCAAGCTGTTGTCTGTTTTAGGTTTTCTTTCTATCCTTTTTTATTTTAACCATATGTGTCATGTTTGTAGTACTGTTACTGAATTTTATCTTACTGATTTTAGAAAGCTTATTCAATGAATCAAGTTGATCTTGAATTCTACTCCTCCTAATCCTACTCGTTTCACATTCTCTCTCCCTCCCCTAGTGTTATTCTTACATTTTATAATCATCATTTGGTTACTTTGGTAATGTAGGTTACCAAATTATTTTCTGATTCTTGTAGGCCTTTCCTTTATAGCATCTCCTATTTGACAGGCAACAGCTGATGATTACTCTACGAGAAAAGTTTTATTAACTGTCGGAGCATATGCTACAAGCACCTTCTTCCAGATTTGATTGATGGAATGTGTGATGGGAGCACTGGAAAATGAAGATATAGGACACTTGTTCTATCTTGGTACTAGCAAGATTCTGTGCAGTAGAAAAGTTTAGAAGAAATAGACAAAGTCTTAAAATACTCATGTCTGCTATACTGTAATTATAGGTGCAGTTTTATTGATTAAATATTTTTCTTCTACTCCTGCCTTTGCCTGACTGTCAAATTTATGTTGTGCAGCGACTTTTCTTTTGTCCTGTGGAACATTACATTGTCTTCATGAGTTCTCAGAGGCAATAGCTTTTATCATAATCTGGTGTTTAACACAAATAAGAAAGAAGAATGGCTGAGTCTAGAGAAAAGGTGATATTTGTGTGTTTTCTTAGGCTTTTCTTCTCTGGATCTTTGAGTGGTTTCTAATTCCTCCATTAAAATGCTCTTACTGTATATCTTTCCATTTGCTGTGAATCTGTTGAGTGGTTGTTCAACATAAATGTAAAGAGTCCAACTAATATTTTAGAAAGAAAAACAACCTGATCATCAATTCCCACTAATCTCAATGGAAGCATAGTCTTTTCTGCATGTAAAGACAGTGTCTTCTCTCTAACGTCTCAACCAGATCTGTCCTCTTGTCATGAGTCACCTTTCTGTGTGTCATCTCTTTGCTGCTTGTGCTGTTCCTTAATTTAATGCAAATAACAATGCTGGTATTTGGTACCTTCTGGTTTGTTCTGGTGCTATTTGAAATCAGTGAAATTTGTTACCGTATTGCCTCCCTGGGCACTGGACTAGGACCTACTGGCACTTAATTCTCTGAGTAAAATGTGAAAAGTGGAATCTAGGAGGTCCTTTAAAAATACCACATGAGATTGTGAGTCACTGTGTGTGCTTGAGGGGACAGGAGGGAAAAAGAGTCCCTGTCATTTTGCTTCTTCCACATTCTGCTGGGCAAGGGTTTAGTCTTTCTTTATGAGTATTTTTGTCACTGGAGAGAGAAAAGCCAGCTGCATTTATCCCTGAATTTAGATTTGGACTTGGAGGAAAATGACTTGCAGACTCTGGTAGCTGATCTATCTAATGTTACCCAGGCTACTGTAACCTCCAGGATGGTTTTAGTCTCACACTGCCAGGAAATGCATTGTGTTGATAACTACATTTGAGGATAAATAGCTGTGGCTGTGGATCTCTATCAAGATTAAAAGAAGAAGCATTTTGGATATGTGCCCAGAACCTGAGGACCTCCTTGCTTGAGACAATTGAAACCACAGTGTGCCCTAAGTAGGGTTTATTCAAAGTGCTGAAATACTGTGTGCTTTTGCACGTGTTGTTTGTTGCTCAGCTCACTTATTCATTCTTCTCATAGACAATGTTTTTATTGCATATCGGTCACTAGTTAAATCATCAGCAGTTCCTGGGGACAACATTTTTTGATCTCCCCATGTTTGGTTAATTTATTTCCCAACCTTTCTCTTACATTCCAGCAACTTATTTTCATCTTCAAAATTTGCATTGCTGCATAGAGATGGCTGACTTGCCTTCATTTTGCATTTGTAGTCCTGTGTTCTTCTGTAGAATGGGGGCACTGGGGAGATGGTAGGTTTTTAGTAAGCAGCAGCATTGATGAGGATTCCCAGTGTCCTAACTAATTGTGTTAGGACTGTGGGAAATGGTAAATGCTATTATCACTCTATATAAAGCCACCCCAGCCCCAGAAAATTTATAGTGTCAAGGAATTTAATACGCTTTGGCCCTCTGCAAAAGAGGTGACATTCTGTCTGGGCTGGTAGGTATTTTCAAATTCAACATGCTCAGGTTTTCACTTTATTTAAATTCTGTGCAAATCAAGTAGTCCGCTACTGGCATTTCATCCTGCATCAATGCAAACGTGGCTGGAGCTGCTCCAAATGACCCTATGAATTAGACCTCTAAAAATGTATCACAAAGACCCATGTTTTACTGGAGGATTGTAGAGGAATTCCACTACTACACTTCTGGCAGGACCCTTTGTCAGGGCTGAGCGCCACCTACTTCAGGTTCAGTCTGACAGTACATGTTTTCTTCTTCAAGGAGATTCTTTTTCCAAAGTGTTTGTTCAAACTGGGCAGTCTGATCACTGCACTGAAATGTCTCTTGCTGTTTATGCTGCATAAAGAGTTAGTCTTTTCTGCTTTTCCTGACTCCTCTCATGGAATTCTTCTCATTCTGCTCGCCATTGCATTGGAGCAAGATTGTCCTTGATGCATGAGCAGATGTATGATCATGAACCTTCATACCCTATTGATTTAAATATTTAAAATATTTATCGGTGAGTTTTGCACTTGAAACAGAAGTACTTCATAGGATTCCAGTTATTGTGTTACACAGAATGCTATCCAAGTCTGATTTTCTTGTGAGTGGCGTTGTGTTATTTTTCTTAACAGTTTTGAAAAACATGCAATCAGTTTGCATGAATGTGTTTTGTGCAAGTTTTTATTACCTGCATCTTATGAAGTAGTTGTTAATATTGATTATATCACTTCTGCTGATATTGAGAGAATACTGAAGCTTATGAGTAATTGAATTCTTGTGCCATTTGTTCAACTTTCAGGATCCTTATAATGGTACAATAGTACTTGCAACTGTGAAAGGTGATGTACATGATATTGGCAAGAACATTGTGGGAGTCGTTCTGGGCTGCAACAACTTCAGGTAAAGAGACTAAAACTGGGTAGTTGGGAGCATAACTGTAAAAAGCTAGATAATTAGTATATTGGGTCTACTGAAGCTGTGGAGATGATAGTTAGAGATGGGCATATATTAGGAGCTGTTCTTCCGTCCCGTAGCTGTGACAGGGAACATAGATCGTACCAGTTATTACAAATGTGGAGGCAACAGGGACCTTAGCATCTTTCTGTAATTCCTTTTTCCTAAGAAATTGCCATCTGAGGTGAATACAGTTTAATATTAAACTGAAAAATAAGTGGGAGAATTAAGTGTTGCATGTGATATTATTTAAATGTGTGTATAAAGCCTTAAACATAGAAATATATTATCTGAAGAAACCAGAGAGGACAATTCCAGTGGGCAAGATTGCTTGTGTGTTTTGTGTTGTGCTGGGGAAAAAAGGAAATCTTGGTATGTTTTCCAAGCTGTTTGTCAACTACAAGGTTTTAAAAACTCACTGTAGTATATCTTGTTGAATAAGAGATGAGATTTTAATTCTGAGCTTCAAAAAGCAGAACTTCAAGAAAAGTCAGTACTTTCAAGGCCTGTGTGCATACAGCAGGGTTGACAACAGTGTTGGAACGAATGGTCATATTTCTGTCAGAGCCCTCTGTCAGTTGTTGTGCGGACCTGAATGTTCTGGAACTCTGTCTTGTCATTCATTCATTTTGTTTTGCTTTTGACTTGTTCTTTAAAAGAGAGCAAAGATAATTTCATCAAGTAATAGTATTGTGTATATGTGGTGTACTCTCTTTCATTACTTCTTGAAATTGTGTTTTTTTTTCCAACTTTCTTGATTTTTTTTTTTTTATTGTTATTATTTTTTTTTAACTTAGAGAAGTGGTGTTTTCTGTCACCATGAATACGAGTGAGACTGAATGAAGCCAGCAGACTTGTGTGGCTCACTTGAAGCAGGGGAGTGGGGAATAGGTAGAAACTTTGACAGTGGCTTGGGCTAATAGGAATAGAGTGCTAGCGAGGAAATAGCAGTGTCTCATTTCATAAAATGCATGACAAAAAAAACAACAGCAAAGTGAGTCAGTTTATATTCCTGACATAAGGTATGATACCCACAAAAATGTTTAGTATTGTCTGAATGATCTCAAATAAAAAAAAAAAATCACCAAAAAACCCACAATTATCTTATCTACTGTGTCATTAGTAACTTTAGTGTATTGAAATTTTTTCCAGACTCATAGGTGTTTCTATATTAGAACTCCCAACAGTTGTGTGGAGAGAAACAAACAAAAATTAATCTTCATTTTAACTCCAATAAGCTGTTCACAGTAAGAGCAATGTGTTTGCCCTTTAACAGAACCATCTGACTACTCATTAAAAGAATCTTGTCATCTCACTTCTTTTCACAGAGTTATTGATTTAGGAGTCATGACTCCATGTGATAAGATATTGAGAGCTGCTGTTGAGAACAAAGCAGGTATAGAGAGATTTCATTAGTACTCCTGAATTATTTAATTAATTATTTAATTTCAAACCTTGCTCTCTGCTTTTTTCAGGTTTGTTTGTTGGTTTTTTTTTTTTTTTTTTTTCCTGCTCATTGCATTTCT
>JAOWBP010001760.1:30543494-30559582 GCA_028571105.1 Tragopan temminckii | reverse complement strand
AGGTAAATCAAAACTTTTCCATTAACAGTAATAACTATTTAGTATTTGGCTCTTCCATGAAACTTAGTCCAAGGAACTGAAAACCTCTGTTAAAAGGACAACGCTACTTGTAGAGATGTTTTAGTATATGTTTTACACATAGATAAATGGAAATTTGGAAAGGTTGACTAACCTTATGTTGGGTTTTAAATCAGTATAAGAATTTGGCCTTACCGAAGCAAGGAAAGCAGAATGAATTATTCTAGTAAAAAAATTGAACTTTCTGAACTGAGTTACAATTGTTGTGAAACAGTCTTGTAAGAGATGATTTGTGTGTGGACACAGGTGGTGAAATTGGAAAGCATTTGCTGTTTCTAAGAGCAGAGTTCTCAGGCTCTGAGGTTTGAAGTTTCCTGATCGCAGGTATTGTATGTTTATTGTGAAACTGGAGCAGTAGGTATTCAGCAGCTGTGAAGACTGAGAAATCTCTTAAACTGAGGATTGAGAATCACTTTCATTCTTGGAAAGCTTTCTGATTTAAGTAAACCTGTCTAATCTAGAAGACATTACCATGCTTTCTATCTCAGTGTTTTCTATCTGATGCATGAAGCTAGGAATTAAAGACTTCCACTCTAAAATGATGCATAAATTTTTACAGGATTTCCTAAACCTTTTATATGTATGTGTTTGTAAATTTTAAATAGATATAATTGGTCTGTCTGGTCTCATCACCCCATCTTTGGATGAAATGATTTTTGTCGCCAAAGAAATGGAGAGATTGGCAATAAAGATTCCTTTGCTGATTGGAGGAGCAACTACTTCTAAGTAAGATATCTCCATTGGGAGGATGGGGAATGTGTGTGATAATAGCGTTAACCAGGGGAAAATCTCTGTAGCCGTTTTTCTCTTTCTTTTTCCTTGTTTTCTCCAGATGCATGTGCTTAGTATTTATTTACTTAAGACTATTATTTCTTTTATCAAGTGCTGAAACACAGTACTACGATGTAGTTGGAATAGAACAAACAGCAGACTCACTTAACTTTTTGTTTTTGCAAATGTATTTTGTATGAGGAAATACTATTACGGTAACTTCTAAAAATTAACATGCATATTCATATGAATATGATTGTTATTCTAAAGGGTAGGATGGGTAGCATTCTGAATGTCATAAAATCATAGAATGGCTTGGGTTGAAAGGGGTCCCCAGGATAATCAAGTTCCAACCCCCCTGGAACAGGCAGGGCCATCAACCTCCAAATCTGATACAAGACCAGGCTGCTCATGGCCCAATCCAACCTGATCTTGAACACTTCTAGGAATGGGGTGTCCACAACCTCTCTGGACAGCCTGTTCCAGCATCTTGCCACTCTCTCTGTAAAGAACTTCCCCCTGACATCCAATCTAAACTTCCCCTCCTTGAGCTTAAAACCATTCCTACTTGTACTCTTACTGTCTACCCTTGTAAAAAGTTGATTCCCCAGAATGATTCCCCAGTGTGAATGATTCTGAGACTAGAGATGGCCATATAGACATCTGGGTGCTATTATCTTTCAGGAAGTTGGTATTTTCCTGGATCATTGTTCAGCGCTGTGCTGATTGGGTTGACCCTCCAATCCTGTTCAAGCAGGATGATAGAGGATACATTCTAGCAGCTTGCCTTTAAGTAGTTACCATTCAGTATTTGATAGGCTGAACTTTTTTTTTGTTGATACCTTCTTTTCTCTGATCCATTCAAATGAAATAATGCAGATGCTATGATATCCTGAAGAACAGTGTTGACGGCTTGCTGACATCTAGTATAAGCATTACCATGGATATGTTTTGGGCATTGTGTAATGGCCTTGTCATACTTTGCTAAGTGGTTTATGTACACTATCCTTCAGTAGGTGACAACTCAGAAGGCTGCAGAGGTCATTTCTTGTATAACTAAAAGCTATTAGCAGTATTACTTCCTTTAGCAGAGTAGCACATAGTCATCAGAACCATTAGTTACATGTATTTTGTATAATTGTCCTTAGCAAACAGGAAATAGCAGGATCACTACCCGTCTTTATTGGTCCTATGGTTATAATGCAAGGTTCGCTACATTCTTTTTCTTCTTTTTCACAAATCTCTTTAGCTATGACTTCTGTACTGAGAACAAACAAGGGTTTTTTTCCTAAACAGAAAAATGGGTAGGGCATTATTCTAAGTAGAGACTAGATTCTGACTACAGGATCTACATAATGAAGTTTCACTTCAACTTACAGCAACGTTTGTGTTATTTGCTGTGCTGCTTTGTAAAATTCAGTTGTTGAAAAATAATGGTGATGGTTTTATTGTGGTAATGTTTTTTTAAAAAAAATACGTACCTGATGATACAGTGCCACTGTAGGATTATGCTGTTTGTTTACTTTGTCTGTTACTATCAAAATGGATGATCAAGTATCTTTCTTTCTAATAAACTGAGCTGCTAATATCAACAGTGCATCACCTAGGATCAAATTAAGGTGTTCTTAGACTACTGGTTACTGAACTGCTGCGTAGTCATCATTAACCTTATGTTCAAGTGTTTTTACTTTTTGATAGAACCTGAAGAAAAGGGAGGTTAGGTCTGCTGCTTACTTTTGATTGGAATACGAGTATAGATTAAATAAACTGGGAGTTCTTAATTTAGATGGCTAGGTTGATATAGCAGATGCAGGTCTGTTCTGTTTTATTGCTGTTGGCAGAATTCCTTTTTCAGGTAAATGGAAAGCTTCTGCCTCTGAAGTAGAGCATTATAGAAATTGAAATAATCATCACCGGAATACATTAATGCTAATCCACACACCAGAAGATAGCATGCGGGAGGGAAAGCTGTAAGATGAACAAACAAGATTTTACCTTATTTTTTCTATTTTTTTTGTTAGGTTTAGTTTGGAACTTTCTCACTGAAATTTCTGAGAATTAAACTAATGAATTGTTCACTTTCAGTCAGCTGGTAGGACACTGAGGAAATATAAGCTGTCTCATTACTTGTAAAGCATTCTGATACTCTTTGAAGTAAAGTTTTTATGTAGCTATTATTAAAAATCTGCTACTCATCAGTGGTTTCTTGTTTTGAAATTCTGGTCTGTGCATTGTCAGGATGTATTTCATATTTTGCAGGGGCTATTGTTTGTCTTCTTGCTTTTGTTTGTTTCAGTTCTGAAATGTTCACTTTCTTTTTCATTTAAGAACACACACAGCTGTTAAAATTGCCCCCCGCTATAGTGCACCTGTAATTCATGTCCTGGATGCATCCAAGAGTGTTGTGGTTGTAAGTTCTAATTTATAATTTCTCATTTATGCAAATGTGTATGCCCTGCTTTTCTTTCTTATGCCTCTCATCTTTTTGTCTAAGATTTAATATTATAGCAAAAAATGGAAGAGATACTACAGAGACCACTTCCTAAACTAGTGTTGCTTCAGCAGTTTTTTTAATAGCCACTTAGTTTTCTCATCGAGCTGATTTGACTTACTATCATTGGATACCTATATTTCCATGTCACTTTGTCTAATTATCTAATGGTGGTGACATGATTCACTCTGAATCCTTGACTGTAGTTCTGAGATGTTTAAAAATGAGGAGCAATGTGATTATATGTAATCTGCTGTTCTCCCTGTATTGAGTATATTTGTGAGATTAGAGATACGGCAACAGGAAAGCAGTACTATGAAGTGGCTGACTGAAGATTTTTGGAATAGGAGCTCACTCTGTTAGACAAACAGATAGTCTTAGCAGCAACAACAACAACAACAAAAAGATAGAAAGAAGTAGCTGCCTGTTGTTTATTTGGCTATTCAGCCTCTAGAGTCATAGAGTATCCTTTTGGGTCTTTTGAGAGCAGGTGCAATATTCTCACTCGTAATCCTATGTTTAAATATGTGTTGAATATAGTTTGCCATTTAGTGGTAAGGCTTGAGTTAATATTGTCAGATGTGATTGGGTAAAGTTCACTGAAAGTAATGTCTGAAAGATAGCTTAGTCTGAAATTCATACTGTGTTCTCATAGTATATACGTAGTGTGTTCTCCTTCCTTTCTGCAGTGCTCCCAGCTCTTAGATGAAAGTGTAAAGGATGATTTCTTTGAAGAAATATTAGAGGAATATGAAGAAATTAGACAAGAGCACTATGAGTCTCTCAAGGTACAAATGTAAATAATCTAGTTTTTTTTCTTCTTTGAAGTGGTAGGTACTTATATAATTACTAACTCTGAGTTTCAGCTCTTTATGAAGACCTTGATGTGTACTTGTGCTGATTTTGAAAAAATAAATAAAATTCTAGCCTGTAGGGCATAATTCTGCATGAGTCTAACATACTGCTGGCGAAGTCTTGATTGTCTGAAATGAAAACTCACTGATATCTAGGATAGCTCTATGAGGCTGGCAGTCATGTCAGCTTAACCAGTCTTCAGGAGACCAGTACTTTCCCATGGCAGTAGCTGAGAACAGAGAAATAGACTGAGGTAACTAAAATGACACCAATTGCTTTTGTTGATCCTGTACTGTGTTCTATTGCGTATTTAACACTACCACATTTTTCTGTTGTCTTTGAGTGTGAAGGGAAAGCAGAAAGAAATAAAAGGTGGGGAGTGGTGGCAGTGCATATATAGACTTTATTTGTCTGTTTGGCTTTTCTGTCGTTTTTGTAGGGAAATGTAGAAGCAAACTGAAAGTGGTCTTTTGATAGACAGAGATAAAGGTTGAGGCCTCCTACTCAGAAGAATGAGTCCAGACAAGTTTTTAGACTGTCTTTTTTAAGATCAGTCCACAAACTGAGAAGTGCAAGAATCTCATTTAAAGAGAATTTTGTAGTGAATTCAGTTAGGAGTTCTTGGAATTGAAATTATTTTTTGTTTTCAGAATTGTCCTGTAGAAGGTTTTTACTAGAACTGTATGACCACTGCAATGATCAGAGTTCGTTAGAAAGATGTGTGTCTTCATAAGAGTAACCATTATGTCCATACAGGAAAGAAGATACTTGTCTCTACAGCAAGCTAGAAGAAAAGGTTTCCATAATGACTGGTTGTCAGACCACAAACCTGGTTAGTTTATATGTTGTTGGTGGTAGAGGTGGTGATTTTGTTGTGTCTTTGTTTCATTTTATCTGTTGATTTAATTAATTGGATGATGCTTCATTAAACTTCAAGACGTAGTAGCATTGTGTTAGAAATAGGGTAACAACTTGAATAAACTCATGTCTACCTGAGCAGACTTTTTTTCATTGCTTAAGTTCCACTTTATAATTTTTCACAGTAATTTAAAAAAACAAAACAAAAAAAAAGCAGAACATCTCAAAACAAAAATTAGTAAGAAATTGGGGGAAAAAATCTAAAACAGAGTCACCCATAACCCCTGTATAGTCAAAAATCAGAGTATTGCACACTTTCCAAAATAATATTGAACTGGCTCGTACTGCAAAGCTTATGTACTGCTTTTAGGCAGCACTAGTTGTGACACGCCATTTTATCAAATTCGTCCTTACAGTTTAATGGAGAAAGAGAGAGAGATTTTTTCTACCTGTCTATGTACCATTTTTGTTGCTTTAATACTAAACACCAGAAGTATAAAGAAGAGAGAGAGATTTTTTCTACCTGTCTATGTACCATTTTTGTTGCTTTAATACTAAACACCAGAAGTATAAAGAACCTTCCACAAGAAGGTGCCTCCTGCACTGGCATTAACAGGTGACTGCTTTGTCACTTCATTTACAAGACTATTGCAGGTTAACCCCTCTTAGGCAGCAAAGTACCACAAAGCTGCTCACTCACTCCCACCCCAGTGGGATGGGGAAGAGAGTCTGAAGGATAAAATAGAGGAAACTTGAACATAGTACCACGTGTTCTGCTTCAAAGAGAATTATATCTATTCTAGTGGAAAGCAGCACAAAGTCTCAAGGAAATGCTAATTTTCAGTTGCTCATATTAATAAAAGCTGTGTTATAAAGTAGTGAACAGCAGAGATGAAACAAGTACAAAGCTTGTGGCTGCATCATATCCAAGATTCATATCTCTCTTTCACTTCTGATGCGTACACACAACAGTGTGTGATGGTAGCAAAAGCTCTTACAAATTTCATATAAATTGTCAGAGCTATTTTACAATACCATAGTGCATTATGTCTGTATATAGAAAGTGGTATTTGTAATTATGTATGACACAGGCTTATGAAATCTTCTGGGTTTGAATAGGTTGATTTTGGTCTTACACTGAATATTTTGTCCCATGAAATAAGTAGAGAATTGAAGCATCAAGTAAGAGTTGATTTACAGGAAATTACAAAAGATCTTACATTTTCCATTTTGATTTTTTATGATTTATTTATTTTTAAACCCAGACTATGGTATGACTTGGGCAGGATGTGGCAGTAAGAATTAGAAATTACTTTAGAAGAGCTTATTTGCAGTGGTGGAGGCTGGGAAGCATCAATTATGCTGCACATATAAGAGCAATATTAAATAATTATCTTCATGTCAAATTGTACTTCTGATTCCAACAGTGAAACCAAAATTCATTGGTACAAAAGTCTTTGAAGATTATGACCTGAAGAGGCTAGTAGAATACATTGACTGGAAGCCTTTCTTTGATGTTTGGCAACTTCGAGGAAAATATCCCAATCGGGGTTTTCCTAAAGTCTTTAATGATAAAACAGTAGGTAAGTAATAAAATTGCATTTACTTTGTGCGCATGCAGCATTCAGATTGTGAATATGTTGAAATAGACAGAAATGGTGAAAATGCATTCTGGAGGCTGGTGGCCCTGCCGATGGCAGGGGGACTGGAGCTTGATGAACCTTGAGGTCCTTTTCCAACCCAAGCTATTCTATGATTCACTGGCACTTAAATGTTACTGAAGTAATTTGTGTAAAACAACGTTGTCACATGTTGTCACATGAGGCAGGAAAGTGCTTAGTCATATTTAGAATTCACTGCTAAAACATGGGCTGCTATTCTAATGACAGAAAATGGCAACAGAGCAATTAGCACATATCCTTGTTAAGGGCAAAGATGTCAAGAGGGCTCTTTTTTTAATACTACTCAGTAGGCTTTGGAATACATGATGAAGCTGAAGTAAATGTTTTGAATCTACTGCATTGTGGTAATGTAGGTGCATGCACGCTTTCCCTATTGCTCATTTCATTCTGAGTCCTCTGCCCCAACTAGGATGGTGATGGCTGTAACATTTATTTTGAGATGGATGTTGTTATAGCTGTACAGACATTATCACGCTGCTACGCTCACTGTTTGCTGTAGCTGGCAGATTGTTGCAGTAGAGAATTTTGTGGAAAATGAACCAATCTTAAGCAATTCTTAGACTTGTTCAACTGGTTGTGAATGCTTGTCTTTTCTAAAGGTTCTCTTTTTTTTTTTTTTTTTTTGATAGGTGAAGAAGCACAGAAAGTTTATAATGATGCTCAGAATCTTCTGAAAATATTGATTAATCAAAAGAAATTACAAGCAAGGGGGGTGCTTGGGTTCTGGCCAGCTCGAAGTGTTCAAGATGATATCTATTTGTATGCTGTTGAAGAGGCAGTGGGATCTTCAGAACCAATAGCAAAATTTTGTGGCCTGAGGCAACAGGTAAAGTAACAGAATAAAGTGATCTTTTTTTCTTTTTTTTCTGAATTGTAGGAGTAGAATAGAAATGCTGTAATAAAATCTGTGCAGTAAATAATTGTCATTATCTGTCTGCGCTTGTCTTGCCATTTCTTTCAGTAATAACACGATCTTGCTAGTAATGACCCAAGTATTTCTAATTGTAGTATTTGTAGTATTTTGCATTGTAATAGTTGTACAGAATGCTTTATAGACTTGGCAGCTTCAAATCTCTATTTTCTGTCTTCATTTTATTATTTAAAGCATTCTAAAACACTGTGCTGTATGTTTTCATCATGTCAGTCCTATGTGCTAAGTTAGAACCTAATAATATCCCTGAATTTTACCTTAAATTTCTGTTTGGGTATGTTAAAGATGAAAAATATTTTTAATTATAATATCTAGAAACTAAAGCTCAGTGGAGATGAATGTTTCTGATAATCTTAATTTTTTTATATAAAATTCCTCATATTAAGAGACAGTTCATAATTAGTTTGCTGCTAATTCCAGTTGTGAGAATCATTATTTAAAGTATTTATGCTCGTCATACTGGCATTTGCATTTATTTTCATAACTTGTACATTTTCAAGATATTCTGCTTGTCTTCCTTCCCTGCATTTCAGTTTGGCTTCTTGATAGTTCATATATTTTGTCATCAAATATGGCAGAAACAAATCTAACAAATAACTTGAATTTCTGAAATACATTATTCTTACTCTGTGCCAGTATTGCAAAATAGCACTGAGAGGTGCATAGCTTAAAGTTAATCTACCAACTCCCTGGAATGGGTAATCTATTGCATGGAGACTGATCTTACTGTATCTTCAAGTCCATGGCAGATGTTTATATAAACAGTTCTCAGAAACATTCAGGGGAGGCTGTTCCAGGACCTAACTACCTAGTTAAACATTTTGATAGCTCACGTAAATCAAGTTTACTACATTTTCTTTTCCTGTTCTTTTTATCTTATGTGTTTGCAATTTATTGAGAATGTCTGAGAGGTTAGGAGCATGAAACTACATTATTGTGGGTACCATTCTTCTGGAATCTCACCCATTTTAGCTGAATGTATTTCAGTCTAGTGTATGTAGTGATCCAGCAGAGGCTTCACCAGAGTAAAATAGAAAAGAATAATGGTCTTCTGTTTTGTATATAAAATCTTCCTCTTAGTACACAGAGTTCTCTCTACGATGTTGTCATCATTAAGCATGAGATGGAAATCTAAAAGCTGGAGATGTTTTGATCAGAATTACAAGAAAATACTAAATGAAAGAACCTTAAATTTAAATAGGGATCAAATGAAGGAAAACAAAAAATCTTCTGTTTTTATGGTACTTGTTATAACCTAGTAGTATATAGAATTTACTGAGCATTTATCTTTGGTTGTGAGAGGTGATGGTGTTTTTTTTTGTTTTTTGAACTAAATTTGGGATTGGGTTGAAAGCATCCTTGAACACTGAAATAGTACCATAGAATAAGAAAACTTGGAGAGGACTCTTCAATAAAGTGATAGCCATGAATTAACTTCATTTCTTTGTAAGTTGCATAGATTTACAGGAGTTGTCCCACTTTTTTGTTGTTGCTGTTGTTTTTAAACAGCAGTTATGTTCCTACAATAAATACTGAGTTCATCCTCAGCTTCTTGTTAAGTGTAAAACTTCTTGTTAGATGCTGTTGCCAGCATTCAGTCACCTGTTTCTATTCCCTTTTTTCCATTTTTGGGAAAGGATGTGGTGAGTGGGTGTTTCCTTTTTGCATAAGCCCCCTTGAACCTTGTTTGGGGTTCAACTTTTCAGTAGCGATAGAAGAATTTTGTTTCAGTTTGTACGTGGAACGTGCAAACATAATTCCTGGAGTATTGTTTTTTTCTATGCTACTGAGCACGTGGTTTGTGGCATAAGAAACAAGGAGTGTTTATAGACTCTCACAGGCATTCCATAGTGGGAGCTGCTGAAGAATTCTGCAGTTTGCGTAGTTGAGGTGCAAGCTATCAACTATCCTCAACTATCCATTTTGTTGACAAATGTGGAGTCTGAGTGTTACAGATGGAAAATTCCTGTTCATCCCCAGTGGTTGGCACAAGAGTGTTTGCTATTTTGTAATACTCTGTCTGCAGAATAAGCTGTTAAATCTTACCAGCTGTAAATAGAATCAGGACATCTCTCTATGCCTGTTCAGTACAGCATCTCCCTCCTTTGACATTTTGTTTTTTAGTGATCTAAACACCCTCAGAAGAGTAGAAGTGCTTTTCATCTAATTCAAGGAGAGGAAAGCTGTTGTGGCTCAAAGACTAGTTAGGTATTTGTCAGAAATGCTCCAAGCCCTTTTGTCTTGAAAATACTGGTGTTTGGATCAATAGTGCACTAATAATATATTCTTTTAATGTTCTGGCTCGTTTGTTTGTTTATTTTACTTTAGGCTGAAAAAGATTCTGCCTGTACGGATCCGTATTACTGTCTCTCTGACTTCATAGCACCACTGGATTCTGGCATTTGTGACTACTTAGGCCTTTTTGCTGTGGCCTGCTTTGGTGTGGATGAGTTATGCAGTGACTTCAGGAGGCAGGATGATGAGTACAATATCATAATGGTAAAGGCGCTTGGAGATCGACTGGCTGAGGTATGAAGTTTTATCATGTTTCCATGCAAATTTTCTGTGTTCTAGATTTGACAAACTGCTGTTTCAAGTTTTAGCATAGACTTAGACTGTTGCGTTAGTGCATGCCCTGTATTGAATCGGGAAGTGAACTGGTTCCCCTGAGCTTCCCTTAAGAGAGAGTCATCTTCTGAGCCAGAAGAGAGTCTGCTATCCATACCTACCAGCTGCAAAAACTCCAAGTTCTTTTTGAGCGTTTTAGTAGGTAGAATTTAGTTGGTAGAATTTAGTAAGTTTTTAAACAAGGTGCTTAAACAAAACTATCTTTAGATATTACGTGAAGTACAAGAGAATGAGTGTTCAGACCCAGTTTGAACCCCCAATATTCTTTAGTTGCTTGACATTGCACTGATGTGATCTCAGCTTTAATGGTAACCATGGAGATGTGTCCAGGGCACAAGTCTTTTGACTTAATGTACCTTAGACTTAGGCATGCTCTTAAAGCTGTAACTGAAGTGGTTCAGAAAGTTCTGTCCCTTCTCTCCAGCTACCTCTGTCTGCTTGCCTCCATGCTTATACCTAAGTAATCAGTGTAAAATTTATAGGAACTTCAGTGCAGGGCAAGTAGAATTGGCTGTAGTTGTGTACTTTAAACTGTAAGGGAGTTTTAAAAATTATTATTTGATGCCATTGAAGGATGTTTACCGAAGTGGAAATTTCTCCTGAATGCAGCCATTGCTGGCAAAGTAGTGTAATCTGTAAGAGCAGGTACAAAACAACTGCCACTCACTTTCAGTCAGAGGAAAGGTCCGATGCTGAAAAAGAGCAGTAGTCGGTATTTACGTCTGATACTAGTATGGCCAGAATGGCATTCCACAGGCAGATCTCCATTCCATAGGAGGAGATATCCAAAATAGACCTATTGTCTTCAGTGCTATAATGATGTAATACTGCCATTACCTACTGAACTTCATCTTCTTTAGTTACTGCTCTAGATACTTATTTAACTGTGTAGCATTTTAAGGCATGATAACAAAAAAACCCCACTACCTACCAATAAGAGAAAAAACTAAAAGGCCTGAACTAGAAAAATAAGCATGGTATGGGAATCTTAATGTGAGCAAAGTTTTCACCTCTTATAAGATCTCGCTCTTAAAAAGTCGAAGTGGAAACAAGGAGGAAGTCTTTATCATTGTACATCTTCATCAAATGACTACTGCATTTGTTTCCACAAAGAAATATATTTTTGTGGAAACTACATATATTTTTTTTCACTATATTTCAAGGCATTTGCTGAGGAGCTCCATGAAAGAGTTAGAAGGGAATTCTGGGCTTACTGTAGTGATGAGCAGCTAGATCTTTCTGACCTACGCAAAATTAAATACAAGGGAATTCGGCCTGCTCCTGGTTATCCAAGCCAGCCTGACCATACAGAAAAACTGACCATGTGGAAGCTCGCTAACATTGAGGAAACAACCGGTAATTACATCAACCTTACTGAGACTTTTCAACTGTTTTTGTTTAATGAGAGAATGAAATGTCAACAAAACAAAGAATTGGAGTGTGAAGAACTGCATGTAAAAATGGAACTGACATGGTTCTGGAAATGGCTGCTTTTCCTCTTCCATTGTTGCGTTTATTTTCCTCATGCAAGGAAAAAAATACAAAATACTTCCCGTGGTTTTGCTAAAGGAGTTTTGTCCTTAATTAGCAAATAACATGCAAATAGGACTTTGCTACACAAAGAGAAAAATTCTAGCATCCTCACGACTTCAAGAAGACATTCCATATACAGACAAAATAAAAGCTAATTCTGCAATATGTTTCCTAGTCCACAGTAACCTTGAGATGATAACTTTTAAAAATAAGAAATTCTATTTGTTTTCTTCTTATATTTTACATATTGAACATTCACTGTTAATTCATGTCCAAAATACCTTCCTGTGTTTCATAAGCTCTAGTCAGCCATTTCATTTTCAAAAATATCTTTTTTTTTTTTCTCTGCAAATGATTCAGTTACTCTATAGTAATGCTGTAATGAAAGTCTGCAGTGTATTTAAAGTTTTATGTATTTTCTTTGGAATGGATAAGTAGATAATAGTTTTATCTTTTTAACTCATTGGAAAGCTTCTTGACTTCTTGATTGTGAATTTGCGTGAAGCTGTCTGACAGAAAAAGACTCTGAACTTACACTTATTATCAATCTGGAGAACAAGTATGTTTTCATTCTCTTTTTCAGGAATTGGTTTAACTGAATCACTAGCAATGACACCTGCTTCTGCAGTTTCTGGCCTCTACTTTTCCAGCCCCAAATCAAAATATTTTGCTGTTGGCAAGATATGTAAAGATCAGGTAACTAGCACAGTCTGTTGAGGCATTATTACAGCATTCAAAAACAGCTTTTGTCCAGATGCTTCAAAAGTTTTTGTCAACACAAAAAGCCGGAGTTCCCAAATTTTCATTGTGTTTTGTGCTCCCTTTGCAGGTTGAAGATTATGCACTAAGAAAAAAATTGTCTGTGGCAGAAGTGGAGAAATGGCTAGGACCCATTCTGGGATATGATACGGAATAACTGTGAGAGATATGCAGGCAAGCATTTCCTTCTGATGGTCCATTTGCCAGAAGGAAGAATGAAGTGTCATCTATTCTTTTTCATCACTGCCCTTAGTATTCACTGGAAGTGTTTTGTTGTTTTTGTCACTGTTCTGGTCCAAAAAAAGCCAAGAACCACAACTACCCCAACAACCAACAACCAAATGAATTCAAATGCAAGAAGAAAATTCTTCCTGTTGAGAAGTTCCCTTCCATCCAGCTCAGTATTTGGTCTTATTGTTCCTAATTTTTGATCAAGGAACTTATGTTTCAGATGTGCCAGGTATGTGGGACCATGAAGGCATTACAGATCTTAGTCGTAGCAGTGTGCAGCTAGTTGCAGGGTGAGATGTGGAAGTTTCATTCCCCTCTTGTCCTTAGGAAGGCTTTGAAATGAGGGCCACGTATTTGTCTCACTGACTGTGGACTGATGCTCAACAGAATTTGATTTCTGTTATTTGAATGTATTAGCAAGTCAATGTCATACAGAAATAAGATGTGATTTTTTTTTTTTTCTGTGAAGTCAGCAAAGGTTTTAAACAGAGTTAACAAGAAAAACTGGTGTACAAACAGATCTCCTTTTCTCAAATCTGTCTGCTCCAAATTTAGGTCTTGTGTGTACTGTTGGTTGTTTTTTTTTATTTGTCTAAATAATAACTCAGGTTTTAAAAATACATTGTGATGACAACTGTAGTTAAAACTTTCAAAAGAATATAATGTGCTGGAACAATATCAGAGATGCAGTATTATGATAAAACATTAAATGAAATGACTGAGCCTGTTCAGTTGTCTCATGCTTAATTTCAGCTGACCACAGTCTGTTTTTACTCTGTATGAAGTGTAATGATACTTTCCTGTCTTCCTATCTCACAGTTATATTCTGAGGATTAATTCATATGCACACAATCTTTTGTTTGTGAAAAGTATGAGAAGCATAATTATTAGTATTATCAGGTATACTGAAATCTTGGAGTTGACCAGCGTTATACAAACTTATAAGCTTCTGGCACCTTGATTTAAAAAGCAAATAACAGCAACACTATCATAAGTAACAGTTAATACCATAGGATTATTCTTCAGATTTAACTTTAAGTGAGCTAATTGTTCATAGCTCTTAATAATCCCCTAAAGTGCCTCAAGTATTATTCAAAAGCGAATGTCATAAAATATTATGGCAGGAAAGTCTCATTTTTCTGATCTCTAACTGTAAAGAAAGACACATTTTATGAAGAAAATTTACTTTTAAGTAGTCTATCTGTAATCTATTCAGTTACAATTTTTGAAATATTTCTGTCTGACTTTATGCTAAAAGAATAATCTTTAATCAACAGTTTAATAAAGGTTAAACAGTCAATGCTGTTATTATTTTAGAATTCTTTCAACGGCAGTAGATACTGCTGTAATGTGAGTAAATGATTTCAAAGTTAGTACGCATGTTGTTATTATTAACCTAAAAGAATAAATGCTGCTGTTGGGTTCTTAAAGTAGTTGAGAGTCATGGTTTTGGCTGAGATAGAGCAAATTTTCTCTGAAGAGGCTTGTATGATGCCAGGATTTGGATATTGGGTGAAAATAGTGGTGATAGCAGTGATGTTGTTGTTGCTGAGCAGTGCATACACAGAGTCAAGGTCTTTTGTATTTCTGATATTGCCATGCCAGCAAGGAGCTTGGGGTGCATAAGGAGCTGGGAGAGGGAACAGTCAGGACAGCTGACCAGAACTGGCCAAAAGGACATTCCATGTCATATGGCCTCATGTTCAGCAATAAAGGCTGGGGTAAAGGAGGAGAAAGAGGGGACGTTTGGAGTGATGGCTATTGTATTCCCAAAGAGCCACTGCGTGTGCTGGGTCCAGCTTTCCTGGGAGTGTCTGCATGTCTCATCTGCCTGCTCATGTGAAGGAGTGAAGAATTCCTTATTTTTTCTTGCTTGCATGTGTGATTTTTTGCTTTACCTGGTAAACTGTCTTTATCTCAACCCATGAGTCTTTACAATCCTTTCCTCCTCACCTGAGGAGAGTGAGCAAATAGTTCTGTGATGCTGAGCTGGTGCCAGGGTTAAACCACAATATTGAGTGTGTTCTTAACTGAATGCTTTGGAATGTGTCATCCTTTATGTATAAAAATATCTTCCTTTTTCTGCGTATTAAGAGGCATAAGAAATATCCTTATTGATCAGCTGATTCTTGTTGGAGTGGTATCTTAGTAGAATGCTCTTTTATACTGCCAAAATACTGGGAGGGGAAAAAGTCATAATACTGATGAAAATTTGGCGTTGGAGTATGTAGCCTGTAAAAATTGAAATCTGTTTTGGTTTGTATTTCAACATGCACCTTTGCCTCAGTTAATGTTTGGGATGTCTCCACTCCATCACTCCGTATCTTCAGCGTGTGAAGGAAAGTGTCCTATTAGTCTGAAATTCATATTGGGAACATGCAAATGTGGTCAGAGTTTGACTTGAATGGTTCGATTTTGTTGGTTTGTTTATTTATTTTCCTGAAGACAATCATTGAGTGAGTATGGCTTTAGTGGATTTATACTGACAGAGTAAGTAGGTCCACTTCTGTGTGACCCAATGGAGATGTTACCTTGTGTTATAAGCAGTGGCTTTCAAATGCTATCCCACTTACTTTATCCACACACTGAGAAAGATCTTCATCTTAGCCTGCAAAACTTGTCACTGTGAGAACATGTTTGGAAGAGTTACTCCTTGTTGTTATACAAATGTTTTTAACCGGGACAGTTTTGAATTGTCAGTTGTTATCTTGAGTAAGAAATGTCTTTGTTCTTCTTTCCAAAGAGAAGGTAAATTATAAAGGAAAGTAGTCTCATTGTTTTACCAATTGAGATGTTCACTTATATCAAGTTATACTGAAAAACTATGGTAAGACTTTACCTCTTCGAAGTAAATGAAATGGAACTTGATACTATGCAGGAAAGACGGACAACTTTAGAATGCATACAAGATTTTTTGCAGTGCTTTTCTAAGTAATACTAACAAGGATGTAAGAAATGGTGAAAAATTAAGAATGTTTGGTAAACAATTGTTTTTAATTTTCATGAATAATTTACTTTTGACACTCATATTCTGTAGTCAGGCCAGCAGCATGGTGATTAAGTTTTGAGGCAGATAAAATTTATTGGTGACTGTCGAGAGAATCATAGAATGGTTTGGGTTGGAAGGGACCTTTAAGATCATCCAGTCCCAAACCCCCTTGCTATAGCCAAGGACACATCCCAGTAGACCAGGTTGCTGCAAGCCCCATCCAGCCTGGCCTTGAATGCTTCCAGGGAGTGGGGGGAATACTGTCCCTAAACTTACATCTTC
>JAOWBP010001760.1:30519050-30543301 GCA_028571105.1 Tragopan temminckii | reverse complement strand
TATGAATCTTTGTTCACCCTTTCAGTTAATTTCTTTTCTGAAACACAGGTGGTGTCCAGAAACAGTAACAGCGAGAAGGTAGACTTTGAGAATATTATTTGTTAGAAGTTCTGTTTTTCAGAGAGAGTCTAGTTTACTAATAACTGTGACTTTCATGAAAAATTGATTCGAATGTTGGCTGATTTACCTGAACATGTCTAGAAAAAAAAAGGGTGTTATGTTTTTGGAGCACTGGAGGAGCAAGAGAAGAAGTAGCTTTATAGTTCAGCACATTAGTTCCATACAGAAGCAGCAGTTTGTGTTCTCAGTCACTGGAGAAATTATTCCTTTGTTTTCAGTTATATCTTTGGCATGGCAAAGCCTGTTCAGCCCCCTACAAGGTCATTCGATTTGTTTGTCAGGCCTAGCCCCCTACAAAGTCATTTGATTTGATTGTCAGGCCTGTGAAGGTACCTCTTAGAAAATTAAAATACACTGTGAACAGAATAGAAACATGTTTACCCCACTTTCCCTCTTAATTTGTATACTGTCCAGTGAAACACAGAACTGAAAAACCAATACTGTAAGCCTCCATGTTCTTTTGTTCTATTAATACCACTGTGGTTGAATATCTTGAGATTTTTGACCATGCTAACATGCCTGATATAAATAGCTGTGCAAATAGAGCTCAGCTGAGATTACCAAACTTGGTGTTTTGGGTTTTTGATCCAACTTGAATGGGGATATCTGAAGCAAGCTAGAAATTATCCCTTGTGGCCCTAATCTGCCATGATGACTGAGAAATTAAAGACCTTGTTTTCAGGGATTTCTGCCTGACTGCCATATTGCCAGTATGGCCTTTGCCTAAAGATCCTGATCTCATGCTAGGGCAATGTCTGCCATTCCTTCCTACAAAAAGAGCATGAAATAAGTGGACAAAACATGGAAGTTCAGATATACTTCATCATAGTTTTTAGCTCATCATCTTTTCTACCTTTTTTTATCAAATCAGCTAACCTCTTCTGTTTTTCCTTTTTCCTTCGAGCAGTCCCCTTAACCTGAATGTCAGTTTCCTCAGACAGGACCCTTTGTAGACTCTGTCAAACTCGAACTGTAAAATGTTTTTTAAAAGTCTATTTTAAAGTGCAAAACAGTTTTCTGACCTAGGAAGAGGATTTTTTGCTGGGAAGCATTGGACATTAATGTCAATTGGAGTTAATCGCTCTACCTTTAGAAGCCTTGCATTATCTTCAAGAAATTTCTATGCAGGTAGAATGTGTACATGTAGTAAAGCAAGCTAGAGGTGTGGGATTCACAGAAGGTAATTTAATTCAGTAGAGTGGGTAGGCCTGTAGATAGGAGATAGAAGACTGCAGGAGTTGTAGCAAGTGCATTTCTTAAAATAGAGGTATTCTCAGGATTTATCTTACAGTAAATGAAAATAAAGACTATAGCCCATATCTTCTGTCTACCATCAAAGTATTAGAAATATAATTTGAGAACAAGTCTTAGGGAATTTTCATTTATGTAATCTATGGTTGCGATTAATGAGTTATAGTCATGTTAGTATGTGGGAGAGAGGAAGAATCAATACTTAACTTGTAGCCAGCTTACTGCTAGGGGTAACATGCAAGGTGTTGGAAAAAACAGCAACAAACCTGACAAAACAACACCACTACTGACAAAAACCACCTCTTGGAAGTTGCTGGAATCATTATGTAGGTGAAAGTTCTTGACAGAATGCTGGTGTTCTGAGTCTGACAGTATTTTGTTACATGAAAATAAATCATCCTTCTTTTTCCGGGACTTTCAAAGATGTTAAAACTTTGCATCAGTTCTGTATCTGCACAGAGACGTTACCTACCCAGATCAGATCAGAGTTGTGATATATATATATCTTCCGATTTTTATTGTTGTTGTTTTCCTTACTCAAGGTGTTTTAAATGTCATTTTTTAATGTGCACAAGAGTGCAACTTCATTGAATGTTTTATTCTTTAGTACTTTCCTGTACTTAGTCTATACCATTTTCCCCTTTTCCTCCCTCACAGTACAGGTGTGAAGATCTAACTCAGCTCTACTGATGACCTGCAAGTGCCACGTGTTGTCTCTGTGTATGATTTTTTAAAACAGAAAAGAAAATGTATATATTTTTTTGTTGTTGTTACATTTCAGAAAGGTTCTCTTCCCAGAGAATGAATAACTGTTTTCCCTTTTAATCCAGCCATCATTTGGGAATCTAGGTTGAGCTTCGCAAGTGAAGTACAAACAGAGGGTCTAAAAAGGTGTCAGCTCTCTGTGGTTGGTGGATCTTTCTGTATTTTTGTTCCTGTTATGACCTTGTGAGAACAAATACGTACATATCTTTTCATATTAGGGCAGCTGTGGTACAGAAAGTAAGAAAAAGCTGCACTGAATGGTGAAGACTTATTTAGCAAACTGGTCTTTAGAGATACATCAGTAAAATGTGTACTGTGTATTGTCATTGATCAGGGTACATTTTTCAGTTGCTGTCTTAATCGTGTCTGTGCTCAGCTGCTTGTGAAACCTTGTGCTTTGCTAAATACTTCACAGGGTTCTCTTGGTTCTCTTCATTTAATCAGGCATTTATAATGAATGGCTTCTCACTAACTATGTGCTGCTGTATTTTGGGCTTTCATAAACCTTTTGTAATTAAATAGATTGCTTTCTTTAGAATATTGTTATATAGCAATTACATTGCTTCTCTAAGGCCCACAAGATGAGAGCTAATTATCAATATCTGATAGAACAATTTTATTCATGGCTAAGAGATTGCAGGCCAATCTCATTAGTCAAGAAGTTTGCTGCTTATTAAAACACAGCCATCTTTACACACCTTATTTAGGAAATAAATGTAAGCATTTAATTTTTCTATTTTAACTTCCAGATGCTGTTCCTCAAATTGCAGGGCAGCTGAAGGAACAAAAGGCTTAATTCAGTTTTACAATACTGTCTATACAAACAAGTTCAGAAGCACTGAAACAAGAAAACTTAAAACTTAATGTGATGTAAAAGTGTACCACAAACTTGAACAGTATCTTGTTCTTCAGATAAATATTAGGCAAAGGATCTATAAAACTGGAGGCAGCAGTCAGCTAAGGCTAACAAGATTTTAGGCTTGCGGTGACAGGATCAGCAGCATTTCATGCCATTTTAGGCATTACTGCATGCTTTGCTTCAACCTTTTGTCAGTTTCTTCCACAACAGAATCCTGCTGCTGTATCCAAATCCACGAGAAGTGTTTGACGTGGATTTTGTTGAAGATTTTGATGTGCACTTTCAGGATTATTTTTTCCAAAAGGCTTTATAGCGCCGTGCTGAAGATGAACATTTCAAGTTCTTCAACTTTAAAATATTTGTACTTCCTCAGAAGTCTCCAGTCACTAAAACATTTTTTACTACTTAGTGAATGGAATCAAATAGACTGCATTTCTTTCTAGCTCCAAGTAGATTGGAGGAGGGAGTAAATAGTGAAAGGAGTTTTTATGGTAGAGTTTTACTCTCAGTTCTTGATTAGCGTATGTCTGCTGTAATAATTGCTGCCTAGAAGCTGAAGCACCTCTTAGAAGCAGTTCTAGTGTCTGATCCAGCTGCTACTGAATTCCATGGAAAAAATGCTACTTATCACAAACACAACTTTGATCAGTCCTGATGCAATAATCTGGAAAGAAAATTCAGTTCAAGTCATGTCAAAAACACTTGAGGATTAACAGAATGTGCTTTTAATCCTCCTTTAGTAGCTCACTGAAATAGATGGCTGGGACCATGATAGTAATTTTTACTTTCATTCTGGAACACTTGTCTGACAGAAAATGGTCCCCTGTCAGGCCAAGATCCGATAAGCTTTTCAGCTGTGGGTCCAGTATGATCAATTGTAACTACCCATCTCAGGAACATTTGACGGAGATTGCCGAACAAAACCAATAATAGCATGGGTATTGATTCTGTTTTGCAATCTGATTGATTGAAGGTGTAAAAGTGCCCTGATTCAGTAGACAAGGATTGGTAAATGCAGGCGGCTAGCATTTTGCTCTAGAAATATTTTCATGATGCTAAATCTCCTGTGGTTTTAAAACTAATACTGTTGAATGAGATTTTGAGCTTCATAGTCCTTGATGCTTAAGTGAAAAGTATCTTATTCTTTCTAGATGCTGTTGGAGCTTCATTTGGTGTTTTTTAAAAAAAGAGTTCCTCTTTGTTACATTTCCTCCTTAAGTATACATAGATTGCTCTGAAAGTAATGTCTCCTATTTATTTCCATGAAAACTACACCAGCTACAAAATGCACTGTGACACTATTTGATAGAGCAAATTCTCAGCTACAAAACTATTTTTCAACGTGTTTTCAGAGTAGTCCTTGTGTATTTCATGTTATGTAATTCTGCAGATATCAATAAAATCATAGTACTGTCATATTTTTCATGCTATTTATGCCTGCAGGATGCTGAGCAATGGCAAGGCAAAAACTGCCATTATAGCTATTGCTAATCATTCTGAATAAATTTGAGAAACGTGCTATAGTTTATTTCGAGAAAGCTCAGCATGAAATATACGAAGTGTCTTGCTTTTGTGGCTCAAATGATGTCTGTAATGATGTGAAGTTCTTAGCAACACGTGAAACATTTCATCGTTTTACCTCTTCATGTGTTAGTATAATATGCCTTACTTATACGTAGAGTCTTAGTTTCTTCATTCTCCCATGGTACTTTTAATGGCTATATACTTCCTTGGAAATAGGTCGCTACTCATTTCTTGCTGCTGCTACTTCTATTCTTGCCACTAGAGTTTCTATTCGGGTTCCAGACTGTTATCATTCTTCTTTTCTACCCTTGCTCATTTGCTGAGTAGAGTGGAAGTCAGACCCTGATAGCTTCTGTCACCAGTTGTGAAATGGACACACTTCTCACTCAGGCTTTATTGTTCATGGGAATCTTTCTAATCCATCCACCTACTGCACATCTTGGCCTTTATTAGCTGCTAATTTCCCTCTTGAAGCAGCACAGTAAAGGACAGTAAAAGGATTTCCTGTCTCTGGGCTACAGCTTGGTTTCACAATTCAAGTGCAGATCTACAAACAATAAGAAACAACATCCCTCTGTGCCAGGCAATTGTAAGGCAGCCATAGCAGTTCAAATGTTGAGGAGAACAATTGTACAAGAAGCAGCAGCACTCAAGAAACTCTTGCTGAAGCAGCTGGAAAGTGACCTTATATACAGAGCTGGTGTCCTCCTCTCCATTCCCTGCCTGAGCAGTTGGAGGTGCTGAAAAACAAAGGAGACAAAGTGCATGAACGATACAAACTTTTATTCCACTGAGTTACAGAGGCCCTTTTTCCAAAAGCTTGTAGTGGTGTGTTCACTGACTGCTAGAAATGCTTGGACTGATTTTCTATCCCTTTCTGATGTTAGAGTTCTTTACTAGAAAGCTAATAATAATTACAGGATTGGAGGAAATCAAACGTAAGACTGCTATACAATTTAAACACAGCCCTTAGCAATATTAAGTCTGAGAAGCCATGCACAATCCAAAACAATTAAGAAGAAGCAGGTGTGCTTTTGATTTTTCTCCTGGAAACAAGTCTTACATAGGATGGTTTGTGGATCAGCATCATGACCATTCCTCTGAAGAAGAAACTTAAGCCCTTTGCACATCTGTTTCTGTTGCAGCCATCACACACTTCTTAATTTTTGTGATTTTTTTTGGTTTTTTTTTTTTTTTGCTATAAAGCATATGCATACTTCTTGATGGGTATTATGCAGAAGCCAGTATTTAATGTTGGTTATTTCTATGTAAATGCTAGAATTACAGCCAAGGGATTGCTGCATACTCACTGTTTTCTTGCTCACTCCCTTCCCTTGATGGCAAGAAGCATGCCCTTACTGTTATTTGCCTAGAGATTGTTTCGAGCTGAGGGGATAGAATTTTCTCAGCTCCCATCCCTACATTTGCTGTAAGCAAAACAGAAAGGCCCATTTATTCCAGCATCTTCAGGCAACTCTAATGTTAATTACTATTACTAGTTCAAAAACTTCCTATAAACTTTCATGCACTTCATTCAAACAGGCTCATTTTGGTGATTTGTGTATTCTGGGTCTTCCTAGTTTTCTAGTCAGTAATCTGCTTCACCAGGCCCTGGAAACATCCCTGTAAGCATGAAAATATTTCTAATTAAGGATGGCAATTTGCAACTGGATTAGTGAGTGGCATTAGTGAGATACATTTCCATCATTCAAATAGAATCCTCACAGCTGCAATACTTCTGGATTCAGTTCTGATTCAACGTGATGGAGAGTTCCAATTATTCTGGGGAAAACTGAATTCATTAGGGCTTACGCTCCTACTTATTTAAATAGTTATAAGTCTTGAGTTAAAAAGAGCCTATAACTTTAAGTAGTAGATTCCAGGCTAGCCTGTGATAGTTAAGTCTAACTAACATTTTAATGAACCGTTATGGTCTTCACCTGCAGCTACGTATCACACATGACTGAACTGCTGCATGTTTGCCTCATGATGCTGCTACAGGGGAGCATGTGCTGAATGTCAACTGCAGGGCAAAAAAATCCTGATCCATTCAGACTTGTTATGGCTGTATGCCTGACCATGGAGAAGAAAGCCAAGTTTGCACAGATATACAATTTAGACTTGCCCTGCCTGACAGACACAAATCAGTGAAATCCAGTTCCTATATGACCTATCTTCTGATTTGCTATGAATCCTAAATTGTCGGTATGGAAGCAGATTTCCTTCTAATAGTTTGCATGATTTTTATTCTTGATTCTTAGGATTCCTGACTGGCTGCTACCAGGCTGCAGCAACTGAGCAAATTTTGTGTGCTGAAGCAACCAGTGTTGTACAGTATGCAGAGAAACACCACCAGCAAAAGGAGTGGGGACCCAGCAGCTGGATAACCACATGCCAGGGCTCCTGAGATGTCTTGCCAGCCACCAATTTTTTGTTCCAACCTGAGCCCCCAGGTGAGCCCTTCTAAACTAATAAATACAATTCATTCATTAAACATTCATGGGGAATATAGTCTGTGTAATGTTTTGCATCCATTAATCAAAGCCCAAACAGTGGATGAACTCTAATTTGTGATAAAAACGTGATTTGGTTTAGACTACAATTGACCTGGCTTTATGATATATTCTGCTGGTAGAGTAACCATGCTGATCTTTCACAGTAAATGAAATGTTGCTTAAGACAGGCACTCAGTACTTTGCTTCAGCCAGATACACTGTCCTGTAGTCCAGAGGAATTAATACTGAACCCCAAGTTTAAATCTGCTGTGTATTCTTTAATCCTAAAATTCATGAACCACAGATGTTAGATTACCAGACATAAGGCACAGCCATGCGTGTTATATTTCCAAAGGCATGATAATTTAGGAAGTGACTTCCTGATGGAAAAACGATGGGTAAGCATAAAATCTTTCCTGCTGTCAAAAAGATAACTGGACAGTATTTATATGAGCAGATGAGGTAAGTACGGTGTTTGCACAATGTGAAAAGAGTAGACTACATAGGAAACAGTTGCTTTTGGACTGTCAGCTTTGGAGAAAAGCAGCCTTGTGGTTCAGAAATATTACAGCTCCTTAGTGTTGTCAACATCATTTAAGCAATACCTTTCTGCTTAGCCTGGACAACCAGATTGGATTTTATTTCATAAATATGTATTTAGGAGCTGTGCCTTCCTACAGGCACAGCCTTATGCTTCACAAAGGAGGGCTAGAGGAATACAGAGTAATTAATCATTAATGCTTGTGCTGATCAGTATGAGCATTCTTTAGAAAGAATGAGAATTCTGTATTTAGCTTGAAAGTTTACAACTTCTATACGCTATATGTGCCCTTAGAGAATAGCTAAGCATGGTTTGTAAGTTTCCGCATGCTTTGGGGAAGGGCGGGGGAATCATCCTTTGTTGTTTGTGAAATGGAGTACCAGCCTCTCTTGAAACAAATGTTAATGAAGAATATTTATTTTTCTACTGGAGCAAGAACTTAATCAAATGTTTGATTGTCTGAAAAATCCAAGTGCCATAGAAAGAATAGAAAATTAACAGGAGATGTCATTCATACAGAAAGAACAATCTAACTTAGTTGACATTTTAATTATCAAGGTCCTTAGTGAAGAATTCCAACCATCCATCAACCAAAAATACTCAGTTTCCACTGATAGAAACCCCAATTCTTGTTTACTTCATCATTCTTGATGTTGCAAGAAGTACTGCAAATGTATTTTGTGTAGTCAGGTACGTGTTTAAGAAACCACTTAGCATCAGAGGGTAAACAGACTAATAAATGCATGTAATGTTGCATGTGTAATCAGATAAACAGTTTGAATTTTTTTCTATTTGACTAGAAAGGAAGGTTTCTTCTATATATCTACAGAGAAAATGTTAATATTACCCTCTTCCATGGATACCCTATGAAATATTCTCTGCTCAGCTTTACCTTCAGATTCTTATAGTAGTTATTTCAGAAAAATACACTTTGAGTTCTGTGTTGCCAAACTTTCTCATTTTGAAGTATGCTCAGAAGCAGAGATTGCATAATTTAATTTCTGTGTGCTATTACCACAAGAATGCTCTAAAGATCTTGTACTTTAAAACTATTTTTATTTTGTAAATTTCTTAAAATGGAGTGCACGTGCCTACTGTACCGCCATAACTTACGGCAAAATCATGTGAAAGATCGTCCTGTAATTTTATTGTTCAGTAGTGAAGACAAATTATAGGAGTTACAACATCAGTTAATTGATTTCTATTACCTAACATAGTACTGAGTGGGCTCTGGACACGTTCAGATTTTTAGTTTTTGTTAGTTCTAACCCCATTCTCCTCATTTCCACTGTGTGGTGATACACTAATTAAAAGCATTAGAATATATTGGGTAAGGACTATACAAACCCTGGCAACACAGATCCCAAGTCTCCTCTGCACCATTGCCTCTAGAATTTTGCCTTCTTTATTGTTTCCTACTTGGAATGAGAAGTGCTTAGCACACAATTAATGACTTTGAGGAGGGAGATGCTTTGCATGGCATGATGTGAGACTTGCCAAATGCTTATTTAGGCTATGCCAATGCACAATAGGTTGTGTGAAGCAGAATCCTGCTAGTGACCTACTGGTGCTGCTTGTGCTGTGTTGCCTGGCTCTGTCCCCAGCCTCAGCTCCGATCCATGTTGCCACCAGTGCTTGTGGCTTGTGGAAGGTGCCCCAGCACTGCAAAGCTGACCATCTGCCCACCCTGCTTGGGAAGCCAGAGCAGCTGAAAAATGACCTTGTCTTGTTTTACTACATGACTGCTTACTATGAATTAAGCATGCAGAGAGAAAGGTAAGTAGGTGTGAAGACTGTTTTTATTTGGTAAGAGTGTCAGCTTTAATACACGTTAATTTATAGCTCAGGTAGGTTCTAACTGGTAGTTGTGGCTCCACAACAGATAAGATGGGAGATGGGTAAAGAAGCAGTTGTCTTTTAAGCTTGAAGGTAGAACATTACTGAAAGGACACCTAAGTTCCCTGCAGATGTTTGTATTCCTCGCTTGCTGGTGATATTTTAAATTATTTAGAAATGCTTGATTGAAATGTGTGGTTATGAGATCTAGCTGAGAAGTCCACAGTTTAAATGTTGACTTTTTTTTCTGGCTAAAAGAGTATTTGACTTAAACCAATTACTATCATTCAAGGATGTTTATTCAGTACTGAAATATGGACATCCAAGGACTGTGCTTCCATTATGGCATCACAGTGAATTAAAAAGCACGGTAAAAATATCTGTGGAAGATGAGGTTATGGAGTCTCCTGTGGAGATATTCAAGACCCATCTGAATGCTTACCAGTGTGACCTATTGTAGGGTACCTGCCTTAGCAGGGTGGTTGGACTCAACAATCTCTTGAGGTCCTTCCAACCTCTGCAATTCTGTGGTCCTGTGTGATTCTGTGAAATCCTGCATAAACAACTATTTTAGGTTCTCAGTTTGATCTTTGTCACAATCTGCTTAGTCTAAGCACTGAAAACTAGAGGCTTCAGAATTGTTGAACTGTTTAAAAGAGGAAATGCAGAAAGAACTCTTTAGAATCCACAAAATATGCTACTTTGGGAAGAAAGATTTTCTGGTAAGATCTAAGGCAAAGCCCCGCCAAAATGTGGGAGAGTCCACAAGTATAATGATTTTACAAGAGCACGAATGTTAACACCAGCTATATTTCAATGATGACAGTTAACAATCATCCTTTTAGAATTCAGCACAGTATTCCATAGCCCAGGTCTTAAACTGCTGCACCTTGTTCCTGTGAGCTATCAACCACCTGCCTTCCTGCTCAGCTCTGGAGGTCTCTGCTTTGCACAGCAGCATGATGGAAATGCTCTGTGCGTGATGATGCAGCTATGCCTTTGGTCAGGGACTTGTCTCCCCTGTCAGTGAGGAGCCCACCTGCTCCTGGCCCTCTTGCAAAACAAAGCCTGGCGTGCAGAAGTCTGTAGATCAGTTGGCATTGAAATGATTGCTGAGTAGCAGGGAAGTGAGAGAGACAGAAATGGTAAAAAGAAAATTATAAATTTTAAATAACTAAGATTATGCAAGTCTAGATCACTGACTTTTGGATATAACCCAGATGTACTCTGTTCTGAACCTGCATGACTTTTTGGCCTCCCAGCCAGCCATGTAAGGTAACAGCTGTACAATACTTTCTGTCAGATCCATGTTCTTCACACAGATTTCAGCTGAATGCAGAACACTGTTGGTGCATGAAGCAAGACCCTCTGGGAAAGTGCACTCTATTTGCTTCGAATGTCAAAAAGGTTGTTCTGGTTGTGGGTGTAAGTGCGTGCTAGCATATGCACAAGAGCAGTCACGCTGTGTGAGTTTTGGTGTCTAAATTAGGAACATAGCTGTGCAAGGATCTCTGTATTGTCTGTGGAGAGATTCAGAGCGGCAGCTGAACTGTTTTTCTATTCAGCATAATAAAAATGACACAGTTCAAACCTCGAATAATTGTCATAAAAGGTCTTTACAGCATTAAATAGTCTGGTAAATACCAACATTTGCGCAGAGCTGTAAGATCTGTGTTTCTTTACAGCTTCTTTAGTCTATTTTGAATCTTTTAATAGGCAGTGGTGTATGGAATGGAAAATTAAAGCTTTTGATTTATGTGCTGCTGCTTTGCCACTTTAAGCCACAGTAAAATACTTACGAATGTTAGATGACAACTAATATTTAGTCATATGAGTAACCGAAGAGGTTGTATCAGGGAGCAAAGGGAATGGATAATTCATCTTTCTAATAGTTTCTATATGCTGGAAGAGACAGGGTGGTTCTTTAGCAGAGAAATAAATAGAGAAGCACTCCCAGTCCCTCAAGCTGTAAGGATCAGATAAAGACCAAGCTGCTGCAAAACATGTTTAGGTGAGCAGTGCCAGCATGATGGGCACATTAAGAGTTAGTGCTAAAATAAGAGTCAAACCTATGTGCATGAAAAATCTTTGTAAAATACACATCCCTTTCCCTAAAATTATTGTGAGGCCACTTTTTTTTTTTTCCAAAAGTTTTAGCAAATGTTCTGTTTTTTTCTAAAAAAAAAGATTCATGTATCTTCTTTCTGAATTAGCTTCGGCCTTGTTCAAAAAAGGCAAAAGGAACTGCAGTCTTGATGATTGACTTCAGAAGAGAAAAGAAAAGCAAGGCTTTCGTGGTTTTTAAGCTGAAAAAAGACTTAAAATCACCATCTGCTCCAATCTCTTCTATAGGCTATAGAATCTTATCAGTTATTTCTGCATAATACCTTTACCTCCTCCTCGAGTTACATCTTTCTTAAAAAGTTATGTAGGCTGTAGGATTAAAATACATCTTTAGTTGGTGCATAATTTTTTTCTGGAATACAGAGAGTTAGATAATATGATTTTCTGTTCTTGCAGATAGAGAAACAATTAAAATCTGAAGCTAAACATTTTCTCTTCCTGAATCTTGCAATTCATTTCTGCAATTTATTTTCTGTAAGTTGTTCTCTGAAAGTAAGGCAGGACCAGCAAATAACACTAGTGACTGCTCATTAACTTTCTCAGTCATCAAAACCTGTTCAGGGTCATTCTGAGACCACTGAATAATTAGGTTTATAAAGATATTAGAAGGAAACTTCATATTCCACATTCTTAAATTAATTCTTGAGAACTGATGTAATCAGGTTTTTGTATAAGAATTTACCTTTGCAGTGGCTTTCCACTGTGCAAACATTCAGTAGTTGGGAAGGCACGGATGTGGTATAAAGTCCAAGCAAATCTGGAGTTCATTCTTGGTGAGTATGTTTCATTAATTTGTTCACTTTAGTAAACAGTGAAGGCCAGGCATTTTTAAAAACAAACTTGAGCACTATAGTAGTATATATTTAAACCAAATAACAGTATATGTGACACTAAGTCCTCACTTTGGCCACTTCTCCTTTGTAGAAAAAAATGATCCTGTAAAAATTACTAGAGTTTATTTTTGTATGCCAGAACAGAATGAAGTTCTCATATTCTTTCAAATTTTTGTTAGTCTGAAGAATTGCTATTATCAGGCCGTTTTGGAAAATTTGGATTTTAGAGACTTCCTTGCATTCCAGTAAGATGTTTCTGAATTTAGTGGGTTTTTCTTCTTTTTTTGGTGGTGGTTTTTTTTTGTTTTTTTTTTGTTTTTTTTTTAAATTCAGACAATGTCTGCGAGCCTTGGCACCTCTCTTAAATTAGATTTTTTACATTGACCAAATGTCACTTTCTAAGCTGCTTGAAAAACACAGAAAAATGGTTATGAAGGCTAACTAGAGGAACTGTACTCTGAAAGCTGGGTATGTAGACACCTTCTCAATTTTAGAAAATTGTGGTTGTTGAGTCAGTATATTATGAGTGACTACTAATAGTAAAATTATTCCAATGTGACTTTGAAACCATTAAGCCAGTCCCTAAAAATATCTTATTAACTAAAAGTTAATCTTAAAAAAGTTCTTAGTATAAGCAAAGTACAACGATGGATTTTCCAGTATCCAGTAATGTGTATGGCTGACCAGTAGAAAATAAAATTTAAGATGGAAAAAGCTAACAATAGACTTTGCTGGTAAAATTTAAACTGGAATCAGTAATGATATTGAGTGGGAGAGCAAAGTAGGCCATCTGAAACAGTAACTGGCATAAAATACCAAATATTTTTAAGCAAGAACTGCATTCAGGTATATGGAATTTCAAAGTAGCAGCCCTAAGAAGTACATTTTGAAAGTGGATCTCAAATGTTCTTATTAAGTAGATAGAAGAACTGAGATTTTGTGGGACTATTAAGAAAACCAAAAAGGAAATAAACAGGACAGTCAACCAATTCTTTATTCATCAAATAGTCTACCCTTCAAATCCATCTCTCTTCAATTTAGAGATGAGGATGTGGTGTGGCATCATGTTAAAGGCCTTGCAGAAATCCAGGTAGATAGCACCAGTTTTCCAAGTGATGCAAAATTAAGTTTGCTTTTTTACATGACTTCAATTTTTTCACAAGTTCACGTTTGTGTAGATAGCACTGTTACACAGGATGTAGCTGCCACCCGTGTTAAAGCATTTTAATAAAAATAACCTTAAGTCTAAATAACATTAGCGTATTTATTGTGGTTCTTGCAAATGTATCTTTTCATTGTTGTATAATTGATGTGAAATAATGTATTTCTTTTAATTGAAGTTAAATGATTGCATGCTAACATGAGAAAAAAAGAATTGTACTTGAGACAAAGACAGAAGTAGTGCTAGAGCTGGACACAGTTTAGTATAGGTGGTTTCCAGGTCTGGATTTCCTCAAAACATCTAAGAAAACCTGTTATCTTCTCTAGAGTGGATTCTGGTTTCTGGTAATTACTCCAAGACAGTGATTACAGAATCATTTTCTGCTTGGAAGTTTCAGTTAGAGACCTTAGGTGCAGGATGAGAAATTAATAGTATCAGTATCTACATTGTTTAGAAAACAGGGTCAAGTTACACTCATTCATATCACTGGCTGTCCTTAGCTTAACGCTGTTTCAAGATAGTGTTGAAAATTATGGACTAAAAATATCCACTCTAACTGACAACTAAATGGAATCAGACCTATAAGGCTGTTTTATGTAACACAGAAAGGGAAAGAGAAGCCAACAGACTCAGACCAAGAAGGAAACTTTCCACCAGTTAGCATAGCAGACTTGTAGCTTTCATCTCATGAGTTTTATGTTTACTGTTACCCCTAAGAACGTGTATGAGTATCTGGAGAATATTATGAGTCAGGAGGCACATAAAATATACAAACTTCGGGTAAGTCTAAAAGAAATTTTAAGGCTCCTTACCTAGTCAGAGCTAGGAGGAGGGCCAGAGCACAGCTAAGAGCTGCAATTTGTTTGTAGTTTCTGCACCTGTGACAGGGCTAGGTAAGCTCAAATATCTTTAAATGCACATTAAAGAAAAAGTGGGCTACCTATGAGGGTACTAAAGAAACAAAACATTTAGAGCAGAAACCATCATGCATGGTAAACAAGTACAGTCCTTGAGACACACAAGTAGTAAGCACATGAGTAATGAAACCCATTCTGCAAGCAAAATGTAGGTTCAGATCTCAGGGATTTCCTTGTCCACTGATACTGTCTAACCTTCTTCTATGCATTTTTCTTTTTCCTATTATTTCTGTGTCTCTGTAGCACAGCTGTTTTTCACTGTTTTGATATGTGGTGTATGTAGGACCCAGTGTGTCAAATGGCACAGTAATCACACCTTCCTGCTGTCAAATGTCCTTTTCTTCAAGGACATCTGAAGCATCAAGTTCCAGTGTTGCTTTTTTTGATGCAAATGCTGAGAATGTGAGAGTTTGTTGATGGCAAGGAACTTCCTCCTTGCTTGTTTGTTAAGCTGCTATGGTTTTTCTCTTCTCCTTTTTTTTTTTTTTTTTTTCTCCTCTTCCAAATCTTATCAAATGAAGCTATTACTTCGTTAACTCATTAAAATATTTTGTTCTTTGCAGTGATTTTTTTTCTAGGATATCATCTTGAGTGAGCTGTGTTGTTTCCAGACGCTTAAATATTCTGGGTCTCATACTTATCTTCTAACTTTTCCAGGAGGCAGGGAGGCAGGAGCTGATACAAAGGCTGCAGCCCAAGTCCATGGCACGCTCACTCTCTTAATTCAGTGCTATTTTAAAAATGTCAAATTTATTCAGAATAATTGCATGTGCAATTTTTCCAGCAGATAGTATTAACTGTCTCAAATGAACTGAGTGTTGCAGTTATTAATCAACAGCTTATTACCCATCTTAGAGATGCTGGGATACTACAGTGCTGAGGGGAAATATTACATAAAAGGGATTGCTCAGAATTTGTTCGGCAACACTCATATATCCAAACATTGCAGGGGACAGCCTTCTAGGATGAGGCCTTATAGATTCTGTAATACACAAAGGTAAGGTAGTTAAAAGATATTTTTCTTTTCTGGCAAATTAGGGAATGAGAGAAAGAAATGGTTGACACCAAAGGGATTTACTATTCATATTCCAGGGCGTAGATACACTCTAGAAGCTGTAAGTTGAACAGTAAATCATAACCTGTAAAGCAAACAGTAATGCAAACCTTTAGAACACAAACATATTTGTGTTTTTTTTTTTTTTTTATGCAAAACAGTAAAAATGGAAAGTATGTGATTCTTTCTGCGCTCTAAGGAAAATTAAAGATAGATTAAACTGAAAGTGGAAGAGAGATGCAGTTGATTGGCCAAAATAAGCAGTTTGTTCCACATAAAATAATAATGATGGAAGGTATTGCTATCTTACTATGGGGAAGATATTTTTCACTGAGGCATCTCGGATTGCTACTGTATCAGAGTTATGCCTATGGATGTGTTTGATCTTGCTCCCATGGAATGAAGCTCTCTCTCCCCACTGGAAATGAATACAGACCTGGGGATTTGTACCTTCCAGATATTCGCTGCTAGATGTTGTGCTGATCGTTTCTTTCTCTAACCAGGAAAATAAATCCCTCTCTCCACTTTTCTTTGGTTCTGGACTTTCCTTCATCTATGTTATTGTTATGTTGTTGGATAAATGAGAGAGACGCAGTTTGAATTGCTGCTGAAAGGAGGTTTTTCATCTCCTCACACTTCCTCAGGTCTTGACTGGTGAGGAGACTGAGATGTTTATTTTTCACTGTTCTTGAAAGTCTGAAGTGCTTTTTTTTTTTTTTTTATTTTTATTTTTTGGAAAGGGAATAATGCATTGCTGATATTCCCTCGGGTCTCTTGACTCTTCTCTCCTGTGACAGTACAATGCCTGAAATTCTTATCTTGCAGTAGAAGCCTAAAAGAGCCCTGAAGTGTATTTATGCAACAGGGTTAGTGTGTGTGCGGGTATCTCCACAGTCAGTATTACTTTCCCTATACCGGACTTTTTCTCTGTGAACAAGACCTCTGTGTAAGCACTGCTACATAGACTGCTGCTATGCTGCACTCTCCAGGAGGTATAAACCTGGTGAACACTGCTGGCCAGCCTGGTTCCCAGTGGACCGGTGCAGGGCTAATTGCTAAATTTCCCTGCAGATCAACTCGTTTCACCCCATAGATGTGACTTTCTGCTCCATCCCTGCAGGTAGCTGTGGCATTGCTTTCTTATTCTGTCATGCTTTTCTTTTCCTGAGCATGACCTGAGTTTTGTTTCATTTTAGAAAATAGGCAGCAAGTATGGAAAGAGGTATTTTTTTCTGCTAACATCACTGCAGATGCTAGTGTAGTCCTCCTGAAAAATCTACTTTGAGTGTATTTCACTAAATGTAGGGAAATAGGGCTTTTTCACAAATATGTAGCTCCTGTGATTCACACTATGGTAAAAAGATGGAGCTCATCTGTGTAAATAGATTTTAAAATGAAAACAGAAATTTATTCAATGAGGCAATCCAGTTGCTGGGCCATTGTCTGTGTACGTCTGTTGATCCTTGTATATTTCATCTGTTGCATGGCAGTCAAAAAGTTGCAGACAAATCTTTTGGTTTCTCATTATGCAAAAGTTACACTTTTGCAGCTTTATCATATCAAAAGCATTCAGAAGAGTAAGAGTTGCAGGAGCAGGCCCTCTGTATGAAAACAAAATTCTAATATGCATTCTGCCAAATCCTTGGTAATAATATCTTGAATAACGCATACTTACAGGGAAAATTATTATCTTCATATTAAGAAGAATTAACAAAGAATGAAATTAATAAAGCAAACTCATTTCAACTTGATAACTAGTTTTAAAAATTTGCAAGATACATGATTAGTTTCTGAATGATGAAGTAATACTCTGGAGGAAGTGTATGGATACAAATAAACCTCAACAAAATAGCGCAGATATGGCAACTGGCAATAACACTGGACTGGGTAGAAATCTTTACTATCTCTGGATTTAATCTTCAGTATGTCAAGATCCAATACAATCAAGAACAAATCAAGGGTAAATCCTATTGGACTTTTAACTAGCAGCTTTTTTTTATACTACTGAGCAAATCTGATAGTCTAAGAAAACAGAAAAATAGGCTTTTCCACCTCTCTGAAGAAATGCCGGCAGTGACTTGCAAGATTTAAGGAAATTATACGGTTGAAACGATATCTCTGCTTGTGCTGAAACATTTCCTCTAGTATGACTCCAATGATCTGCTCGCTTTTCCCTTGTTTGAATAGAACCAACCTTTTTCTTTCTAATAATGGAGAAGCAGAATGTATTAAATATTCCATTACATGAAAACAAATCAAAACATGACTGTTCTTTCTAAAGTAATTCATAGGGAGTAAATACACTTTTTTTCCCCCCCTCTGCTGCCTCTTTGGGCCTACACACACTGAAACTAAAGGAAAGCACAGGTGAGACTGATGGACTGCTCTCATCTGATCCTGACAGATGTCACTGAGGACAGAAAGAAGGGTATCATCATCCTTCTGAGTTAAGCTAAATCCATGATATCAACTGGAATGTACATAATGCACAACAGCCAGTTTTCACCATCACCTCCTATCTCATGTTGATTTTCCTTCCTTCTCTCTTTCTTGAGGTCTTTTTCTGACCTCTGTGTGTCTGTGTTTTCCTAGGAGGTGTGAGCTAACTGTTTAAGACTGTGGCACGTCTTGTTTCATTGCAGTGAACCCATAGCTAAAAGGGCAGCTAAAAGCAGTGTTGTAATCATCAGCTGCTGTTAGTAGTTTGCCAGGTTTTGGAGTGGTTGATAAGACCACATACTGGGCCTGTCCTTCTTCAGTTGCAAATATGAGCTGCGAGTATGAGAATAGTTCTTTCTTTTCATTTTCTGTACTTTTCTCCTCTTCCCTGTGTTACTGCCCTCAGTTATTGCTCTCTTTAATACAAAGTACAAGGGCTTTCATTACTGAAAGCTCACTCTAAGGATTGTAGGTTAAGACAATGGAAAATAAAAATACGTTTACTGTTCTGCTCAAAGTGCTTTATCTTTCCCATTTCTTATTGTTTAAGAAAAGATTCAAAGCATTTTAGTGGTGTTTCCACTGGGAAACGAAACTGACATTTTTAAACTCTAAATTTAGATGTTATGTACTGCCATGCTCAAATAGATGTTTTTGACTCACCTTTTCTTTACAAAGTGATACATTCCTCTCCCTGGTCATTTGACCTGCAAGGACAATTTTTCTGAATACCAGCAAATATTATACGAACTTGGAAAGGAGAAACGAAATAAGCTTACAAACATTTCTCAGCTCTAATCAGAGACCGAAATATTTTCCATCTGCAGGAAGATCCACTACTATGTATTTTCAAAACGGAGCAGACATTAAGCATGACTTTGCTCTCCACACCATTTGGTGCATGGGCCTAAGCATAGTACACAAATTAGAGAGATTCTGCTTTTAATTTGGTGAAAAATAAAGCTGTGTATCATGCCATATGTCATGAAACAAATAAGCGCTGCTCTGTGAATAAATCTAGCTTTCTGTGCCACTTGAAGTGGATCAAATAGTACTTCTCAGCTGCACTTGCACTCACAATGGGCAGAGCTCATAGGAACTGATTATGCAAGCACTGCAAGGGAAAATAAATGCATAGAAATATCACTGCAAATAGCTGCCTCCTTGAGATTCAGTATATATTTAGTTCCCGTGTTTTCTCTTTCTTTCACCAGTAGTGAAAGATAATGAGCTTCAAGGACTGTGGGAACCAACAATTGCAGCAGAACTAAGATATCATGCAAAAACAACGTTAAAAGGACAACGGGAGATCATGCTTGATGGATGGAGAGGATGTGCAGGACTAGGCTTGTGACTACTTGAATGGCAAAGCTTTATGTCAGGACTTATTAAATGCCCTGCTTTGTGCTTCTTTTTGTTTGCTAAGACTAATGTATCATGTGTCATTTGAATGTTTTATCTAGCCCACAAACAATTTTTTTTTTGTGAATTTTGAAAGCAGACGTGAAGTGAAGGGGCTAATGTGCAGAGGAGTGGCATTGGTTTCCCTTGCAGCCAAGTAACAAGGAAATACAGCTGAAGAGCCCAACAACCGTTGTTCATGTAAGCTGGGCAGGGAGGCTAGATCAGAGTAAGCAGTAGCATTATTACTGCAGAGAATAGTTATCCTAGAGCTAATATTACCTGATGAAGGCAAAAATTGTTGAACAGTTCACTTCCTTAGGTTTCTACTGGACTTGAATGTGAAATAAACATAGTGTGAGTAGACAAGATCTGCTCCGTGGCTCAAATGGAAGCTCATTTTCTTGGCCTGTAATAAAAGTACATTTCCATAAGAGGACCAAAGCAGTATTTGTTCTTTCATTGTGTAAGTCTAGTTCAGTGAACAGTGCATTTGGTGCTGCCATAGTTGCACTGATAGTTTTATCCTTGCTTTATGCGCAATATACTTATCATGTATTGTAGGACGAGTCAAGAATGTTAGCATTATGCTTTAGGATCGCTAGGCAGGGACTGAAATACGCTAGCAAATTACATAATCTTGTTAGCGGGACAAGAGATTAATAATATTGCCTTCTACTAAATCAGGACAAATCTGAATGCCCCACTGTTAATTGTTTGGGAGTTCATTTTAAGTTTTCTGTAGTAGTCAACTAAAAGTCTACTAATATTTTCCTTAAAACATAAAATCTTTATTCTCTGCTGCTCTCTATTTGTGGTGAAATACTCTGGGTAATGTAGGTGTAAAATATTATTGCACTGTTGTTAGAAAGCTTTACGCCCACTTTTTGCTGGTATCGGTAACTACACACACTAAGAGACGAGCATAGAATCAAGCCTTTAAAATAAAGTTCAATAAGCAGATTGGGCAAAGTTGTCAGAGAAAGCTGAGCACCATAGCTGCTGTTAGTGCAAGAAATCATGATGTATTGTTAAAAAAGCAAATGTTAATTGGACAATTAAAATCTCCATTTACAATATGCAAAAAAGCCTGAGGGTTCTGCTTTAAAGTAAAGCTGAGTGTTTCAACTGAAAACACGTCTGCCTTGAAATGAAATGTGGAAATTTTATAAACCTCTCATTTCTAAGTGAGTGATTCTGCAGTGCAGTATCTCTTCCTTGTTTAGGGATATGCTGGCCTGTTAGAAACGTTGGAGCTGGATGGTGCTCCATTCTTCCTGTGATTTGAGAATAGTTCTTCTATTCAGATGGAGGCATCCTGCCCAAAGCTGTCCTTTTTATGCTGTGATTACTAAGCATTCTGAATTAGACTAATAAAATCTCCACAGCTATGGAAATGACCTAGGTAGCCTTAAAGGAAAACGGTCTTAAAGCGTGATTCCCTAGGCTTTAATGAAGCAAAGCCATTCAGCTCACAATTACTCACTGACAACGTTTCAATAGTTACTTCATGATACAGATTTTATGTGATGTTTTGCTCTATTGTGAAGTATATAATCATTGTCATATAAGTAGTTAACAGACTGCATGACGTTTTATTACTGGGAAAAGAGCTGTGCACTAAAAAGAGTGAAGAAGGAAAATAATGAAGTGTTATCATTGATTTTAAAATGTTTTTTTTTTTTCTTTTTCCTAAGCAAAAGAAATGATGGGATTTAACTGATGCTCACTCACTGTTTTAATGAATATGAAATAGTCTCTGCCTCTGAACCAGGAAAGTGGGAGCACCTTAGTTAAAAATCTTGGGTAATGCAAGGAAAAAATAGTCCAGGTCTTTTCTGATCCCTTATTGATGCACACCTGCATGAGGAGAATGGATCAGAATGTTCCAATTGTTTTTTAAAGCCCTATATTCTGTGAATTGCAATGGAACTTCGATAATGACATCAATCCGAGCTACATAAATCAGAGCAGAATCCATGAACTGGGAGAGAGGGTTTAACAGGAAGAATAAGGTCTGGAGGGAACTATTTATTACTCCAGAAAATTGTGAATAAGTCTCTAAAATACTTAATTAGATATATCTGACATCTTATTCAGTTAGTTAGTATTATCACTTAAGAAGTGCAAAATATCTTGATATGATGAACAATTAGTGTATTCTTGAACTTAACAACTATTGAATTATTGAGTTGTAAGTGAGATTAAAATAGAATCTTGTACAAGATTTTTAATAACAGCATGTATTCCTACTAACAAAGATTTTGAATCGGGTGGTCAACCACAATCAAGTATTCGTGATGAAAGGAGGGGATAACTAGATGGTTTGCAGTAGATCATTGCTTGCTGCAGAAAGTGATCAGAAACTGGTCTTTATGGATTTTAGGTCTGGTTTAGCGTAACAAACTGTATGTGTCTTTAAAATAACAACAGAAAATCCCATATACTTGCCATGGACAATACTTATTTTCTGAGTCCAGAGTATTATGCTCTATAGATTTTGATTCAGACGTGTCCAGTTTTTCACCTTATTTAATTCAGTAAGCAGTCACTTTCCAGTTTCTAGATGTGAGGTGTTTTAAGTGCCTAAACACTATCAAATAGTGTTATTCTGCTCTTTGTATCTGTTGTATCCCCGGAAACAAATAGGAGGCAATACTTTTGGAGTGACATACATATATGAACTATTATTTTTAAATAAACATTTATTAGTCTTTTACCAATTTGTTAATGAATATATATATTTAAAAATTATATAAGTGAAAGGGAAAATTGAATGTTGGCTACTTACTATATAGCACTGTCCAGATACCGTACATACAACAATTAAGTGCTTGTTGTGACTGAAATGTAAGCGCAGTGGTTTTGGTTCTTTGCCTCTTTCACTTCTTAATGGTTACAGATTCTAATCTTGAATTAAGAGCTAAGCATTTTTTTCCTCTGTTTTACCGCAGTGGTGTTTAGATTTGTGGCTTTTAATGTCCAATAAATAAATAAAAATTATAGCCCATGCATTCCCTTCCAGGCAGAGTAGCTCATGCAGGGGACATTAGAATGACTTCAAGGAAGTCTGCAGTGGATTCTGGAATCAAATGATCAAAATTATAAAGGAAAACAAATGCAGTACCCTATAAAATTATCATATATTTAAGAAACAAATAATTAACTGTGAAGTCTGAGAGCCTCTGTTTTTGTTGGTCAGTGAAATAACAGTGGAAAAAAAATATTATTAGGACAGATTTTTCCTATGAGTAAGTAGGGAACATCTATTTTTTTTTTCTTTTTTTTTTTCTCCAGTTATCTGCATTGGCATACAAGCAGGGCTATTTATGCTTACAGATGGTATTTAACAGTCATCCTACTTTGCTACCCAGTGAAGAAGTAGAAACAATACCCTGTCACTTACATGACACCATAGACTTCATAAATATTCTAAGATAAATGCCAAGTACGTATATCCCAAAATTACGGCCTGATTTTTTTTTTTAACACTTATGAATAACAAAGGCATCAGTAAACTGGTTTGCACATGAATTTTTTCACTCAGACAAGCTAAATTAATCATTTGATTACAATGAACAGTTTGCCTAGGAACAATTGTAATCCTGCACTTTTGTTGTCATAGTCACAGTTCGAATGAGATATTTGCATTATCTCTAGTTGTGGATCCAAGTTTTAAGTTTCAATTCCTGGTAGCGTTTTGTGTCTTACAGTGTGGCAATATTCAAGTCTTGGTATTTGCTATTATACATTTGAAGAACTGTACTAAAAATGACAGATGAAAGGTTAAAAAAAAAAAAAATGATGCCAGTCTAATGACATTCTAGTTCCCAGGTTTAATATAACAACTGAAAATACTTTAAAGTTTCCTCCTTCCCTACATCTACTTTCTCTCTTTTCTAGACTTTTTTTTTTTTTTTTTTCCTAGCAGCTTCCCAGCTTCTCCTGCTGACATCATTGCCTCTCATAACGCCTATGAGAAAAATACATTCCAATTGCCGGCATCAAGGATATTAAATTGGAAAATGGTCAGTCCAACTAAATTTTATGGTGATTACCAATTTCTTTTATCACTAATTCATAATCACTTAAAACAAGTTAAATATTTCTCTATGCAAGAAATATTATTTTCATTTTCTCTGAAGACATGACAATTATTGGTTACTCCTACAGACTTGCCAATAAGTTCCACCTTTGGTAGCCGGTATCTGATTAATACTTGTAATGCAGAGAGTTGATTTTCCCTTAGCAGAATTTCCACACTGTTCCCAGTGATAAGTACATACAGTTGTTCTAGCAGCCATGGAAATATTTATCTATGTCTCCTCAGAGCAATATGTGAGCCTGCTGTATTGCTGAAACTTTATTTCTTAAAAACAAACAAACAAAAATGTCATCTGAAACAAGTTTCCTTTGAGACTGACTAATCTCTTAATCATTTGAGTTCATCAAATCATAATACTATTAATCATAATAGTAAGGGGTTTCCCCTGCTTTGTTCCAGGTTGTTATTTAGGTTCCTGGTTGTGAACTCATTCAGAACAAATGAGGAATTCTGAATATTGAGATGCTTGCTGGAAAACCTTTTGAAACATCTTGGAAACCTTACTACAGCTCTTTGCAACTGTGTTGATTTTTGAGAGACTGACATATGAATGATGTCAATTATTAGTTAAGAAAAAAAAGTACCTTCTAATTGCTATTTAATTGGCTAAGTAGTGGTGGAAATCTAATTTCAAGAATGCCAACAGAAGAGAGCACCAATACATCTCAATTAGTCAGTAAAAACTTGAGAATTGGGTATGTTCTTCTATATAATCACAACCATACAGTACTATTGCATAGTTAAGGAACCTGTTAGAAGACCCAAGCCACGAGGAAAATTTGTTTTAATGATGGTATTTTGTGTGCACTTTTAATATATACTATT
>JAOWBP010001760.1:30485298-30501329 GCA_028571105.1 Tragopan temminckii | reverse complement strand
GTTCTGATTGCCAGAAGTAATGTATAGCTTTTTTTTTTAAATTTATTCTGAGTTTCCTAGTTGAATTTTAGCATATAGTGTAGATGTCTGCTGCGATTGCAGATTTTCTTCTTGGACGCTCCTTTAAATCTATCAGCAAAGCAGAGTTAGGCATTAACTGTTTTATCTCCATTTTTATTTTGCTCTTTGTTCTGCAGTTTGTTTATTTATTTGTTTATTTTTTACTTGAAAGTTACAAAGTTAAGAGCATCAATGATTATTCTTCCCTTTCAAGCCAATTTGTTTCAGGGGTTGCCCCTCAGACTGGTTTCAAGGAATCATGTACTTGGCACAGAGGTATATTCTGACTGAGAAAATGGCTAAGTGAGAGAAGCAATATCAGCTTTCCTAAAGCTCTAACCCTGTAAAGTCACTCAGTTAATATGGCATGCGAGAAATGCTCAGTCTTTAGAACTTGATGGGAGAGATTTGTTTCCATGCATGGCACTTGCATTTCTGCTTACGTAGGAAAGCCTTGCTTCACTTTTTGGTTTACTAACAGAATAAACTAACATGCGACAGAACATATGTTCACTGAAGGCATATATTCACTTGGGTAGCAAACTGTGGGAGTATGAGGGCTAACAAAATGACATCTTTATGTATTTACGTGATTTCATATTGATGGGTGAGGTTTTTATGATGATTTATGTCTGTTACAGAGTTACAGTTTGACAATTGGAACCACATCTAGAGCTTGGGAAGCACACTTTGTTGTAGTAAGTTCTTACTGAAAAGTTATGGCTTACTATTAGTAGTTATACCCTCGTCATTTGTTTTACTGGGAGGGGCAGAGAAATAAGAAGTTCTGAGAGGTGAAATTGGTTTGTAGCGGCATTGTATACATTTAAATAAAATAATCAGTTGATGAAAATGCCTATATTCCTTAGAGATTTTCTACCTGGATCCCATTCTCTGTGACTAAGGAATAATAAGTCATTTAAATGAAATAAATACATAAATAAAGCAGGTTGGTATAACAGGTTGTTAAGGGCAATTTCATTAGCAAAAGGGAAGAAGAAAATATTACGGTATAAATTTATTTTTTGGCCACATGTCTAAAAATAAATGCTGCTTTACAAAGTCTGTCTCAAATAAAGACATGGCTATTACCTATTACTAAAATTCTACTACATTCATAAGGTAAATTAATTGATTTTAATGTTTAGCAGAATAATGCATTCTGTATAGATTAAACATTTAATGAACCAATTTGCTTGCCCAAAACTTCCAGGGGGGACTATATGGCTGTATATATGTTTCTTTAAGTCTGTTTCTCTTCTCACTGATGTTCAACATCTTTACCAATGACCTGGATAAGGGTTAGAATGGACACTCAGCAAGTTTGCTGATGGTATGAAGGTGGGAGGAGTGGCTGATACACCAGGAAGCTGTGCTGCTGTTCAGTGATACCTGGACGGGCTGGAGCATTGGGCAGAAGGGAACCTGATGTGGTTCATCAAGGGCAAGTGTGAAGTCCTGCGCCTGGGGAGGAATAACCACATGCATCAGTACAGGTTAGGGGCTGATCTGCTGGAAAGGAGGACAGTTGGGTTGGCCATAAGCCAGCTGTGTGCCCTTGTGGTCAAGAAGGCCACTGGTAGCTTGGGGTTAATTGTTCCCCTCTGCTCTGCCCTGTCGAGGTCATGTCTGGAGTACTGTATCCTGTTCTGGGCTCCTCAGTTAAAAAAAAAAACAAAAAACCAAAAAAACGAAGAATTTCTGGAGAGAGACCAGAAGAGAGCCACACAAATGATGAGGAGCCTGGAGCATCTTTTTTACAAGGAAGGGCTGGGAGACCTGGAGCTGTTCAGCCCGGAGAAGGCTAAGAGGGGATTTTGTCAGTACTTTTAAATATTTAATGGATGGGGGTCAAGTGGATTAGTGGTTCCCAGAGACAAAACAAGGGGCATTTGGCACAAGCTGGAACATAGAAAGCTGTGTACAAACATGAGGAAACATACAAACATTTGAGGGGTACAGAGCACTGAATCAAGCTGCCCAGAGAGACTGTGGACTTGCTTTCTCTGGAGGTATTCAGAACACATCTGGATGCTTTCCTGTGCAATCTACTGTAGGCAACCCACTGTAGTAGGGGGGCTGGACTAGGTGATTTCTGAGGTCCCTTCCAACCCCTATGGTTCTGTGATCCTGTGATGTCAAACTTCTTCTAGACTTTAATCAGAGCTGTATCACAAGCAAGTACAATTGTGTACTGATGGAATAAATGGCTCTGAATGCACATCCTTTTATGTACTCTTTAGTTGCAGTTTTAAACACAATTATATTTATCTTATTTATGTAACAAAAGTGCGTGGCCTGGTTTTTCTACAATTAGTTTTATGGTGTATATGCCTTGCTAACTATCCTTTGAATTATTCACATCTAAATTTTGGTAAATGGTTCCAACTTTACCATGCAAACAGTCTTGTCCAATTCAACAAAGGTAGTAATCTGTCATGCTCCTCTTGGAGAAGAGAGCTGGATGACTCTCACTTTGCAAATCTTCCTGAAATCTTTCTTAACAAGCTAAATATTATTCTTGCAGAGTAGTGTCTTTTAATTAGTGTTAGCAATGCACTTTTACTGTGTACAGCCTAATTTTTATTATGTCTTCTGTGGAACCCAAAGTCAGCTCTAATTTGGATTTGAGATTATGTATACTGTTTTAATTTATTCAGGAAGTCGTATGTGCTATGGTGGAGTACTGCTTTTTAGGTGCTTAATACATCTAAAATACTTAATTCTCTTATCCACTTCTTTTATTCTTCCAGTCTCGTATCATTCTTTAGAACTTCTTTTTCTTCTACTTTTTTTTAATAAAAAAAAAAAAATATATATTTTTTTCCTGATCTGTATTATAAGATTGTAGACCTATCTTGTCTTCAAGCTTTTACTTTTAGGTGAGTACAGTTTTTGATGATGAAAGTTTCAATTACTCTTGAAAGTAAGCAATAATTTTGTAATTATCTGGTAATACTCATTTTCCATCACGTTCCCTGCTTGAAATAGGATGTGAGTTGTATACATTTATTGAATTTTCCATAAATAAAACTGAATCTTCTGTGCACATTTGTGTATGTTGTATCTATCTGTTGTTCTCCTATTGTCTAGAGGTTTCTCTGTTACTGGAAACTGAGTATTGCAAATGATGTTTATGGTATATTCTCATTGTTGTGTTTAATAATAAAACTAATTATTAAAATTATCTAAAATATTGAGTAACATTTCTATTTTTATTTTTCTTAAGCACTAAAATTAACTTGAAACAAAGTAAAAAGAAGAAAATCATGGATAGTTATATTTGCTTGAAAGTACACAGTATTTTTGTCTTTCTTCCATGTATCTTACTGCTAATTTATGATTGCTCTTGATCTTTTAGAGACTTATATATAACATCTTTATTTCCTTAAACTAACCTATATTTGGCATCTAAACAAATTTTTAATCCTTGAATTGTTAAAAAATCACACCTCTCTTTATGAAGGGGAATGAACAATACACACCCAGTGTCTTGTCTTGTAAAAGATACTGCTGAGGAAAATTGAGTGTTTATAAACAAACTCTTGTGTTGGTTTTTTTTTTTTTTTTTTTACATTTGGACTTAGTGTTCTGTTAAGTAGAATTATTGCTTATACTGAAGATTTTTATACCCTGAAAAGATCAGATTACTGTAATAAACTTAGGGTAGTTTTATAGTTAAAAATGTTTTTTTTTCACACTTTTTTCTCTTGCTGTGGGTAAAGAATTATTTTGAAAAACTTAAGTTTTTAACACTTACTATAGAAGATATCAAAATTGCTTTTATGCCTTGATTAATATTTGTCATCCAAGATTCTTGTGACTTTTTTTCTCTTTGCAAGCAGTTCTTTTCTTTGTGTAAGCAGTAGCGATACTTTGTCCTGTGAAATTTTTCTTTCTTTTTTCCTTGAGGCAGAAAGCAACCTCTATTCTGTAATTAGTGCTTCTCGGTAAGTGGTAGTGCAGTGTAGAAAAATCATAAATACATTTTCTATGACTGAGAACATTCTGCTGAAAGCTGTAGTGGTATTTGGGCCTGAGAACAAAAAAGAACTACATTGGACGTGGAAATTTCAGTTCTAATTTGGAAAGTAGCCTGGAACACCTATTTCTTCCACTCCTTATGAGGTGAGGGAAACTGTTGAAAAAGAGATTTTTGTCACTACTCTCCTGCTTGTACGATAGAAAACAGAGATGAGAATCAGGCTATGTAGGTTTGGTGCTGGCTTTGAGAAGAAATTCATTCTCTGTTGACTTTTTATTGCAATAGTGTGTACTTTCTCAGCAGTGAGAAAAAGCTGCCATTAAATGGTTTGGTCTTTGGAAGGCAGTTCTCATTGTATATGACAATTTTTTTTCTGTTTCAGCTGGAAATTTGAACAGTTTACTGCACTGGTAACAGAAGATTCTAGTTTCATACATCCTGATAGCCAAGAAATAACTTTTTCACTGGCTGTGTAAGAGAATTAAAATGAGAAAGTTTAGGGCTGTCAGTAATGTTCTCTAGGTTTTGACTGTGTAATTTCTGTTCCTAGTAAGTTCTTTTAACACCTGTAGTGGAAATGCTATTTCACAGCCTGAAGCAGTGATTGAGCACCTGGTGGGAAGGCAGGGCCAACCCAGGGGAGCTCAGCTGCATGCAATTCACCTGAGTGACCAGAAGGGGTGGAGCCAGGATCCACCCCTTCCCAGACCTCACTTAAGGATTGGCAGTGGAGACAAGGGTGTTTTGCTGGAGTTCCCTGTGTACCTGAGGCCTTCTGAAGGTAAGCGGATTGCTGCTTTTGTTTCTGTGTCCACAGCTGTTACACTTGAGCAAATCCTCGTTTTCTGCAGCCTGTGACCTTGTTGCTGTGCTGTTATTGCTGTGCTTTCTATTGTGCTACGACATTCTCTCTAGCTGTGATAACAGTTAGCTCTTACAGTTGTTAGCGTGGTATATGTTCAGATTCAGTTGTTTGTGCTGAGGGTGGGATTTCTATGTGCTGTGTTCTCAGAATACTTAGTGAGTAGTGGCAAAGAATACAAAAAGCATTGTGTTGTGATGAGGCTGTTGTTGTGGAACCTTAGAGATTGCAGACGGATTTTTTTGGCTGAAATGTGCAGGAAATCCACTATCATTATTTCAAGTATAGTCCCACTTAAGGACAGGGATGTGTCATCTGAAAGTGTCGCTATAATTGAAGCATTACAGTGTGATGCTCAGGAACTGACTGGAAATTGAAAGAGGCCGCTGTTACAAGATTTGGAGATTATCCAGGGGGCAAACATAATATTATTAAAGATTTGCTGATAGAAGTGACTTTCGCACTTGATTCATTGTCATAACGTCTGTGTACAGCCTTCATGTGGAATCCTTCTCTCCAGAGTTGTTTTAAAATGAAGACTTTTTTTTTTTCCTGTAGACAAGGGATTATTTTTAATTTGTATGATATATATATATATATATATATATTTAAGCATGTTAAGTTACTAAGTTTACTTAAGGGAACTATCAAACTGCTGAATTTTCTCTTGAAAGGCTTTTATGAAATGTGTATGTGTGTGTATGTGTATATATATATATATATTTTTTTTTCTCTTCAGACTTAGGACGTTAAAAATTCTGTTGCATTGTTCTGGTACATTTCAGTGCATTAGCTACACAGCTCAGTTGGCAGGGTTTTGTTGTTGGCAACCAGGCTATCCAGAGGAGATGAATCATCCAATTTTATATTCTTGGACCTTGTAAGATCAAGAATGAAAAAGCGTGTGTGTACATATATCTGTATTTTCCCCTTGACAATTGTAGAACATCAGAAATGTTTTACAACTGTTCCTATTTCATATGAATATACATTTACATTTTTTATTTTTATGTAATTTTTTTAAGCAGTAGGTGTTCTGATATTTGTTACTCTTACTTAACAAATATATCAAGAGGATTCAGCAATTATCAAAAGTATCTTTGTGACCAATAGCTCTGGTTTTGTTGGACTCTTGGTTGTGTGTATGAGTACAGGTACAAGTACATGAATGTCTTTCTTTGTTAGTATTTTCCTGTGTTTAATGTCTATTGAAATAATTTAAATAATTAGGAGAGGTTCCAGAATGGATCTGACCTCTATACAGACTGGTGTTTCTTTGTTGCCCTTTAATTTGATAAGAGTTAAAATTGATATATACATATGGGAAAATACAGTGTTCTGTGTAACATCCGTATTTCAATTTTGAAACATACATGTTTTCTTTCTCAGTCTGTGGTTTTAAAATAAAGTAGTGGTGAAAGAATATATGAATTTTGAGATAGACTATGAAGGAAAAGAATTCATTACTGTATGTTTTTTGAAGAACTGGATAATGTCTTCTAGGTATGACAGAGGGGATGAATGGACATTGTTGCTACTGAGACAAAACCTGAAGAATTACAATGTGTAATCAGTTATCAGAGGGAAGATTACAGCTGTTAGTTGCAAGAGGAACCAAGGGACAAAATCTATTAATATTGTTATTGATTGTTTGTTTTGTAGTGCCCAGAGGGCTCAGCTGAGGCTAGGGGGCCCCTCTATGCTGCTGTACGTGCGCAGTGAGTCTCAGTTCCTGCATGAAACACAGACTCAAATAGGCCAGATGGAGAAACACTGAGATGAGATTAAGGGGCAAAGAACTGAAGTAGTGGGTCCAGAGACACAGAGAGGGTTTGTTCTGGACTCTTCAGACTCATGATAATTTAAGATAGAGAAATTTAGAGAACTGTGCCATTGAAGATGAGTACACAACGTGGATATGATGTGAGAGGATATGTGATGTCAGTGCATAAATTCAAGGCGTAGTGGACAGAAGACAGCATGCAAAAAGGTGAATTTATTTGCAACTTACTGGATAGTCTTTAACAGAAATATATAAATTATATTTAAAAAAAAATCGTTTAACTGGAAGTTCCAAATGGTGAATGTGTGCCTGATTTGAAACCTACGAAGAAGTTAGAATTACAACTGAATAAATATAGGAATCCTCTGAGAATGTTTCCAAGGAGATATGAGTTGTCTTTGCAGGTAACTTTCAATTATAACGTTGTTTCTTCTGTGCGACTATAAAAGGCATTTTTTCATGTTTATTGATTTATACTGTCATTCTGTATTAAAAATGTACTGACATAACATGGGTGGTCAGTAGGAATTTCATTTGTGCTTGAAAAATAGGATTATTTAACTGTTATGTCTTTGCAACTCTATTTTATAGTTAGCTTCTGGTTAAGGAGTCAAAGCACACTTAGTTAAGATGGAATATGGTCATCCTTAGTTATGAAAACTTTTGCAGTGAAAAAGAACAATATTCAATGCCATCATAATTTAAACTCCTAATTTGCACTGTAGAGGCAAAAACCTAAGTTACTGTAGTTAGCTGCTGTACTCCCACCCTGAGTTTTGATATATAACGGTTACTGTAGAATTTCTTGGTTAAAACATTTGAAGTGGGGTAATTCATTCTTAGGATCTGTTTATTCTGTTAGGAATATGTATTCTGTGGAAAGAGTGGGAAATCATTTAATGATTATTTTTTTTTTTGACATTAGAAAATGAAAGAGCAATGGGGATATTTTTTTGTAAAGCAGTGTTTGTAACTTGAAATTAGAGTAGGAAAAGCACTTGATGGTTTAATATAATGGAACTTGTTCTTTCTGCATGCTACTTTTTAGTAATTTTTGCACTGATTAGGATTTTTCAATTTTGAATACAGTGAAATTGTACTTTTATAGCTATATCTACTGTCTGTCTTTTCCAAGTTAACTTAGTATGCAGATGGCATGTCAGGTGTTAGTGGGATGGAAGAAAAATAGAAGAATGAAAGATTACTTAGTAGTCTGTTCACACTGGGACGTAACCATAACTGACATTTTCCCTGGTTTTAATGACTCACCTGAAATATGATTGCATATCTGTATTGGTGAACACAAAAGGCAAATAGAAGCAAAGATAAGCAACCTGTAATGCACTGCTTCTAAAATAAGCAGAGATACCATATGAAGTTAGAATTTGAAGATTTAAGGAAAGTGGGGATGTCACTCAGCATGAAGTACCAACTGTTTCCAGCTTAATTAGTATGCGAGAGCATGCTTATGGATGACTCACAGCTAAAATGCCTTACATAAGATTACCCAAGTATTTAGTTCACTTCAGGTGATGGAAAGATACCATAAAAATAGTAATAAAATTTGTATCTGGATGCTTTCCTTGATTTATACAGAGTTGTGTTTGCCAGACCCTCTATTATGTTCGTGTATATATGCTTTTATCCTCTCTATGGATTTAAATCATACAAATAATGACTTAAAAGGAATAGTTAAAAAGTTATGTGAGAATGTAATTTTGTTTATGATTTAATGTCATAAGTTTACCTAGCCTGGGAACTAGAAATAGCAGGCTGAAGCAGTGTTTATTGCCTTAAAAGAAAGGCTGTTCTATGACTTCAATTCTTGTAACATATGTTTCAAAAATCTGTTTACTTTCTACTTCACCCTGCATCAGTGCTCAAGTGAAGTAGGCTAGACTTTTATCTTTCATTGCAGAGCTTTTATATGTTGTACCAATTTATTTATTATAGATTAGATAAAAATAATGGAAGTAATAATGAAGACCAGGGATCCATTTAACTCAGTATGGTATCTCCAGTAGTGTTCAACAACAGATAATGAGGAAAAAGAGCAAAAGTGCACTTTGTCCCTGCTATGTGCCATCAGCCTGTAGTGATCTGTGGCCTCAGCAATTAGACTCAGGAGTGGTGACACTGAAATTGGTAGCAATATGAGCTCTGCAGCTGAAGTGGATAGTGCATGAAGAAGCATTGCTCTTTGTTTTGAAACTACTATGTACAGCTATTTTGAAGCTACAGTGTTCAACAACTGATGATCCCCAGTTGTGGTATGGGAAAAGGCAGTGAATCACAACTGAAAATATTACTGCATGTGTTTGTAACTACGGTACTAATTTTTGTTTCGCAAGCTTATGCGAAAGGTGCAGTATTTAAAAACAAAATCAGAAGTTTTCAATTTAAAAAGCAAAAGCCCCTTTTTTATGTTACACAAGTATACAACAGTGACATTTTTTGATTTTTTTTTTCCCTGTCCTTTTCTTCATGTATATTTCTTTCACAGTTTGGCATTTCCTATCTACCTTTCCCCGATTCTTGGCCTCCTTTCTGTGGAAGAATTTACAGCTGCAGATTTCCTGGCTTTTATAGTTAGAGATCCAAACAGCAAAATCTGCATGTCACCTGCATTCTGGAGTCTGCCTGACCCTTTGAGCACTAACAGCCCACTTTAGCTGTGGTTAAGAATGTTCGGGGCATTAGGAATGCTGTCAAGCACGCTCATGATTTTCACCTGAAAGGAAACCATTGCTCCTTGTGTTTTCATGTTCAAGTCTTTTTTTGTCGTGGATTGAGTGCTAAGCATTTTGATCTCGGCGTCTCAGCACATGTTCATGTGCTTGGGCTGAGTGTGGTGAAGCCTACAGAAATATTGCTGTGAAGGGCACGGAGAGAGTAACTGCAGCCTTGCCCAGCTGGCTGCTGTTGCTGAGGCAGAGAAGTCCAGCATCTGTGACGACAGGATGCGCTGGGTCCTGCTCAGCTAGAGAAAACGTATGGGGTAGGGGTGAGGAGCCTTGAGGAAAGGGATACAAAACCAGGTGCTGTTTTTGTCTTTTAAGGCTCTGCTTTCTGACCTTCCATTTGCTGCTACTTAATGTTGCTGCTTTTGTATATTTGAGAGCCTGATGGGGCTGTGCTATGACCGAAGAAACAGAGTTGTAGTGGGCAACTTTCCTGGTGGAATGGTCTGGGAAGTTAATGGCAACTGTGATCAGATAATTATGGACAAGTCTACAGCCTGGTGGGCATCCAATGATGAATGTACTTTCATGCTGGCACAGGCTGGCTATTTTTTAGAGAAGTAGAATCCCCTGACATCGCTGCTGAGAAATGGCAGGAGGTTCAACTCCTGGCATTTGTGCATGTGTAGATGAGCAGAGCAAATGGGGAGTAGGTGGCAGTTATGCAGTGCAGTGAGGGGATGGGTGTCTTTGGCACATCATGGCTAATGCTCGCTCTTTAATTAAGGTAGAGGGCAAACTTACGGTCTAAATGTTTTATGAGTAAGGCAGTAGAATTTCTTAAGTATCCTATTTTTTTTTTTCCCTTCAGTAATTGTGCTTAGCAGTTACTGACACCTTTTCTTTGAGTGCTGGAAAGTATCAACTAGAAAGTGCCAGTGTTCAAATAGTAAGTTTTAAAGGTAGAAAATACTTATTCCAACAATTGCATTTTGGAAACAATTGAAGCAGTATGGGTATTTTTAATTTGATTTTCTTGGTAAAGAGCAAGTTGAACTGCAAGTGGATTTTATTTAGCTGTGAAAGACTGCTGGATTGGTTAATATTGAAAGTATGTTGCTGGCTTGAAATTGACAGTAATAGGAAATAAGAATTCCAATAAAAACAAACAAAAATTAATAGTTGCTGCTTCTCCATATGCTTGAAATTAATTATGGTAACAAGCTCTCTGCCTCTCAGTCAAGTAGTCAAAGGCAGGCTCTTCCTGAAGCTCCCAGTCTGAGGTTGGGAAGATGTTGAGGTGAGGGGGATTTCCTCAAGCAGCAAGCAAACCAGTGTTGCACCTGCTACTCCTCACTTCCCAACCAGGCAGCAAGCATGGTTTGTGACACCCCCTGCAAAGATTTAGAGAAGAGAGAAAACAGCTATTTTTGTGCACTGCATGTGGCAACATCTGTAAGTAGGAGGATGCACTGCATGGAAACCCAGCAGCAAACATCTTTGAGGTTCTGGTGTTCTGAAATGGAGGTCACCAGTGCCTGGTTTTCAGTGGTGGCAGTTAATGCTTGTAGATCCTTAGGGACAGAATTAAAAAATGCATAGCAAGTTAAAAATACTGCCAATTTCAGCAGAGAACAAAGCAAGTTTTGGGCTTCTTTCTGGTTGTGAATTTAATAAAGACATGTTTTTAGTATTTGGCAATATATCCTTTTTCTTTAAGAAGATATTATCCTAGAGAAACTCTGTTCCATTCATAAAAGCAGTGTCTACTGACCAGTACTTAACTTTTCTTTTGTTGCTGAAATTTAAGTACAAGGAAAAGCAAACATTATTTTTAATAAATGTGTGTGTTGGGGGGGGTGGGGTGTGAATTTTGACCTTGATGTAGAAATTGTGATTTTTTCGAGCTTTTGAGTTTTAAAAAGGAGCAAATAAATATGGACAAAGATAATAATTCCTTACTATGTGGCTTTTTTTTTTTTTTTTTTGGAGCCACTGGGCTGCATGTTTGTTTTAAGTGGAACAATGTATGTATTCCTGAGGGATCACAAGTACCCTTTTTCTGGATGTACTCTTTGTGTCCTCAGGCTAATAGGGACAATGATGCATTTACATTACTGCTCCATTTAAAGAAGAACTGAAGATAAGAAATAAATGCTTCATTCCGAAATGGTGTCTGCAATATTTAGAGGCTTGGCTAGTTTTCAAGAGGGTAGGCATGAATTCAGCGTGCAAGTGCTGCTGTTTCTGTGGAAAGAATAAGCTGTGTCATTTGATCAGGGACAAAATGGCTATTGAGCAATGGGGATTTTGAGGAAATAGCTTTTAATAGCGAAGAAAAAATGCAATGTGTGGGTTGTCATTAACTTTGTCTGCTTGTGTAGAAATTTTCACTGGTTGCTCTGTTCTGCTGCTCGTGTACTTCCCTACTAGTTTCTCTACTGAAAACACCTCCCTTTGCATTCAGGGCCCCTTGTGTAATTTATTTATTTAATTTTCTTTGAAGAAGCAAAAAAGTATTGATTTTTGTTGTCCTTTTTGGGCTGGTGGGAAGATTGTTCAATGAACGACCAGTGGGAAGTCAGTCGTGCCTCTATACAAATGTAATCTTTAATGGTCTTTTTCTGGTTTGAGAAGGCTTGTGTTACTCGGTGCAGTTTAGCAGTTTTGTTTGAAACTAGCACGGTATAATAGCTCAGGCAGACTTTGACAGACGGTTTTGAACTGAGCTAAGTATCTACAGATTGTTCAGCCAGAGGCCTGTAAGGCTTGTCTCTTGTACGTTAGAAGGAAACCATTTTGCCCTTGGAAGGCTTTTGCTGTGCTGTCTGGTCTGTGAAGAAGATATTCTAAGAACTGCCTGGCAGTTAAGGCTCTTACTGGCTTCTACTGGAGTGGTGAAGATAGATATGTTATGTACTCCCTAAACCATAGAATCATAGAATCACAAGGTTAGAAACAACCCGCAAGATCATTTAGTCCAACCATCCTCCCATTACCATTGCTACCACAAGCCACTAAACCATATCTCGTAGTTCCTCACCCAAAACACTCTTGAACGCTGCCAGGGACGGTGACTGCCATGGGCAGGCCATTCCAGTGTTCAACCACTCTCAGAGAAAAAAGTTCTTCCTTATGTCTAACCTAAAACTCCTCTGGTGCAACTTGCAGCCATTTCCTTGGGTCCTGTTTGTTGCCTGGGAGAAGAGGCTGAACTCCTCCTCATCATAACATCCCTTCAGGAATTGTAGAGTGCAATAAGGTCTCCCTGAGCTGCCTCTTCATCAGACTAAACAATCCCAGCTCCCTCAGCTGCTTCTCCTAAGACTTGTGCTCCAGGCCCCTCAGTTTCATTGCCCTTCTCTGGACGCGTTCCAGGGCCTCAATGTCTTTCTTGTAGTGAGGGACCCAGAACTGAACACAATACTCGAGGTGCGGCCTCACCAGTACTGAGTACAGGGGAATGATTACCTCCCTGCTCCTGCTGGCCACGCTATTTCTAATGCAGGCCAGGATGCTGTTGGCCTGCTTGGCCACCTGGGCACACTGTTGGCTCATGATCACCCAAGCATCAACCAACACCCCCAGGTCCCTTTCTTCTTCACTCATTCAGCCACTCATCCCCAAGCCTATAGCACTGCACGGGGTTACTGTGGCCAAAGTGTAGGAAACTGTGCATGTTGTCTCTAAGTGACCATTTCCTGTCTTAAGTCTCACTTCTCTGGAAAATATCATAGCACCTGTGTTTGAACAGTGTGATATGTGGTAGATTTAGCTGTGGCTGCTGAGGCTCGATGAGCCCACTTTGGTCCCACTTCCTGTGTTCCTAGGTTTTGGATGGTGACTGGTGCTCACTGAGAGTTCTTCCTATGTGTCTGAAGTCAAATGTTCGGTGACTGGAGATATTAGTTGTGCTTGTGAATTCATCATGCCAAATTCAGTAATGTACCTTTAAGCTAAGTCATATCTCTGAAAACCAATCTGGAACACCTCAAAAGCTACATTATGAATTAGTACTTACCTTTGACAAATATGTTCCTGTGGCTAGTTACCTTCACAGTTAAAAACACATGTATCCTTTTCCTCTTTGGCATTTTTCCCTTCTTCGTCTTCCAGTGCTGTCTAATGACTAAAAGATAAATTGAGAGTGCATTCATAATTTAGCACAGTGTAAGTGCTTACAGTCTTCCTGTCAAAAATGACTACAGCCTAGTTCACACCTTCCTCAGGTTTAATTTTTTGTGTACGCACAGCTGATTCTTTCCTGCACAGTGGTTTAAACATAGACTGCATTCAGAGAGACTCAGTAATTTCCTATATCCTTTATTACTTATACATATCAGATGCTTTCAGTAAATATTTTCTACTATGGGGTTTTATTGCAGGAGTATTTTCTTCTTCCTAACCATCCCTGCTTTTGATCTTCTAGTGTGTGTGGGGTTTCTTTTCTGTAACTTTTTATTGGGTCTACTGACTTTTCAGTTTCCTTAGATAATTCAGAAATGCTTTATTTCTGATTTCCTGTAGTGGTTTTTTTTTCTTTCATTTTTATTCTTAGGTAAGGATCACTGATGCATTGTTTTAATGTTTTAGAAGTTTAATTACTGACAACTGTTTTGAATGCCAAATATGTTTTGACTTTTAGTGTGAGTAATACTGTATTTCTTATTTTCTGTTTTACTTGTCATGGATTGTTTACAGTTTTGTTTACCTGGTTAAGAATGAGTCGATTATTCTTTCTGCATTTCAGTAGAAATTTGGTAGGAGCATTAGCTTTTTAAAAAAAAGTGTTTAAAAAAAAAAAAAAAAGAGAAGTCATACACTCTTTTCTGTGTAAAGTATATAGATGTTCTTGTGGGTATCTGAATATTTAAACAAAACGGTTTGGGGGAAGTTAATAATAGTAATAAAAATATGCATACTTTTAAATCTTGAAACTTCATCTGTAGATTTTTTTTTCATGTCTTTCATCTGCTTTTGCTCTGTACTGGCACAAGAAATTCAAAAGGTATTTGCACAAATCAGTGGAAGAATAGATAATCTACCATAGAATCATGTGGCATTGATCTTAATTTCTAATATCACAAGTAAGCTTGAATGTAGTGCAGCTTGTTATGTGATGTAGAGTGTCTATAGGAGTCTACTTAAATGGGAGGAAAGCACAGAGGAGGAAACAGGCTGAGGTTTCAATTCTTTGGGGCTCAAGCACTATAATTTTTATCAGTTTATTTTGCACTGCACAGTTGAGTTGCTATTAAATCTTATGACTTAAGTGCATTTACAATGGTGTTTGGTCTTCTGCTTTTACTCGTGTAATGGTGATCTCACATGGTTTGTCTCAATGCATAGGTACCTGGAGTGCATTAGTAATCCTTGCTTGTGTCAGCTGGGGAGATAAATACAGCATATATCAGTGGAGGGAGTATATATGCAATCCTAAAATATGGAGCAACTTAAAATACAGCGTCTGCACGTGAACACGTACAAGTGTCATGACTTGACATATACACATTATTACAGTATTTGGGTTTTTACTGTTAAATTAAGAGGAGTTTGGGCTTGAGATTATGGTAAAAGCATCCCTTTTCAGTAGTTGTGTATGTTTTTGTGGTCATGTTCCTGGGTGTACCGAGTTTGATTTATCCCTAACACTTGAATTCCTGTCATTTTCCTATGTGATCAGAACAGATATTAAGGCTCAAGAGCATAGATCTAACAGTATTTCATAACAGGCAGTACCAAAAAAAGCAAGTGAACAAATGCATGCTTCTGTAAAACCCTACAAGAGGTTAATTGAAATAAGAAACCCTTCATCTGTTAGTCATGCTTTACATCCAACAGTACCTTCATAAACAAGGCACCCTTATACAGTTTCTCAATATGCTATTGGTCTTTGCCATGCTTGGGGTGATTTGTCTTTTTGCTTCTTTAGTTGTCAGCAACCTTGTTCAGAGGCTTCTAGGTTAAACAAGCCTGTGATAGTGTTTCTTCCTGTCTGAGGTAACACAGATGTGCCTCTTTCTAATAAAGAACTGTTGTTTGCTTATGTGATAAACCAGTGTTGTCTAGCAGTATTTGCAGGAGATTTTAGTGAAGGGTATGTTTGACATAAATTCTCTCCTGGGCTGACTGAAAATCTAGTCCTATTTTTCTTAAGACAGATATTAGTTAACTGTATCATTAGCATATTGACGGGTCAGATACTGACTTAAGTGAGTATGACGTTTTTTTCTCCATCTATCAATAAATATGAAATCAGGAGACTGACTTTTCCACTTTTTTCTTGGATACAGGAATGTAGGAGGCAGATATATGGGAGTTGGTGGCATTCGGATTTGATTTCAGAATCTGACTCATTCTCAGAAAACCACTTAATGTCATTATGACCCCACATAGCTATGACATCATTCTCTGAAAATCCTGTTGAAATTTGTATGGGTGCTGCTGATAACTTCATGATATTTGTTTTTCTTATAATAATTAAAGAGATTTTCTATTTAAGTAGATGTGAGACAAAAAATAATTAACACCTGACTACTGCCTGCTTTTAAGAAAGGAAGAATAATAAATGAAGTTATTTGTTAATTGCTGACCAACCATGATCAGCAGTGTTCAGCCAGGTATTTTTCTTGTCTGTTTTCAGTTTGACTTGGACTAATT
>JAOWBP010001760.1:30464931-30484703 GCA_028571105.1 Tragopan temminckii | reverse complement strand
GGGATAAATGTGTGCTGTGTGGACTTGGCCTCTGTAGTACTTGAACACACTGTTTCCTAAGACATGGCTGAATTACTGGGAAACAATATCGATTTGAGCTTTCTCTGTCTCTTAACCTAGAATTTAAATTGTAGAGTTCCATTCATCAGCCCTTACCTGTTTCAAATTTGCTATTTTAAGAAGAAAAATTCAGTGTTCTCATCCTGCAGAAGGCTGATAACACATGAACTTTTGTTGAGTTTTAGAATTGTCAGTGAATACATAAGCAAGTGTTGCATGTCTATGAAACTTGCCTGGGAGCTGTTGTAACTTGTCTTGGAAATTCTTCTGACAGTGTTAAAATAAATCAATCCATGAATTAATTTTTGAAATCATATGAATATATGAACAAAGCTGTAAATGTTTTTTTTTTTTTCAAATAGCTAAAATGTAAATGCATCATGGATTTGTAGTGTAAACAACATTTTTTTTGAGAGCAGAAGCTACATTTACATCTATGAAAAGAAAGTAAAATTTCTTACATAAGCAATATCTGGTATTTTGTCATGAGGCCAACACATAGTTTGCTTGGAAAATTAAATTTATTTTTTTGAAATCCAAAGATTTGGACTACATGTCCTCAGCTTCAATTTTTTCCTCTGCCTTTTAATATCATATTGCACCAGATTATGTCTTATGTAGCTGTTAATAGGACATCCAAGTGCTTGATTGCTTGCTTAGAGGGCTGGCCTGGAAATTTCAAAGCTGTGACCTCAGGGGTCTGTGTATCTGCTGCTGTTCCACTGCTTCTGTGTAACAGAGCAATCATGAGTCTGCTTGTTGTGATGGTCCTGTTAATCCTGGGTTTCCAGTGTGACCTGATTTGGAAGGGTGCTGTGTGCTTATAGGTGTAACAGAAACCTCTATTAGATGCATTTCAAACTTGTAAATTGTTATTTAATTATGTGTATTTCAAATGTGCTGATTCTAGGACATCTTGGACACTTGAAATTGTCTGGCACTTTTATCTTTGCTTAGTCATGTTTACTTTTCCCTGTTTGTAAAATGAAGACAGGAACGTTTTCCCTGACACTTTTCCCATTCATTTGCATGGAATTCTTCTATGCCTATGAAGCTGTAGATTGTTGGAGTCCTGTGTTCCTATAGAGAGAATGCTAGGCTGGGTATGAAAGTTGCCAGTGATTGGAATGAAGTGGGGTGCAATAAATAGTAGGCACTGAGGCATGTATTGAATACTGAAGGACAAACTATTGAACACTTAGTTCTGTGCATTGTTAGAAAACTTCATTCTGTGGGAGGAGGAGATTGCTGTTCATAAAACTATTAAGAACTACTATGTAATCTGTGTCTGCAAGACAGTTTAAAAAAAAAAAAAAGATTGTGATGATAAAAATCAGGAAAAATCTAGAGGGAATAATCTAATGTTATGGTAATTGTGCACACATAGAGTGGTCCACTGGAGCAATTACAGCTGTTATGCACAGCTTGGCCCTCTGAGGGTGATTCCTGAATACAATCAGAAACTATTTACCCTTTGTTTTCCTTTTCTTATTTCAGTACTAATGCACTGCTCTGGTGCCTTCCTTTCTGCTGTCCTACTTGCCATCTTTTCTAAAGAATACATGAAGAAAAAGGTCAATTTAATTTCTTGCACAAATCAGGATAAAAACTGCATAGAGGGTGTAGGCTAGAATAATAAATTTGCTGGTTTATGGAGCAACAGAACTCCAGAGATGGATGCAGAACTGTCATGTATGCCCAGTAAGTTTAGGTGTGGATCAACAGAAATGCTAGTGAACTCTTAAGCAGTTGGGTAGAGGTTCTTTGCAAGCGCTGTCAGAGGAAACAATGCAGCCTTTATGTTCAGATAACTGTGTTTGGCAAGGAGAAGCTGAGTGAGATGGATTAAAGGGATAAAGCCTTCGACTTCACGATAAAACTTTTTGCCTTCCAGGTGACTGCTTAAGAAAGACTTTTTAAAGAATAATTTATGTAGGTTTTCCATTCCCAACTCTCTAGTACACCTAAGTATCTTTTCATATTCTAGCAACTTTTATGCTGAATGATAGTTAAGTTTTATAGGCATGGTTTCTGTATAGTTACTTTAGGTCTCCCTCTTGGGTGTGAAAAATTAAATCAGTTGGACAGCTATCAAATTCAAAACCTGTTGTTTTATTTATTCTCTAACGGTATCAGAGAGAGAGAAATACAGGGTAACGTAGGAGAAATTGTAGATTCAGTGTGTGTTTTTTTTTTTTTTTTTTTTTCCTCGGAGACTCTTGGCTACTTTGACTGCCTCTAGCAAGAGATCTTTAGAAATTTTCTGCCTCCAGAAACCTTGCTTTCACAGCAACTGTATATCTTCCAAATTGACTCATGGCAAGAAGTTGGTCTTAAAATCTGTCCAATCTGCCAGCTTCTCGATATTTTACAGGAAGCTCTTCCCAAGAGTGTAATATTCACCCTAGTGTGCTGGTTAAGAGAGCTCTGGTTGTCACTGGGACATTTGCCATCTGGAATGTGGAGAGAATTACGGTCTCTAAAATGGTGACTGCTGGAAGATGAGGGCCCTCTTTATGCTAGGTGATTTCTTTCAAAGAAAATTAGAAAAAACACCTAGTAATCAGTCTTTAGAGTGTACTATTAGAATAAAATGGATTAAATATATCAAAGGTAAGGATGAAATAATAATAATAATAAAGCAGAACTAAGGAAATGTTGAGAATTGCCACAAGGAAGCTACTACAGTTAAGAGTAATGAAATGATTTGTGAGATTGCTAGCTGAGATAGGTTGATTTTGTTGAAGAAATAATGACAAAAACAAACACATGAAGTAGCTTTTTACTGAAGTGGTGCTTTAATTGATCAGAAGATGCTTTTACACTGTAAAAAACAAACAAAAACCACAAAACAAAAAACAAAACTACCGAAATCTGGTCAACACTAGAGAAATTTTAAGGGGGAAAAAACAACAAACAACAAAACAAAAAGAAAAAAAAAAAACAAACCCGAAACACCCCAAATCTTCGTTTTTTGCAGTCTGTAATGGTTATAATGGTGTTTTGTGGAGAGAATAAAGAACAGATTTCTGTGCTTTCTGTTGTGTTTTCTCATACTCTCATGTGCTAGACCTTATGTTTACTGCCCATCTCCATTATGGGTTTGAGTCTAGCTGGCAACCCAGGCAGCAAGAGAAGAGTGAAGGAGAAAGGCTGCTGCAGGAGCTACCAGAATTTTCTGGTATCTTTTGTTTTGGTTGGTTTCTGGAGGAAAAAAAAAAAAAAGTAGGGTGATTTGGATGACTGATTGTTGTGGTTTAATCTAGCAAGCTGCTAAACACCATGCAGCCTTTTGCTTGCTTTTCCACCCTCCACGTGGAAGGGGAAAAATAAAGGAGAAAAAAAAACCTCATATTTGAGATTTAAAAAAAAAAAAAAAATTACTAAGAAAAAGAAGAGAGAAATAACAGCAATAATTATATTTATTTACAAAGCAACCACCTGCCAACCAATGCCCAGCCAGTCTCTGAGTAGTGGCTGTTGCCCCCAGCAAATTCCCCTCAGTTCTGTTTTTTTTTTTTTTGTGTTGTCATATGGTGTGGAATGTGCCTTTGCTAGTTCAGGTCAGCTGTCCTGATTCAGTCCCCTCCCTGCTCCTTGGGCCCCCCTTCGGCCTCCTCACTAGCAGGATAACATGAGAGGCTCTCTACAGCACAGCTCAGCAACAACTAAAAGGTTGTTTTCTTCCGAAAGCCAAAATGTAGTGTACTGGACATTATGAAGAAAACCAACTCTGTCCCAGCTGAAACTAGGACACTGATCTCATTAAATGAGAGCTTGAATTCCATGTGTGTGGTGCTTAGAAGTCAATATCCATTCAGAAATTTCCCTATCAGAGTTTTCCCAGAGTATGAAGGAAGTAGGGGTTCTGCTGTTTTTTTCTTGGTACAGAATTTCCAGCCTTAGAATGATCAAGCAGATGGGCAGACTACTGGCATTATAATGAACCCTTCTCATTGTCTCCATATTTCTATATTGTTTACATACTGATTTTAGCTAAGTGCATTTGTTTTGTACTTATGATTATTAGAGGTTCAATCAGAAAGTAAGACGTTTGTATGATATTACTTAGTGTAGCATCCAAAAATGGTTACAAACAAAGGAGTGAACTGGATGTTAAACTTTCACTGCTTTTTAAAAATCAGAGGTTTTCAAAGAGTAGTTATTCTTTACAAGAAGGAGTATATAGACAAAATGTATCAAAGTTTTCTCTGCAATAAAATTGTTTCAGAGTGGAAGATGCTGACTTAATTGGTATCTATTGGCTCTCTGGAAGGATATTACTTTACATCCTTTTGTTTGCAGAAGCATAAGTAAGTTTACTTCTTGCCTTCCACTGATCTCCAAGTATTTATATTATAAATAGGGAAATACAACTGAGTCTGGGTCTTGATTACATAACTGGATTGAAATGGTCGTACTGCTTATCCATCATCTCTCTAATACATGAGTTTGTCAGAACTCTGATCACTGATACAGCCAATCAGTGGAAAAGGTTATCCTATGATACCTTTTCCTTTCTGTAGCTAATTTTTGAGGCCTTACAGCAGGGTAATATAATTCTTAACGGTGAAAACACTGGAGGGTAGTGTTCCATGCAGAATATGAATAACCCCTTCATTTGTTTGCGCTGATATAACATCTTAAAAAAAGAAACAAAGACCCAACCACACGTTAAGGAAAAGGAAATGTTTATTTTCAGTAATATAGAAAAAAATATAAGTCATGGCAGATAATAAACGTGTCTTGATAGCAGAAACTCTGATCTATATCATTGTGGGTGCTTTGGGGGAAATTGCAACAGCTCTTGTATTCTGGTAAATAGTGTATTATTTGCAGGTCTTCTAGTTGCAGGACATAAATTTTCATCTCAACACCTTCTACATCTTTTCCAAAGCCATGTAGAAAAGTTGAATAAAATGAGTGTATGGGATAGAGAAAAGGAAAAAAAACAAAAAAACACAAATCCCAACAAATAAGCAAAAAAAAAACCCAACAAAAAAACCCAACCACAGTACCCTTGTATTTCAAATCATATGGAAGGTATAAACCTGGACAAGTACAGATTTAAGGCCTGGAGACTACCAAGAAATCAGAATTTCTTAGGTGATACTATTTTCTTTGGTCTGTTCACTAAATGATGTTGATGAACCTTATAATTTAACACTGTCAAACAAAACTTTCCAACCTTTGTATTTCAGTGTCTGATATTGCAAGGGAACTTGAATAGGTCAGTGGTTCTCTGAAGGATGTGCAAAAAATGTTCTGCTTTTTCCAAATAAGTATTTTAAACAGATGCTTTCAGTATCCGTCTTGGTTCCTGATTCAGAACACACTTAGAATCTTACTTCATACTCAGCAGGTTAAAGATGTTTAAGTCAGAATATTCTTAAATGTTTTCTTGAATAGAGGTTTGAGGAAAGTAGTGTTTTCCCCTTAAGGCCTCATTGCAAGTGCAGAATAACATCTTTGTTAGAGTAAAAGATGCCTTAATTCTGAAGGAAAGCATCTTGCTGATTTGCAAAAAGCAAATGCTAATGGCTTACACCCTTAATGACTTATGTACAATAGGTATGAAAAACAGGAAGAGAAATGCTGAAGAGATTGCAGAGTGATTATATCCAAAGTATATTGCTAGTTTCTTTCAGAACAGAATACAATGGGCAGGCTAATGAGAGCTCTACTTTTTTTTTAATACAATAAGGATGTTAACCAACTAGATCTGCAAGCTTCTGTGTCAGCAGTTTATGTTTGTTCAGATGGCATTACAGAGGTAAAACAGTTAATTTCTTTTAGCTCCTGAAGTCACATAGGAGCCTAGAAAACTATTGTGGATGCAGTTATTTTCAGTGATGCGTTGCTTCATCCAGCCTTAGGTCTAAATCATAGCATGAAGTCACTATCTGGCTTTTATCTCCTTTCAGAAATATGTTGCTTTTTCAAATCCCTCATAACGTTATTTATGGATTATTTTAGAATTCATTCCCTTGTTTACATCAGGTTTCAATGAAGATAATAGCATCCAGAGACAAGACAGCAGTCATGTCTTCATGCAACATTACTTTTGTGCAGTAAAATAATTTTATCACTTCTTGGAATGACACTGAGCAGGTTAAATTATGGGCAGGGAAGTTTGAAGCAGGATGCAGGGTTTTACATGTGTAAGCTTAGTGGTGATTAAAATATTTAAGTCAGCCAAAGCTGTAATCTGAGGCTGGTGTTTTCTGATTAATATTTGTTGGGAAGGAGTGGGGAAGAAATACAGAGGTGAGGAGGAACCTTTTAAATTGTTATGATTATTTCCACCCTCTCCCCCACCTCCCTGACTGGAAAATGTCTGCAACTCATTCTAAAATATTTCATTTCTATTTCTTTTTATTTTATAATAAACTATTTCAATGGTCTCCAAAAGCAGAAGATAGCTTTTAGGTAGAGGCAAAGACTGCATCTTCAGGTGGTTTCCTTTAGCTGTGTCTGTGTCTGTTGTGCTGCCCTGCAAATCCCAGTGGCACCCAACTTCAGTATCTCACTGCCACCTTCCTGGTCTGATAACAGTGATTGTTAGGAAGAGTAATTGAAGTCCTCCGTCAAACCTTCATGTATCCTTACTGTCTACTTCTAGTGTGTGTCTTGGCATGATGAGAAGTTTAGGAAGCAGATGCAATGCAGTGCTTCTGATACTATTATGGTGTAAGCTGATCAGTAACTGACATTTCTTTGTGTGGTGGGTGAGACTGGCATGAAGATGAGGGCAGGTTGGACTGAATCTAAGTAATTCAGAGAAGGCATTGGTTATCAGAGGGAATCGATCAGTAGCCCTTGGGCACTGTATTGGATGCTGGGGCTGAGAACTGAGTGCCCTTTGCCAGCATGGGGTAGGGTGTCTCCTACCTGCCTCTGCACTGCAGCAGCCACTACTGCTGTTATTGCTGCATGGCCAGCTGGCCTGTATTGCTGCACTTTGTCAGAACTGCATTTTTCCACAGGGTAGAGGATTCTACAGTAGTTCTTTTTTAAAGTGGCCTGCTTTTCCATGAGCTCATTATGTCAGAGCTGCAATGTACTCTTCCTCAGATAGTCAGGATCTACAGCCTGAGTGCTGATTCTAACTGTATCTAACTGACGATGTGACTCACTTATTGTTATCTGAGTGCTTTTGAGGTATCTATAATCAAGAACAAATGCTGGTAGTTTTTTGGTTTCTTCAAGGACTTAGGCATTAAAGTTTCTACTAGTTTTCCCCTAACTAAATCACCATGTTTGATTTGTTCAGTCATTCTCCCTAGCCTACTGCCAGGAGCTATATATGATGTAGCAATTTATACACTATGTTTCCCAACTACATTGTCACAAATGGGAAATCATGTTTGTTTGTGGCAGTCAGAATGTGCTGGATGCTGCCTTTCATTGGATAAAATATGACAGCGTACCAGTATGTTCTATCTGAAGAATGTGTTTAAAAATAGAAGGTGGTTCTAGAGAATTTCCAGGCTCCCACATAGCAGGCATGCTACAGTTTATCTCCTTTCACTAGAGGACTACTGCCTAAGTGGTAAACTAAACTTTGCTCAAGATAGTGGGGTGTTAGGCTTCAGAACCATGCTGAGCCATGAGAAACACTAGGAAAGGTGATTTTTTTAGTGTATGGGATATTACTGAATGCATTGTAGGATTTTTTTGTTTTTAGACACTCAGCGTCCTTATGGTAAATCCAAACCAGAACTTGACTTCTCTTTGAAGTGTGTCAGATAAATAGTTCAAATACTTCTGCAATGTATTTCTATTGGCTTTTCCAATCTGATGTTGTGTTTTTTAGGTTTTTTTTTTTGGCAGTGTCTAAGAACTTGTATATCACTGCAGAGAACACCTGAAGCACTGGACTATGTTATTTGCTTAAGAAAAAAATGTTTTGTACCATGGTTTCTGCTGATGTCAGATGCCAGTAGGTGGCATACCCTCAAATGCAGTGCAGTGGCCATTCCATTGTTTTATAATCACATTGTTAGGTCTGTATTCCACTTTAATTAGATAAATAAAAATTGAATTTTATGGTAAGATTTTTGTGAAATCTATGTCAGCATACTGATCTGGCAGTGTTATGTTTGCTGGCCATGTAGGCAGTAAGAATAGAGGGTGGAGCCGATATGGTACCAGTAGATGAAAACCTCTGGCTAGATGTGGCAGAGGAGAGGCATGTGGTCCCAGTGCAGCTCTGGGACTTGCTAAATCATTGGAATGTTTTGTGATGTGTGTTTTGTCTTAAAGCTGCTCAGCCCTTGTAGATATCTCAAAGCTGCTGTGTCAGTAACCACGTGTTTCTCCCACTTTTTGTATATGGAGGCTTAAATTGTTTCTTCTCCTATCCTTTTATGAAAATTCAGCAATTGTACCTGAGGTTTATTTTATACTAATTCTGCTCATAGGAATTATTGTACTATTATTCAAACTTTACTACATTTTTAAAAAAACATTGTTTTGTAATTTTTTCCTTCACATAAGTAAAAACTATTACTTTGAACTTTACAGCTGCCTGTATTAAGCTGTTAGCTTATATAGGTTGTGTATAGTCTTAGTGAAGGCAATTTCATCTGTCAAAGAGCCTTGTCCTTCCTTATTATTCTCAGATTGAATTTCTGTTCAGCGGATTGCAGTCAAAGGTTTGGCAACCCACAGCAAGAGGGTTGAAACTAGATAGTCATTAATGTCCCTTCCAACCCAAGCCTTCTATATTTCTAGTTTCTAATGAAGATGAGAATATTATAACAGAACCTTCTCTATCGTGTACTTGAACATTAAACTACTGGTTTTGCTTCCTCTGTGTTAACTTTGGATGCATAGGAGAGAACATTATAAATTGAAAACCTCACAAGCAACGTTTCATTCTGAAATTCAGTATGCACTGGATCTCTGAAGGCCAAGCGTATCCAAGAAGCAAAGCACTGTGTTTGAAAGCGGCAAAATCATCTCTGGTGTTAGGTATGTAATATTTCTGGGGTGGCAGATCTTGAAAGATATGTTTATACTTAGCAGTCCAAGTCTTCTGTTAAACAGTTTCATGTTCTACACAGTGTGTGGTAGGTTCTCATATATCTGCTGCATAAATATGGAACATATTTACATATTAAATTTGAGTTGTTAATGTGAATCTTGATGTAGTGGAGGAATAATCATTTTGCATCTCTATTTTTGCCACTTCCTGTGCTTAAAATTTGCCTTCTTGGCATGAGTGTTCCTTCTTGGTACTGTTGTAACAGGCAGAGATTTTTTTGAGCAAGGAGAGTAAGGAGTGTCACTTCATGACTTGCAGAGTCTAAACCTGGAAAGACAATCAAGAAATCCAGCTGATAACAATACACAGGTAAATGTATACCATACTTACCTAGCCTACTAGTTCTATGTTTTTATTTCTCCCTTTTTTAATATTTAAAAAAACAAAACAAACAAAAAACAAAAGTTTTGTTACTTCTATACAGTATATATTTTATATGAAGCCCTGGACAACTCCTCTTCACTCAGTATGGCTTGGGCAAGACAGGACACGTGCATTCTTTGAGTTTTTAGCATAGAGGGGTTTTTCTTAATTTTAGGCACTTTCTTACAGCAGAATAAATCAGTACAGCTGAATGAAAAAGGGCATTTACATTTTCCTATTTTTTTTTAATTTTAAATTTTGTACTGGTACATTCTAGGTAATAAAAAGAAAACATTGTGAGCAAAAGATGTCAGAGATATGAGTTGCTTGAAACAGTACAGCTGTGTAAAAATGCTCAAGCTATATTTTACAACTGTAGGAAATTGAAGTAAATCTAATTTCTATCTAAATCTCTGTAGGTTCAATGGATTGTGTCTATCACTCTTGAGGAAAGGATATTCTATTGTATTAAAGAAGTTGTTGAAAAAAGTGATAATTTATCCAGAATATGTTGTGTTTTAAGTATCTTTGCTCTAAGAATGAGCAGTAAGGGATTTGGCATTTATGGTTTCTATAGCTTTGGAAGGTTATGTAATACTCTGTAATGTGCTTTTTGTTAACATAGTATGAAATTTTTACAGAGAGATATTTGAATAGCATACAGTCTTGCATTTGCCCTTCTTGCATTCTCATACGGACAAAAGTGGAAACAACTTTTGTCCAAGTTTTCAACATTTGGGAAATTGTAGTTTCTCACCATTAATTAGAGGGAATTTGAGATTGAAAATTATAATGAAAATCCTAACCATTGGTTTCTGAACTCTTGGCTGGCAGGGAACCCTTTTCCCCCAGACCAGAATGATGGAACTATTTTTCAAGGTCTTCCAGAGAATAATTTGTCCTAAATTGGCATCTGAATTGCTGTATCTTCTGATAGAAGTTGCTTAATTTTACTGTGGAATGTTAGAAAAAGTTTGTGCTACATACCATTTGAGAAAATGTGTGAGGAGATGATGTGAAGGTGCTGGGTAATTCGAGGATTATGAAATTACCACTTGAGTAAGAGACAGTCGTAGATTAGTTTCTTTAAAATACAGGGACAAGTGAGCATCCCCTTGGCCGCATTTGCATTTAGTAATAATGCAGCTTGAGTTAAAGTCTTACAGTCAGATATGCACAACTATTGCAAATGCAGTCACAAACAGGTCATGCGTATGACAACGTTTACGCAGTTGGTTTTATGAACGTAGCGAGCTATGTCCGAAATACTTGAAAGAGGCAGCAAAATCTTTTGGAAGTAAGTAAAAAAGTAAACTGCTTAGTTTCATGTTCTCTACTTTATTGAAAGCTTTCCATCCTGCGAGAACTATTTTTTTCCCTGTCTTCTGAATGTGTATAATAGTAGCATGAAAATCTAGAAAAGGACATAGTGCTGTTATCAAAATTGCTTGTGTTTTAGATCTTTGTGATTGCTTACCTAACATGGGATAACTAACTCCCAGGAAAATGAGACAACTATGATAAAGATGCATGTATGTATATGACAGTCTTGTGTAGCTGCAGTATTAACAGAGCAGCAAAAAAACTCCTGGGGGGGGAGGGGCAAAAAAAAAAAAAAAAAGCTAAGCTATAGAGATGAATTCACTTGAAATCATTAGAAAATGGTTTAGTTCATATAGGATCACATCACAACAACTGAACTGGCTTTTCATTCTTTCTTCTATATGACTCTCATGTAGTCTGGGAATAAGAGAGCTAGGAGATTGTCATGGGGACTCAAGCATCTGAAGTTCTTCCTCTAGCTTTATGGTCCCTGAGTTCTGGACACCAATGGAACAAGGAACACCATCAGCAGATAGTAAAATGAAAGGGCAAAAAAGGGAAAAAATAAGATCTTGGAGGTCAGTGATGATACAGGCAATGAACAAGCTGAAAAGAATAGGAGAATGTTGATGAAGCTAGAGGGAAAAAAAATCTTTGGGATAAGGTGCAGGGTTAGAAAATGGAACAATAGAGAAAAGAGTGAACAGAAACTGGATAAGTTGGAAGACACCAGACCAGAATAAGAAGTGGGGAACACTTCTGAGGCTGAAAGTAGAGTGTAGTAGAAAGAAGCTAAGTTGGAAAGACATTCTTTATAATTTCCATCCAGTTTTTTTCACAGGAGAGAAACTCTGGTAAGGCAGAGTGAATAACCATTTAATGGTTCCACAGCCAGTGTTGTGTTGTGTGATGTTATCCAAAATGGCTTACTATTTCTGTCTAAAGGCTTTGATGAAATAAGAATATTTGTCCAGTTAAGAAAATACAGGTAGGACTAGTGAAGATGCTTGTCTAGAATGTAATAGCATGAAACTTTCAAGAAAGGAAAAAAAAAATGGAAATCCTATTAATCTGCTTAGTAATAGTCATTATGTGATCATACTTTTTGTTCCCTTGCTTTCAGAAGCATAAATCAAAGCTTGAAGTGGGCAACAGATGAATAAAATAAGGAAGGTAGGAGCAGTAATACAACACTGCAACAAATAGATTTTTTTTTTTCAAATTATAGACTTGAAGGCAGAGTTCTGAAGATACTAGTGAAAACTGGTCATTATCTTCTATTTTGTTTGATTATATGAGGAAAAAGAAATGTCTGTACAAATGAAGTGCAGTATATGTAGAGCATAAAAAGGGCAGAAATAGTGAGTTCCATTTTCTTGTAAATACTAATTATTTCAGGTAACTAGGTTTGAAATTAACTGCACAGCTCATGCAAAGAATTCTCAAGAGTGGACTGTTCCCTTGGCTCCTATTTGCCTTATTGCTTGTTTTAGTGGAGGTAATGTTAAAAATAATGATTAAGAAGTCATTCACTCTTTAGGATTACAAAGGTCGAGTTGATACCTTGTGGGGACAGGAGGATTGTTTTTCCTCAGTATGTAGTGTTGCACAATTGATTTAAGCTCATAGCTATTATTACATTTTGTTACATTCATTCTAAAGTTATTAATCAATGTGGTTGCTCTAATGCAATGAAAATTGATTTACATGATAGATCTTAGCATTCATACAGTTGCTTTTTTCCCTTCCCCCCCCCCCCCTCCAAATAGATCATTTATTTGAAAATTTTAGTCTTGACTTTGTGTCTTGGAAGTTTATCTGTCGATTTCTTAACTGCAGTTCAAGTGATATTCAGCTTATCAGTGTGTTCGGGATGATGACTTCAATTGTTTTCCTTTTTGCTCCAGATCAGAGTGTCAATGGTTTCTCACTGTTGACAGTTTCACAACTGGAAAAAATAGGTGTACTTATTTGAAGTAGGGGAAAAGTACAATGTTGCACGTGCAGAGAGAATTATATCTCTTTTTCTAGTAATGATAAAAATAAGAATAAATCTTGAACTCCATTCGTATACTTCTACATGCAATGTAGATACAGAAGAAATATTTCAAATTGGATGATTTATTTTTTTGCAAAACCAGCATGAGGCATGTAGATCAACTATTCAGTGAAGCTGAGAATAAACCAGTAATGGATGTATATGTAGCTATAAACAAAGCGAATGAAAGTGTAGGATATTCACAGAATCATAGGGGTTGGAAGGGACTTCTGGAGATCATCTAGTAGATGACTCAATGTAAGGGGAAGAATTTCTGGTAGACACAATTATTAATACAATTATCCAAGTTGATGAGAATTCATATTTAATGTTCCCAATTGTTCATGAAATGAGAATTTACATTGGCACTACTGAAAAGAAAGGCTGGGGACTGATTTGAGCAAATGAGAGTGTGTTCTGTGGGTTTTTGGATGAGCTGAGCTTGTTTATCCTAGGACAATAAAAATGTAGATTACATCCTATAGGAAACAGGAAAGAATAAGGATTAGTAAGGTCACTAAAACAAAAAGAGTAGAAACTGACCCTGCATAAACTTAGTCTGGAAATTAGAGAAGTTTCTAATTCATAAAAGTGTGAATTAGAATCTTAAGCTGCAAGCAAGGGCAGAGATGAGGGACAAAAGAGAGCTGTGTTATAAGTTTGACCCTGTTAGCTTGGTAGATATTCTCAGATGATATCTGGAGAGATAGAAGGAGTGGAAATAAAGAGCCAAGAGGTTTATTTTTTGTTCCTGTGCATATAGAAAGACTGTTATTTCACTGGAGTGTGATTACCCAAAAGTAATGTTGAAGTCTTTACTTATTCTGGAGTCTGTTTTCATCTGAGGTCTCTATTTGTTCTATTTCTGTTCGACGTCATTGAAGAAATATAGAGTTGATAGCTCCTTTTCTTAAATTACCTAATTTGGAGTTTTTCAATTGGCAAGCTACGCCTCATTAGTGTGCGAACAATTTAAGTGTACATTAGCAAGCTGATATACTTAAGCAACTGCAGGCACTTCTAGACGCATGAGCTGTGACTTTGCTCCAGAATTGCCACTAACAGTGCGGTCAGAGTAGATGGGAGGAGAAGCAGTAGCAGTCTAGGAGAGGCAAGGTTGTGGCATAGGTGGTGACGAGGAGGTGAGAAGGCTTCCCTCACCTTACTGGGCAAGGTAGTGTGAGGTGGGCAGCTCTGTGTGGCCAGGAGAAGAAAAGGGCAACCTTGAAGTGGGAGAGGGTGTGAATGAGGGTAAGAGAAGCTCAGAACCCAGGGCTGGGGCAACAGTGAGAGCAACAAAGTACAAAGGAGGAGGAGGAGAAAGAAGTATCAGTGAAGCACATCCAAACAGTAAGGTGAATGGTGAGATGCTCTTGTTGCCTAGTGAGATTGAAGTTGGCTTTATGGAGAAGGATTTTTAAGAGAATGGTATTGCTGGTGATGTGAATGTTGTTCTCTGCAAGTATAGGTACTTGTTCCAGCCTTGCTGAAATGATGGGGATTAGGTTTGGATTTCTGACATTTTAACTGTATCTTCACAATTTTTTTTTCTTTAGATAAGCGTTTTAAAACTTTTTTTTTTGTGCTGGAAAATTCCTTGTGTCTTTTTTCAGCTACTTGAGAAACACACAAATTAATTCTGGGTGATTTGGAAAGCCCATTTCCAGAAGCCACTAAAAAAGTGAAGAGGAAGGGAGTAAGAGAAGCAGAGTATAGAACTAGTTTGTGCAAAGTACTTTCAAGTATGTGAAGTTGAAATGAGTAAATGTGAAGATTTCTGCATTTTTACAGATCATCCAAGCAGTGTGGACCTACACTGTCAGTGTTGTGTGAGCATTTTCTTAGAATCAATTTATCTAAGGCTCCTCATTTATACACAAAAACTGTCAGTGTTCAAAAAGCGTAATGAAATAACTTTGATTAACTAGTTACTTACCTTACACATTCTTATGTAGGCTTATGTAACGGATTACATAATATGACGATTTTCCTGTAGCACCATGCTGAGATTATTATTCTTCCTACCAGTGCTACTGCTCCTGCATATGGCATGTTGCTCTCCAGGAGCTGTACCTGAGAGAATCTTTAGGGTGATCTTCAGGAAATAACAGGACAATAATTGAGTCTCTGTATGTTGGAAGAAATTGGTAGTGGAATGAGACCCTTCTCTGTCTTTTGACAAGTATGCTGTTTATTAGTCTTTGAAAGTTAAGGGGGTTAGGATTGCTTCTACCTTTGTATGTGTAACTGATAGCTGTGGCTATCTGTTTACGTGGCACGTGAGTGCAAACAATTGTATAAAGCTCTGCTGACCTTCATGCTACTACGTATCTTAACACTTAAGGGCTGTGGTAGAGAATAGTGGGGATAACACAATGCATTTGCTAAGGGGAGCTTAGTGTTACCCAAGCATGATATTTAAGACCAACACTTCTTCTCCGATGAAAGATAACATATGATGCCTGTCATGAAAAGATGCAACTCTTATCAGAAGTGTTGTTTTTAAATGAAACGTATGATCTCAAATGTTCCTGAAGTTATTCTGGAGCATTATATCTATATTGATTCAGTGGGATTTCTGCCATGTGCGGAATCATAAGTCCTGTTGGTTATTACAGACATCTCATGTTCATCATACCAAGCAATGTGGAGAAGTTGCTGCACAGGCTTTACTTGTAGCTTGTGAGATCTGATGTGCTTGGACTTTGCTAAGTAAATCACCTAAAACATATTTTAGAGCAGACTGCCTTCCATTGTGGTACTAAGAAAATTTCATCTATAAGCTCCTTTCCCCAACGTTGTACAGAAAAGGTTAAGCTGTACAACCTCATTCTTACATTGCTTTTTTAAATCTTCTCTAGATTAAGGTTGAGGGAGTGGATGAAAAGAGGAACAGTAAGGGTGTAGCTCAGAGAAGAGCATTAGGTTAAAGTGTTATAGGTGTGATTAAAAGAGCAGCTGCTGGGCAAAAAACCCTAACAAAATGGAAAACAAAGCAGCAACAACAAAAGCCACTCAAACCCAAAACAAATAGTAATAAAAATCAACAAAAAAGCACATCAAAACCCAAACAAATGGATTTGTGGGAAATGGGAGGCAGCAGGATTTTATTTCTTTATTATTTTCCTAGAGATTGAATGCAGTTTCTCTGCACCGTGTGCATTGACTGCTGCTCTCATTGCTGTTTTCTGTGTGTAGAGGGAGATGTTCTTTTTGCTTCCATGAATAATGGATATCAAAAGTTGTCTTTTGCAGATGCTTCATTTAGCGTTTTCCTCCATATGGGACAATCAACTACATGTGTGGGCAGATTCTAAGACAGTTCTGTAGGCTTATATTTAATGTCTAAACTTCTGCTAATGAGCAGTGTTTCCAGAATGCAATTAAAGTTAAATGGAAGAATTTCGTTTGGAGGAAAGAAGGAAAGAGGTGAAATGAAAGATTTTTCTGCACAGAGTTAGCATGAATATAAAAGCAGACAACTCAGAAAAACTGACTTTCAGGTGTTGGTCAGAGCCAAGGCACAGCTATGGACAAGGGTCAGGGATGGCTGGACAAGGTTATTTCTGACCACAGTGGCCAGTGATGTGATGTGAAGCAGCTCTTCCCTAGCATTAGGTCACATTGTCAAGAGGCAGAAACCCCGTGCACCTTTTTGTTGCTCACAGGTTATCGACAAGCTGACCTGCGGAGTGCCAGGTAGTAAGGACTCTCAGTGGCAGATACCTAGAATGTGGAGATTAGTGTTATTTCTGTAGTTGTATAAATTCTTCTCCAGTGTTTCAGAAGTATGTAAAAAGGAAGTGTCTGAACATTGTCTGTAATTCGCATCTCAGGAAGATAAGCAGAACTGCGAAGGAGGTGAGATTTTTCCACAATGAGGAGACAAGATATTGCTGAAGTTTCATAACTTTCACTGTGAAATTAGGGTTCCAAATACATTCAGAGGAATCGAGAACAAATCTTAGAGTCTGAGCATCTTGCTGCAAGTCGAGGCAGTTGACAGAGAATGCCGAAGTGGCACAATGCTTGATAGGTAGTCTGGTGAATCTGGCAGCCCAGAAGGCAGAGGGTGCCAGGAGGCTGGAGGGCTGCCAGCTCAGCAGCTTGGCTGCAAAGTGGGGAGCAGGAGGCTTGGAAAGTGTGGGAGTCCATGTGGTCCTGAGGAGTGGGACTGTTCAGTGGTGTGCAGTGGGGGAACTAAGTCACTTAGATATCTCTGGGTAGAGTACAAAGTCAAATTTCCCAAGGGAAACTGAGAGATTTTTCAAGTAAAACTAAAGTTTTCAGGTTTATATTTTATTATTATTCTAGAATACCGCATTTTCTGCTAAATAAATATAAGATTGTATTTTAGTGCAAAAATCATGTTCTAGTAGTTGAATGTTTTGACAGTTTGAAAATGAGTTGTGTGTTTACCCTAAAGCTTTGAGAGAGTGTGGATGTACAATGTAATGTACTATGAAAGTACATTTCTTTCATACATCCCTTTTCTTTGCTCATCTTTCCAGCCCAGCTCACCTTCATCTGTGTTTGTTCCATCTGATGTGCAGATTTCAACTTTGTAGGATTGACTGCCTTCTCTTCTGTGCAGTGAGGTCTTTATCCAGAATCTCTAATTGTTGAACGTTATCTTCTCTGACAATATTTCAGAAAAATTCTTATGAGTAAATATGTAAGAGGCTTTTAAATTTACTTATTTTAGATACATGGGAACTTGAATGCGGAGTACAATACATTGAGGTACTTCTTAGTTCATCATAAGAAAAACTTGTCATTGATTTTCAGATTTCCTTTCAGTGGTCAGTAAAAGGAGAAACAGCTGCAAAGGTAGTCCTGAGCTGAGCTTTGCTGCTGTAGTCATAGTAGTTTCAGTGAAGTATCAGCAAGAACTTGGGGGTAATAGTGATGAGACTGGGCTTTTTCAGAATCTTATTAGAACTTGATATGAATTCTGAAGTGATATTATGTAGTGTATCGGAAGTGAAGTGAAATCTGTGTTTGTCAAGTAATTCCTATTAAGCATAGCTGCTGATCTGGTTTGTATACACAGGTACGCGTTTAACTTCTGTTAAGTTTTCAACATTTTATGTCTTTTTAATTCACAATTAAAATAAGGAATACTCTGTGGTTGATTCTCCAGCAAACAGCTTCCAAATTTCTTGGGTTGGCAGATATTTGCTAGCTGAACTTCCTTGGATAAAAAGTCTGTGTCCTTCAGATATTTCATGTGCTACACTTTGTCCATTGAGTGTCTTTCTTTGTATTCTCCCTTCAAGTTGGATACATACAACATGGTGAAAATGTGCATGTGAGAATTAGGACATGTATGAATGTTTCTGCTTTAATTGGCCTCACTCTGCCTAATGAGTCTCAATAGCACAGGAGACATTTCAAAATGGTCAAATTAACCTCCAGCAATTTTTGAAATAAGGATTGGAGGACTACTGAAAAGAACTCAGGCGTTAGTCTGTCTTACGGTTATCCAGCTTACTGCAGCCAATAGAAGATTTTGCTGCATTTACTTCTGAAGTGTAATTCTGTTTTCTGTGGAGGAATAATTGGAAATTAATTAATTTACAAAACCATTGAGAAGTAAATGATGCTTTAGAAAGTTATGCAGAAGATGTTTCTGTTCTCACTGTTAAATATAAAAGACCTGGCTACACTGCAGTAAACAACATACATAAACATTAACTACAGCAGCAAAAAAGTAAATAACATAATTATATGCAGTGTGCAAATATTTTACGGGGCAAGTAAATTCAGTAAAGTTGAGAGGAAGTATAAAGTTTTATTTTAGCTATGATAGAGTAAAAAGGGAAACTATAAAACATTTTGTGTTTATAGTATCTTTTCTTTCATTCTATAAGCCTCATCTTGTTCTTAAGCAGTCATAGTTTCATAACAGCAGAATTATGGAACTTAAGTCTGTATCAGTGAAATCTTTCAGACTTTTCAGTAGCCAACAAATGCTCCTTGAGGTATTTTTTTTTAAAGATTTCCTAAAATCCTTTAACTACTTCAATTAACAGTTTTGCAGGGTTGCTTTTTTCTTTTTGTGTGTGTCATGGGGGAATGTTGTTTTGTTTTTGCAGTTCTTTTTACCTTATGCTCATGCAGGGGCCAAGCTTTTTTGGAAATGCGCTTAAATGATTAATCCTGAGTTTTTGAAGACTCTGACCCATTTCAGTTTGATGAATCAGACACTGCTTATCATAAAAACAAAAAACAACCTTTACGTAAATTGACAAGAGTATGTTAGAAACGGAGTGAATAGTAGAAATCACTTTTATGTGATTCGCCCAGAAAATTTGTACTTAAAAATAAAATCTAAATGCTCTTAAAATCCTGTAGGGTGTTTCCTGCAACATTATTTCAAATTCTTCCTAAACTGGAGTAAAAGATTTGTAGTTTTGATGGTACCTTTCACAACACTACATTCATTTTCATTTTGGTAGTCAGCATTTGGCAAAACCTTTTAAGTTCTTATCATTTAATGAATAAAATCAAAGCAGTTAGCAGGAAACAAAAGTTCAAAGGCTGAGCTATACGTCCCATTTTATACTGTATTGCTTTGGAAACCGTGTATGGTACTGACTGGCAAGGAAACTTGCTTGAAAAAGAAACAACCTTTTTCCTTGGAAGTTAAATAGCCATTAGCTATATATGCCCCAATTTTCCTTTGTTGTGTGTATGCCCTCATGAGTGTACATTTATGGTGATAGTAAGGTGCTTATTGCAGTATAATTTATGCATAAAGTCTCATTAAAAAAAAAACACCAACATTTGTATGATTTTATATAGGTAACTTTACTGAAGATAATTACATTAACGATATGATTAGAATTGCACTATTTCATGTGGAGGAATGGCTGACAGAACCAAGGACACCCTTAGAAGAAGAAGGAATGTCTCATGGCAAAACTGTTCAGAGCA
>JAOWBP010001760.1:30452772-30464831 GCA_028571105.1 Tragopan temminckii | reverse complement strand
CCAATTAAGTAATGCCAGATGTACTTGTAGGTCTATAAAAACCCTGGACTCTGTTAGGAATAAAGGTGCTTTTATCATTCATTTTGGGTCGGTTATGCTTCCCCGCGCGCTGGACAGCTGAAGAATTCCGTGACAATTTCACATGAAAAGAGCAGCCCTTGTGGCAGTTCTGTAAGCTACACGTAGCTATGTTCAATAAATTGGGAGAAAAGGAGTTTTTATTTTATGCAGCATGGACAGTCATTCTGATCTCTGATCCTGTAATTTTGTCTTTTATGGCTCTCTACTTCGTTTATGCATCTTTCCTGTTACCAACTTCATCCTTTGGAAGGCTTAATTGTGCTTAACTTGGTGCACTGGAGGCTTCTGTGGTGCTGCTCAAACTGTGTTTGTACAAGTACCTTTGCAGATGTTTGCAGGAACCTTTGTTGAAAGTTGCTGCAGGACTCCTTTTGCGTTTTCCGTTATTCCTGACTGGGGGTATTACGTGCTTGCTGTTTCCACAAGATCCAAGTTATTAGAAGTTAGTTACTAAAATAGTCTTTTTTGAGCCACCTAAGGTATGCAGGTTAGTCTTGTTCTTGTCTTGTGTCGTGGTATGTATACAACTTACTGCTTTATATGTACTTGTGGAATGGTTCCTGTGTTACACTGCTGGCTGATGTAAGATGTAAGAATCTTGTTCTGTTAGACTGTCAGAAAGAAATAACGTGTCTCAGCACTAGTCATATTGCTGCCTTACTGAAGGTCTTTGTTTCACCGGCAAAAAGTGTTTGTAAATTGAGGACGTTTGATATGCCCTGGATAGTAGCTTAACTCTTTCCAGCATATGAATCTGATTTTGTGATGTGTATTTATAATAGTTTTATATGGATACCTTATATTTTTTCTTTTTCCGATTGCCTTCTCTTTCTCCTTCCAACAGACTACTAACATCAAATTCCATTCGAAAATTTGTTTTAGTGATGGGAGTTTTTCACCTGAGTTGGAAGCAAAAATACCTTTGGCAAGTTGTGCTTTCTGTATTAGTTATCTGTAATATTTAATAATGTTTGCTAAAATAATTTTTGCTCAGTCAGAGGAAAAAGTAACACTGCACAACAGTATTAAAAATACAATGAAAAATGTAAGGAATGTAGGATAACTAATTTAATGTTAAAAATTGCATTATGACTTTTAATCACTCTTTTGGTGCAGTCTCATCCATAGAAAAGAATTTCTTGTCCAAATCTGCGTATGAATAGTGATGCTAGTGAGTGCAATGTTTAACTTTTTTTCTTAATTGTAATCTAATTGCATTAAAAGCATCATCTACATCACTCTTTTGCTCGTTGCTGTTTGGTTATGTTGTTTTTTTATATGTAAATATTTCTATCAATCATCAGAAACTGTTTACCTTTTCCATATGCTGATAGTAATCAAATAAGGATAGTAATCATCAAAGGAAAGCCTGTGTTTTGCCTTGTTTTCCTTCCATTTTACCTTCTAGAGGGTATGTGACTGTATCCAAATCCTGCAGTGAGCATTCAGCATCTGAATGTATTTGTGTCAAATGGCTGCAGCAATAATAGGCTGCGGATGATGCAGTTTGCATTGTGAAGTCTTCAGGGAGTCTTGCTCTGATAAATCAAGCTTTGTTCCACCGCCGCAGTTCAAAGAATAAAGGCAGTGGAAATGAGCAATGTTTTAACTTTCAGATTAAGTTAGAGATGCACAATTTATGAAAGAAGTTTATGTCCATGACTAAGTAGACAGTCTTTTATGCGTGTTGTTTGTGTAAGAAAATAAATGCTGCCTCCCCTGCTCCATGCAACTTTAATGCAGGTTCAGTGACTAAAGTTCTTGCCTTTTCACATTGTTTCCAGCATGTATGAACTCTCTGTTGCCATGAAATAATTAATGTTTTTACTCTTTTGCACTGATCTGGAAAGATTTACAAGGAAGAAATCCCACTAAAAGGATTATTTTATGATAGTTTTAAGCAGTGTTTTAATAGCTCAATTAATATAACAAGGCTCGACAAATAGTTTTAGCCATAATTATTTGCATAAATTAAAAACTAGCCTGCAATCTTTGAAATACTGCAGTGATCTTATACAGTTTCATTTTATTCCTTTTTTCCTTCGTGTATTGGAATCAACAATTACTGGTTTGAGTGTCACAGCTGAGAATATTGAAGGTGCAGTGTTACTACAGAATTGCTGTATTTGTCAATGAAATTGAAATGAGTGAATTCTTCTGTTTTCCTTTTGCTCTTGTTTTGAGTGGGCTGTGAATTCCCATTGCTTTCCAATATTTTCTACCCAAAAGCTGATCTACCTTATATAATGAAGATAATGCAAATTACTCTAACTTTAATTGGCTAGCTACTAGAATATGGATAGCATTAAAGCTGAAGTTAATTTGTCTCTTCCTCTACGGAGTAATTGCCTAGAATTGCCTTGAGCAAGATTTTGGCTTTAGCTTCTTGATGTAGCTGGGTAGGCTAAGTAGCTTCTTTGAGTACTGATACAGTTCATACACTGTAAGATTTTGGCTCTTTTCTGTATATTTCTTTGAGGAAAAAAAAAATCAATGGTGTGCAAACAGATGTGTTGCAACTGTGCATGGAGACATCAGGACTCCTTCCAAGGGGTTCTTGGCTGTGTGGAAGAGGCTCAGAGTTGTGTAAGGATCTTTCTGGACTTAGACTTTTGTTAGCAGAGTGCTGTGTTGCTTATGCAGATAGCGTGGATCTATTTTCAGAACAGGTTTTAAGAAAACATGGTTTTTGGAAAACTTGCTCCTAGTTCTTCTGCTGAAATAAGAAGAGAAGTGAAACTTTGCCAATGCGTGTTTTTTGTCTTCGTTTCATTGAGCTGTAAACTTCTATGATTTGTTAAGTCAGATCAAGTGATCTGTACCTGCAGTAGCAGCTGTAGGTATTCAGAGCTGTGTTTCAGTTTCAAGAAATACATGTAGAAACAGTAGCTCCTGAGTATTAGAATTTCTTTTGGTTGCCTTTGAACATTATCCTATTGCTATGTTATAAAACTTTTTTTTCCTCTTGTGATGTTCTTTGAAATTACAAATGGGTAGAGTAAATGAAAAATACTTTTCAGATTGTTTTTCCTGTGTATAATATTTCAATTTATTTCTGGTTTTTGGACATAATTGTGTCCACCAGCCTTTTACCTGTCAGATGAACTTCTGTTGAAAACCTCACTCTGTCACCTTGTAATGGTGCTTCCCATTGTCAGCACAAACAGCTATTTGCTTTCAACATCCTCCTTGTATAAGAAACTCATAAATTCTGTTCTTGTGATCTTTTCTTGGAATTGGCATGATAATGAAATGGAGGTGGAAAGAAGCAGTGGAATCAAACATATTTGTGTGTGTGTGCGTGTGTACATACATGCATTGGGAAAAGTGAGTGTGTGGGTTGTTAGTCATCCAGGGTCTGTGGGGATACACATTCGCAATAAGCACAGCTCACTGGAGATCTCCTTGGCTAATTTTCATCACTAGCAGTTCACATTTGTTACATCTAGGCATAGGTTTTTTGAAGAGGTAATAATGTAGCCTTTAAATGGAACAAGACAGCTAGTTGCATGTATCTGAGACCGTGATATTCTACACGATATTTTGCTTAAACTCTATTTGTTTAGCATACTTGCTCAAAAGTAAAATTCATATAAATAAAAAGCAGAATTCAGAGGTCATATCAAACTGAAGATAGAAGACAGATTATTTGATTTTTCTTTTCTGTGCTTGTTTTTAAAGCAAGTTGGCAATGTCGCAGATACTCTGCTGCCACTTCAGGGGGTGTATTTTTATTTATTACCTGAGACTCTTTGTTCTTCTGTTTTCCAATTTCTGAGATTTATTTCTTTCAAATTCTGTATCCAGAGGGTATAACACCATCGTGATAAACAGTAAAAGAGCAAAAGGCATAGTCTAACATACTTTGGGATGTCATAGACTACATGGCCAGGAGGAACTACTGTGATTTTGTTGCCTAACCTCCAGGTTAGGAAGAACATAAAGCAAAGCTGTCTGAGCTCTGTTCCAAATTGCCTCTAATCTTTGGAGTGAACAGAAATATAATCTCTGATATGAAATCCCTGTAATGAGTGGCATGTCCTAATTCTGGTAACAATACAAATAGAAGTCTGTATATCCATGTGGTTTAATATTTACAGTGAAATTGTTCTTAATATTTAATTTCAGAAGCCCCAAACAGTGAGGCTCTATGGAAATAGTGTGCTCATTAAATACCTGTATTTTTCTATTCTCTATTTAATCTGAAAATCTTTTGGGATTGTGTACTGCTTTTAGTGTTTTTGTTGTTGTTCCTATTATTAGTAGTATTTTGCCTCCTTCCTTTAATGCAGAAATTCTACTCTGAAGTAGAATTCAGGCTGCTTTTTTTTTTTTTTTTTTTTTTTGAGTGATATGTTTTCTGCATCCATGTGAATCCAAACCTTCAGGTACCACTGATGTTCTCTCACATGAAACAAGGGGTATGTGTAAAAATTAGCCTAGGATATTAATTTAAATACATCTCTGAATTACATACAAATGCAATATTTTGTATTATGTATATAAAAATCCTATAAAATGGCTTAGAAATTCGGAAGTGTAGATGAGAGAACTTAAATGGATTAGTGCAACATCTAAAATTAGAACCATAGAATGCATAAAAGAAACTACTAATAACAGATTCTGAGCAAGAACTGTTTAAAATGGATTGCAACAAATTCAGTCTTTACTCACAACTTTACGAAGGTTACTCCACAAGTTTCTATCTTTCATATTGAAATATAGTTTTTATTAAAAATAAAATATTTTTCTAAAGGCAAATTCTTTGCAATTGAAGACAAATGCAATCTGGATATAGCATTTGTTCTGCTACCTGTTGTGAATCATGTGAGAAAATAGATTATATTCAAATAAGAAGATGGTCGTTGTATGACCATTTTGATTTTTTTTTTCCTTGAAATAAGGTAAGTGGATAGAACCTATAACAAGGTAAACTGAATAAGATAATGTGTATCATTCACAAATATATCTCTCAGATGTTTCAGATTTCAGTTTAAGGTAAATCAAAACAGAGCTTGTCTGGATCTTCAGAAGGATTAAACTAGTCTGGAGGATTTAGTAGCATGATGGCAGTTGAAAGTTAACAGAAGCACAAGTGAGGGACTCTTTACGATTCAGAACGTGTCATTTTATGCTTAAAGGCTGCTAACTGGGGAGGTTTTTTGGGAAACATGCTTGAGATATTCCTAGTCAGTTCTGTAAAGGAGATCATCTAGTACACAGAGAACTATAAAAGAACAAACAAGAAATATTAGAAAAGGGTAGGTAATCAGACAAAAACAATTTTACTAGTAAGACTGATTTACTGTCACTGCCATTGCAGTACAGCATTAATGAAATAGTTTTGTGTAAGGATATGAAACAACTGTCAAGATGACAGAATGTCAAGTACAAAGTGCATGATATATAAAAGGCAATTTGGCAAGGGTCTAAGCACCTTTCACTCTTGATAACAATAACAATAAAATCAAAATGCTTTGCATGCGCATTCCTTAACAGGGTCACATTATATTTAGGCACACTTTTTAAACAGAAGGTGAAGGCTGATCAGAGTCTACTTTTGATACGTTGCTTACAATAGAAGAAGATTCGTGCATTTTAACTTCAAAAATAGCAATCCTTGCTGCATATGCTATAGATCTGATGATGTATAACGTAAAAAGAACTGGACAGTTTGATGAACACCAGATCTAGCTGTGGGCAATTGACTTATGTCGGCACCCAAGCACCCAGCCAACTGCGTACCTGCTCCCCACTCTGAATGGGATGGAGTGGAGAACTGGAAAAGTGAGAGGAAGAAAAGTTTGTCAGGCAACATAAAGCAGTTTAATAAGAGAAGGAAAGAGGTAATAGGGGATGAAGGACAAAAACCCTAAGTGTGCAGTTGGTCTCTGCCTCCCATGAGCAGACCAGTGCCCAGCCAGTCTCTAAGTAATGACTACTGGGGGAAGACAGCAAGCAGAAAGCATCCTGGGGATGGCCAGGAGAATGGGACAGGCCACAGCCAGGACAGCTTTACTGAACTGACCGAGGGCATGTTCGATACCACGCAACACTGTTTGCAGCAAAACCAACAGAGAGGTAGAATGAGAAACAGAAATCTTTGCACTAGGCAGGCAGTATTCAGCATTTCCTAAAACTGGTGCGTTAGCACAGTTCCAGTCATGAATCCAAAACACAGAACCATACAGGCTGCAAGGAAGAGAAGTATCTCCATCCCAGCTAAATCCTCTGTATTCATTGATCCTTTTTAAATCCATCTGAAGTACTCTCTGTAGTAAAGAAACACTGATTATATTGTGTATGAACTTGTTAACTGTGCTCTTGAGGAACAGCACGTTGAGGTTATTTGTGCTATTAAACAGGTTGGGTCTGCTTGCAAGAAAAGTGTCACAATCAGCTTTATGCTGTAGAATCAGTAGTGAGAGGCATCTTGATTCCAGTCTTGCTGCAGTACTGTCTACAAGATGGTGAAGCTGGATGGGTATCATATTTTGTGAGTTTTATAGTGCTTGTTACTTTGTAAGCTTTAAAAGTGCTTGTTTTATGAAGTGTTTTAAAATAGAGTTTATTCTTGGATGAAAAATAAGGTTTTGCAATTAATTTGAGAAATTGTGGACCTCATGAAAACTTTCCTGTAGTTTTACTTTATATCTGCTCAATTTCTGCAATTTTTTATTTAAATCTACAAGAGACTGAATTATAGGAAGAAGCAAAATTTTCTAGTGAAATCATTATAGCCACAACGCTATTACACATCTGTTAAGTGTTGTTTTTAATTCCAGTTCTCAAATGTTTTGATCTTATTCGTAAAAGGTAGAGTGTTACAGTCAGAAAGATTAGTGCAGTGGAAAGGTTATCACCTTTCCAGGAGTGGAATGGCAAAAGGGACAAACAGGAAAGGAATGCTCACCTATCTCCGAGGATCTAGGCTTGTCAGGCAAAACTCCACAGGGAAGGGATCTGTAACCAGATATTCTTCCCCAGTGGCAGTCAGCCCTGAAATGAGGCCTAAGAGAGGTGCAGCCAGGTTCCACCCTTGTGGTCACACAGCTGAATTGCCTTCATCTGTGCTCCCAGGGCTGACTGGGTCCTTTCCCCAGATGCTCAATCAGCAGTTCAGGCTGTGACTCAACAGTTTTAACATACAGTAGAGAGTAGAGGCATTGTTCAATACTTTCCACAGTTTCGTTTACCAACTTGGTATTTTTACCCATCTAATTTTCTCCTGCAGAATCTTTGAATTAAGGTGTATGAAATTAACTTCATTTTCCTCTGCATCAAGCTTTTTCCAAGTTACTCAAGCCAGAGGCATGTTCTTGTGATGGTAAATTATGTTGGTTGTCTGCAGTGTTCAGGTTAAGACGGGAGCAATCTGGAATCCTTTAAAATCTGAACTGTCTTTCTGAAATATTTGTTCCAGTATTATTGATATCTGATGAATCTAGTTAAGCTGAGTTTTGTGCTAAGAGAATAAAATGAGATTTTTTTTAAAAATTTTGTACTTTTATTTCTAATATGCTTGAGCTTAGCATATACCATGAAATTTCCAGTGCCAAGACTTTCAGAAGTTAAAAATTGATTTTTATCAATGTCTTGATAAAATGAAGCTTCTGACAGTTGCTGAGGGTTTAGCTCCAGCTTCTGTGGATCTGAATGAGCCTTTGACTTTATTGTGGTAGAGAGGAGGCCAAGTGAAGAAACACTTCAATGCACAATACATGTGTGAGATTTCCTCCTGAGCCTGAAAATAAGATCCTCTAGCTAGGCAGCATGTCCTGCTAAAGGCTGCTTGGCTTTTTAGCAGACAGGGCTGGTTTAGAGGGTAGCTGCAGATGGTAGCAGCAGCATGACAGTTCAAAGGGAGTGAACTGTGAACTACGTGTTCTATTGGTGGAGTCATACTGGTATATTTTCTTAAACTTTTCTTATTTTTGTGACTTTCAAGTCTGATTTGGAACCAACATTTTATGCTAACTTGGTGTTACAATCAGTATTCTTAAGATCTTTTCTTCCTTACCTACTTCTCAGATGACTGTAAGATAAAGTGATCATTGTCAAAAGGCATATTATTTTGTATTTGAAAGGCTATTATGAGTAGCTGCTAACAAATATTGACAATGTGTAGGAGAAAAAAAAATGCTTTCCATATCCCAAATTCTGGCTGCTACCCAATGTTTCTTGTCAAGGAAAATTGTATCTGATCAAAGCAGGAAGGATTTTTTTTTTTTTTTAAGTCCTGGAATAAACTTCTTAATTCGTTAGAGTGATTTTTTTTTTGTCTAAGATTTTTGCAAGAAAATGTAATTATTAAAAAGGTATGTTTAGGTTCTTAGCATACCTAAAATACATATGTACTTTCAATATTCACTATGTATATTCTGAAGGATATCAGTGAGGATTTAGCTTGTGAGTAAAATGGGTATATGAAAGAAAAGCTGTGTTTTCGTAAGTCAGTATACCAGTTTATAGGCTTGTTCTGTTAGTAGCTTCCATTTGGAGACTGATTTACAGAGCTATGAGGATAGATTGAACATAAACCTCTTGGAAGTCTTGTTTTTCTTAAGTGGTGAGAAATAAAGAAACTGTCCTACCTCATACATGAATTGTATGAAATTTTCACTGAAACAGTTTCATGATTCATTTTCACTCCAGATCTAAAGAGGTAGAAGGCTCTCCAGTAATATCTGAGGGCAGATAATGTATGTTTATTATGTGCTACTTCTATGCAGCTACCTATAAGGAAAATACCTACTATTTTGAGTGGGAGGGCAATAAAAAAGAAGGGATTTTTTTTTTTTTTCTTAAAATGATTGGTGGATTTAGGAGCACAAAAATGCATATGAACGTCTTACCCTTTGGTGCCAGCCCCTGGCTTTGGTTGAGATTTGAGAATACCAGTGGGGAAAGGGTTATGCCTTCAACCTTCTGTTTTTGGAAATAATCATCTTTTACAGAAAGAAACTGTAAAACCCTTAAAATTGTCAATCTTTTCTTTGTTAAATTTATATTAAGTGCATGTGAAGCTTTACGGTGTACCATTTTCAAGACCAAGTCTTAGTTCTAATTAGTATTTTAGAGGAACACATATTAACACTAAGGCAAATTACATCAGATATACAACCACTTCTCTTCAGACTAAATACTTTGGCAGTCAGAAGTTCCTGCTTACCTTAGTGGCTCTTGTGCCTGTTTGTGTTGCAGTAAGGAGGCCAAATGTGAGGGATGGTGAAGATCATTCATCTACATGAGTGCTCTTGTTTGTTTTAGAGAGAAGAAACAAATGCGTTATATTAAGATTCTTACTGTTATTCACCTGTTTAGGTGAGGAAAGTGGCTTGCACAAAGTACCTCTATTAAATAAGCAGGGCATGTATGTTAACCTTGGTATTGACCTTAATTGAAGATTATGGTATTTTTCCCTGTTCTGAGGCCAGTTTGTGTAGCATTTGAGGATGCAGGCTAAAAGGGAATTCAGATTATTTCCCAGATTTTATTCACTTCGATGAGGAATCAAAATGTTTCTAATTCTGGTAACTATGTATTTGTTTAACTCTTCTTATGAAAATTTTCCTTTAGAGGTTAGTAGTACCTTTAAGCCCTCTAGATCCCTAAGAAGTTTAAGGGTTTCTGTTAGTAATTTACATTGCAGTTTTAAAAGAGTTTTGAGTATGTATTGTTTTAGCAATATGTATTGCTAAAATAAATGTATGCAGTCTGCCCAGTAAAAGTTATTTCCTTTAAAAATGACCAATCATACTGGGTGGAGTTAGTATCACCTTAACGCAGTCGTCTGAAATAGATCAGATGAACTACATTGTACAAGGGCCTGTTTTCCTAGTTCTGACCAAAAAGTGACCTGCATCTAATGAGCTTACATGTCAGTATCTACACTGTGGTAATCTGTAAGAATAATTTCATCTATTTTGATGAAATTGAGGTAAGAAATGCAACTTTAACATTTTTGCTTTTGCTAGACTTGTAATATCCCTGCAAGCACGTCACAGTCTTACAAAATCGTCTTGTCTGTTATAAGGTTGCTTCACTATGTGTTCCCCTCATGATAGTTACTGATAGAAGCGTCAAGCAGCACATACTTTGGCTTGACTGCCATCAAGGCAGCATTCAGATGAATGTTCTGTAAGACACCATGTCAGACCACTCAAAGCTCACCAATTCTGTTGAGATTAAACACCACCAAAATTCTTGGCCACAAGGTCTTCCCCTCCAAAAGAGCTGCAGTTTTTTTTACTTGAACTACATTTTATTTGTGACTGGAAATAACTACAATATAACAATTAGGCTTTCAGAAACTACTGTCTTACACAAAATGTAGAAGTCTATAATAGAGTATGATAGTAGGCTGATGGACACACAAAGATCCCTACCATGCTTTGTTTCCTAGTACTTCCCCATTTTCATTTGCTGTGAATAGAAGAGTTAATAGTATGCTAGAAAGTTGTATTTCTTGTTGAGCTTTCCTATCAGGATTCCTTTATTTCAAGCTGCCATTGCATGAGCAAGTGAAGAAGAGCGCATGCTTTCTGCAGGTCTGTATATTTCAATTTCAGACAGGGCTTGCTTCCTGCAACTTTCATTGACATAAGCTGAACCTGCATGTGCCTGTCATTTTTGACAATGTCTTTTTCTTTTTTTTTTCTTGGAGGTTTTTTTTTCTTTTTTTCTTTTTCAATCTAACTTGAAAAGTAACAGCATACTGTGAATCTAGGTTCTTGAAAACAAGGCCTAGGATAGAAAAGTAGGACATGATCTTTAGTTTGGGGGAAAGGAACAAAATGTATTCTGATATTATACCACTTCACTGTAAAAGATAAGGCAAAATAAACAACTTACTGTACAGTTAAGGGGCAAAAGTCAGAGCATGGCTGTGGCCCCGTGCTGTCAGAGGGGTAGTTACCATGTAGTCTGAAAGTTCTGTGTAAATGTGCTTCTGGAGGTATAAAAGCTTCCACGTTTCTGTATTCTGTTCCTGCATGTGACCAACTAGATTATGATCTGATTATTTTATTACTTGTTAATATATTTGATGCTGTTCCAGTGTACGGTAGCTAGCATTTATACTAAAAGAGAGAATTAAACATGAAATCTGAGAACAGCTCTGTGGCTGACATTTTAGGTAAACAAAAGCAGTTTTTTTCCAATGTTTTAACATTGGAGTTATGTTATTTTATAACCTTATCAAAGTCAACAGAGGATGTCTTTGAGATACATTTGTCTCATTTTGCAACATCTCTTACACAAGTGTAAGACTAAAATATTATCACAACTCAAATATTTATAAGTATATACAAGCACTCCAAAGCTTTTTAATTTGGTTTAACTTTTCATCCATAATTAAACATATGGAAATGAAATCTCAGGAATTTAATAAGCCTGTTGGTTCCTATAATGCACAGTTTTGCTCTGTCTTGTATGGAAAACCAAGATTGCAAAAAAAAAAAAAAAAAAAAAAAAAAATTCTGTCTCTTGATCTTTAAAAGGAGAGTTCTGATTCTTTCTTCTTTTCCTAGTGTGATAAACTGGAAGAACCAATAATTATACCTTCTAGCATAAGGTGAGTTTAACACACACAGAACTGCATATTAGTATCAGAATTTTATGATTTCAGAAGCTGTTCAGATGTGACCTTTTATGAAAGATATTTAGTTTTAGTTTAGTTAGTTTAGTGTAGTTATAGTTTCTTAATTGCTGTTCTTATGGTTTGAACCCTTCCCTTTCAATTGCATGCAAGAATTCTTACACAAGGTATTTATATGCAGTGTTTTTTTTTTTTTTTTTTTGAGAGGAGTTGGAGAAGGTCCAGAGGAGAGCCACAAAGATGATCGGGGACTGGAGCACCTCTCCTATGAAGACAGGCTGAGGGAGCTGGACTTGTTCAGGCTGGAGAAAAGAAGGCTGCGGGGTGACCTCATTGCAGCCTTTCAGTACCTAAAGGGAGCCTACAAACAGGAGGGGAA
>JAOWBP010001760.1:30419728-30447497 GCA_028571105.1 Tragopan temminckii | reverse complement strand
AAGCTTTTCTATTCCAGAGCCCGTATAGAACTTAGGATTTGTTTTGAATGGTGCAAGGGAGAAAGCATAGTTTAAGCACTAGCAATAATTTCTGAAAATCTCTCATTACATTAGTGGCTTTGCCATAGTATTTCAGTACTTCACACAGTTCTCAATTTCCCATGCTGACAATGACTACTACTTCTACTAGATTTTCTTCATAACTGTGATTTAAATGTAGTATTTCCACAGGATTCGTGAGGCACTGGGAGATAAGTTTGAGTGCTTAATTAAGTCACACAAATTTTCCTACCTGGCTCTTTTTAAGGCAATGACTTTTTTGTTCTACCAAAAAGTAAACAAGTAACTTCTGAGTGGTGCTGACCAATGCTTCTCTGCAAATTCACAGGGAATGTGAGAACAGTCTTCATGACACAAGAGGCAAGTCTTGGTGTTTCTGCTGCCAGGGAGATGATCCACTTGGGGATTTTGTAAATCTGGGGTAACTCTACACTGCACTAGGCTGTCACTAAATGCTGCCAGAAGAACTCAAAAACCTGCGATAAAAGCATAAAACAACACCAATAAAAACAAAGGAGCCTATTAAGTGATGACTCCACTAGGTCTGAGTTGAGCAGAGTGCTATGCGATAGTCTTAGTTCTTGATTTGTAGAAGTACCCTATTGCTATCCTCATTTTCAATTATAAGCAACAGAGACAGAACATTTGCCCAAATACAGCTATTATCAGAAAAGTGAAAATATTAAGTCCATTGCCTTAGACTGAACGCCATCATTTTTTTGTGTTTCCTGTTTCAGTTAACTACACTATTTCAGAGCTGATAGGCATCCACTCTCTTCTGATACAGCATTTTTCCTGTTACTTTACACTACTTAGTGATGAATGAGGGCGGCATCAAGCTAGGTTTTGTTCCATACATAAGGCAAGATGGATTCTGAAGTCAAGCAAGGTGCAGACAAGTGAACAGAGGAAAGATATACACATAAAAATTGTCTTTATGATTTTCTCACTGCTGTGACTGTCCAGGGAAGGAATGGATACTACAATGAAAGATAATTTTGTCATGTTTGTCTGTCACCTTTCAAGAGTAGGATGATCAATGCTAATTTTGAGGCAATGCAGCATCTACAGTAGTCTGTTTTCATTTAACTGGGCCATCTGATTTTGTGTTAGTTACATAAGGATAGTACAAACTTTGTGAGAATAATTTTAATGCTTGTCACTAGAAATAGTTGTTGTAAAGGATTTCTCCCTGACATGTGGGAGCACTGCTGACCTTCTGGAGAGACTATTATTTTGAAAATTATATATAGTACAAGCAAACTAATATCTTCAGTTTTATTACTAAGCATGATAGTCTCCAGTTATGTTCCTAGCATCACATCAGTCTTTGTTTAGAAAGTGCTTCAAATATTCCCTTTTTTTTTTCTCAAACACAACTGCACAGCTATCCACTAGCAACCTAAATTGCTTACTCATGGAAAAATTAACAGTAAGGAAAGCAAACATGCTTTCTCAGTTGAATATAATGTTTTGGAAAATCTAAATTGTATTACTTTTATTTCTCATGATATTGTTTCCCTGTCCAATTTGTTCAGTACTTAAAATGAGATTTGAGCTGACAGTTATCTCCCACAGCTTGTCTGCCACCATGAAGTGAAAATGTACATGTGGTTGATTTTCTCTTCATTCTGTCTTCCCGTTCCAAAAAAATGCTGAAGCTGAGAAAGAAACATGACTAGAAGCATTTGCAAAACCTAGGTGCTGAAGGGAAACCTCTTATACCAGCAGGATTTTCAGGGACTGGCTGTTCCCTTCTGGTTAAATTTACACTCTAAACATAGTAACTGTGGCCTCTTAACTTTCATTCTTTTTTTATTAATATTTTTTAAAAATTGGTTTAGCTCTTTTTTTGTTTGTTTTTATATTTTCAGAATAATATAATAATGAAGTGCCATACTGACTCAGACTACTGGTCCATCTAGCCCTGTGTTCTGATACTGACAGCAGAAGATGCTAATTCAGGATGGTACATGAGCCTAGGCACTTTCTGCAATCTGCTGCCCTCATATGTCTTCAGCATCCATAGATGCTTTGTTGGGAGTGTTAGAGGGGAGCATCTGTGGGTGTTCTCCTCAGTGTTTATGGAGAAATTACTGACCACTGGTTTCTGTAATCCATTTTTTTCCCACAGACGCTATCTACTTATACAGCACCCTGTGAGAAAATTCAGAAGCAACTACGAGCTGAGTTTAAAAAACAAAACCAAACAAAGGAAACTTCAGAAAAGAAAGACTCAAAACGAAGTGAGGGGAAGCACTTAAGTTTTCTATCTCTTACATACTTTGCAAGGATTTCTTCAGATTTTCCTACCTTTGCCCTTTGATTTCCAGTATATTTGATCTGTCATACTTTGTGTTATTTAGATGAGCTTTCAGATTTTACTTTTTACTTTTAAATCTGTTGACTTTTTCTTTGAGGTTGTCTCCTTTATTTTTCTCTTTGACCTTGGAAGGTGTCTGTCTGCTTGTGGTACTATGGTAAGTGGTTTCATCTGCACATCTAATAAGAATGATTCTTAAACAGGCTAGTGTATGTATTTCTTGATTTCTGGATCACTCAATTTGCCTTTTTTTTCCCTTTTGTTTCTTTTGACAGCTTGTACTATTCCCAGGTCATGTCCTTTCCTGAAGTTAGTGTAATTAAAGTAGAACATGGAAGCATACATAATTTTTGCCATACTTTTTTGTACACTGTTGCATGTGCCAGTCAGTTGGCATTGGATGAGGTTTGACTTGCCTGTCTTGTTTGCTCTTCAGTTCCCCAGTTTGTAACTACTTTGACACCATCTTGTGGTTTTATTGAGATGCAACTTATTTCTTGTGCCTCGTGTGCATTTGGAAGTGTTTCATAGAATCATAGAATGGTTTGGGTTGGTAGGGACCTTTAAGATCATCTAGTTCTAACCCTCCTCCTGTAAGCAGGAACACCTCCTAAGAGGCTAGGTTGCTCAAAGCCCTGTCCAGCCTGGCCTTGAATGCTTCCAGGGAGGGGGGATTCACAACCTCACTAGGCGACCTGTTTCAGAACGTTAACATGAAGCTTCTTGGCTTCAGTTTCCTACATAAGAAACAGAATGTAATCTTCAAAACATATCTTTTAGACTTGCCCTCTTCCTAAGAGTACCAACAGTACTGATGATCATGAACATTTCTCTCTCTCTCTCCATGCCCATCTATCTGGCAAGTCCTCAGTGCTAAATTAGTTATGTGCCAGTCTCCTTGGACTTTGTAATTGATATCTGCCTGATTACTGAATCTGCCATTGCCATCACAAGCTCTTACCTATTATGACAGATTCCCACAGTTTCAGGAGTCTCTGTTACAAAGAGATGCTGTGATACCAGTTCTCAGCCCAATACAAGCACTGCTACTGCCATGGCTTTCTGCTCAACTTCATATATGGACTTCTGTATAATAAAATGTGCTAAAGTAAAATACACAAAGGACAGGACAGATATCACGTGCTGTTCAGAATGTGAACTGGACTTCTGGACTTCTTTCAGTGGGCCTGTGTGAAGTTTTTTTTTTGTCATCTAACAGTACATTAATTGGAACAGTGACAAATGAAGGTGATCATTATATAAAGGATTTCTGTGCTTTGTAATTCTTTTGCATTAACTATTCATACGAAATAAGATGAGATAGCTCTGCTATTGCATTGAAGAAAGGTTTTAGCCTACTATTAACAGTTTGTCTTAGATCTGAACTTCTGAATATTTAAAATGTATTCTTTTCTAATAAATCTTGGTGCTTTGATGAATTCAAGGAGCATTTTTAACTGATGTCGACATAGCTTGTTCTGATTCAGTGTATTTGTGCTTTAAAAAAGAAAAAACCCACAATTTCTTCTATTTACTGCTGCTATATGCTAATGTGTTCTGATACTGAAATAATGATTATTTCTTTATGATATCACTAATTCCAGCACCTTATTTAATGCTGAGTGTGGAAATGTCAAACAGTTTTTTTTTCTAAATTGCATAATGAGTGGGTTGAGTCTTTTTGTTAAGCCAAGACACTTTTCTTAACCAGAAAAATCAGCCAGAAGATGAAAGAGGAACCTCTCAAAAAAGTACATTTTCCTGTGAGCATATTAGGGTCAAATGTGAAAAAAGAAATGTGTAGGAGTAGTAGTATAATAACAAAGGTAAGGAGTGAGGGAGTTAAACGTATCATCTGTAGTTTTCATTTTATCTAACACTGGTTGTGTGAGTCTGGTTATGGTTTCTCTAGGAAAGAAGACTTAAAAATGAAAAGTTAGGTTACTATCGGGGAAAAAAGCTTGCTTTATTTTCTTCATAAACGTGGAAAATATTTTGCATACTAGAAAACTATCAGTGGTTTTCTGTTGTTTTTGTTGTTTTTTATGCTTATATTCATTATTAGAAATAATTAAATGCTGTCGTCTTTCACAAGTAATCTCCAACTGTATTTCAGTACCTCTGTGCTTCACAGCATTTAACTTCCAGGTTTAAATTTTAGTTTAGTAAGTTCATTGCTTAAAAATTATACTTAATAAAGAGCTTATGACTGGGCTGTCATGAGCAGAGAAAAAATTATCTGCATTAGTAATGCCTACATATCAGAGACTTTTATTAAAATGATTTTGCTGTCTTAAATGTAAGATTTGTTTTTGCTATGCTGTGTCTGATATCACAAGTGAAACACATTTAAAATCTTAGTTACCACTGTTCATTGTACAACGCTGTCACAGAATCAATGAATCGTAGAATGGCTTGGATTGGAAGAGACCTTAAAGATAACCCAGTTCCAATTCTCTGCCATGGGCAAGGCTGCCCTCCATTGGTTTAGGCTGCCCAGAGCCCCATCCAACCCGGCCTTGAGTATTTCCAGGGACGGGGCACCCACAGCTCCTCTGCGTGGTTGTGCCAGGGCCTCATCACTCTTTAAGAGAAGACTTTCCTCCTGACATCCAACCTAAATCTTCCATCTTCTAGCTTAAAACCATTCCTTCTCATTCTATTACTATCAGATCATGTAAATGATCAGTCTCCGTCCTGTTTATAAGCTTCCTGTAAGTACAGGAAAGCTGTGGTGAGGTCTCTCTAAAGCTTTCTTTTCTCCAAGCTGAATAAGGCCAGCTCCCATTGCCTTTCTTCATAGGAGGAGTGTTGCAGCCCTCTAATCATCTTCACGGCCCTCTTCTGTTCCTGTTCCAGCAGCTCTCTGTCTGTCTTGTCCTGTGGGCCTTTGGCCTGGACACAGTACAGGAACAGAGAAGAGGGGGACGATCACCTTCCTCTTCCTCCTGGCCACCCCTCTTTTGATGCAGACCAGAATACTGCTGGCTTTCTGGGCTCAGTGAACACTGTTGGCTCATGTCAAGATCTTCCTCCACCAGAACCCACAAGGCCTTTTCCACAGGACTGCTCTCAGTGAGTAAATTTTTTGTTGCTGTTGTTTGTTTGTTGATTTGTTTCCTCTCCAATTTCCTTAGAAAAGAGAGGAAGATGCTCTTAGTAGGATCAGGGAGGCAAACATTCAGAGGGATAGTTGGCATATTTAACTTCAGCAGACTTGTACAAATCTTTTAAAAAGAAATTTGTTTTGTGCCTGAGTGTTAGAACTTATCCCCTTGGACCTATGGGTGAATAACCACTTTTAATGTTGTCATCGTTTTAACGTTGTCATCTAAAAAATCAGAATTATTTCCTCTCCACGTCTGTCTCAGTTCTTTCATCTGTACTGTTTTGAAAATCGTGTTTATAGTAGGCTTTGCTTTTCAGAGATACTTGCATTTTTAATCCATACTTGGCCTCTGTGTTTTAATGTTCTCATTTCTCTTTGCCAGTTTTTTGGCTAATGGATACTGTTCTGATTTCTTTGGGTTGTCTGTTGTTTGGCAGTTAAGTATTAACAGTTTAATGTTAAATTTGCATAATAGCAAGAATGAGTTTAAGTGCTTTCGTTTTAAGGAGGAGGAGATGTAATTTCTTATGTGTGTTGAGGCATAGAAAATGTAACACCGTATCAAGAACGTTTATATTGGCTCAGTATCTTTATTTGGCCACTAATAAGGATATTTTTGTGTTTTGCTTTTGCAAAAGACACAGTTTGCCATTAAAATGTAACCACATTTAAGAATCTGGAGGTATTACTCTAATCTCCTTTATGTTATGAGACAGAAATGAGGGGGGAAAAAAAAACAAAAGCAATAAACAATTTCAAAATGAAAAGTTTATCTTATTAACCTCAGTCTTTTGCCCTAACTAATCTATAAGTCTTTGCATGAGTTTCAGCAATTCTTAAGTGCTAGGTTTATCAGGAGACTGTCCAGATAATTTTTTGCTTTTGTGGCTTTATGGAAAGAATGCTTAAATTATTTCTCCTTAATCTGTTATCATGCTGAGCCTTAGAAGTTGCTACTAGCATGCTTGAAAGTCTTTCATAACTTAGTTCTGTGTGTGGTTTAATTGGACCAGACTAGTCATCAGACACAAAAATGTTCTTTCCTTTCTGCGTTTTTTTGATCTGCTGCTCGTGCTTCAAATATTCTTAGTATCTCAGTGTTTTTTTGTTTTTTTTTTCTTCCTTCCTTGCTTTGTACAAGGCTCTTTGCAGTGTCGTATTGGAGGATCCTTGATTGCAAAGGGGTTTATAGCATTCTTCAGTAAGGGCCCTGAATATTTGATATCTGTAGCTTGCTGATCTGAATTTGTGGAAAGTAGCTGTAGTTGTGGGACAGTGGTTATGGAGTACTCACAAATTGAAAATCTTTCAGCCATTATGGTTATTTTGTGTCACTGAATTATACTATGTTTCTCTTTCTGCTGTGCCCCTTTTCTCCTCCTCCATTTTTCTTTATATTTTCTCTCTTATCAATAAACAGCTTGTTAATCTTGTACTTGTGCTTCTCAAGCTAGTAAATCAACAAGGGAAGATCAGTGGATTTTTTTTAACATTATTTCCTTGAGGACTACTTAATATTAGTTAAAAAATGAGATTATTTGCACTAGGACAACTTGAAGTGTAACAGACTGCAAGGAAACCACCATGACTAAGGAAGTCACTGTTTTTTGTGATTACTTTGGCTTCCATCTAAATAAGTGGTTGTATATGCCGATTTGCAGAGGGGGCAATTTTGAAACTTGCAGATATCTTTTGAGCCTTAAATAGCAAGTGCTGTAGGAAGTGAGTTGGAAGGACGTGAGAACAGTACTTGCTGTTTGGATGTTGTTTCTGTTACTCCTAAAAGTCCACACTTTATTTTAGCAGTATACAGTGAATTAGGAAAACTAAAAATTTAATGTTAAAGAAATTAAATGCATTATTTGTTACAGTAATAAAGTTCATGTTCATATGAGAATTTCTGTGCTAAAATTCTAAAAACTGAGGCAATTGACTGACCCGTAGAACTGAGACTGGAAAACCTGGAAATGTTGGTGCCAACTTTGCCATGGCACTCCTGCCTACTAGGAGCCTCAGCCCTCACTGACAGCACCTACTCTGCAGGTACCAGAGGAGCTGAGTGTTAGTGCAGATTTGGTCACTGGTCTACTGGTCTCTCTAAGGTCTGCCTGTCAGGCAGATAACTGTAATGCTGTTTTTTGTAGATGTGAATGTTATTTCTGTGGAAAGCAGCTCCCTTTTTTTTCCTTTTTTTTTTTTTTTTTGGTGGCTTATAAAACAAGCATCTGAAGATAGGCATTAATTACTGTCCTTCAAGACTGATTTAGATAGGATCAAACATCTACAACTTCTGTTCTTCCAAAATGCTGTATTCTGAACCCTGTCTCCTTTGCACAGGGAGACAGGAGGTCTGTCATTAATGAGTTATTACTGCAAAAGTGCCTGCAAGAATGACTGTCAGCAGACAGATCTCGAATGTGCTATGGTGGAAGCATATTTCTCTTATTGAAATAGAAATGAAGACTGCCTGGGGAAGTTGTGGATGCCCCAAAACTGGTAGTGTTTAAGGTCAAATCGGGCCCTGGGGAGCCTGATCTTGCCTGCAGCAGCAGATTGGAACTGTATGACTTTTAAGGTCTCTTCCCAACCCAAACCATTTTGTGACTGTATGATTGGGCTTTGTGTTTCTAGTGAAGAGTGTCTATGGGATGACCTAGGGATTTGTTAAAAGAGGAAAGAAGAGGCATCAACACATTGAGTGCCCCTGTGAGACTTGCCTCTCACCAGCCTCCATGCAGAATAGGAGTCTCCCTGCCTCTGACTGTTATCTTAGGTGGTCCACATCTACTGAACAGTTAAAGGGAACAGTCTCATCTGTATCTGCCTTTCAGTGTTATATCAGTTTATAGCCCAAAATGGAGGAAAATATTTGCTAAGTTAGGTTTAGAAATAAAATGGTATTCACAGGATTTGAGATTTTGAAATATGCACAGTAAGAGGAAGAAATTTTTTAAGTGGAGATGTTTGAAGATGGGCAGTGCCAACATATTGTGGTACTTGCCCAGAAGATTTCACCAGTGGTTTATGACTCACGAACTCAGAAGTGATATCCTTTTGCCTAACGCAGCAGTGTTTGCTGTGTCGCTGTGTGTGAAAGGAAAGGCCAATTAGTGCTTTTCATGTAGACAGAGCTGATATCAAGTCCAGTTCTGTGCTCACAGAAGTGGCTTGTAACTCATACAAGTATATTTGGAGTGGTGACACGAAGATCATTGTCTTTCTGTTCATTACTGATGAACTACTGCTAGTACAGATAGTCCATTAGTATTGTTAAATCTTTCTCCGTTTTTTTTTTTTTAATTGAATTTTGTCACACCTCTGCATAGTTACAGCATACTGCCAACCCAGATGTTGGATTCCTGGTCTGGATCTCTTAACAATTATTGAACTAAATTTTAATACTTCCATGATTTCTTTTTAGAAGGACTTCAGAAATGACACAAATTATCTAACTGCTGAGTTATATTATTACCTCAATTCAAGTACAAACTTACAGTGCAGGAAAATCTACCTCAAAGTCAAGGAAAGGCTCAACAGAACACCAAGGGTCCAGTTATCATGCAGTAATTGTAAGTTGTCAAAATCTTTATTACTGATGGAACAGGTTTTCAGGAACCTAATTTTGAGAGCTGCATGCTTACGGATCAGTAATATTTTGTTTTCTTGAGAGTCTGCACGTCTTTCTTGTTTGCCCCGTTAATTCCAGTAGTTTTTTAAATTGTATATGTGCTTCAGATTTCACCTATCTTATTAAATCATTAACTTCCATGCTATGATAAAGTATTGTATTTCAGACCATAGTTCACTGCTGATGTAGCTTTTGTCTATATTTCCACTTTTTGGCTTTGAATAAAAGTAAATAAGCTTACAGTAGTTTAGTAATGTAAGAAGGTCCTCAGTGGTAATAGGAAATGCTTAATCCTAATTTTTAAGTTTCATTCATTTTCTGCCATAAATGTTCATACTCAGAGATTCAAATACAAGTGGAAGTAGCTATTTGATGTATGGGATCATAACACACAGGCCGTGCTGCCATTACCATTATTTGAGCATGTGGCTTAAGATAAAATCTTGCTGATAAGCAGAGAAGGGACATGATTAGTGGCTTGTGTTCACCTTCCTGCAGCTCTGAGTGGAGCCCCCCACTGCAGCCCCTTGCACTCAGGGGCTGTGTCCTTAGCCTGTGTCCTCACTATGCTGGAAAAAGACTCAAGTTTGAATAACTGGTGGAGGAGTGGTTGCGTTCTCCATCTGTGAAAGGTGCACAGTCAGGCACTGAATATTCTTGTGTTTGTGCCTGATCTGGCATGGGCTCACATGATGTTTTTTTTTTTTGCAGTTTTAACTGTGAATAAGGAAAATCTGATATAGTCTTTCCAGTTATTAATTGATAATGGTGAGTCTATGAAGAGTGTTTTAGAAGGCTGATCCTCGCAAGGAAACTGTTCCCCCATCCTGGTTCAGTGTGAGTAGTGTGGGATACGGATCTGCAGTTTAAATCTATCCCTAGATGGCAAATGAGTGTATTGAGTGTTACCATATGAGAAGTATGGAGGAGGATGATGGGACTATAGCTGCTTGCCTTTTTTTCTTATGTCTGATGGAGATTTATCCTGTAAAGCATTGTTGTAGTTAGTAGAGCTCATGAAAATATATTATTTCAAAATAAAAACAACACATTCCACCACCACCAACAAAAAAGCCATGAAGAAACCCATACAGCCAACAACTCCAGAAAGCTCAGTGTCTATTTGGTGTATTTACAGGACAAAAAATGGACAGCAACAACAGTAGGAAATTTTCTTATGTTGTTTGTAGTTGCAAATTAAACAATCCTACTCACTATATACATTTTCACTAAATGGCTGTATTTTACCTGTAGCAGGTAAAAATATGGCACAAATGGGAACATCTAAATCCAATCATCAGTCATTTTCTGACATCAGAAAGATTTGCTAAAATGGGCACCTGTATAGGAAAATATGCCAAAAGACAGCAGCAGTGGTTAGGCAAAAATGAATCTTCTCTAGCTCTTGAGAACCAGATGGAAAATTATCTTCTTTCAACTGGAGGTCAGTAATATAGCTATAATAGTATGAGAGCTCATTGAAGATATCTGTGAAGAAGATAATTTTAAATAAAATTTCTTTTTCTGCTAAATTATATATATTTTTTGTATTAAGCATTTCTACATTGAAAATAAAAACATTTAGGGGACAGAAAATTGTCAAATGGTTTTTTTTTAGTACGCATACATTATGAAAACAGGGGATGATAGACCAGATTTTAATATATATTTCTCTTAATGATCTTCAGGAAATATTAGCCCCAATTAATTAGGTTACATTGAATTTGAAAAAATTTTTATAGGGAACTCTAAGATTAAAAAATGAGCAAAACAAGCTGAATACCGTGGCTACTGAAAAAAATAGAGGGAGAACTCTTTCCTTGCCATCCAAACAAGAAATATGTTGTTTTACAGCTTCTTATATATGCTGTAGAGAGCTTTTTGTGGTAATTACACTTGTGAGAGCTTCTGTCTGTGGGATTCAGAGCAGGTAAGACAGGGCTGGTATATAGTTTCTGAGTAAATAGTGGGTCCCATTTCTGTGTATCATTTAACAAAACAAAACAAAAAAAAAACAACACAAAAACCAAACAAACAACCAATAAAACAAAACCAAAAAACACAGAATAACAAAACAAAGTCCAAATACCAAAATTATTCATAAACAAATAAAGGAGCTTAGCGTAACAGTAGGTAAATCATCTGTAATTTATCCTGGGTAAATCCTGGTCAGATGGTTAAAAATGTTCAATGTCCTAATTTACTAAAGCAGAGAAAGTACTTAACCAATTATCTTGAAAGCAAAAGAAATAAAAAGCCAAACAGAACAAAGCCAAGATCCCTTTCTCCACAAGCCCCCTTTCAAGAGAGGGAAAATAGCAAATAATAGCTAACTTCACATGGTATCTACTCTGTGGTCAGTTTGTCTCCTTCTTGGAAGACGTGGCTGATTACTTTTATCTGAGAAAACCTTCCATAGTACATTGTAACAAAGATGAAAATATCACTCTGTTCATTTCATGCAATAAATAAATATAGCTCAGCCAGTCTTTCAGCTGCTTTTCCCTTGCATTTGGTATGGAATCCACAAGAGTCTTCTAAACTTAGCTGTTGGTGCTTTGCCGAGCAGCATCTGCATTACCCTCTGTGTCCTTGTGTGTGCTCGCTACCTTAAGGAGGAGAGAAGTGGGCTGAGATGAAAAAAGGATTTTGAGCTAGATGGGTTCCTGAAACAGAGAGGTGGGAAGCGTAGTGCTCGTGTAGCTTCCTCATTTATCCTCTAGAAAAGTTTCAGCATTTGCCTCAGTTTGAATACTAATTGTGTATACTATATTATTGGTCCAAGATAATTAAAAACTGTTCTGGTAGCATCTTTTAATTTTGAATGTGTGCTGCTCATTTGTGTGCAAGAAAATGTTTATCAACAATTTAGAGTTCTAGATCTTTCTCCATTTTTTTAAATTTTTTTTTCTGTTTGGTTACAATTCTGATGAGAATTTTACATAAGCACAATCCATTATTATAATATTTTTGTAAATATTTATTTTCATGTTCAGATATCTATTTAAAACTTGCACAATTCTTAGGGATCTTAATCCCCCTGAAATGCTTCTTACTTTTTCATGATGGTTCTTGGAGAAGTAGCTTGTTTTCTGTTTCTGCCAGTGTGGTTGCTTAGACATTCTTAGAAAATTCGTCTAAGTGTCCTGATTCTTAGCCAACAGCCAGCAAAAATGACAAATAAAGTGGTTTGTGCTATATTTGTTGTAACCTCTTCTTTTTAAACAGGACTTATTTTAAATAGGAGTATGCTTCTGAATACAAAATGTTTCCAGTAAATGCTAAGGATGTGAGTAACTGATAGAGCTCTGATGCAAGAAAATTTTGTACTGTAGATAGTTTTCTATTTTTATTTTTTGTAAACAAAAACAAAAGACAGCAAACATAAAACAACAACAAAAACCATAAAAAAACCAGACAAGCAACAAACACCAAGTCAACCAAACAAAAAGTCAAAACAAAACCTGAACACACAAAGGTATGAAATAACATAAACTTCTTTTGAATTTACAAGTGTTTTCTTTTTTTTTTTTTTTTAACTTCCTGTTCAGCCCTCTTTAGGATCCCCAGTAATCCTTTTTCTCCTAGGAAGTTAAATTTCAGCTCTTCAGGGAGATAGTAAAGTAAAACCCCTGAGAATCTGTCCTCAAGGACAGGGGAGCAGAGTGGAGCTGTCAGATCATTAAGGAAGCTTTCCCTAGGGCACAAGAACTCTCCATCCCCAGGTGTAGGAAGTCATGAAGGGTACACAATAGACCAGCGTGGCTAAACCAGGTCAAACTGGAGAGCAAGAAGAAAATGCACAGGCAATGGTAGCAGGGACAGGTAAACTTGGAATGAGTATAGGAATGCTGCTAGTGCTTAGAACTTAATGAGCTGTAGCATTTGTATATCACGTTTCATTTCAGCAAGTCTAGCTTTTATCCACAAATAACAGCTCTGCATGCCCCAACCCCCCGCCAGTTTCTGGTACAGACCTTATATACCTGCAGTGCCTCCAGTATATACATTTATTTCAGGCATTGTTGGTTATATTTTACTTGACAAAGCAAAGTCTACCACTGAAAGGCTAAGTTTGGCTGTGTATAGGCCATGAATCGAGAGACACCCCAGAATCTCTTACGATTTTGCTTCTGTTGTTGATTTTACTCCCATTTTTCAAGCTGATAAACAGAACTGAACAGATGTGCAAGTCCATCTGTGTAAATGGAACAGATGCATTTACCAGAAGAGATTTTCCAGGCTGCAAAATAAATATGTTTTTGTACTATCTTTTTGAGTAAAATTGATCTTGTTAAGACACACCTTGACTAACTTCAGTTTGATACTGCCACTTTAGTAATGATTTAAATTTCATTTTGTTAGGTTCTGCCAACCAGTAGCAATATGTTACAGTGCTATATACTTCTGCCAGAAGAAGCACCTTCCAGAATGCTCTCAGCATGTCATTTAAGTAAATATAATCAGTCTTAGAATGGTATATTATTAATGTGTTTCTTGAGAATGCCAAAAATGAGGACTGGAATATATGTGCTCTTAACTTTTTTTTTTGTCAGTTAATGATTCTGCTTCTGTATTCTTATCGCCGCTTGTGTATATCTTTTAATTTCCCTGTTTTTAATGTGTGTAAAAGACTTCAGGCTTTCAGGTCTCAATCATTTGGGAAGTGTTGGGCTGTGTGAGAACTATGAAATACAGAAACTTTTCTAGTTTTGCAAATGATTTCTTAAATTACATAGTCTAAGCATCTCTTTCTAGGTGAGATCTCTTTTACTTCAATATTTACATTTTCAGTAATTTCAAGCTTTTAAATCAAGGGAAGTTTATTTTTCTGTTTTGTTCGAAGTGCGAGTATACTGAATCTGCTCAAAATTGACTTTACCCAACTGTGTCTTTACAAAGATACATATATTTCATTTTGTTTTACATTTACAGTATTGAAATCAGTGACCTGCTGATCAAGGTTTATGAAATTCTCTGTGTAGCCGTAAATATTCTTAAAACTTATGACAGCACATGTTAAACGTTTTATGTCTAATTGTTATTTGAGATGAATTCTAGGGGGCTGGGAATTAAATAAAACCGGAAGCTGTCAATTACAGTAATGCCGATTTATTACTAATCAATGCATGCACAAATATATGTATGCATAAATCCAGTTCCATTATCTGTATGCTGTATTTCTAACAATATGCTCTGGTATGCTATTGTTTTGTTAAATATACTTCTGTGTGAGTTAGTATAAGAATCAGTGATTTCTGATCTGTACTTTGCAACTGTTATTTGAGGTTTATTGTCTTATATTTGCCCATAAAAACTTTGTATGAAGAAAACAACCAGGGTCGCTAGAGGGGTTCCACAAGGCTACATTTTAGAGCCAGTTCTCTTCAGTGTTTTTATAAATGAGTAGGATGCGTGACTCAAATGAATGCTTATTAAATTTGCAGATTACACAGGGAGGAGCTGTTGACTTCCTTGAGGGTAGAGAGGCTTTGCAGAGAGATCTCAACGAATTACTGAGCTGGGCAATCACCAAACAAATTAAGTTTAATGAGAATAAATGCCTGATTCTGCATCTTGAATGGAGCAGCACTGGCTATATGTACAGACTGGGGCATGAGAGGCTGGAGAGCAGCCTTGTCGGAAGGGATCTGGGGGTTCTGGTTGACAGCAGGTTAAATCTGAGTCAGTAGTGTGCCAAAAGAGCCTACCATACCCTGGGGTGCATAAGGATATCACCTCGACTGGGTGAGAAAAGGAGTTGTCCCACTCTGCTCTGGTGCAATCTCTCTCACCTTTAACACTCTGTGTAGTGTTGGGTGTCTCAATATCAGGATATAAAATTACTAGAGATTGTTCAAAGTGCAGATGGAACTATGCAGAAGGTTTAGATGGTGAAGGATTTAGTGGTCAAGATGTTTGAGAAGTGGTTGAGGTCCCTTGATTTGTTTAGCCTGGAGAAGAGGAGCTGCCTCATGGCAGCCTACAGCTCCTCCCAAGGGGACCAGAGGAGCAGTGCTGGTCTCTGCTTTCTGATGACAGTGACAGGACTCAAGGGAACAGCATGGAGCTGTGTCAGGAGTGGGTCAGTGAGGGTTAGGGAAAGGTTCTGCACCAGAGGGTGGTTGGGACCTAGGACAGCCCCCAGTGGTCATGACCCAAAGTGCTGAAGCTCAAGAAGCGTTTGGACAACTCTCTTAGGCAAAGGGTTTGAGTTTTGGGTGCTTCTGTGTGAAGCCAGATTTGGACTAGATGATTCTTATAGGTTCTTTCCAGTTTAGGCAATTCTATGATAATGGTGCTTAGGAGAAGCATAGCGGTACTTTTGACTTTCTATTCTTAATTTTTTTCCTTCTTGTTGCACTAGGGCCATATTAGTCTGCTTCTTAGGATATAATTAATCGGTTCTAGAAGTCTATCTGGTGTGGTCATGTAACTTCTTTTTGTAGTCAAAAAAGTTCCTGAACAGGCCCTTTTTTCTGCCTGTAAACAGAGCCCAAAGAGGGCACCATCTTACACACGGATTGCTGCAGTTAAGCTTTAGGATGTCTGAAGCTTGCAGCAGTCTCAATCCTCTTCCTTGGACAACAGGCTGTGTGGAAGTTCTGCTGCCAAGACTTCACTAGCTTTCTTCCCTTTGTTTTCTTCAGTTCCTCCTGCTCCATCTAAATGCTTTGGAGTACATAGCAGAGCAGTTGAGAGATGTCCTGCTCACGATTCGCATCACTTGAGGCTTCTGTGGCTGACCATCTTCTGCCCCTCATCTGGGGGTTGATGGTGCTGCATGTGCACAATTTAAAGTTAATACAAAAACTGTGGAGAACTCTTACCTTGTGACTAGCAACTTGAGGTCTTCAGGATTGCTAGCTGAGGTGACCAGTTAAGAGTTTGTTGTGATTATGAAGTGTTCCATGAGACTTGGAATGAAATTCACACACCAAAGTGTACTCCTTTCCTCAGCTTTTATGCAATTTAGCTAGGCAGAGGGCAGTTCTGGTTATGTGAAGCCTCAATCTCTACAGTATGTTTGATTTGTTTGTGAGAGCATAACTTTGAATAATTATGCAAAGCCTTTATCAATTTTTAAAAATTTATTTTGAATTAGTCTTCATGCTGCTGCTGTTTCACTGAAAACATGGGGAAATTCTGTAGTATTGATTTCAGTTTTTACTGCTTGGAGAAGCTGCTTACGAGTATGCTGAACCTGAAATTCATCTTACTTGAACTGGAACATTATGCAGTGGTCGTCCTGGCCTATGCTGATTATTGTAAAGCACATGGAGGAGAGCAGGTACTTGCAGAGGGTGCTCATGTTTGTCTGAAATAATAATTTTGTGAGACAGTGCCTCTCTTTCTGGAAAATCAGTCTCCCACCATTGGCTGTAAAGGTAATTTAGGCTGAGTAGATGTAAATAAATAGCTAAACGACTAATGATTGTAGCTAAGTAGATTTACTTGGGTGAATTTAAATGCCTTAAGTTCCATGTGATGAATCATAATGTAAGTAGTATACAGGAGCTCAGCCAGCCAAAGGGACTTAGTGCAGTCAAAAATACAAGAAAGAGCTTGTGTTTCTTAGCCTCTTTAATATAGGGCTTGTTATCTGCCTAGCTTTGCTGCTATACTTAGTAGTTGTTTAAATTAACTCTAAAATTAGTGAATTAAGATGGTAAATGTTGAAGTATAATTATGATCCAAGTTATGTGAAGTTATATATGTATAAGCATGGTTGAGGGAAATGTGAAGGCTTTTATGGGGCTTTAAATTTACCTGTGTTAATCTAATAGTACGTGTTAGTCATCAGCATACCTGAAGGAATGGAAAATGGTACTAGAAACTGATATTAATGTGCTTGATTTTTACACAGATTGTACTCAGTTAAATAATTCAGGCGTATTACATTCAAAAAGGTATTTTTTTGTAAATACAGCTTTTTTGTCATGAACGTATGCAGGAAATTACCAAAATAATATGGCATAAAAAATTCAAACTTTTATTTCCTTTGGCCAGATGAAACTACTATTCTAAATCCCCTTTTATTGTTTAAATGTTATTTTCTTTTTCTCATATTTGTTTAATTTCCAGTTAGTGTAATAGTGCAGTTTTTAGTAAGAGTGGTTGTTGATAAATGGCAGCCCATGAAAGGTTCATAGGGGAATAAAAGTCTTAATTTTGACCTTCCCATTAGTGTAGAAATTTTAACAGATTTCTTGGAAGTCATCTTGTAGTTTATTTATGAAAATCTTAAACTGCAGCTCATGTGATGACACGATACTGTTTATTGTCTCAGAACTCTCAAAGTGCAATGGAAGCAATGACAATTTCTTATATGTATTTCTTATATATAATAATATAAAATACGTATAATTATATAATATATTTATACATTGTATATAATATATACTATATATTATATACAATATTATATGTAGTGTATATTATATAACATATGTAATATAAAAGAAATATATAATATTATATATAATTTTTTAAAGAGTGAGGAGAAAGGAGATTAGTGTATGATCATGAATTCGGTATTTGAGAATTTGTATTTTAATATGTGATGAACATACATTCCAGTTATTGTTTGTTGTATGTAGTTTTAAATGTAATGCAAGACCATGAATTCCACTTCATAAATAAACATGACTGAATTTTTTGTATTTATTTTTTGACCTTTTGCTTAGTTGGAAAAAAAAAATGAATCCCATCTTAATTCAGTGTCATGTAGAATATATATAGGTTAATAGAAATAGAAAGTATACAGTGAGTATTTTTGTATACCAAAAATGAGTATACAAATACAAATTTGTGGTTTATAATGTTTCAGTTTGTGCTTCTGCACAACCTTTACGGATTTGCTCATGAAATTTCGAGTAAAAGCAGTTGAAAGATACTCCGGCTGTTATAATATTATTCATTAATTTATGATAACTGGTGAGTTCTGAGGAAGAAACAGGAAATAAATTTAGACTGAACGCTATGCTCTGACGTATGTGAGTTAAAAAGTATATTTTTGCACTTGCTTAGTGACATATTTTTGGGACTCTGTTCACTGTGGCCTTCTGTCACCACATCTGATTAAAATCTGTGAAGAATTACCTGCTGGTGTGAGAACCAGGTGGCAGAAAGCCTCTTTACTAGGTATCTGAAGATTTACTGAATTTTTCTTTGTTGTTACTGCAAAATGTATTGTGCCAGTTGAATCTTACAGCTTTTCAGCTCCGCAGTAATGCTCAGAAGGACTTGAGATAAATGGCTAAAAATGAAAGAGTATCCTTCAAGCTGGGGTAAAGAGAAAATCTTTGTAAACCAGATATTTTTATTATTTCAAAAGACAGGCTTAGTGCAGATGCATCAGGATCTATTTATAGTTCTGTAAATATCAGCACAGTTTTTAATAACAAATCTTCTACTGCAGTGTGCCATGCTTTTTTATGCAGGAATCTTCACACCAACCAAAATAGTGTTATTTTTCATTCTATGAAAAAGAGCACAAAGAAACAACTGTTAAAATTGCTACCCATTTTTTGTAGTACCTTTTTTTTTTTTTTTTTTTTCTGGAGGGGGCATTTTTTGATATCAAGTGCTGATTGAGTGGTGGCCAGTTGCAGCACTTAGTAAAGTACTTAGAAATGTATAATATGCTGACTAAAAACTGTGTTTGCTTGATGGTTTGGACCTGAAATCTGCACCGGGAACTTGAATGTTGGCAGATCCTATGTGACAGCAATAGCGTAACGTACAAAATGTGATGTTCTATATGATCATTTTTAGGTGGAAATAATCTAGTCAGGTTAAGACCTGTTTAAGTGTTTCAATACTCTGTGTACTGAAGTGTGCTCAGAGATGTGCCTGTTTCAGGCTGCTGCAGATCCAGCCCCATGTAAACTTCTGTTCCATAACTTTTTACAGTTGCCGAGAATAACCCTTTAGTTTCAGAAACTGCTCAGGAGCCAACTAGAACACTGGGGTTTTAGCACCTTGTCAGGTTGCATCTGCTTTTTTTTTTTTTTTTTTTTTGGAAAACACTTCTGCCACTTTGTACCCTCTACATGTGCTCTTTTCAAAAATAATATGAGGTAAATGACACAATTGTTGTGGGGGCACTGTTGCCAAGCAAGCCCCATGATCACAGCATGTCTTGTGATGTGTCAAACAAAAGGAAGATTTGTTAGTTCATAGCATTGCATTTTTCCTAGGACATGTCAGGGCTAAGGGCTGTTGACTCAGTGGTGTGATTTACAAGCTGTGAATGGCAGGTAGCAGAATCTCACAAGGCAGTTGGATGTAAGACAAGTTTGTATACAAAATAAGATATAAAAAAGGTGACTGATTTACATGGTTAGACATCTGAAAGTGTTGGAGCAAGACTTTATGGTCTACTTAACAGAGGTTCAAAGGTGGGTAGAATACTCTCTCCTAAAATGGAAATTATTTTTTGTTGCACGGTACGTGAAGAAATGGCAACATGATAGGTATAATTATTTGTTTCTATATGTGATTAAGATTTGGACTTCCTTATGTTGTTAGTATGCTGTAATCTGGTACTGCAACTTAGTGGGAAAAGACCCCTGATTTCTTTTTCTTTGTTTTCTGTTTCTTTTTTTCCTTCTTTTTGAAGACACTTGCAAAAGTGAATAAAATACTCTTGCTATCCTGATTCATCCCTGGGTATGTGGGAAATGACAATGGCTATTGGCCCTCTGTTCCTTTCTTCCCACTGCTTAGTCTGGCAAAGTATTTGCTAGAGTAGTCATGAGGCAGAGGAGAGTTCTTCAGCTGAAGAAGCCTCTCTGAAGTGTCTTTTTTGCTGTTGCTTCTTAGTCCTCACCATTGCATCCATTCTGCCATGATCTACTGAGCCGAAGCCAGGATGGTGGAGAGTGGATACGACCATAAACCATCCCTCAGGTCCTGCAGCAGGACACATACCATGGCCTGCATACTCTTTTCTGTTCCATGGACATCCTTGCTCTTGTAGCTTTCTTCAGAAAGGCTGGAAATTCTCCTGAACGTGGAGTTGACATCATTTCTTGAAGACGTGCTTATGCTTACTAAACAGAAGGGAAGGAAGAAAGTTTTTTTTTTTTAAATAAAAAAATAAAAATACACCTTGTAAGAAAGGCTTATGCAGAAGACATCTTGTGTGTTCTGATTGCCCGGGGGAAGACCTGATAGTAGGAGCAGATGTGAGAGGAGGGCAGAGAGGTACAGAGAGAGGTGTCAGCTCAATGTGTCTGGGTATGGAGTAGTGGAGTTACAGCTAGGAGGAGCGATGTGTGTATGTGAATGTAGGATGGGAAAATAGGAGATCACTGGAAAAAAAATAATAATGAGAAGCTAAACCAGTGAGTGGCAGGAAGTGTGTACAGTTTTGTGTGGAACAGAAGGAAGAGATCATCATGCAAGCAGTGGGATTATAAAAGTGAGGAAAAAACAGAGTACAACTGAGAAGAATTATTTCCCAAGAGATGTCTGGAAGGCCAGAGGCAAATGTGGTGTATTTTTTTCAGAGATAGTTTAGACAGTAAATGAAAAACAAGGAATAGTGTTTTGTACTGAAGGCAGAATGGTAGTATGTACCTGGTGAACAGCTGCTGTATGGAGTTCTGACCTGCATCAACGTGGAGAAGTCAAAATCACTGTTACTCTCTGAGTACCTTAGTCTGTATTTGTCTTACTATGGTCTACTTCTACTTTTCTTTTGAAGATGAGGGCAGTAAGTTGAATGTAGAAGTGCAGCAACTTGCCAATGGTAGATTGAATATGGTTCTTTTAATGGAGAGAATGCTAGTCTCTTTAATGGGAGATTTAAAATCTCCTTTATAGGTAGTGGTGAAAGTATCTGGGAATTGTCTTTTCAATGTTATTGCTTGGATTTTCACAGCAAAATACACTTTGAATCCAGAACAGTGACGTGAAGAAATCAAGTTGGATGGTGCTTGTGTGGCATTTTAAGCTACGTAGAAAATTCATGTTGTTAATAAACCTTTTGGAATTCTTTATGATATGCAGGAAAAAATCAATTACACATCAAAGATGCTCAGAAGAGAAGTTGAGAACAGCAGTCTGAGAGAATATTTCAAAATGGAATTAAAAAGTCTAGGAAGCAAGAATTCAGAAAGGTGGCAGACATCATGGTGACAAGAAAGCATCACATGGGAAATGTGTGAAGTGAGAGGGTGAATCTTGTAACTTAGAGCAGCTTCAAGATAAAAGCTGGGTAAAAATACATTGACAGAGAATTGGAAGCAGAGAGAGATTAGAATGAATCTTTAACATCACTCCAGAAAAACAAAGATAACACAGTGGCAGGTAAGTCTTTTTGGTTGGGAATTAGAGAGGAAAAGCTCTATGATCAATCAGGGAGCTGTGAAATATCAGCGTGGTAGAGAGCACTGAAGTGGAATGAATCAAGAAACACTGCTGAAAAGAGATTAAGGGATGAGAGAGTGATCTAGGAGTGAATCTGCAAACTCAAGCAGATGGTGGTGTTACTGACTTAGCCTCCTGAATCTGCTCACAAGATAAAAGTCTGAGAGCTGCTGAATTTATCTCATGTATTCCTGCATGAAATGGATGATACAGAGGGGAGGCGAGGCAAGGCATTCATGGTATGAGTTGGGGTGAGAGGCTGTGTTGTCAACTCCTTGTTCTGTGAAACCAACCTGTTATTGGAGTAGAAAGAACACAACAAAAGGAGTGTGTTCAGTTTGAGTCTAAGTGTTGTGTGACCTTGGAAAAGTTGTTTTGATATATGCCACTTGTTCAGAGGAGGCTTGCTAAGTGCCTGGTTCAGATTGTTAATAAAATGTCCTTGTTTGCCTGCAGAATCTTATGGACGCCTTTTCTAGTGTGCTGTCACGTCTGTCTTTACTAGTACTGATATTCACACCAGCAGAATCAAATATAGCGAAGATATGTCCCATGCTGTAATCATGCCTTTGAATGCAGAACAGGAAGCTTGGAACTAGTGAGCGAGGGTGTAATGTAATAGCATTCTTACTGAATTCCTAAAATATGTGGAACTACACCAGAGAGAAATTTGGCATGCTGGAGCTTTTAAAAACCTGAAAGCAGCCTCCAGCTGTTCTGTTTAATTTAGTAAGCATACTTTATTGCAGATGTTTTCAACCCCTCTCATCTGTCAACTGTGTCAGATACAGAGTTAGCCACTGTTAACTACAGTTAGATATGATTATTATTAGGCACTGAAAGCTGAACTTGGCATTTTTTAGGATTGTAGGACTGCAGAGCTAATTGGCGAGAAATAATAAAATGAGTCATCTTGACTGGAAATCTGTTCATTTGCAGATGTATTTTTGGTAGTAGAACTCAATCAAGAACAAATACAGTAGCACGTGCAAAGGGCAAGGTCGGTGTACACTGAAACAAAATGTGGCACTATTATGTGCTGACCCAGTGGAACACAGAGCCAGAAGAGGAAACATTGAGCGTAGATAGTAAATCAGTTTCAGTTCTGTGCACATTTGATACCACTAGAGGGTGCTCTATTTGAGGATGTTTTTAGCCCACGCAGTTGAGTGTTCTAGCCACCTGGCATATTACTGCAGTGCTCAGGTCAAATGCAGTCATTTGTTTCACAGTGCCATAGTTCAGAGAACACAGGTGCTCATATTACTTAACTGTACTGGAGTACAGATTTGGTCTTTTGCCTTGTGACTGAGTGTTTCATTGCTGTCTGGTGGTTGTGGAAGCCATGGACGGAGACGGGTCCTGTGCCTGTGACAGTCTGCTCAGTGTTGATGTGCAAGCCCTAGATAAACTCTGCTCTGCCACAGCTCCTCGCTCTATTTACGTAGTGCATAACAAGTTTTTATTTTTGCCTTGTAGATAGGGATTTCTTTTTGACAGGTCCTTTGTATCATTGTTCTCTAGTGAAACCTTTCTGACAAGTGCTGAATATGAATCTACATGACTCAAGGTTTTTACATATGCATTTTTAAACTGCCACATGTCTTTATTACTGCAGATTAGCATGACATTGCTGGAATCTGGCGAAATTATTTTGATGAGTAAGTTATAGAGCTCTGGGAAAGGAGGAGTAAATTTGTTACTGTACTAGCAGTCTGTTTCCTGGTACAGTAGCAAGAGCTATCAGCTTCTGGTCCTCTAGAACTCCATCTATTTTGCATGGGATTTTCTGTCTTGAAGGTTATTTCCTTTAGGATAATGTTGAATTCTTATGAAATTACTCCTCCTACAGGATAAAACTAAAACATGTACCATAAAATGTATCCAGACTAATTAGAATTATCTGTTTGGAAGAGTCTACTGTCTTCCTTCTCATCCTACAAGTTCGACTATGCATAAATCCTCCAGTGTACTTCTAAAAATCTTTTAATGATGAAGTTTTTACACTGGTAGTGAAAATTCTTTCCTGTCCTCAGAAAACTTCTTACCAGCTATCCTATACTAACTGTTTTGATAAAATGAAGAACAGCGTTACCTGTCTTTTATGCTGTGTGTTACTGACAGCCATTTGCTTTCTGTACACCTGCCTAATGGTGTTGGCTACTGATCAACATTTGATTCACCATAACCACCAGATCCTTCTCTAATGCAATGTTGTCTTAACACTGCTTTGTTATCTTGCATTCTTATGTAAAGAATGAGCACTGTTCTGAGCAGTGTTTTAACACTAATTCCTGATGGCCGAGGGTTGTAGTATTGTGGTTTAAGATATGATATGGTAATTAAAAGTTTGGCCCCTTTTCTTATCTCTGTCATAGGTTTCATTTGCATTCAGATGCCAGAACCGCCATCCCTAATTGGATGGTATTTCAAAGAAGAGCTTGATAATAGTTTGACATTAGTTGGTCAGTCAAGAATGGAATTAAAAGTAAAAGCAAGTAGTATTAAGCCTTGAGCATTTGTTTTGTTGGCACCTCTCATGGGATTGTTCATGAGATAGTTAATCTATGTTGATAGCGATCCTTACACATTATGAATGCAGTATTTAATGAACCCCGTGCATCTAGGCTTCTGTTCCCTGTCAGCAGGGATTTTGAGAAAGAAAAGCTCCATCTTAGTGTGTTACTTAGCTTCTGCTTTGCTGCATTTTTCCTTCAAAATCACACAGAATGAAACTTTTGGGCAATTAGTATTAAAGCTCCCATAAACGCTGAAAGTTGTCTCCAGTGCATACTATTCTGATGCTTAACATTAAACCAAAGATGATGTTGCTGTTGTAGGTCATATCACAAGGGTCATTTCAGGGGACTGCCTTGTTGATCCTGTTATAGCATATGCTTGCCAGTAACTGTGGAAGTCTTGTACTTGATGGCTTGTTGTGGGACTTAGAATCTTTTATTCTGTTTTATAATTTAGCACGTATTCTAACACAAGAAAGGAAAGCTGAAGTAAAGTTTTTAAGTCAAGGAGTATTGTACGCTTTTTTGTTGGTGGAAAGCAGTTTGTACAGGCTTTATTTCTAATTGCAATCTACTTTTAAAGTGTTTTTGGCACTGAAGCTCATTGCAAAGTTCAGTTGCACAGCTGAACATTAAATGGGATGTGGTGAAGCATAACACTGCATATGTGGAGTTTGAGGAAGCTATTAAAGATTGAGCTATTAGAGTCTGTGCTGAGATCTTGATTTATAGCATGTGTAAATTGATGGAAATATTCCACTAATTGCAATATTTGCCATATAAAACAGCACTAGAAGCAAGTTGAAACATACAAGCAGAACTTAATAGTTTCAACCTTTGAATACTTTTTTGCAAATGTGACATTTAGTGTCCTGTATGCTATTTCAGAATTTGTATCATCTCATAGAGAAGTAGAAGAACAAAGACAGTGTGGTTGACAGAGGTAACTGTTTAATGGGTCAGATAAGGAAAAGTGCAACAAATTATTTAAATTAGTAAATTCACGTTTTACTTTACTGCATCCTCTGTGAAGGAGTAAGGTATATAATTATATATAAAAAAGAAAGATAAATCAACTAAAATAGTAAAAAAAAAAAAAAAAAAGCTTTTGTCCTGAATTAGAAGCAAAATGGAATGGTTAAGCTTATGAAGCACTTTGGACTGAAGCACAGAATTTTGGAGTTTCAAAAATATGCATAATTATTGAATGTTTAAGATACTAGAATACATAGAAGGAAAAAAAATAAAAATCACCAACAAACCCAAACAGATTTCAGAGAAATAATGAAAACACAAAAATTTTATCATCAAAATTACCCATCTGTATCAAAGCAGTGCTAGCACAGGTAACACTGTAGATAATGCCTACCTGTGGCAGTCAGTTTTGATCCTTTAATAGAACTGACATCTTGAGAAGCTTAAGCATTAGTCAAAATGGAGCAAAGGGGAGGTGTACGTTTTCAAGCTTTAATAGGGCAAAGAGACACACTGTACATTATAAGGAAATATATTCTGTGTTCAGTTATAACTTGAAATTACCAATCCTGTAAAAATGCATCTAGTCAAAACATCCCTATTGTAAAGATGAGGGCATGCTTTGTTCTTTAAGAAGCTAACCTTTTTCTTGACTGGGTAGTATGTGTTTAATGTAATTTTGGAAGGTTTGAATGGATTTTTCAGGAACGTTGAATAACCACAGGAGATGAAAGTCAATGTTATTAAGGAGCTTTGAGAACTTGCTGTCTTAATATCATGCACTGGCAGCAGCCTCATACTCTTCTGTCAGTAGTCTGATCTTCTGGAATGCTGTTCTGAGCGTGCACTTTACCAGCTTAAGGCTGCTGCTTTGATTTTAGGACACATTTTTAGCTGTAGACACTGTATGATACGTGGAATTTATTTATATATTTATTTATAATATATTTATAATACCTTCTCTAAGTCTTTTTTTGGTTTGTTTCTGTGGGTATATACATTTCACGAAAATATTTACATAGCCCATAGTGAATAGATGTAAGAAGAATCTGCTAGGCTACTAGGAGCTGTTATTTCTTCAACAACTCTCTTTGCTTTTCAAAATTGTGTGTTTGAAAACTATCAGGGCTTTGTAGCATACACAGAATCTACCTATTTGTTCAAAATGCGTCTCCAAGAATCAAAATGATAAACGCAGTTGTGATTATCAAAAGCTCATGCTGTTTGAGTCAGTGCATATATCTGACAACGCAAACGGAATGTCTTTTTGCTGGAAATTATGGTATCTTTAAAATTATGAGCTGATGTACTGGCTGACACTGAAGGATTTATTGGAATTAATGGATTTCACCAAGATAGTACTAGGGCAGGAGAATAGCTTTCTGTTTCAGGTTATCAGTTTAGAAATCTGAGTAATGATTCTGCTATTCCTTTAGCAAACTCTGTTACTCTGGGTAGGCAGCATCATCCTTGCTCCTTACTTCCCGTTTGTGGAACAGAGATGACTGTACTTCCAAATTCCGAAGTGTGGTTTGAAGAAATTCAAATGCTGACCAGGAGAATAAATGAGAGTGGATGGAAGTGCCATTTAATAAAGCACCTACACTAAGTGGGTAGCTTTTCAGGGTGGGTTTTCTTCTTATTTTGAAGTAAGTTGAGAAGTATCAGGCACTAGACTATGTGGCTGCTATGGTTAATATCTTCCACATCTGATAATAACTGACAGCACCACTTTCTACACAGAACTTGTGGTTACTGGCACTTACTTTCTCTTACTCTCTTGGTACCATTTTTTCCTGTATCTGAAAACAGCAAAACAAAAACAAGTCAAGGCAGCATCTTTGAGCTTAGTAATGAAGACTGCTGTGGTTATAGCAAATTGCTGTGGAAATAATAACAATTTTTCCAGTTTCCATGGAGGAAACTGTTGTGATGAGTATTGTGGATTCATTTGAAACTGAAGTGATGAGTATTCAGCAGAACAAGGATAATAAAACTGTCTATCAGTCCGTGCAAACATCTGAAGGGCTTTTAGGTCTGTGCTATTGCCCTTTCTTCCAAACTCCTTTGGCGATTTTTCTTTTAAATACAGTATATTCCATATAATTTGCCTGTTGCGATTGTTCTGAATATGAACCTGAAAGTGCATGCCATTTTGGCAGTTATAGCAGAATATAGATACTATTTTTAATTAGATTTGGTTTAGATTGAATATGTTAATATCATTCCATTGAGTACGGCAGGCAAACACCATGGTTTATTAGCATGTATTATGTTGACTAATTACGTATACTTTACAGCAAAAGAAGAAAAAAATGTTATGAAAATAAGTTGGGAAAATTTTGTGCATCAGGAAATTTAGCAGTTGCTCTATTCCTTTTCTTAATCTTCCAGCAATTGTCATCTACATAATGTGTGTGTGCTTGGTGACAGTGTGTAATAGTGCAGTCAACTTGAGAAGCAAGGTTATGGTGCATTAGATGGTTAACTAAAATTAAGTTTGTTAGAGACTTAATTCAAAATTGAATTATATTTTTGAAGCTGTCAGTATATAGGGATTTTTGCAGGTAGGCTATGTAGAAATCTTTTCAGACTTTCTTTAAAAACAATGTACAGGGGGAGAGAATGGGTGGTACGTAATTACACTAATAGAGATTTATGTAGTAAATGTAGTAGTCTTGCTCTGTTGTCAGCCTCTGCCTATGGAGGTACAATGTTGGCTAATTCTCCAGCAACCTTTTTTTTTTTTTTTTTTTTTTTTGAAGAAAGCCAACATG
>JAOWBP010001760.1:30401856-30419597 GCA_028571105.1 Tragopan temminckii | reverse complement strand
GGTGTTATGTACCACCATGTAAAGCCCAAGTAACCCTGTTACCACCATACATCTGCTGATGTTGTTATGTAGGAAGAAAGGATGGGAAGAGGGAAAAAAACCAATGTTTTTGCGTAGCAGTGTAGCAGTGTTAGATCACAACTATCTTTATTTTTTTTTTACCTGGAAGTAAGATTTTCTTTTTGAAGTAAATGTCATTACTATTAGGAAATGATAATTTTGTCCTTTAAAAAAAAAAAAAATGTTTCTGGAAAAGGATTCTCCAGCTTGTGGATATATTCCATTGTGACTATATTCCAACTGGAATGATATATATATGGAATGATATCTATGTGGTATATTACAACTTGGAATATAAGTAGGGGTCTGCTTCTGTTCTATCAGGATTTTAACAACATCATCTATGCCTAGGTTATTGCAAAGATTTAGTGCTTTAACATTTGTATTTTATACTTACTGATTTTTATTACAAGGATAGGTAAACAGAAAAATGTGTATAATTATAATTATAAATATTATAAAACACATTTAATTATAATGATGTATTATATAATTATATATAATACATTAATTATAATAGATAAAATTATTTTCATTGTTTTGTCCACTTTCTCTAACCAGAGAATTAAAATTATGCTGGGATTCAATTTGGTTTGTGTTCATGGATAACTGTTTCTAATTTTTAACGATGACTTTGTATATACTTCCCCAAGTCAGAAGTATAACCACTGTTCTGTATTTTTTTTTTTTTTTTTCAAGGATGATGAAGTGGTTCTGCAGTGCACTGCAACCGTTCACAAGGAGCAACAGAAATTGTGTCTTGCTGCAGAAGGATTTGGCAACAGGCTTTGCTTTTTGGAATCCACATCAAATTCTAAGGTACTGCTGACTATTTTATATGTTGTTTTTGGAGCAAGAATATGCTTATAATGTTGCCAGCTTTGATGTATTACACACAAATCTGTATACCAGAATGGACGAAACAAATCTATCAATTGTGTAATGAATATTTTATTCCCCTTTGAAGTTTAATCAACTCTTCATGACAGCTCTTTGTTTGTATCCTAGTGCTGTGCTTTTTGTTTTGGGCTGCCTTCTAAACTAACTAGTGTCAGAAGTCCATCTTAGCAATGTGCTTGTTATTTTGGTTGTCAGAACTCAGTAGAGTACTGCAGTGCAACTTTTATGTGCTGCAGTACAAAGGTGTGTTTGGTTACTCCAATTTTTAGGCCATAGGAAAGAGTGATTATTCTACTTGTTTAAGTTTTCATTCTGTGCCATTACTGACATGATTATTATGTTAAGCTCTTCTAACTCCCTAACCTAGCAGAGTAATGATGAAAGTATCAAAGCTGTCTAATTAGTTCGTTATCCAATCCTGCTAACTCTGCCATATATACAATAGATACAGTATTTTGGGGAGAAAAAAAAAAAGCATAACAAGGCTTTTGATTTCACAATTGTATATGCTCAAATAAATTTCAAAGAATGCAAAGAAGTGCTGCCTTAGGATAGAACTGATTTTGTGACCAAAAATAATGGTTATACCTGGAATTAATAACTATAGAAAGGCAGGAATGTTTCTTAACTTGTTTGGTTTTTCTTCAATAAAAATGGCGAGAGAATGAAATAAAGGTAAAGCGTTTGAAATGACATCTAGAAAGATTTCGTTCCAGAAGTGGTGTTTTTTTAGCTTGACAACTTCCATAACATCCCTTTGATTCCCTGGTACATTGCAGAGTAATGCTTCATTTTCTGTCTCATCATTTTGAATGTATTATTCACCACAATAAATTTTTCACTAGGATATTAATGATTCATTGTAATAGCAGAGATCTTGATGCAATCATTCATGCTGCCCTGTTTCAAGTGAATCTTTTAAACAATAAAAATGTGCTGGGATGGAAGAGGTTGCAGTGCTAGTTGCATGTAAGGTCAGAAAAATCTATTTATTGAATTTATCATCACTCAGTAAATTTGGATGTTAAATCTACAGTCTCTCTCACGCTATGTAAAACTCATGAACATTCTTGTCTTTAAGAAATACAGTGTAAATTTCATATCAGTTTCCTGTGCTTACTTGTTCACGCAGTCTTTTCTTGACATTTGGTGAAGCAGTATTCTACTCATTCTTTAGGAGCCTGGGGAAAAGAAGCAAGCAAAAGAAAACCCAAGCAGCTCATTCTTGCTTTAATTTTTAAGTGCTGATTGTTCCTAGGATGAGATTGTTTAAGATGTTAGGAGAAGCAAGTACTGAGAAAGCCATAAAACTGCAGTCAACTTTGCTTTAAGGATTTGGTAAATAGGAGTAAATAAATGTTTTCATCCCTAATATCTTTGGCCATGCAGTGTTACTGTTGCATTATTTAAGAGAGAGCATAGAAAATATTACAGGAGACATATGGTAATTAGGGGATCCAGCAGAGTTTTTAAGCCAGTTAAAAAATTTCTCTCGCATCCTTAGGAATAATTTCTATTTATAATGGGTTGTGGTCTTCTTTAATGCAGGCAGTAGTGTTGCATATGAATCGTAGCTAGTTATCAAAGGCCAAGTACCAATCTAAGGTCAAATATGTGTAATAGACATTGGCTATTGTTCTCGGCTTATATTTTTGAGAATTCCTTATACGATCTCTTGCTTTTCTTAAGCATCCTTCAGGATGTGACTTGTAGGGGCATATCTGATGCTTTATTAATACTGTATTTTGCGTGCACTTTCTTGCCCTAGGATCAGTGAGTAATTCATGCTACAAAAATAGTAGTCCATGATACTGGTCCGTGATGCTGAAAGAAAAAGACTCAGCTGTGGGCCAGCCATGTGTGTGGTTTTGATCTGCTGTGAACGACCACACAGTCAGTTACACCTTCCTAATGGTATAAGGTTTGTTTTTTCCCTTTTGTTTTTATGGCAGATTATAAACTTACATTCCTTAAATCCATGATGCTTGGAGGTATAGACAGCAATAATGTAAGCCTTTGCATCATCTGAGAATTTGGGCCAGTATTAATAGAAAGAATAATGCAACTTAGCACAGTTGCGTTGCCAGCTGTAATGCAGGACTTCTTTTAGAAAAGTAAACAAAATGCATTTATATATTGCAAAGTGTCATGGCCAGTAAGTACTACTATATATACCCTATTTGAGCAACACTTTTTCTTATTGTTCAGACTTTCTTTTGTTTGTAGCAGATATGTTCTATTCAAAATACAAGGGCTGCTTTGAAAATAATGCCTCCTATTTTATCGTGGTGGCCCACAACATCAGGGGCGGATGTTGGTGGTACGGCAATAGAGATTGGATTTTTCCACCAATATTCTGTTACATTTTGCTTCCATGTGACAGATGGCAGCAGAGGGGCAGTTTGACAAATTGGTATCTGACATAGAAATGCATATGAAGCAAAGGTGTGGAACCGAATTCCTCAATATGGAAAAAATGACACCCATTGACATTTATCCACACTTGCTCAGTGTTTGTGGAGACAGAAGAGTAGATGTGAGCTCAGTGAGATGGTGAGTGGTGTGTTTCAGCAGTGGTGACAGTGGCAGTGAGTCACCTCCACTGGTGCAGATTTTTGAGTGCAACACGCACAGTTTTGTTCACTGCTGGTGAAAATGAGTAGCTAATGGTGATGGCTATGTTGAAAAATAGTGTTTTGTAGCCAAGAATTTCCTTTACAGTATTATTTGCTCTTTGTTGTAGTTTCCACAGAAATAAATAGAGGGCATTACTTTCAGAGCAACCTAAGTACATACAGGAGTAGGTTATTCTGATCTTATAGAAGTATTCATTATTGAATCCCACGTTTCAAAGATTTTGAATTTTAGTGTAACGAGGTCCTATTTGCTACTAAAAATAAGTAAATGTTCTTCCAATATACCTTTACAAATGTGAGTTTTCTTTTTCAGTCACAGCCACTTAATGTTTTAAATATTATATTCCTATAGATCAGTTCTCTGCGTACTTTTGAATTGTTTGACAGAGATATTAGTGATTTGATATTAGTGATTTAAAATCCAGAGGTGCTTACCCAATACTTCTAAAGTCATATAGTATTTCAGATTTTTTTTTGGTTTAAGTATATTTCAGAAATACCGAAGACTGTTATTTAAAAAACAACAACAACAACAAAACTTAAATTGAAAAAAAAAGAACCAAAAAAAATACTCAGTATGTGAATATGTTTTCAGACTGCATGACATGCAATCTAAAAAAGCAGCTCTGGAACCTGAAATACACAATCCTGTTAATTTTATCGTTAAGAATTAAATGATCGTAATGCTCCAAGTGATGCCACTGTATGAAAACATAGTATAAATGATAATGAATGCATGCATTGTATCTGTTACCAGCTAATCAATACAGGACAAATTTTAAATGCTCTTTTTACTTCTAATTTTCTTGATTTATTTTTCAGGCTGTTTGGAACATAAGCTGTCCAACACGTAAAGTAAACCAAAGCTGTATGGTTTTTGTAATTTAAGAAACAAGTAATGAGTTCTAACTTCAGTGGTCTAAAACTGTATTTGCAACTTGCTTCAGTATTTAATTCTTTTATTAAAAAAACAATATTGAAATATTTACAGAAACATGCGATGACGGTGGTGTGTGTTGTGGGTGTTTTTATTTAATGTAGAGATGTATGGAATTCAAGTTGTGACATAAAGTGAATAAGATCTGAGGATCCCATTAAATCAGTTTCCCTTTCTGACTATGCGTTTCTGCTAAATTTACAAGTCTCATTTTTTGAGGATGAACATGTAAAAAGCAGATATTAAGCTGGACAATCTCAGTGGAGATACTGCTATGAATATAGAAACATGATGTAAGAAGGTCAGATATGTGGTGTGCAAGCCTGTTATTGACTTAGCGAGTGTTCTGCAAGCTGCTGAAGACCTATCAGTTTGCTAAGATTTATTTTCAGAATCCTAGTCTTTTCAGTACTTCTCCTTTGAAAAAGAAGTTCTGTTATAATTGTATGATGGCTTTATCTCTTTCCAAGTAGTATTAAAGTCTTCCAACTCTTAATAATCTTGATAATTTCTTAATAAACCTTGATAGAGTAAGTGCTGAAGGTTGGAAACAGATGATTATTTTTCCACCAAATCATTCTAATTGTACAAAAAACTCTAAGCCCTTGAAAGGTTATTAAACTGATACAAAGAGGAAAGCAAGAATATTTAGACTTCTTTTGATGGGAGTTCTCATTTGCTGTGTGATTCTTGTTTGAGGAGAGGCACAGGCAATAGTTGTCCAATATGAGCATGACCACAGCATTTCAAAGCTTGCTGCATTGCCTTGCCTAAATGACATTATGACACATTCCACTGCTTTTCAAATATTTTCTATGATAGGCTTATAGAAGCATGTATTTTGGTTGTATAAGTGAAATAGTTGCAAAGCAGATTTTAATTAGGCTGATATTTGGTTGGGAATCTGAAAACCTGAAATAACTGACAGCTTCCCAATTCCTTATTGTTCAAGCCAAGAACACATGAAAGTACAAATGCTTATTTCAAGCCCTTTAGACAAATGCGTAAAGTACAAGTGTCAAGTTGACTATGCAGCTATATTCAATGCTTGAAATTATGTTATTGTTACTTTGTACTCAGCATTTTTAAGCTGTTGGGAAAATGAGTGCAAAAAAGAGTAGCAAGCCATCTGTTTTTTGGGTGCTGATTTGCAAGATCCTTGTCTTTTTGACATGTGACTTTCCCATGAAAACTAAGGACAAATATTTGTCCTTTTACGTCAATGAAAGCCATAACTTGCTATCAGTAGAGTAATTGCGCCATTCAATTCAGGGTGTTAGTTTGTCAATACTCTGGATTGAAAGGGAGAAACTGAGCAAGTTGAAAGGGATGAGAGGTTGAAGTTGTATGTGTTGTGCCTTCATGCTTGAAATTCAAATACTATGCTAACAAAATACCAGTTGTTTTTCGTAACTCTCTTAATGGTGGCAGAAGTGCTGGGATAAACAAATAAAGGCGTAACTCTAGTTTCTTAAGCAAAAGTGCATTTACTCTGTTTAGTATTTAAAAAAAAAAAATAAATCACCAGATGGTAAAAAATAATTACATGTTTAAATTGTATGTGTAAATGCAGAAGGTCAGAGTTTGGGCTACTTTTTCTGAGTTTTACTTAATTTTCTATGATAATTTCTGAAAGTTTGCTGTTTGTTAAAGTCTGTGGATATAAATGGTGGACCCACAGTTGATAGCAAACCACTTTGACACCTCCCATTTGTTTTCTCTTTTGGGAATCAACACTTACGCACTACCTGGCGAACAGGCCTAGTGCTGTGGGAAATCACATGCAGTGTGTAGTTGCATGTTCCCATCCTATCTAGTATTTCTTATAATTAATCAGTTTAAGATGTGCTTTCTCTCTCTCTTTTTTCGCTTGGCTTTTCCAAATACCATATACAAGCTAAAAGGAGTTTTATGGTTCCTTGTGCTTCAGCACAAGGATTTTATAAAGTGGGGTTGCATGGATCTCCTCCTTTGCCTTTGGTTGCTTGTTGGGGAGCTGGGTGAGCTGGAAGGGGCTGAAGCAAATGTTTTGCTTGATTGAGTGGGACAGCTTTTCGTGTCTCACAGGAAGATAATCTTGTAAATATGGTGAGTTCTTGGTAATACCTAATCAGTACTTTTCAAATTATACTCCTTAGTTCTCTTAACTTCTAGTCAGTTGTAAAGAATACATGAAGCTTCCAGGTATTTGTACGCTTTTCTTGGCATGTTTATGGAGATGTCATCCATAAAAACATGGCCTTTCTATGAGAATTGGCTTTTTAAACACCATTAAAATAAATATGATTTGAATGTCACCAGTCTGATTTCAAGAACCTGATAACATTTTCTTTTAACAATCCTGTAAACTCTACTTCTGTCCCACATCTGAATGTCTTTTAATGGCAGTGAGTTAGGAATTTGAAGTTTTCTTGGACTTCCGTGTATTGATCGGTTCTAGTTGCACAGTTCAATATTTGTACCTTGTGATAAATAAGACAATTATCAAGGGAAATGTGAATAAAAATCACTAGCAGCCATCATTCAAATGGCTTTAGGTTACATAGGATGAATTGCTTAGGATAGTTCAGGAGGCATTAAATCATCAAGGTGTGTGCTGATCATTAAAAGACACAGCAGGGACAAGTTGTTTCTGTATATATGAGGAAAAGTGCCAAAGCTCTGTGATAGTTCTGAGACGATAATCAAAATAGTTGAAAAATGTAGAGCATAGGTACTTGCATGGGGAAGATAAACGGAGGTCCTAGAAAGCAAACAGATGCTATTCCTTGCAATATGAAGTCTAGAAGGATCTGCCAAGAAATAATTTGAGTGCCCAGTGTGTACAAAACAAGCTTAGTTGTAACTGTGATTAACTGTGCATATGGAAATGAAAAAAAAGCTTGATCCTATTCTTTCATGCCAGAGGCAACTTCATTAAAAACTGTCTTATCGAAGCCACGGACGTGAAAGATGAAATTGATTAGCTGTTTAAAAAGACGTGTAGTACAGCTATGCAAATGTTAATTTTTAATCCTTGTAATTATTTCTAAACCAATTTATTATATGAAAATTCTTCCTAAGAACACAATTACAGAAGCCTTTATTTGTGACTACTTATACAGTGTATTCTTCCTGTGCAAGAAGTGCCTGTTAAATTCACTGAAAATTCAGTTGAACTTCTGGCCTGCGTACTGGTTACAGTACCGCATGTCACTGCAGCTATTTTCAGCTTTTTTGCCTCTAACTAGAGTAATTGAGAGAAACATGAATTCCATTTCAGATACTAGTGTTAGAGGAAAATTAAAAGTTTGTGGAAACTAATTGCAATGGAAAAGCATGTGATCATCTTTGGGAACGACATTGCTTGTTGGTTACGTATTGTACCTCAGTTGAAGACAACCTTGAAAAGTTGCCATGACAGGTTGGTTAATTTGAGAGAAAAGATGTAGGCTGCTTTTGATGGGAGACTTAGCGTGCAGCATGGTGCAGCTAAATAATTCCTGGCATGAACTTACTTGATTCTTTTTTTTATTTATTTATATGAAGTCTCATTAGATTAAATTTATTCAATTCAGCCTTACAGATGCAATATGTCATTACAAAATGATTTGCTTCTCATCCGTCTCATGAGATACTAATGTTTTTATTGAAGGGTGATGATGCCTCTTGAGGTCAGAAGAGAGATAAGAGTAACTGTGAGCCTAGAAAAACAACTTGAAAATTTTCAAATAACTAGATAAAGAAATAAAGCTGAAAGTAAAACTGCTTATTTCTAGGGATGGAATTATGTTTGCTGATAATATATAATATTCTTCAGTCCTGTACTAATCTTTATGCAGCAGAAATTCTGTTTACATTTGCAGGATCACATGGACCATATTATATGAGCAAGTCATATGTTATTGTGGATTGTTAGCACTGTGTGGTGCTCAGCATAATGATAGGGAGACTGCATTTTAAAACTGCCTCTTAGTTCCATGGTCATCGTACTGTATTATGCTTGTAAATAATAACTCGCTGAGAACTGAAAAAGTGCATAATTGAATGCATTCAGTATCCATGATTCATATGTGGGTTGGACTACAGTTACAAATATTTTAAAATAGCATTTCAAAAGCTTTGCTCATAACACCTTTTTAATAAAGGATATGATTATCTATTTTGCAAATCTGCCTTCCATGGAGTAAAACACAATTTACTATGCAAATATTAGTACAGAAAATGAATGTACACAGGAAGAGTAAGGAACTCTAAAATTCTCTAAATAATCTAGTAATTACTTCATTAATATGGAAGCTTTAATAATTTAATGTGAGGATTATTTTACTTTGTTTTTTTAGTTTTGCAGACCGTAAGGTGCTGCTACAGACAATGATTAACTGTTTCTATTGACACTCAATAGTAATTATTTTTTCTTCTAGCAGTCCTGAATCTTCTTTTGAAGTGTAAAGTTCAGATCCTAGTTTATTTGTTACGTAACTTAATTTTTATCAAGCTGTTTGCTTGATAAAGAAGATAGAAGAGGAGAATAAGATGACAAAGAATGCAGATGATTATTAATATGCTTATTTATATCTGTTCTTCACTTTCCATTTGGTCATCCTTTTCAGTATGCATTATGTTCTAATCGAAATTAATGATTATTATTAAACTGTTGAAAATTTCTAGCTGGTTACAGGTTGCTTTGGTATTCATTAAACCATACATCAGTGCTTGGTTGTTCAACACACAGCAAAATATTTTAAAACTTTTGGTAATTTAATGATGTATTTATAGTCTATCAGAGCAATTACAAAGCTAAGTACTTAATTACTTAATTAAATCATTAATCTTGTCTGCACATCTGACTTGTCCTAAGAAAAGCCTGTTATTGCGAACTTGTTGCTATAGCTTCCCTTTGCAGCTCTCATACTATGTGGTCACTTTCAGGACTGGAAACTAAATCACAAGATTTTTATGAAGATATTTCCTCTATCAGAAGTGTTGGACAGCCATATGCACCACAGCATGCCTTTATGTTAAATATTCCATTGCCTGTGAGGTAACATGATAAACAAGGTAAACAATCTGAAGGCTGCCAAAGATTGTAATGGTTTTCCTTTTTTTTTTTAATTAAAAAAAACTGGAAGAGGCTTTTCAGTACGGATACCTTCAGTCTCTGGTGATATATCAGCTGGAAAAATCACCTCCTATGTCCATAGCTTTAAAAGCATCACCATTAACGTGGGCTGGATTGAGATGGGCAGAGCTCTAACTTTCTGAGCTAAATATGTTGTCAGTCCCATATGTGGTGTTTCTGTCCTAGCTATGCCCGTGCAATTGTTGTATACAGAATGCAGCCATGCCTTGGATCTTCCATAGAGCGACTGTGGGTGAGGAACTGCCAGACAGGAGAAGTGTGTTTCAAATGCTCACTGCAGTGTGTCAGTAGATCCCTCAGCCCTCAGACATGTCCACATCACTTCCTGAGGGGCTGTGGTGTGTTTGGGCATGCATACAGTGGATCTGAGGCACTGTTCCTTGCCTGGGGAAAAAGGAACTGGCTCTAACATTTTGCTATACTCTAAGAGGAAGGTGCCTCTTTCACTTGATTAAAGCAAAATGATTTCATAGACTTTTCCTTTATTGCTCTCTGACTGTTTAAAGTGTGCATTACCTGCCAGGAGACTAGCTGCAAAATGTTCTCTAGGACTTCATTTCTCAGATTTAATGGTAAGGGGAGAAAATGCTTGTGGCTTTGTTGAATGTAAAGGAGAATGGAATTGATGAAGGGGGAGTGGCCTGGTTGTGATGGTTTGATTGCTGAGTGGCATGATGGAGGATTTTCCCATCTTTTAGCAGATATAAAATGTAGGGAGAGTTAGTAGTAAAAGTTTTGATAGCTTACAGAATTGTATGTGAGATGCATATTATGCCAGGAAAGAAATCTTACTGTGAATGATCGCAATAACAGTTAGGAGCATTGCTACAGTGAATTTAATATAAATTAAAACCAAACGCATGCAGAAAATACAGCCTTGGCTCATTTCTGAGAAGTGTATTTTTAATCACTCTTGCCTATCAGTCAATTCTCACCAAGGAGAACTTGATGTGAGCTGGGATGTTAGACTGTAAATTGCTGGGAGACTTTCTGTAATGGGGAATTGTACTCATGTTTATTGAGCAGAAACATCACCTTGCAACCTGCAATCTTTGAATGCTCTCTTTACCACTCTGTACAACGTGGGATTAAGGTAGTTCTTATGAATCTAATGAGTTGCCTGTTGGCTGCTCAGTATTGAGCAGCTAGTATTGAGAGGACTATTATGATATCTGAGTAACCACTTAAAAATAAATAAATAAATGGTAACAAGAACACTTAAAAGTAGACTGGGACCTGATCCAGGCTTCTTCAAACTGCACAATTTGAATAAATGTGCATGCTTACAACTTCATCAGTAGAAAGCATCCAGTCCCTGAAATTTTGTGATTCTGTGTAAAATGAAACTAAAAAAATGCCAATGTTCAGTAAAAAATATTCCTATACTGAAATATGCAACATGAGAATGAAAAGACAAAGTTGAAACAGTTTCTGGATGCAAGAAAAGGTGTGTAGGAGTTGCATTTTTGTCTATTAACACATGAAAAGATCCTAACATACAGTCTAATTTTTTCCTTTGTTATCTTGTAACTTAGATACTCCCATTACAGGCCTGTTAAAATTTTAATAGCAATTTCTCTGATTGTCTAGATGATTAGCTTTTGAATAGCTTTTTTTTTTTTTTTCTTTTTTTCCAATCACAGTAAGTTAAGTTTTGATTTTTATAAGACTCTTGTTTTAGCCCAGGTAGAACAGAATATGGAGAAGCGTACAGTCCTGAAAGGCTGTGAAGGTAGTGGCCTAGCCTTAACATTCACTGACTTATGCTTCTGCTGCAGAAAATTCATTTTGACCTGGAAACCACCACAAGGAAGAAATTATGCTACCACTAGTAGCCTGAAGACTCAATATTTTCTCCTTCACAATCCAACCCCTTTAGTGGCTGAGAAAAAATGAGACCAAAAAAAGGAAAGCTAAAATGGGGAAAATAATTAACAATTTTCTGATTAATGATAATTAGCATTGTGAGGAAGATTTCTTTCAAGTTCAACAAACATCTGAATTTGAAAGGGTTGCGGACATACACAGAGGTGTTTGTTTACTAGTGGTTGAATTTTCAATATTGTCACTGTTATTTTGTCCTTAATTTCTGCTGTTGTCTATGTTGTAATTTGCATTCAATACTGTCTGCCTTCTAAAAGCTTTCTAAAGATAGAAATGTGGTTCTTATCTTTACTTCCATTATACAATTAAAGTGTCTTGCTGGTGCAATCATGGAAAAAAAGTTGTGTTGAAATGAATCTTGGAGAGGGCCTGCCCCCTGATCAGAGCAGGTAACCTTATAAGCTGAGGAATATAAATGATTAATTATTTGAGCTCTGAAGTTAGTTGAGACTGCTTTTGGAGCTTTCACAGATAAGTTTTGAATGCCACTGAGGGTTGAATTTTGGTGGCCTTTGACAGTATTTTCTACTCTCAGAATGGATTTTTTTCTTCCCCTAATATCTAATTGTAATTTTCTTTGGTACAACTTTTCTCTGCTCCTTTTTCCTTTCATGAGCATATCCAAGAGTCTGGCTCCATTTTCTCTATAAACACCCATAAACTGGTAAAGATCTGCAAGATTTCCCTTTCCTCTCCTTCCATTCAAGCTTCCTCAGCTTCTCTGCTTAGTATGGGTGCTCCATCTGTGACTGTCATGGTGATCCTCTGTGGAACTCACTGCAGCTTCCTGGTGTCTGTCTCGTATCAGGAGCACCCAAACAGGATCCACTACCTCAGAGGGGAAGAATTGCTTCTACTCGCTTGCTGACAAGTCTTAGCTGTTGCAGCCCAGTATGTGATGTTAGCCTCAGACATGTAGCAGATCTCTTGGATTTGCTGAGATTAAGAGAAATTAGGAGTTTTTGGAACTGGTGTTCAGCAGACCTGTCACTAATATGACATTATGTTTTTGTTCCATCTAGAATGTGCCACCTGACTTGTCCATCTGCACCTTTGTGCTTGAGCAGTCTCTGTCAGTACGAGCCCTGCAGGAAATGTTGGCTAATACGGAGGAGAAGGCAGAAGGGGTAAGTTATTAAATCTTCACTGTATTTTTCATCTTGTAAAATGTAATTTTTTTTCCGCTGTAACACATTTTTCGTGACTGATACAAGCTTCTAGTGTAATGAATTGCTTACATTTAAACTTCTTCCTTTGCTACAGAAATAGTCTGATTTTGTGAAGTTCTGAACATTTGCAGCTTGTGCTGGAGCTTGCCAGGGTTGTAAATACCTAACCTTTTCAACGTGTTTCAGATCAGTCTAGAGTTACAGGAGTATTTTTATTCAGTATCCTACATTATAAGAATTATGAAGATGGATCCCTTGTTTAGAACAGTTAAGACTTTTGATGACTTCTAATTGTATCAAGTTAGACTGTCAGGTGGTTTTAAAATGACTTTTGGTATATGCTCAGGTTTACAGCTGAAAATGTGGCATTAACGTGTCTCAGTGGAAACTGACATGTTTTTGCACTCTGCAGGAAGAAAAATATAGGAATAATGATAATTCTTTTGGACTATCAAATAGCTGTTTATGAATAAATCATATTATTTTTTGTTTTCTCTTATGTAATTCATTTGATTTACTATGATGTAGTTTAGTGTTCCACATACATGTGTAATAGTAACATGAATGCTGTGCTCCAATCCAGATCCTTTAAACAGTAAGCGGGGAAGAGTGACATGGGAGTTTTGGCTGTAGGCACAAGAGTTAATCGTATCTCTTTCACTCAAGAAAGCTGACAGGAGAGAAGCTTGCCCCTGGTTTCTAGGAATGCCTTGAGAAACAAACTTTAATATACAATCGTTAGTCTCATAAAATGCTAGGCACTGAGACTGAAAATGGTATTTAGAAAAGGAAATCTGTGAACGTTATCTCATGGATGATCTAAAATACGTACTGTCCTTGGGAATTTGTTCTCCAAAAAAAGATTGACTTCATCAATGGGAGAATGAGAAGCAAATTTAAAGAAGAGGTGGTCCCAGAGTATGCAGATCAATACTTCTAAATTAGTATCTCTCTTTATGTGGTTGGAAATGGCAGTTGTACCGAAAGTTAGTGATATGTGGTCTTCTGAGAACACACATAGGAAAGAATAAGCAAAGTCTCTGTGTGTATTTGGTAATTACCTTTTTACAGAGTAGTTTACTGTACTCTCAACACCTATTGAATCCCAATATTAGCAGAAGGTACAGAGCTACAGCTATACCAACCCTGATGTTCACTGAATAATGAATAGGTTTCTACAGCAGATTTTGCTTAGCTTCTGAACAAACACATTAGCAATCTGCCTGTGTGTCCTTTGCATACTGATGTATTGATATTAGAGGAGACTAACCTCATAAAGCATGGCCTGTACTCTGACAAGGTCAAATAATTGTCAGTGCAATTATTTGTCTTTCTAGTAAGTCTCTGGAAGCCAGAAATAATCATAATACTGGAATTACTGAATGTAATCTTCCTGATAAATTAACAGAACTGACATTTGGTGTGTGCTTTCTACGAAAAATATATAAATGTGAATTGATATTTTTCATAGGGTAGATAGTTATGTAGACAGATTCATACCTGATTTAACATTTGATGACTGATGTGGTTACTTTAAGTTTTGTGAGAAGAAGTAATTTGTGCATATATCCAAAGTGCTGTATCTTTTTGGTGCAGTGCCAATTTTTATTTAGACCAACACTATTTTCTATCACTTCAGAGAAAAAAGTATAACAGCTCCTTGAAGAATTGTTACTGTAATCTGAATTCACTCTGAGTTCAGTTTTCTAGTGAAGAGAATTCTGCAAAGGGAGTTATTTTCAGTCCTCCATTACTTTTCTTTACAATAGAAATCAGTCAGACTGATGTGTTTGAAAATTATCTTTCTGCCTTCTTGGGGAGGGGATAGTGTTTCTATGTTTATTACACGTTATATGTGCCCTGTCCTAGAAGGTGCTACAATCCAGGTATTATTTTTTGTTATTTTGACTTAGCTTTTGAGGACAACTTTTTATTACTAGGAAAGCAGGTGAAATGTGAAAATGGAAAACCATAGGTTTTATAATGCATTTAAGGCTGGAAAATCTCCAGGCCATCTATTCTCAGCATGACTGTTAGATTTTAGTCAGTCCTCTTATGAGCCCAGTTATTTATTTATTTATTTTTTTCTTTGAAGAAAAATAGGTATGAGAGGCTGGAGAGTAAAATATAAACCCCCTCAATTCCTCTTATTTTGTTGCTGTTCCAGAGTGCTGAGAACTGTTTTGCTACACAATCCTATCTAAAGCCAAAGTTATTTTCTTAAAGCTGCTGAATAATTCTCTAAATGAGTTAATGCAGTAGGTCAGTCTAGCTATGAGATTACTGCCCAGCATGTGAATTGTAATTGATCATTGTATTATTCCTGGTTTTGTATGTTTTGATACCTCAGGACTAACTTGTCCAGGTGCAGAGGTCTCAGATGATGGAAGTTATACACAGAATGTGAAAGAATGTTAGGATCCAATCCCAGACATCTTTAAACTTGACTCAGATTTGTGCATATTTTCATTATAATAAATCTGTGCTTTGGAGTCTTCAATGTATTGATATTTCATCTTGGAATATTGTAAAAATTGAATGAATATTTGTGAGATTAGTATAATAGTAATTAGCACTGTGATTTGATGACATTTAATTATTACAGTTTTAAAACAGTTTTTTTGGATGAATATCGAGTACAATGTTTGCATACAAAACTGGGATGATATAAGTAACCTCTCTATTCTGTATGTTGAAGGAGGCTGAGTTCATATCAAAAGTGTGATGATATACCGTGGAAGGCTGTGTTATGAAATAATGATGCGAACTGATTGAAATTAAGGTTTATCGGTAACTTGTCATTTTTTATCTTGTTAACACTTGCTTTATTGCTAAGATTATTTTGTAAAATTTAGCATCATTCTCTTGAAAGTGCCAAGCCTGATGCTTTGTTTAGGAGGAAGGATTTTTGAATAGGAATTGTTTGCAGTTGTATATAATACTTTTCTGATAGTGCTTTAAGTGCAACATTAGTGCAACTTTTCATTAATTATCAGATGAGCTCACAGCTGGGCCGAAGTCTGTATGGCATGATATTCAGACATCATATTTTCCTCATTCTGTAATGCTCACAGCTGGAATTTGTTTAAACCACACAATATTTTTCAACAGATAGTTTATAACACTATGTAAACATCTCAAATTATATATGAAAAAATATCCAAATTTACATTTGTGTTATGAAAACTTTTTGCAGGCTTTAGCTTTCTGGAATACTCAGCTAGGTTTGTGAAAATTTTCCAGAACAGAGAGATCCTTTGTCTCATTATTGAGGCTTATAATGATGAGTTTAATGTGTATTCAGGTGGTTGGTACAAAATGCTGTCAGTGTAAGAAATACATAGCAGCATTACATGGGCTGGGAGTGTGGGAAACGTTAATGGTGTTTGCAGTGCTGTGTGACGAGAAAGTAGTCTGCTATCAGGCAACTCCATAGGACTTCAGAGCAACTGCATCTGGAAGATTACACAGGGGATTAATTTCTTCTCTTGAAATGTGTTCAGTGTGCTGATCCTCCAGGAGATATCATACCAATACCTTCTGTGGTGATTAGTAGATTTTCTTAATGTAGCTTTGTTTCTAACTCTCTTTCTCTGCAGAGTTCTACACCTCAGGGTGCTTTTAGTGATAATGATGCTATACAGGCATCATTGGCTTACGTATTGTTCAAGTTAAAATGTGTATAGTCCTCCCTGAAGGGGTTGTATTTGAATGTCAGCTACATGTGAACCATTTGAAAGAAGTGGTAGAGCTAAGTCTGTGAGCCTGAATAGTACTGGACAGATAGAATTGTTTGTGTTGGAAAGGACCTTTTAAAGGTCATTTAGTTCAACTCCCATGTAGTGAACAGGGACAGCTACAACTAGCATAGGTTGCGCAGAGCCCTGTCCAGCCTGGCCTTGAGTGTCTCCAAGAATAGGATATCCAGTATCTCCCTGGGCAACCTGTTCCTGTGCCTTGCCACCCTTATTGTATAAAACTTCTTCCTCATATCCAGTCTGAATCTCGAATCTTTTAATCTGAAGTGATTTCCTCTTGTATTCTGACAGAGTGAAGAGTCTGTCCCCATCTTTCTTATAGTCCCCTTGATAATCCTAAATATAGAGTGGGAGGCATAGAGTTTTAGAACAAGCAGGGATCATGTCCATATTGCTTGTGTGTATTGTCAGATTTGGTGATAAACCTGTGTGGTTTCCTGGACAGTTATCACTGAACAGTTCTAGATAGGCACTGTAGTTATGAGGATACACGTATGTGTTTCTGTCTGCAGCTCCCAATGACAAAAAGAAGTTTGTATCCATGGTGGCTACGTCACTAGATGAATCTTTAACATATCAGCTAAAGTGTCAGGTCCAGTGAAAGAGAATGTTAATTCACACCTAAACATTGTTTATGAAAAAATGACATAATGCTCATCCATTCCTTGACGACTGAGTAGTGTTGTTTTGCTGAAAAGGTTTGTTTTCAGTTTTTGACAGGTGGTAGTGCTGGCGAGCAATCAAATAGTTTTCTTTCAGTAGCAATGTTTAAACCAAAAGCCTCCCAAGCAGGTGTCAGTGCCCTTTCTGAACTGTCTATTTATTTGTCAATCAGTTTTCAAAGCAAAATTTAAATCTCTGCTTGTAGAGAGAACTATCAATATTGTAAGTGAGAAGGGGCATTAACCCCTTATTCGTTGTATTTGTAAGGCATTTGATCTTCAGTCATAGTTTCATAGTTTCTTTATTTACTATTTTTTAAAATTTTTGTTTTGAACCAGTTTCTGAGCTTTTGAGGGTTGTCCTCTCTTTCCCAAGCTCTTTCCCTTTTTCCACTGTTTGTTGATTGGACAATACATTGGCCCTTGGTCCTTCGTATAATTGTCATTCTCTCCATGAATATATATTGATAACATTTATTTTTTCTCTTCTATGTGATGGTAGTGGAAGCTTTCTCCTTGCTATTCTTATGGAAACAGATTATGAACTAGATAGTACAGAGAAACTTAAAGAACAACAGGGGTGGTTTTAGGCTTCTAGCAGTATGCTTGACTT
>JAOWBP010001760.1:30382899-30401756 GCA_028571105.1 Tragopan temminckii | reverse complement strand
GATTATGAACTAGATAGTACAGAGAAACTTAAAGAACAACAGGGGTGGTTTTAGGCTTCTAGCAGTATGCTTGACTTCAGTTGGGGTTGAATGTTGTCATCTCCTTTCAAACTAATTAAGTTAGGTTTTGAAGCCCTACACAGTTGTACCTGGTTCTTGTATTTAATACTACTTCTGCGATACTTGTGGTGCTATGGAATACATCTGCAATTATGGCAGTACTTGCAGCTCCCTGTCCTGAAGCAGTCTTTTGTAGGTGCTATTCTGTAGATAATCATACAGATTTCTTAGTTTTCTTGAAAGAAAATCATTCCTAAAAATACTATACTGTGATGAGTCACAAAAGGTAAGTGTGCATGCAGGGCAGAAAGAGAGAAATGCGGTTTTAAAAAAAAGAGAGAAAGAAATGTGGTAAATTCATGTAACTTGGTGTATGTGTTGGTCATTTAGGAAAACAGTTTTCCAGTTAACTTGGTATTTGTATTTCTAGTAAAATTTCATTTTCATTTGTTAGCTTAAAAGCAGTTTACTGTGAATAGCTCTGCCTCAGAACTACTTAAGCGTTTGTCCAAACTGTAACTGTGTCAGCAGCTGATGCATACTTTTGTTGGGAAGAATTTCAGATGAGGTGAATATTATAGCCTTACATTCTCTGCATAAAGTCTTGATATTGCAGTCTTTTATACTGTTTGAACACTGAGAAACAAGAAATATAGGAAACACACTTCCTTCAGTAATGGCACCTAGAGATGAAGCCCACCTACCTAATCCATTCTCAGTCATAAATAAGCTGACATGGATTGAGAGGAGAAAGAATGCATATGGTAGATTACTAGGATATCTTTTGAAATCCCAGTGATTACTACTACTATTTTTCCCCCCATTGAAATCCTAATCACTTCATAGGTGATTTAAGGATTTTTTGACTTAATGTAAAACAGTAGGCAAAATAATACCTCAATATAGGTATCCCTTTGGGATATTTAATAGCTAAAGTGAGGGATTAATGGAATAAACTGACCTGGTACTCTTCACAGTAAAAAGCTGGTAATCTCTGCACTGTCTTACAGTGCAGCACAAAAATTCTGACCTTATGTGCTAAAACATTTAGGAATTCATTTTTGACATTCATTCTTTTCTTCCCCCTTCTTCCTCTCAGATTCTCTTGCTCAGAAAGTCTTTCAGCACAGACTGCTTTGCAAACATCCTGAGGATTTGGAGGCTACAAATACAGCCGTTGTTTTGAGTAGCTGGGGAAGCATTTACAAATTTTTTTTCATTATTATTTGGAGTGTATTTAGACTAATGTTGTATAGGTTTAATTGCTTCTCATGACAGGAACTTTCAGCCCTTTTACTTCTTAGTTCAAGCAGACTTTTTTTCTTTTCCATCAGCTTGATTTTGGTTTATTGGCTCAGTCCAGACTGTGAGCAAGATTGGACTGTCTTGCTCCAATTTATAGGAGGAAGAGGAGGTTCTTTTAGTATCTGTATACCTGGCGTGAGATTAAGAAACAATGGTTTAATGTTGGTCTGACCAGTTTATTACGAATCTTAATTAGGGAGATGGGGAAGGGGAGGACGAACACTATTATGAATTAGGGTAATGGGGAAGAGAAAGGGGGTGATAGAAAGGATGGGAAAGAGGAAGCAAGGAGTCTTTGTAGGCAGCAAGAGAGAGATAGTCACCACCATGGATCCAGCATGGTTCGTAGTTCAGTCTTTGATCTTCAATAGTGGTGGGTCATCGGTGGTGTTGTTCTGTTGAGGACGATGGTGACCATGGCGATGATAGCAACTTTTCAGTGGTAGTACCAACTTATAAATAAGTCCAAAGTGGTTGAGTCAGCTCTCTTTGGAGTGACAGTTTCTGGCTCTGGGATCTCAGAAGAAACTTTTTTGTTCCTATCTTCCTGGCCTTGCCAGCAGATAAGAGGGAGTAGGGAGGCACCCACTTTGTATCTTGCCTTCACAGGGTACAATGGTATCATCCCTCAGTCTCCCATAGCAAACAGGAGTTCTTTGGTCATAGGCTAGATCTTCTGCCAGTAAACAGTCCTGAGCACCATCTTCGGAAGGCAAACAGCTAAAATTGTCCACACAGTGATGTTGATTGCCACACAGCCACACCCATCACTCATCTCCTAGACAAGTCAGTCTTATCACAAGAAATACTTCAGGAAGAAAGCTTTGAGCCAAACAACAACAACAACAAAAAAAAAACAACAAAAAAAAACCAAAACAAAGAGGGATTCATACATGGACTAATCATAGAATCAGAATAGTTTGGATTGCAAGGGACCTTGAAGATCATCCGGTTCCAAACAGCTGTCGTGGGAAGGATTGCCACCCACTAAATCAGGCTGCTCGGGACTCTGTCTTACCTGGCCTTGACCACCTCCAGATTCAGAGAGAAATAAGCACTTCCTACTAAAAGGAGATTGGGGAAGTGATGATCTAAGGAAGTAATACAGAGTCACGATGTTCACTCATCTCTAAATGAGTACTTAAGCAAATTACTAGCTAGAAGTTTAATTTGTTTTGCAGCTTGATGTTAGCAACTTCTGTTGCCTCTATGCATATTTAATCAGGTTCTTAGTATAAGAAGTGTTGCATATTGAATTATTTGTTCTTTCCAATATAAATCTGATGCATGGATTTCAATGTACAATAACGAAAGACAATTTTCAGTTTCTTTTTCATTGGAATATTCTTTCTTATTCTTATTTAAGGTTATTTTTATTTTGTTCCAAATTTCTTTTGATAAACATAATTTCTTTCATTTATGCTGTAATTTTTGGTCTGCTGTGTGCTTTCCATGTCTGCTTGACTGATAGCATTCTTTTTCCTCCTTATTATTGCTGACAGAAACCTTAACTTCAGAGCAGGGCTGAATGATCACTATTCAGGCTGGTTACTGACACTAGTAGTGTATGACTTTTCTTTCCTGTTAGTAACATTCTGTAATGTCCTTGTTTTGCTCTAGATGTCACAGCATGCCTGTCTTTCCACTTTTTTTCCTTTCAAAAATCAAATTCCTGATCCAAAATTATTACATTAGGACACTGTGAGGAAAAAAAAAAATGAAAAATTGTTTCTAGACAACATGAGAAAATAACCATAGAACAAATACATTCATTAATTGTTAGTGAAATGTTTCAGTTATATTGTACTAAAACACTGTAATTAAATGCTATGAGTTTTTCAGACTTGTGCATTCATTAAATCCATGCCAGATCTTATTAACAGAACGCAAACATTTGGTTGCATGCATTATGTGCCTGCTTTGTCTAAACTGTATCTGTCTTAGGGAAAAAAAAAAAAAAAAACAGATTTTGCAACCTCTAAGCCAGTACTTGACAGCTTCATTTTTCAGGAAAGTGCTGTCTGCAGATACCCATCAGCTACAGCAGAGTTTCAGGTAAATTGCATCTTGAGCTTATTAACTCCCATCTAATCATCCAGTCATGGCTGATTAATCACTTTTCCCGGTGCCTTATTTTAATAAAATCATTCTTCTATGCTACTGACCAGCAAACTGTTGTCTAGTGTTGTGTGGTGTAGTTGTTGTCAAAGGATCAGAATACAACCCTCTTCCACAGATCTGAATGCCCTTGTGCGAAGGAATCATCACATACAAGTGCCTTGCATCTGTAATTCTGTATTTCTGTTTAAGAAACAGGGAAAATTTGTGTTTCCTCACAGAACTGAGTATGTTTCCTGTGCTGCAGAAAAGGACTGGATGCATTTTGGGAAGGGAGAGTAACTGTGGTGAATTTTTGAGTAAGTCAGATCATCTCCAATTGTGGAGCTCTGACTTCATTAATTACTTAGTAAGCACAAGATAACACACATAGCTGGCAGCTGTTATTTTCTCAGCATGGTGTGGGGAGTGAATCCATCTCTAGTGAAGATGGAAAATGGTAACCCTCCCTTTTTCTTAATAGGTGTTGATAAGCCAATTTCTCAAGTGCTTTCCCCCAAAATGCTGAAAATCAGGAGTTAAATGTGCTCCTGACAATTAAAATTCTCTGGTTCACAGAGAGCTTAGTTAATATAGTATCTTTAATCTGAAAACAGTTTGAAATGGGCTCAAAATGTTTTAAAGTTTGCTAGCGTGACTAGAGGTTTGAGTGCACCTTCAGTAAGTTTAAGGTGACGCCAAGTTGGCAGGAAGTGTTGATCTGCCTGGGAGTAGGAAGGCACTACAGAGGGATTTGGGCAATCTTGATAGCTGGACTGAGGCCGATGGGATGAAGTTCAATAAGACCAAGTGCTGGGTCCTGTGTTTTGTCTACAACAACCCCATGCAATGCTACAGGCCTGAGGCATGTGTGGAAGAAATGGACCTGGAGGTATTTAGTCAATGCTCAGCTGAACATGAGCCAGCAGCATGCAAAGGTGGCCAAGAAGGCCAATGGCATCCTGGTTTGTATCAGAAATAGAGCTGGAAGCAGGAGCAGGGGAATGATCATCCCTCTGTACTTGAGTACTGTGTTCAGTTCTGAGTTCCTCACTAGAAGAAAGACATTGATGCTCTGGAGCGTGTCCAGAGAAGAGCAGTGAAGCTGGTGAGGGGTCTGGAGCACAAGTCTTGTAAGGAGTAACTGAGAGAACTGGGATTATTTCATCTGGAGAAGAGGAGGCTCAGAAGATACCTTATTGTGCTCTACAACTCCCTGAAAGGAGGTTTTGGTGAGGTAGGGATCAGTCTCTTCTGTGTGACTAGTAAATGGCCTCAAGGACTAGAGGGAATGGCCTCAAGTTGCACCAACTGAGTTTCAGGTTGGACATTAGGAAAAATTTCTTCTCTGAAACAGTGGTCAGGCAGTGGAATGGGCTGCCCAGGGAGAGGTGATGGAGGCAGCACCTCAGAAGGTGTTAAAGAAATTTTTAGATGTTATACTGAGTTATATGGCTTAGTGGGGAAATAGTGGTGGTAGATGGGTGGTTGTTCTGGATGCTCTTGGAGATCTTTTCCAACACTGATGATTCTGATTTCCCCATTTAGGAGGAGTCAGAAGAGAATCAGAAGCTTTGGCTCTTTAATTTCCTAGTACTGACCAGAATGCTTTCTCTTTTGACAAAGTACAGATGCAGGAAAACAATAATTATCTTTCTAATGAAACTTCTAAGCAAAATATGAATATCTTCCTATTTTTGCAGTTAGATTATTTTTATTGGGCTAAGTTTTGTCTGCCGATGACAGGTGTAATTCACTGAAGTAAGAAAACATTGCAGTAGCACTTTACTTCAGAAGTTCTTAGGATAAGTCTTCTCCAGTCAGTGGTGAGTCATGAAGAGAGTTAGAGCTGTTATGTCAAGCAGACAATGTCTGCATATCCTTACTGCAAGGTTTGCCCTTCTAAACTTTGAATTTGTGTAACATAAATTCAAAGTGCAAAGAAAGAAGAGGGGAAGAAAGGAGAGAAAGAAATCAAGATCAAATAATTTTATATATCTGTGAGCCTTTGTATCAAGCAGATGGATGAATCAGCTAGTAGAAAACTTTAAGAAAAGATAATGTAATTTAGAAGCTCATTCTACTTGAAGTCTTGATTTTTCTCAGATATTTTAGAGATGCTGTGGTGCTAACAGGAGTAAAAGTTTTGCAGATAAAGCAAATACTGTCATTTTCTACTCAGTGTAGCTTATTTAGTATCAGACATGACTGTTAGCAAGACATTTCAAAGGAGGCACAAAAAGAATTAGACTTGGCTTTGATCTGCTGCCCTTTGATCAAATGTAAGAACTGTAAGAAATCAAGGAGTGCATGCACAGTGTTTTTGCATTATGTAAATCCTGAGGGAAAGGCAAGGACAGGAAAAAAAAAAATCATTATCTATTTCATCTCAAAGAATTGTGACAAGCAAATATTTCTAGCCTGACATACATGCTCCCCTTTTGAGTGTGCTGTTTGGAATGAGAATGTATTTGGGATGAGGATGCCAGAAAGATGAACACTTTTATCATCCCAGACAAGTTTGCTGTTTTGGAAATAGATGACAGGCCTTTTTCCTGTCTTAACATAATTGTTGAATCTGTAATGTGCTTAAGTTTTTCTTCCCAGGATGATGGTCAGTAGAAACTGACTCTGTAACAAAGAGAAATTCAATTCTCTCTTTTCAGTTAACTTTTCTGATGAATGTTGCATATGGAGTCGTTGCATTATAAACCTAACAGGTATATAAGCACGGCAGTAGAAGAAGAGAACATGCATCATCAGTTACCTTGTTGAATACTAAATGTAGGAAATCAAAGTTAGCACTGAAGATAATGAAGTATTGTAGCAGAAATGAAAACCTTATTTCATCTTACTTATTTTGATTAGGAACTTTAGGCAGAGGTTTTGCTCAGTTTACTCAGCTGAGAAATGCAAAACACAAACAAAAAAGATATCCCCAACTAACAACAAAATAACAACAAAGCCCCCGAATACATTACTTTTCTCATAAGAAGTTCCTATTCCTGTTCAAAAAAACGTATATAAGTGTGTGCTAGCTGGAATTCATTGGTTCAATGAGATTATTTCAGGTTACCCATCTGTGGATCATGATAATGTATGTGTTATAGTTTTCACAAATAGTAGGTAATGTTACTAGCCCTGCTCAGCTAAGGTTCTCCTATATAGTGTGGAACAAAGTTACTTATTGTTTTTGCATGCTGCTCAGCAAGATGAAAGGAAACAGTGTACAAGTCAGAACTGAATGGTAGTCTGCTGCGTAAAGTTTAAAGTAGATGTCTTTCCAGCTTTGTGCACGGCTAATGAAGGGTGCTGTGTTAGTCCACATCAACGCAGTTCTGTGTAAGCTTGCTTCATGTCAAAATGTAAAAAATGAGTCTGTGAACGATGCCTCATAGTGGTGGAATGGTGCCTCTCTGTTTTGTTCATAGCTCCTTAGACAGTAGAAAAGAGAGGTAAAACAACTACATTCCTGCTGTTTTAATTGGCCTTTATGTCTGGTTAATGTAATGTTGGAGATGTGCATCTCACAGTAAAAACTGTTGGAAAACCAGTCTTCCAGATTGGATTAAATGAATATAAGATGAACGCTTGGCTGAAAGACTGGAGTTGTTACATACCTCTGAAGAGAAATCAGCAAACACAGATCATTGAAGTACTTATGAATGTATGTAGTTGAAAGAATTTTGAACTTAGAACACTTGTTTTTCCTGAATTTTGTGCACATTTGTTGAACCTGTACTGGGAAAAGGATGGATTCTAGTCCATAAATAGAATAAAATTGAATCATTTGAATTGGAAGAGACCCTTAGAGTCCAACTCTACTGCAATGAACAGGGACACCTACAGCTAACAGAGCCCTATCTAGTCTGACCTTGAATGTCTCCAAGAATGGGACATCCACCTTCTTTCCGGGCAACCTGTTCCAGTACCTCATCACTCTTACTGTATAAAATGTCTTCCTTATATCCAATCTAAATCTCCCATTCTAGTTTAAAACCTTTTCCCCTTGTCCTGTCACAACAGACCATGCTGAAGAGTCTATCTGCTTCTTTTTTATAAGCCGCATGTTAGATACTGAAAGGCTGCCATCACATCTCCCTGGAGCCTTCTCTCCTCCAGGCTGAACAGCCCCAGCTCTCTCAGCTGAAGGCAGTTATCAGTGTGAAACTGAATCTGTATTTAGAGGTTCTGTGAGACATCTTTTTGCTTGTTAACTGAATTATAGGTTAAATCCAACACAAGCACTAGGATGACGTGCTTATCGTACCTTTTTGTTTCTATTCATGTAAGCTTTTACACATATTTTATCTGCATTAGATCTTGGTTAAGAGTACTTGTAGTTACTTTTAGTTGAATGTACTTCAGCAGGAATTTCAGGGCAAGTAGATAAATCAAGTCATGCTTATGAATTTTTTCCTGTTAAAAGAGAATTCCAAATACCGTGAAGTTAGCATGTCTTCCAGTATAAGTTCCACAGAGTAAAAGCTAACAAAATTTTAATTACATATATCACACAGGAAAGTTTAGAACTTTGGACAAAGTGACCTATAGGGAAGAAATGTCATCTTGTGACTTCAACAGTTGGAAAAGCGCTCTTGTAGATGGGTAGAAAAAAGTGAGCACACCGGGTTTCGGAGGGCTCTGCAGATGCACACAGCAGAAGGATGGAATGTGATGAGAACTGAAAATGCAAGATTTTATTGTGGTGTGCATTGTATTAAGTGAAAGACCATACTTTCAGAAGCAGATTGCTTTGGATTCATTCATAATATTGTATTTTCATAATTACTGTAGGATTTGACAACTGTACAAAAGTGGTTCATATGATTGTCGTCAAGAACCTACTGAGTGAAGGTGCCTTTGGCATATGTCAAAGACTATTGATACTTCCCTTTGAAGATGGATATACAAATATAGATATAGCGTGCACAGTTTATAAATACTTGACAAATGCTGCACTTGGCTTTTGAACCTAACTAGAGCCCGCTAAAATAAGCAGTCAATCCAGCAATTATAAGATAATTCGTTGTACAACTAACTAATAATGCTCAGTGAGCCTTGAGAGGATTCTTTCTGAAACTGTGGTTGAACTGCTTGTTTAAATTTTGAAACAGTAGCATTGTTGCACAGTCAAACTGCTTGTGATGCTGTGTTCATAATGCATACATAATTGGAACAAAAGATGTATGAGAAGCAAGCTAATAAATAATGTAAAATAAGTTGGTTATTACTTTTTTTTAAAGCTATAACAGCTGCCTGCTTTGCATTAGGCTTTAGACTACCTGTTTTTCTAACTTGTCAAGATCTTACTTCTCTTATTACATTGCATATGTTTTAAAACACCAGGTGTTTTTTAGAAGAAATTTCTGCAACTGAAGTTGGTAATTAAACTCGTGGAACTCCTACTATAAATCTAAATGCAGTTGACATCTCACAGGAGAGATAGGAATGATGAAATTAAAAATCCTTAGTTGATATTAATTAGTTTACAGGTCAGATGGTGTTTTCAAATCTTTGTGTATGAGCAGAACCTACCAATATATAAATGCTTTAAAATATAAAATGTAAAACCATTTCACTTCAAAGTATTAAAAAATCATGAAATAAGCTTTGAATAGTATTATTTTTAATAGATGAGAACTAAACTCTTGTTTTCTATTACAATAATTTCAGAAGCATCTGGAATCCAAACAGTTTGCTACTGGTTTCGATAACGTAGTTCAAATTTTGAGTAATTTTCTTCTTAAATAATTCCAAATATCGTATGTAACATGCTCACAGAAGGTCCATATGTACCTGTAGCAAAACCACTGAAGGCTTGATATGCTGCAGTGTATTCTGTACTAAATCTAGAGAAAAATCTACTTCAGATCTAAATTTTTAGTATTTAGTACAATACTAACTTTTTAGTAGTTGAAATTTGTTCTAGTTCTATTTAGCTTTCCTGATACTATATGATGGTCCAAATAACTTTTGGAGAGAGTAATTTCAAATGAGTTTATTTAATAAGTATGAAAACAGGTTTTTTATCACAAAATCTTAAGCTTTCAGAATGGTTCTCTGTTATTGTCTGTGGGAAAATGAATGACATTTTGGTTTCAGTTCTTTGTTCTTCTATTTTCTCATGCTGCAGTCTGTTGGGTCCAGGTTGGATGTTTGTCCCCTAATTGTAGGTTTCATACGTTTAGCATTCATTAAATTCACAAACCTTGAATAGCCACCACTAAATCTTTTCAAGTAAAAAATATTCACTTTGGAACATTATTCAAGAGATGGAGAAGTGTTTTTTGTAAAATTGTGTTTTGTAATTTTGTCCAGTTGCTAGAGAATACAATGCGCAGCTAGTTCAGTATCAGTCTTCATTTACTACCCCTGATCTGAAATTTAAATGGACATTTTGAACTACCAGAATTTTAAGTGTTTCTCATAAAATAAAGAGAAAATAAATTGAGGCTCTGAAATTTTAAAGAGAAGATGCCAAAACAATAGCTTCTATTCATACATTTTCTTTAGTGCTAGATAAATTTCCAAGGAAGTGAAACATTAAGTTCAACATAGACTTTGATATGGTGTATTTCAAGAAAGAGATTTACTGATTTCTTGCTTTTTCTTCCTACAGCTAGTTGATGTGGAAAAATGGGTATGTGATTCTGTCTTTTATTCACTTGATCCCAAATGTTTCATGTTGCCACTGAGTCTAAGCTGTCTGTTCTTATACTGTGTGCTCATGATGGTCCAACTTGCTTGGCTCAAAAAGAGAGGCAAATACAAGGCCATATAAAATCTGATCATTCCTGTATTTTCATACCAAATTTCTTGCTAACGCAATGACTTCTCCCTTTAAATTAGATCTTAGAACTCTGCAATACACTCTTGTGCTTATTGTCTCTCAGTTTTGAGCCTTGCTGTCTAGTGTTATTACTCCATTCTGTTACCCACCTTGTCTTTTCTGGTACAGACAACATAATCCAAAAATGCATGACAGTAATTAATACTAATAAATAATAGGTGATACTGTGTCTAACTGCATCTATTATATGTACTAAGTATTTCAGATGGAGAACAGCTGCTACAGAATAAAAAAAAATCATAAATAACAATTGAAGTCAAAGCACAGTTCTCAGATGGGTGTTTTGCTAAGAGCTTTCCTAATGTGTCTGTGTATGCCATGCATATTTGTGTGGACATCCAATATAAATCCCCAATATGGGGCATGTTTGCATATGTTTTTTTCAAGTGTAATCATAATGTGCATATGTATGAGTTAGTGGTCATAAAGGTGTGCGTAAAATTGTTTGTTCACACTTAAAAAAAAAATAAAGAAAAAAGAGATAGAAGCCTCTCTGAAAGCTTGGACCATAAAAGGCCTCAATAATTTCTTTGTATTTAATTTGCACTGCACGTGATCAAAAATCACTCAGATATTTGTTGGATTACTGCCAATTGCATTGCTGGAGCACTGGTCTTACTTTCTTTTAACTAGTATTTATAGAATTTTAATCTGTGTCAATTACATGTTTATAGCAAGTAGTGAATTAAGTTATAGCTTGCTTGACATGCCCGTAGGTAAGTCCATATTTTAAATGGTGGCTTAAGATTTTCAGCTCACTTTCTACTAATGTGTCTTCAGTTATCTATATCACTGTATATGTAAATGCTTGTGGAATTTATTGAGTAAATATAGTTAATTTCAGTTCATTATATCAGTATGCTGGCATTATTCATGTTCAGTGAATCAGACACTTTTCAAAACCAGTATGGAGTCACTTGGAATGTTTTTTAAGCCATAATGGTGGTTAGATTATTTTCTCATTTTGTCCAACATTTTAATTACACCTGAGAGGACTTGATTCTACATCTTCAGGTTCTGAGGTTTCATTCCCAGGAACAATTTTGCTTTAAAGAAAAAACCAGCATAATAGGGAAGTTCAATAGTGTACCAGTATATACAGTTCTCGTGCTCTAATATAGCTTGTTTTTTGACTGAAGTATTTGAAGAGCGTATTCTTGGAAAATACAGTGTTACCTGAATAAATACAAGTGTAATTTGACTTTTTTTTTTTTAATTTCAGAATTTAGAAATATCAGAATCTTATCCTTAAGAAAGGCTGCTTTGCAGAAGCGTGTTCTTAAACTATGCTAAAATGAGATGTTTCCCATGACACCAGAGCTAAATGTTTCTTTGCAACTTTCATGAGCTGAAGTCTTTTCTTAGTTGATCAGTTCAGTAATCCAGACAGCCTCCTATCTGATGCAGCTGAAGTGAGTGCTGGCTTTACTTCAAATATGAAATCATCTCATTTCAGGTGAGCCCTCATTTGCACTGTAAGGCAACTCTTAGCACTCTCTGTAATTCCAGATGATTCCCTGGTAGCTTACAGATGTACATACTGAATTAATCCAGAATGCATTAAAGGGACACACAAAACCTAAAGATGCATTTCAATAGAAGTTAGTAAAAGTGGCAGAATGCTGTCTGTTGCACAGATGATATAACAGCTGATTTCTGGTCACTGAGGTTAAGTACCTTATTTTAACACATGCAGATCTCCATAAGACGTCTTCCAGTGTAGAATGTTCAAGGTCTGTTCACTTATGTCTGTGTATCTATGGACACCCTAAAGCCCAATCCCAGAGCCTAAGTTAAGCAAACTTCATGCCAAATTAGTGATCAGATCAATAACTGAACTTACTGCAAGCAGTTTAATGGAGTTAAGCTTAACTCATCCACTTCTGGACTGTTGCTGCCTATGAAGTCTGCTCGTGAAATTTTTATTATAATTATTCCAGTTCTGCTGTTCATCACTCCAATTACTATCATTGTTTTAATTTTGTCTCCAGATGCTTATTCCACTTGAAGAACAAGCATATTGAAGCTATTTTTATGGAAGAACTAAGTGAGCTTGAGATATTCCTTGAACTTCTGTTCTTTTCTTTTTTTTTATCTCTGCTGGTATGACTGTAAGTAGCATAGGTCTGCTTTAGTGCAGAATCAATCATAGAAGCATAGAATGGCTTGGTTCAGAAGAGAACACAAAGACCATCCAGTTCAAACCCCCTGTCATGGGTAGGGTTGCAACCCACCAGCTCAGGCTGCCCAGTGCCCCATCCAACCTGGCCTTGAACATCTCCAAGGATGGGGCATCCACAGCTTCTCTGGGCAACATGTTCCAACGTCTTACTGCCCTCTGAGTAGAAATTTCCTCCTAACATCTAATATAAATCTCCTCTCTCTTTGTTTCAAACAATTCCTCCTTTGTCCTGTCCTCATCAAACCATGTAAAAGTTGATCTTTGTCTTTAAGCTCTAAGTGCTGCAAGGCCACAATGAGGTCTCCCTGGAGGCTTCACTTCTCTGTGCTGAACAAACACAGCTCTCTCGGCCTTTCTTTGTAGGAGAGGTGTTCTCTTAACATCTTGCTGTTGTCTTCTGGACCTGCTCCATCAGCTCCACATCTCTGTTGTGCTGGTGGCCCAGTCTTGAAGGCAGTACTCCAGGTGGTGCCCCAGTGAGGGCAGAGAAAGTGGTACATACAATTGCCTTCCTCTCCCTGCTGGCCACCCCTCTTTTGATGCAGCCATCATACTGTTGGCCTTCTGGGCTGCAAGTGCACATTGCTGGCTCATGTCAAGCCTTTCATCCACCTCAAGTCCTTGTCTGTAGGGCTGTTCTCAATTATTTTCCCCATCTGCACACATCTGGGATTGCCTTTACCCATGTGCAACATCCTGCACTTGGCCATGTTGAATCTCATTAGATTCTTTTGGGCCAACTCCTAAAGTGTGCCCAGGTCCTTTTGGATGATATCCCTTCCTGTTATTGTGTCAGCTGCACCATTCAGCACCATTCATCTGCAAACTTGCTGAGGGGTGCGCTCTTTCCAATGTCTTGATAAAGCATCTTGATAAAGATGCTAAAGAATACCAGTCCCAAGACAGGCTGCTGAGGAGCAACACTTGTGACTGATCTCCATCTTGACATAGAGCCATTGTCTTCTGATATTTATAGCGTGGCAGATTTCATGATTTTAGATTAGATTTTAGGCATATGACATCAATCATTCTTTCCATCATCCTAACTCAATTACAAATAAACAAGCTATTTAAGTCTCTCTTGAGGACAGTAAGGATGTGGTGTTAATAAAAATATTTACAGATTTTGAGGGCTGTTATACAATTTGGCTCCTTAGACTTTTGGTTTGCACTTCTAACATGAATTTCACCTCCATTCCTGGACTTCCTGACTATATGGAAAGAGCATAATGACAATATTTTATTTAATCCCAAGCTGTTGAGGTTAGTGCCTCTTAGGCACTTAGAGGTTAATGCCTCTTAGTTTAAAGATTCTCTCTTTTGTACTACTATTGTAGAAATTTGCTTACAAAGAAATGTCAGACTGACTCAAAGCTATTAAAAAATATGGAGAATGTCTAAACTGAAAGTGTAGACATGTAGCTTCAATTCACAGTACTATTGATACCTGGAACATAGCTTGAAATTCTCAGATCTGTAAAATGAGCTGCAGGAGAAATGCCAAAGCTATGCAGTTAGATATACAGTTAGAAATCCTACCATTCAATTAAAATAAAATTTGGTCAGATTTACACAGTTCTGCTGTAGAAAGAAAAAAGTTTTTTAAAAAATGTTTGTATCGCTTTCTCTGGATGGTATGAATTAGTCCTGGACTGCAATTAGCATCTACTAAAATACAGAGTGTACTAAGTTTGGAAATGCAGGTGTAATTGAAAATATAACAGTAGGTGTATTTTTTTTTAAACAGTCTTTCTGTAGTTGCTACATTTTGCTATCACTCTGATTAATAATCATGGATGTGCAATGAATTACTTTAAATTGCACTGACGGTGTGTTAAAGTAACTGTTTATCTCTAAGGAAGCTTTGTTCATTATTTAAGTCATGGTGCAAGCCGTGGAGGTAATCTTGCTGAATGCTCAGAGTTTAATTCCTCTGCAAGTATGGCATTTCTGTAACACTAAGCACTCACACAATCTTTTGTGCCCAATTTTTTTAAATAGCATATGCAGCTGAAAACTGAAGTTATTGAAATATGAGTATACAGTTGTCAGTTGGATTCAGTTACCAGTTCTACCTCTCAGGATAACTTTTAGAGAAGATGTTAATGTTAGAGAAACATGTTCATATAAAACTCACAGCATATTCTGATTTCTTGAACAAGTCATTGTAGAGGTTTAAGGCTGTCTTTAATTACTTCAGTCATCAGACTCGCACTGATTTCAGTATGATGGAGTTCAGCACAGAGACTTTTGTCTGTAGTCCAAAAAGACGTCAGAAGTCCAGTTGTTACCTTGCTCCTTGGCTTCTAGGTGCTCAGTTGAGAAGCTCCGATGGATTCTCGAATTCACTGTAGACAGTGTAGGATTAGCAAGTTATTTAAGCTGATAATTGTAGTCAAGACAGAGAATTTGAAGCTTCTGTTGTGTATTTATTTTCACCCTAAGTAGAATGGCAGCTTAATAAATCTTAATGCCTCTCTTCCTTGACTGGAAACTATGTAGTGCAGATAAATCACATCCTTATTCTTAAGACTTAGGTTTCTTTTCTTGCATGTCATACTGGATATTGCATACATTTGTATGCTTTGTAAGGGTGTATATAATGCAGAATTTCAAAAATAAACATGACCAACCTCTGCTGTCAGGAGTTCAACTTCACGTATTGAGAGATTTGTGTATAGCTAAAGTTATAGGTCATCACAATTTGATTTCTTCTTTTACTTTTAGTTGATTATTGTTGACTAGTATACAACAATCCTTTGTTGTACTTGGTGGATCTATCAATCTGTACAGTTTTAAAATTTTGGTATCAGTCTTTGGTGAACAAAACCTTTAAAGTGCAGTGGATATTGGAATGACACCAAGAGATTTCAAGTTATAGGTCTGGTCTCTCTGATTAATTTTCAAGTATGAAAACTTTGACAACATGTTGAATTGCAAATGTTTTTTGAGGAATTAATGTGCTTGTTCTTTCTGTGGAATAAGGAGCAATATAAAGGAGCAGAAAGGAAGTTCTTCCTCTACAGAAGATCAGTTGGAGCAGTGTCCTCTGTAACACTGTTGCACACCTGTAGGTTTTTTTTTAGGGGTAATTTTTTTCCCTCAAACTGAAAGTTCATGTTTTTTTTAAGTGTTACACTTTAAACCTGGAATGGATTTAATTTTAAAACATGGGAGAGCCATCTTGTAGAAGGATGTGACATGAGTACCTGGAAACCTCTGTCCTATGCTTTTGATAATAGCTGGGCAGGTACTGTCCAGTTCATTATAGGTAATATCTGTGGTTTACTTTGGAGCTTCATAGAAGCATTCACTTCACCCTTGTCATGATAACTGGCATTTAAGTGTTTGCTGTGAAGAGAAAGCATTCTTATACCAGCAGGCTGAGAGTATTTTTGCCCTGATGGTTTTGGCATTAGGTAAATAAGTAAATGTTCACAGTTATTTACTGACTGTCATTCCCTCTTTCTAGCTTGGGGGTGTGACACAGTCTGTCTTTAAGAATGACATGTAAATGATCTTCAAAATTATTAAGGAGCCAGAGTAACTAAAGAACACAACATGGCAGCAGCTAAGAGTTGTTCCTCTTTCTCTTACTACAGTTCACTTAGTATGTTAACAGAAGAGAATGAATTGTTAATTGTGGCTTTCCAAAAAATCCAGGATAAAATCCTCCTGTGTCATTTTAGTAATCAGGAGAAGAGATAAACTATTCATGTTAATCTGAAGCTAGTTAAGAAATTAGGTTCAAGCAGTTAAATTATCAAAAGAGAGCCAGAATGTTCCACAGAAGGACTGCTGCTTAATGTACTTGTCACATGGAGAAGTAATGTGGTTGCACGGTTCTCAGGACAGAACTTCACAGATAAATAGCAGATAGAAAACCTTGAGGTCCTTGATGAATATAGTCTTCTTGATTACTTCATTATAGGGGAAATTCAATATTGATGAATACAGGAAAGTTTAAAAAAAATTCTCTTTTAGTGAATATATACACTTAGAGTGCTGTTCACAGCAGAGCAAAGACTTCTGGTTAACTTCTGGAGCCACTCGTTAAAAGCAAATGAACTATTGGGGCAAGAAATGAGATGGAAAATAATCTCCAAATGATCCCACTGCTGATCTGTGCATATATTTTAAGGAATCACTTTATGAGGATGGTGGACAAGGTTCCCAGACTTTAGTTTTGCTCAATTTGTTTCCAAATGCCTCAACACTAAATTCCTGATTTAGTGAAGATTTTCAGAAAGAGAAGAATGCTTTGACATCATTATTTTATACTGTACTCTTCTCATTTATTTAACATTTATCTATAACATCTCTTGCATCTCTGAGAACAGACATTCCTGTTTTAAAAGTCTGAAGGATGTGAAAGCACAGTGTTTTCTGGAGGCTACCCACTTAGACTCTTTTCACGTGAGAAAGAGATTTACTGTTGGACTTCAGTCCCTAGCTTCAAAATTTCAGATATCAAAGCATGAACTAATTAGAGCAACAGGGGAAAAGGTGACCATAGATCCTGTGCAGAGCAAGTGGGATCACTGCAAGTAATCTCTCCTCTTACTCTTAAGCACCTCTATGAAAATTAACCCCAACATTTCCATAATTTTCTAACATCAGTTATGTGGCACTTCATTTTTTTTTTTTTAAATTAAATGCATGGAATATTAATAAATTTTCATTTTCCTAACTCTGTCTGCATTTGTGTATTATAAATTGTTACAGTGATAGTGTTGCCTCCCAGTATTGCTCTTTGAATGCAAGACTTTATAACTTGCATTGAACTATTATGCAAAGTATTTAAAGATGATGAGCTATGGCATCTATTTTGCCTGTACTGTTTTATCTTTAAGCTACAAGTATTTAATATAGTATATTATTTAAAGTAAAAAAATCTCACATAAAAAAAAAAATGAAGCCTTGTTCTGAGCAGCTGTTTTGCTTTCTAGCACAACCTATAATTATGCTAATTACAATGATAAATGTTTCTTTTAAATGTGATTTGTAGTTTTGTGTATCCCACTCGCTATTTTAGAGAAAACAAATCCCATTTTTAAGCACCTGAAAAGCAAATATTCATTTCACATTTTCTCTTTTTTCCCCTCTCTCACGGCTCTACAGAAATTTATGATGAAGGTAAGCAAGTTAAACATTTAGTACTGTATTTTCTGTAAATTCCTGATTTCATTTAATTTTTATTTTTCACATCGGCATCTAACTTGCCTTCACTGAAGAAGAACATAATGAATTTCGTAAAACTATGGATTTAGAAACTACAGTGATTCTAGCTTGAATTGAGGTTATGACTTCTTCAGATCACAAAAGCCCAAAGGTGTAGGCATCTGTGTCTGTGGAGACAGGGCACTGGGCCAGCACCTGTAGTTCTCAGTTCATCATTACTCTTTCTGTGAGAATGGAACACTGTCTGCTAAACAAGGAATCTTGAGACAGTGAGTAAACAGCAGAATTCCCTGTAGATCACTTGGGCATTTGGCAGATCAGGAGCAGCATGCTCTTTCTTCTGAGACAAGACCACTGTTGTGAGTGGGCAGCCACCAGGGCTCGGGTCAGAGAGCAAAAGCCCTGTTTCCTCCCTCTATTTCTCTTTTCCTTTTTTCTTTCCTTTATTTTATTTCCTCTTTAACTATAATACAGGGAGTTTGGAGAGCTTCCAGGCATTCTAAATAGCTGACATTTGGAATAGTTGGATGTGATTTATCCAAGATGTGCTGGTTATACTCTTTCTACTTTTTGCCTTCTAAAATGATTTGCTTACGATTTTCATCCCGTATGAGCCCACACTTCTGTGATACAGTCTTGCTTGCTTCATTGTCACTGTGAACTGGGGAGGAATTTGGGGCTAGATAAGCAGTGCTATTTCAGGCAGTGAATTTAATGACGTCAGAGGAGTTTTCTTAATATGACTCCTCTGCTGATCCATCTTTTCTTCCCACTTGGTTGTCTGTCTTATTCTTTATCTGTGAGCTTCTTTCTCAAGTGACAAGGATGACTCACATTCCTCGTATCATACAGTAACAGAAAAAGCTTTTCCACAGTCTTTACCCTCTGAAAAATGCCTCTCTCCTCCACTTATTTAGCTCTAAAATAACCAGGCAGATTTTTAATAATTTCTTCCATCTCCTCTGCAGAGAAAGAGGAGGAGGAGGTGGGAAGAGAAATCTTCACTAGTCTAAGGGAGAAATCAATAAATTTCCTCTTGGGCAATTTTCTCCTAAATTGCTGTAAGTGCTTGAAAATAGGAGCTCATAATGGAAGCATTAACTCAGCTAGAAATATAAATGCTTATTTTACATAGAGCTCAAAACAGATGATCAATATTATTTATTTTTGATTTATTTC
>JAOWBP010001760.1:30363108-30381422 GCA_028571105.1 Tragopan temminckii | reverse complement strand
GAAATGCCTGATCTAGAGCCATGCATGCCAGCATAGGTGTTGTCAGCATGTGACTTAGAGTTTAGGTAAACTGAATTACTGTCCAAAACACTTTTTTCTTTCCACTGGTTCTTTAGTTTCCTTAGGCAGAACTAATTTGAGTATTTGTCTTTTTTTAATCACTAAATTCTTCTAGCTATCCATAAGCTGTTATTGATCATGTTGATATTAAGAGAATCATGGAATCATTAACGTTGGAAAAGACTGCTAAATATCATCTAGTACAACTGTCTACCTACCATCAATATTTCCCCACTAAAACAAGCCCCTGAGTATTACATCTGCATGTTTTTTAACACCTCCGGGGATGGTGTCTCAACCACTTCCTTGGACATCCTGTTCCAGTGCCTGACTACTCTTTTGGAGAAGTTCTTCCTAATGTCCAACCTTAATCATCCCTGCTGCAACTTGATGCCATTCCCTCTCATCCTATCACTGCTACCCAGGAGAAGAGGCCAACCCAAACTTTGCCAAAACCTCCTTTCAGGGAGTTGTGGAGTGCAATAAGGTTTCCCTTCAGCTTCCTCTTCTCCAGTCTAAATAATCCCAGTTCTCTCAGCTCGTGCCCCAGATCCTTCACTTGCTTTGCTGCCCGCCTCTGGACGTGCTCCAGGACCTCGACGTTGTTCTTGTAGTGAAGAGCCCAAAACCAAACATGGTACTTGAGGTGCAGCCTCACCAGTGCCAAGCACAGGGAGACAATCACTTCCCTGCTCCTGCTGGCTGCACTATTACTGATACAAGCCAGGTTGCCGTTGGCTTTCTTGGCCACCTAATCTCCAGCCACTCTGCCCCAAGCCTGTTGCACTGCATGAAGACTTTCTCTGTTTTCCAGCTTAGCTGTTGCCTGGTATCAGGAGAAAGCTCTTAAGCTGGTTTGTGTGAAAAGCATTAGACACTGATACAATTGTAGGGGAGTCTCCATAAACTATTTGCATGTGGTGGTCTTCAGTTTTGGTCAGCTTGTAGGACTGTATCTTCACAGCTGGTTTTAGGTAAATTGGTCTACAATAGATGGAAAAAATGTATACTAGTAATGGAACGAATTATTCTTATGTTCCTGTGGACTCATCATTTTGAGTACCCTCTACAGAAATGGTTGGAGCATCATATAAAGATTTGTAGATTCACATAAATATGCTTTTAGAGCATAGGATATCCTTCCTTCCCATTCCTCCTGATTCCTTTCAGTCTCTGTCTGGTTTCTGTCATTTCATTGCTAATTTTGCCATCATGGAAGTTTTGTTCTCCTGAGTGAGAACTCAAAATCTTTCAAGATCTTTCAGTGCTTTTCTTTCTATCTTGCAGATTACTAAATGGCATCCTTTTATTTGCTTAAATATCAACCTTAAAGGTATTTTACATAAACAGAGCACATGTTCCTCACCATGTACTCATAGTTTTCTTTCTAGAGAACCAGTTGAGGCTACATGCTAATATTGGTCTCGTACTTCAAAAAGTTTTATTTGGCTTTCAATAAAAGGCTTTGATGTTAACTGTCTTATGCCTCTGAGCACAGCTAAATTCTGGTTAGAAAGAGCAAACACCAGGGCCTAGCATGCTTTCACTCAATGCATGGTTGATGACATTTTCAAGCCAATACTTGTAATGAGACCCTAATTTCCAATTTGATTTTTCTTGCTAATAGATCTAAACATAATTTCAGACTGTTGACTGGTTATGTGTGGTGCTCCCACATGAGACCCAAAGAATGGAATTTGAGAGACTTCCATCAGTGGTGGCTGCAGTTTTCTGCTTGGTATTTTTATGGTTTTGTTGGTTCTCAACCAACACCTGCAAGCATTTGAAGCAGGAAATTGAGAGATATTCGAAGTTTAATGAAATGCTTCTACTTATGCAATTAAACTAGTGCCTTGATTTGGATAGATTTTTTTTTTTTTGCTCATTCTGCAGTTTTTGTAACAGTAAAAATATTTGTAAGATGTATACTACGTAGCTTCATGAAACTTACAGCACTCTCTTGGTAGAGATAATGTTTTCACTTTTTTTTGTAAGAGTTTTTATGGGGTTGTAAGGTGTCCTCTGTTTGACATATTATTGTCTCCAGCATCTGCTTTTAGTGTTAGATGAACGTAATCATTATAAAGATAAGCTTTTCCCCTCATTCAAACATGTCAGGCTGGTGCTTAAAAATAGGTTTTCAGTACCTTTATTTAAAATTCCAAGTTGATATGTTTTAAGTCATTCTACAGTTACTACATGTTGCAATTTTAAGCTGCTGTTAGCATTTTAAGTATGTGACAAGAATAAATTCAATGCAGAATTATTTTCCCGAATTATCTTTGGAAACAAAACATTAATTCAAGCTTTGCTTCGGGGCGTTGCTCCATTTTAATGAAATGTCAATACCTGATGCTTTAAAGGACAATGTTTTACTACTGTGTATGTATGTTATATTTAAGACTTTTAACTTTATCTTCCTATATTTGCCTTGGAAGATATTTGTGACGAAAAATGGTAATCACGTTACTTCCTTTACTGTATAGCTACTCTCAGCTGTAATAAAATTTCAGTGCCATGAAAATGGTTTTATAGTACTTCTAGAAACCTATTCAGAGCAATACTTGAATGGCCCTGAGGTTCATCTAGACCATTTGGTCTAACATCTCCTTTGGCTAGGTTTAGGGCACAGAGGAAATAATAAGCAAAGAAACTGGTTGAAATTTACCACTATTATTAACTATATGAATTGTTTTTTTTTTTTTTAAAGGATTTACTACCAATGTCTTGTAGTTTATTGTTCAATTGATTTTTAGTCTTTTTAATTTTTTTTCTTGTAATGCCATTTTCCCTACAGCATATACAACTAATTCCATTCTGTTCTTACAGGTTGATTATGAAAGATCTTCCAGGCAATAAAAGCTGTTACATAATTCTTAAAAACACTGTTTTACCTTGTTTGATTTTCTATAGAGTGTGCTTAAGTTCTTATTTTGTTGTGACACGTTCAGTGCTAGTGGTTCAAATTGCTTTCCGGGTTGACTAGAATTGTCTGGAACACCATGTATTGATGCAAGTGCATTTCTCAGGTATTGTAGTTCTGAATAGTGCATATGTTGCAAAAGATTTCTCTGTGCATGCACAAAGCACTGGAATTACTCTCCTGTTTGAGGGAACATGCTTTCACATTTTTGTCTTTTGGTGGTATGTCCCTGAAGTTTTTTTTTAAGTTTTTTTTATTGTTATTTTTTTTTTTTTTTACATCTTTGGGGATTGCATGGACCTGTGAAGAAAGAAACATTAGCATTGGTTTGTAGTAGTATACTCTCTGATGTAATAAATCTTTTCTCTAGTAGAAATTAAGCTGTTCTCTTGAAAAGAACAAAAAGGTAATGTCTTTTTGACTAAAAATCTCTTTGGATGTTTAAGGTATTTACTTTTTGTAATTAGAGAAAGTTCTCAGTACAAGTGAGATTGCCATAAGTACAAGTGGCTCCAAAAAACTTGTTTAGTATACCCTGAATAACTTCCTGTAGCTTTGCATGTATGGACCCATGTGTAGCAATGCAACAGTAGGTACAGTGGTACAATTGCAACTGTGAGAATTAACTTCACTGAAATGCCTGTTTTAATTTGTCAGGTGATAATATCTATACATACAACTGATGCGTACAAAACCATTATGCTCTAATTATCAAAGTATTGGAGGATAAAATTCCAAGAAGAGCATTCATATGATTGGTATTTCTGAGTGGCATAGATTGTTAAATGTCAGTGAATTCAGCCCTTGATCCCAAATATACTTTCCTACATCCTGCTTTTATTTAGGGAGTGTCCAACTTAGAAATGACTCTGAGTGGTATGAATTAAAAGTATAAAGCAAATTAAACTCATGGTAGATAATGTGGAACATTTACGTGCAGTAGTTTGTGCAGGATAATTTTAGGAGTTGTTTAATAGACATCAGTCATCCATGGTTGCAGGTGAAAGTCATTTTAATGAATGTCTGAAATACTTGAAAGCTTTTTATGTAAAGAAAACTTGTAAAACAAAATATTGTTTTAAATACCATTTATTTGCTTCCAGCAAGTCTTATTTTCAATGTATTCTGAAATTTCAAATTTTGAATGCTACTAGAAATTGGCTAAAACTTTGGTGGTGCACTTCATAGAGTTGTAGAATATCCCAAGTTGAAATGGGCCAAAAACTTTTGGCTTCAGAAAGGACTACCTAAAATTTAAACCATTTGCTTTGTTTTGGAATGTTGCATCTTTGCCATAGAAGTCCAATCATTAAATTGTAGTTTGGTTTTCAATTTAGTTTCATTTGCTTAATTAATTTTTATTTTATTTTATAAGTTTACAGTTTACAAAGTTATAGAAAATTCAGTTCTCTATAACATTATAGGTAGGAATGGATTCTTCTGAAAATCAGAGACACTCTCAGTTGACAATTATGGCCCAACAACACACTTTCTGGCATAAAAATGAGTGCTAAATATGAAGTAGATACAAAATGAGCTTTTAAGATAGAAAATTGACTTACAGACATGTATGTAAGCTGGTAATCTTCAAAATGGAAGACATTTTCATAGTTCCAGCTTGCTCTTCTGTTCTGTCCTGTATTTTTCTGTTTCAATTTTTCATTCTCCTTCTGTCTATCCGGTTTGATTGTAATTGCCTCTCAGAAATGTTTAAGCGGTAGATATTGCAACTCTTTGTTTTCTGGCTATGAAATAGTTACAGCAAACTCCCTTGTATTTTTTTAAATTGGTTAATTAATTTTTTTTAGGTAACTTTTTTCAAGTGAACTAAAATAATACTTAAAACAAACAAACAAAAAAAACCAACAGTCCCCCCATTAACTGGCATTTTTTGTGCCAGTCTTCCTTCTGATTGTGTAGAAAGGGAGTGTTAAGCAGAACAGTTGTTAAGAGATAAATTTGTATGCCCCAAATAAGGGCAAGTTAACACAGCTGTGATATTTCCTACATTCTTCTCAGATTTTGTACAACTGGCAGCAAAATCTATATATATATTATGTAAAATTTATGGCTAGTAGTATAGAACCATTTAGACAGAAATGTTACTGAAATTTCAGGATATTGTCCATACCAGTGATTTTATTGGTTGGATGGCTATGCTTGCTGTTGGTAAAGCATCTGGGTAAATCTGAAGTGTAACTTCAGAGTGGTTTTTTTCCACTTCCTCATGTGGATATGTAGCAGATTCTCAGCTTTCTTCTTTGGCATTATGTTCCTGACATTATCAAATGTCTCTGTCCTTCCTTGTAGAAAAAGCAGCAGTAGTAACGGTGGTTCAAAGCTAAATCTTCATGTCTTACTGTCAAGACTGTCTCCATGACAAAGACTCTGACTTATATTCCTTCTTAATAAAAATCATGTCAGTCACTCTTTCAGAGAGATTGCTGGAAGTGTCTCCTTGCATTTTAACTGGCACTGCAGTTTGTTCAAACTCAAAGCATACTTTGTGTCCATCAGGATACTCTCTTTTCATTAAATATAAAAAGCCATAAATTCTTGGCAGCTGCGTTCTCTCTTTTTTTTAACTACTAGGTTTTTTACAACCTATATAGATAGATATATAACCAAAAAACTCAAAGATCAAGAAATACTATATGAATAGCTAAAAGTGAAGATGATGAGTAAATGAAGAAATCATGGGTTATCAGCAGAGTCATTCAGTGAGATCAATCTTCAGCACTGAAATGAAGATGCCATGGAGATTGCATAGTATGTTTCTCTCCAATTTATTCTGTAATGAATCTGATGCTTCATTCAAACACAAGGTCAGCCTGCTATAGTAAAAGAAAAGGTTTGAATGCTTCATGAAAGGAGCTAAATTAGGTGTCTTATGTGAAAGAATGTTCCTTGCAAGTAGAAATAATTATCTGTGGTTGAAGAGCGTGATGTACATAATGTTGTTAGTAGTGATCAGATAAATGTGGATTTAAGCTCTTAACAGTGTGTTGTCAGCCAGTCTCTACTCCTGATTGGTGACAGTCAGTATTATCTCAGGTTAAGGAATTTGTTGATCTTCAGCAAAAGCTGGAAGGTTGCTTGTGCTTTAATGAGATTATTTGTTCTTTTGAGTGATTAACATGATTGTAGATAAACGGAAACTGTGATGAATGCACTGGGGGGGGAAGCAAAAAAACCAAGTAGTTTTTTGAGATAACTTTTATTAGCATAATTTGTTCCAGAAAAGATTTATACTGTGCTTCTCAAGTGGAACACTTCTTTGGATGTAGTTTCTGAATTTTCTGAACTCCTCAAGTTCTCTTGAATTGTCTTGGATGTCTTTGAGCAGTTGTCTGGCCTAGCAGATTGGAAGAAAAAAGAATTCTGTCTAATAGTTTTTAAATGCTGAATCAAATTGCTGAAGCAATCTTGAAAATGCTGTTTGTAAATGTGGTTGACAAATATTTAGTATTTTCTAGTAAAGCCAGGGACAATACACAAGAAGCTCCCTCCCTTGGGAGATCTCCTCTATATAAAAATGAGGAAATAATGAGTGATTTAAGGCTATATAACAGTGTAGGAGGTAGTACAAAGTACAACAGAGCTGCAATTCTCTGGGGGCCTTCTACTTCCAGCCCAAGCAAGAAGGATTGAAATTTTATTCATTATATTTTATACCTGACTTGTGACTGGGCACAAAATACAGCATTTTCCATTGTTAGTAAGTTGAAGAACTCTAAATGGAAAAAGTCAAGGGCTTTTAGATATGCTCATCCAGATTCTACCCAGGATCTGTCCCAAGAACTTTATACGTTCTGACTAAAGCTCACTATATTCATAGGCAATTAAAACTACGGTAAAAAGATTTAAAAAGCTATGTTCTTGACCTAATTCCTGAGAAGGATTTTTTCAAGAAATATACTTCTCTGTGACAAGGGCTGATATGGATTGTCCAGAGATTGATTTTTTTTTTTTAAATTATTTTATTTTTGTTTATTTTGCAAAAGGCCTGACTTTTTTCCAACGTATCAGTGTATTGTTTCTTTTTCAGTCTGCACAAGGTGGTGGTCATCGAACGCTTCTCTATGGACATGCAATCCTGCTGCGCCATTCCTACAGTGGTATGGTATGTAACAGGATTTATTTGCTGTATGAAAGCAATGTTTGACTTACCTAGACTGTTGCCATTTATTCAAATTGGGAGAACTATTCACATCAAAGAGGCTTTTTACCCTTGCAGAAATCAAGTCCAGTTCCATACTGTTGAGTTCTCTAGTTGTCAGTCTGTGCTAAATTGATAGTTTTCCATTGTTTTTCCCTTGGATATTACGTATTGCATTAGCTGTAACTGAATTAGAAGCTAGCTGGCAACCTATTGGAAATAGAGTGGGAAAAGAAATTCCTTCATGCCTCTATTTTGCCTTACTTTTTAGTTCCCTGAAGAATTATACAGGTTCAGAACTGCTTAACTATTGATGTGAGTCTTCATGGAACTGAAGTTTTGACATAACCAGCTCCTATTTCCACCCTTGCTATTCTTATCTCAGTGGAAAAATAACCTGGGTAAAGTCTGAGAGCTTATTTTAGACCATATACCTTGATCAAATCTCTTTGAGAGCCATACAGATTTGGAAGCATTTATGTTCTTCACAATAACTAGTTGGGATAATTTAAGAATTGCTGTTGTGCCTGATAATACACTAGAATCTAAAGATCTGCTAACACAAGTGCAGGCACAATGAATGATGTGTGCTTTTTTTCTGTTAGTATCTGTGCTGCCTCTCAACATCTCGATCTTCAATGGATAAGCTGGCATTTGATGTTGGATTGCAAGAGGACACCACAGGTAAACAATAGTTTTTTAAACTATATAATGAGGAATACTTTCAATCTAAAAATCAGAATAGACACCTATACAAACATATAAACAACATAAAAATTAAGACTATTTTAAGAACTAAAGAAGCAGAAGTTAATATTCTTGTCTTTTATGCATTCAGTATCTTTACGTTTTCCAGTAGATTTTGTAACTTATTTTCTATGAAATAGAAGTATGTCTATTGATATTTAAGTTTGAATTTATAACAGAGGATATAAGTAAAGGAAAATTTTCAAGTTCCTGTTACTGTAGGAGCCTTCTGCTGAGATTTTTTTTGAACTTGAGTTATTTTTAGTGAAGATTCTATTAATGTTTAAGAACTTTCCGTGATATGGATTTGTATTTTTGAGAGCAATAAAGATTCTTATGCTGCCGTCATTTTGGTGGAGATGCTTAATTAGAAATTAAGAAGTTTGCTCACTTTTTAAAGCATTGCTGTAGCTAAGATTAATAACAATAAAAACAATTATGTGAATTCAAAGTGAAATAGGTTATTCTAAGAAGTGCACTTTTCTTGCAAGAAGTGTATCTGAAGACAAGGTTTATCATGAGAACAAAATTTGTGACTTTAAAATATTCTAGGGAATTACCAAGTGTCAGTAAAAATGGAAGAGCATAATTGAATTTGGACTTTTATTTTAAACATTTAGATGTTTTTTTGTGCATATTGTTTTCCTTTTTTTTTTTTTTTTTTCCTTCTCCACATAGTTGTCATAATTCTTGGTGAAATATCTTTGGAATATTTTTCCCAGAACATAGGACACCAAGAAAGTGGCAGGGAAGTTCTCTAGTAAGGGTAGCCTGGACTGGGTTGCAAAGAAAACACAGAGCGCCGCCTTCTTGCTCAACTCCGCAATCTCTGTTCCAGAGGTCTTGTTGTCTGCATGGTTGTATTTTTTACCCCTGAGTTTCAGGCAGATTGGTGGTACAGGAATGATGCTAATTATTGAAAACACATGGACACTTGTTTTATCCAGCTGAAAACTGGGTGAAAACTTTTGTACTGAGGTAATTGTAAATGTAATAGCAATACCCTTGCACTTTCTTCCCAATTTCTTTCTCTTATTATTCAACAATGATACAGGTGAGGCATGCTGGTGGACTATCCATCCTGCTTCTAAGCAGCGATCAGAAGGAGAAAAAGTGCGTGTTGGAGATGACCTTATTTTAGTCAGTGTCTCTTCTGAAAGATACTTGGTAAGTAGTATAAGAATCTGAATGGTGCCTTCTCTATAGAAGAACAGTTAATAAATGTATTGCACTAAAATTTTATTTACATTTTAATCTCCACAAAAATATAGTATGGTTTTTAAACTGGTATTTGGTAGCATGTTGCAAAAAAATACATTTAATATCTGCAGTGAGACATTGATATGTAAATTTTTTATTTGTTTTTGTTTAAATAATGGATAGAATTTGAACATTTTTCTAATGAAGGAAAGAAGAAAACTTTAAAGGAATCTTCTGAGTTACATAACTGAGATACCAGTAGTCCCTATTAAAGTTCTGAATTTCGCAGCACTGTCATGTGAATTAAAACTCTATACTAAATTTTTGAAATGTTTGGAATGGTTTTGAAGAGATCCGTATGCTCCTAGGATTATGAATAGTATAGCATATAATGTTACTGACGTACTGTAATTAAAATACTTAAATTGTTACTTGAATGAATACTTAATTAAATATAATGAAAGTATTTTAGAACTTTGAGTTAGCTGCCTTTTATCATTGGTTTAAATAACTTTCTTCCTCATCAAAGTATCTCTGGCAATTTAAGACAATTTATTTTTTTGTATTCTTAGGATTGTAAGCACCTGAGCTATTCTATCTTAAAACAAAACAAAAAAAAACCAACAACAAAAAAACAAACCAACAAACCAACCAATCCCAATAACAACTACAAAAAAGATCTAAAAGTAAGAATGTCAGTCCACTGGAAGTTTCTGTAAAAATCAGCCCCAGTGATTTGGTAAACGTAGTTACAAATGAGAAAGGAGCTTTTAAGGGGGCTCATTTTTAGCACTGTCAAGACAACTGTTACTGTTTACTCTGTAACATTAATGTTTGTTCTATAGTCTTTACTTCATTTTTATGTTATGAAGTATTTCATAGTTTCTATGGTATTTAGAAAAATAAGTGAAGAATTTAATGAGATGTAACGTGATTTTTGTCTTTTTGATAAAATTAAACATGTTCTCCCTTTTTTTGAGAGAACACAGAAAAGTGAGGATAAAATTATATAACTTCAACTCCTAAATAAAAGCATAATAACTTATGTAGTGAGTTATCTTTGTGAGTGGAAATTGTGACAACTTTCTGTTCATCTTTATATTTAAAAAATATTTTTAATTACTTTTAGGATAATTATAATTAGATTCAGTGGAAAAGCAACTTACTCTGGACAAAACTAATGAGAAAGTTAATTTCTGAAAAAATTTTATTGAAAGATACTGAATTTTTTTTTTGAAATATGTCAAATTACTGAATTCGCTTCCTAGAGTTAAATTTTTCTCCAAATCATTTCCCTATGTAGAGATATGCCTTATACTCTCTACCCTTTAATTAGTAAATCAGTTCAGCCTTATCACGTCATTGGTTAGAGTGTGGGTTGTAGCTGTTACTTCTCAAGGCTGTCCCATGTTCATTTACACATAGAGACCTGATGCTCGTGATGTTTGTTGACTGCAGAGACTGGTTTTCTTCAATTCAGTGAATTTCCCAACTACCATATTGTTAATATGTATACTGCATCTTCCATGCAAAATATCAACATACTCAAATTATTTTCACTGTATAGATTTGGGTAGTTTCTCTCTTTTCTTCATATTTTAATCTCTATTGTAGTCTTAAAAAGATGCATAGCTAAATTTTAATGAATAATTATTAAAGAATTTCAATTATTCAGTTTTGATTTAATAGTAAGAAAGAGGGACTGAGCAAAACTAAATTTGCTTTTACTCTCTCTCCCTCGTTTTTATAAATACATGTGTTTCCAAACTAAATTAAGAGCTGATGAACTATAAAGCTTTAGAATCATCAGAATATTTGTGTTTTTACTACCTGCTTAGTAATTATATTAGCAGTAGACAATTCTGAAGACCGAAGTATCCAGTTTCCAGTGAGTGAATACTTTCATGAAAAGTTGTCTCTTTATCTTAAGCTATTAGACTTAATCCATTGGGCTGCAGGTTTACGGATCTCAAGTCTAGAAATTGTGAGCTCAAAGATATTGACTGAATAGCAAGTCGTGGTTTCCTCCAGAGCACACACCATCCCTGTAGTCTGTTTTTATTTTATTTTATTATTTTATTTTATTTTATTTTATTTTCCCCAGCTACATTAGATTGCTCCAGTGCTATTTCATAAAAGTCTTGCTTCATCAGTGTAACTTTACTGGAACACCTGAAAATGAGTAACAGTACTTCGGGCACTTACTTTAGAAAAATGTAACCCCTTCCAGTAAAGTCACATTTAATCTTTCCCAGAATTGTAAAGATAACTCACTGGCACTAAATATATACATCGAATTCTTATTTTCTACAATGTACAGTTGAAATATCGTAATAATGTACGGAACCTAAAAGTAGTCTCTTACAAAGTAAGCACAGTATTTTTATTTGAAGTGTGGTGGAGCTGAATAGCTCCTATTTTCTGTGACACTTAAAGGAATGTAGTAACAAATACCTTTCACAATTGCTAGGGCTGTGGGTGGATGAAGTTGTTTTTATAAATCCAACTTGACATTGGGACCAAGTAGTTTTGATTGAATCCAATTAAGGAATATCTTTTTTTCTGATGGTGAGGAGTTCCTCAGATAGATCTTTTGACAGAGCACGAAGTTTGGCAGGTTTCTGAGGGTTAGGTTTATATACATTGTGTACTTACAGTTAAAAGCTGAGGAAAAGAAATGTCTTATATCAAACCTTCGATGTCATAGTGTTGCAAGGAATGTGGTTGTAGTATCACCATTTCATATTACAGTTACTCCTCTCTGTTTCCAAGCAGTTAGCTACCTCTGAATTAAAACAAGCAAGTAAACAATCTTGAAGGAAAGTCTTGCATGTCATAGCAGATGAATAGAGTTTGTTCACAGGCCATGACAACTGTCTTTTTCAAAATATAGCCAGAATGTAATTTAATTTGTATAGTGTAGAGCGAGCATGAGGAATACATAATCCCAAAGAGTATAAAGCAAAGAGATGATTTGCTATCAATAGTGCTACCATTGAAATTTAAGCCAAGTTGTTCTATTTCATTTCTTGAGGCAGTGCAGGCCCAGGAACTGGTGTAATGTTTCCAGCAGGTTTTCCTTTCTTGGATATATTAGCATGTAATGCTGCAGTGAGTTTTTCTCTGTGCCTATTGTTAATTACGCATCATGATAGCTTTCAAAACTACCAATTTTGAATAGTTTAGAAATTAAGTTAATTTTACTTTCGGTCATATTTGTGAAATCTCTGGAAAAACAATATTTCTGGTCTTTTAAACATTCAAGGAAAGTTCCTTAGATGTGAAATCCAAATACAATATGCATGATAAAAATGAAAATTAGTAGCAATAAAGTCAGTGATATTCAGGCTGAGAAGTCAGGAAAGCAGGGAAGAGAATAAATCTTGAAATTCACAGTGCATAGGTTTCAGTAGGAGGCAGAAATTCCTACACTGGAGTATGTGTGTAGTTGGTGTCTTGACTAATGCTGATCTGCAGCTATGCTATGCAAATGTGCATTATATGAAAAGACTTCGATGTTTATCTTTCTTTTACTCAAATGATTTTTAAAAAACATTGTAAACTAACATCTTATTTCCTTTGAAGTGAAACCTTTTCATCAAGTATCTTTCTTTGGTCAAGTGATGACATTGATGACATTGTTCTCATTCAAAAATAATATTTTCTAAATTGAAACATATTACTTGAAAGGCAGACTTGATACCCGTCATCTGTTGTGAACAATCAGGCAGCTTCCTGCATGCTGGAAAGGCACTCCCTCCTCATTCACTTGTAGTGACATGTTGTTTATTTCAGCTCTTAGTTTAAATTCTTTTATCTGTTATCAGAGATTTTGGACAGGTCCATCTCACAAATATCTGAACCATTTATTGATGCAACGGGACTAGTTAACACAGCAATGTGTGATTCCTCCCCACTTGCCCAAGTAATTTCATTTTTTTTTCCTTATACATTACTCATGTATGAAACACAGTAGCTGGACTTTTTGTTATTTGTGAGAGCAAAATTCCATTCAATTTATTGTTATAAATAGGAGAAAAGGGATTCTTAAAAATCATTTGAATTGGCATAAACAAACCTGAAATGAGGGAAATACAGGCAAAGTGAAGCTGCTCTGTTATGCTGATTGCAATGCAGTTCCCACAGAGTCTTCATACCATTTGAAATGTTATTGTGGAGGCTGGTAGATCTTCCCCATTATTAAGGCTGTCAAGCTGTTCTGCCTTATAAAACGCTACTGCCAAGTCCTTATAATCAAGTGCTCAAAATGTCAAAATTCACTGAGTAAAAACAGTAGCATCTATTTCTTCATCTTTTCTTTTTTTTTTTTTTTTCCAAATTCATCTCAGATTTTTTGTTTTTTGGTTCATTCAGAAGAGGTCAGAAGACACTAAGGCTGAAGACTGAGATGAAAAATATGATTCAGCTCATTAAGAAAATTCATCACATTTTCTTGAAAGCTTTGAGCATCTCATGATTTATAACCAAAACATGAAATTAGAAAGGGTCATCTTGATATAGTGCATGTGTTTTTTGATGACTAGGAAGGAAAAAAAAAAAAGAAAACCACCTCCCCACTGCACCTAAACATAAGAAAAAAACATTCTGAAATACTGCAGTTTTTTCTTTTAGTAGGTAAAGGCCTAGTGATTTTTTTCCCGTTCTGTACCAGCTAGACTTCTTGCAGCTTCGATGTGATGAACTGTTGCAACTCCCTTCACAGTGAATTAAATGCACTCCTACCCTGGTGAAACCAGCTGTTCCTTATGTCAGTTGGCAAAGTGTGGATGAGGTCAGACACTGTATTGACATCTGAGAACTCAGTGCATCATGTGCTGTCAGAGATCTGCTGCCAGTTGAGAAGTATGGAAAATGTAACTATGAAAAAGTAGAAAGTTCAAAATCCAGGTGATCCTGTCTCTACTGTCTTCAGTAGAGACAGGAACCTGGGACTGAAGTGGTAAAGAGGGAAACTGAGAGGAACTTGGTGACTAGTTGAAGAGATCTTAGAATCAAAGAATGCCTTATGCTGGAAGAGAACTTAAAAGATCATCTGCTTCCAAGCCCCTGCTGTGGTAGATTTTCCAACCAGTAGATAAGGCTGCTCAGGGCCCCATCCAACCTGGCCTTGAAAGCCTCGAGGAATGGGGCATCCATAGCTTCTCTGGGCATCCTGTTGCAGTGCCTCACGGCTCTGAGTAAGATAGTTAATCTGAATCTCCCCTTTTTTCATTTAAAACCATTCTCCCTTATCCTGTCACTATCAGATCATGTAAAAAGTTGGTCTCCCTCCTGTTTATACGCTTCCTTTAAGTTCTAGGAGACTGCAATGAAGTCTCTTCAGCTCCCTCAGCCATTCTTTATAGGAGAAATGTTCCAGCTGTCTGATCATCCTTGTGACTGGCTCTGGACCTGCTCCAAAAGCTTCACATTTTTCTTGTGCTGATGCCCCAGGCCTAGATCCACTACCCAGATGAAACTTCACAAGGGCAGAGTAGAAGGGGACAATCTCCTCCCTTGCATGGGAAACTGAAGGAAGGCAAGCAGCAAGGGATTATTAACATGTCACAAATTTTGCTGAAGAGAAAGGAGTGGGCACCTGCTAGTGAAAATTTTAGAAATTTGGGGCAGAAAAATTGCACTGTTCTGGCAGGGAGAACTGTAAGAAGAACTAGTAGACTGGGACTCGGAACAAAGAGTGGCATGAGAGATGTTCAGACAAGGAGTGGTGTGGCTGACAAATCCCCAGCTGCTGCACAGAGATGCAGACAGGAATGTCTGGGGCTGAGAGATGAGAGAAAAATTGAGAAGGAGGAATTGTGGTGAGTATCTAATGCATGGGAAGGAAGAGACTGAGCAAGAAAAGTGCCAGAAGGCCAGGATGAGACTTTGTAGATCTGAAGGTAACTTTTTGATGAAGAAGAAAATATTAATTAGGATAGCAGGCTAGGCTGTAACTTGGTTGAGAAGCTGGTTTGGCTAGGTGAGATACAGAGGATTGGGATAAAGATTTGGAGAGGAAAAGAAAGTGGGAGAGGCCTGGAATGATTAGACTAGATAGCCGCCTTCAGCAACTGTCTAGGAAACCTACTGTATGAAAGAACATCTGTCATACGTGGTATTGCTGACAGCCTACTCCTCCTGGCGATTTTCTGTTAGTTTAGGTGATATGTGCCTAAAAAGTTGTTTTAAAAGTTTATTCTCTACATCTCATTCATGTGGGTGTTAGTGTAATGCCACCTACTATAGCTATGGTGGTTTCTTTACTTAAAAGAAGTTGGAAAATTATATACAAAGTACAGCATAAAAATAATTTTCTTACACTTTCAAAAAATTGTAGGTGTTAGAAAATGTAAAAATACTCAGAACTAATATGTGTTATGAAATCACTCAAATGTACAGTCACAGTAGCTTTGTATAAAACACTATCTCAGTGCTGTTAATAGAAGTTTAAAGGCTGTGTCAGTCCTTAGTAGCAGAGAGGCTATAGAACAAAAGACTTTGAAGATGAAATATCAAGCTGAGAATTGAAGTTGGAAATGAGCATTATGATGCTTAACTGATTGTCTTCCTGGAGAGTTAGATTCTCTGGCAGACTTTGCTGTGGAATTTGCTGAGCAGATAGTCTTTTATAGCAGTCTTGTTTTTAAATGGACACTGAGTCTTTTTTTTATCTTACCAGCTGGGTTCCTGAGTCATGGCTCTGAGGTCTCGTTCTTCTGCCTGAGTTGAGGTCCCAGAGTTTCTTAGTCATGATGTCTGCCATAGATGAGAATGAAAACTATGCCTTAAGCATTAGGACTGCATAGAATGCAATTTATGGTGGGAATAAACTGTTTTTGCAATCTCAAATTGGGGTATTCTAGGTTAATGAAACTTTCTTACAATGGTGCTATCATGCTACTCCTTTGAGGTTTTGAGAAAATGATTTCATTAGTATTTGTTTTGTTTTTTTGAAGTGCTGTAATTTATTGTAGCAAGAGAAATGCCTGTGAGGAAATGAATAATTCTCTTCTTGAGACTTTAAAAAATTGACTATGCTGAACAAAGTGTGAGGCTACAGACTGAAGACAGAGGAGGAAACAAAATGCTAAGCAGCTATTCATGAAATGAGTCCCTTTATCCTGTATTCCTCATTAATTCTATGAGACAGCAGTTCCTTGGAAAAAATTACATGGGATCATGTCATTGGAGAATGTAATATGTTGCACATACTAGAACACCTTCAGTTTCTATACTCTAATTTGATATTTCCTAACTTTTGATGCTTGCTTCTGCAAAATTAATAATATTTAGTTAATGAAAGCACTTGTTTCTAATCACAATACATGATAATAATTTGGAATGGTAATAGCTGATGTACCTTAGTGGTCAATGACTCAATGTCTGGATGGAGATCTATGACAAGTGGTGTCTCAGATCAGTAGTGGGACCAGTTCACTTCAGCATTTCATCAGTGACATCACTGGTGCGATCAAGTGTGTTCTCAGCAAGTTTGTGAATGACAACAATATGTGTGGTGTGTTCAATACATCTGGAAGACAGGTTACCATCCAGAAAGACCTAGACAAGCTTGAGCAGTGGGCCTGGGTGAAGGCCCACGTGGGGTTCACCTGGATCGTGACAGCCCCAGCTATCAATACAAGCTGCATGATTGAGCACAACTGTAATGAAATGGTCATAGAATCATGGGGGTACTGGTGGATGGCAAGTTGAACATGAGCCAACAATGTGCCCTTGGAACCCCGAAAACCAACTGTATCCTGGACTGAATCAAAAGAAGCATGGTCAGCTGGTTGAGGGAGGTGATCCTGTCCCTCTGCTGTGCACTGGTGAGATCTCACAGGGAGTACTGCGTCTGAATGTCAAGTCCTCAGTATGGAAGAGATGTGGACCTATTGGATAGTGTCCAGATGAGGGCCACAAAAATGATGTAAGAGGCGGAACACCTCCCCTATAGGACAGGCTGAGAGAGCTGAGGGAAATCAACATTTTACATGAGAAGACACTGATAGGACAAGGAGGAATGGTTTGAAACTAAAGCAGGGAGACTTAGATTAGATGTCAGGAGAAAGTATTTTGCTGAGAGAGTGGTGAGGTGCTGGAACAGGTTGCCCAGAGAGGTTATGGATGCACTATCCCTGGAGGTGTTTAAGGCCAAGTTGGATGGGCCCTGGACAATTAGATCTAGTACTTGATCTAATGGCAAGGGGGTTGGAACTTGGTGATCTTTGGGATCCTTTCAAACCCATGCCATTCTATCATTCTATGAGTCTATGGTTTTAGTGGTTACTGCTCATAAGGTGAGCTAATATAAAGAAGGAAAATGCAGACTGCCCCTATCTGTTCTCTCTGGAGTCGTTCTGCTTTCCTGCCGTTTATCTGGATTTGCCTGCTGCCAGTCATGTGTTAGTGGAGTAGAGAATATGTGGTGGTTGATTTGTAATGGAAGTTTTTGTGCATCCGCGGGCTTTCGTTACTACTCTCCCGCTGCTGACGTTACCTTTATGCTGTGTGTGGAAGCTGAAAAGGGTTGGTAGAGTGCTGGCTGTTCTCCCCTTATCAGTTGAAAAGTTCTCTGTGTTTGCAGGTTTGCCATCCAGCTGTTAAAGACACTTCAGAGAAAGGCAAAGAAAACAGGATATTTTTAGAACTTTAAATTCATACGGAATTTCCTGGGCTTTTCCTGCTTTAGGACAAAATTTGGATTTCCATTTCTTTTCTGCAGTGTGACTTCGTTTATATTTGTTCAAGCTGTTTAAACCTATAAATAGATGTTTCAACCCATATAAATGTCTTGCCACTTTGAGACATAAACACTAAAAACTGATAACATAAAAATTTTGGACTGGTACAGTTTAACACTTCTGTTTCTTTCTGATAACTCTTCCTTGTGACTGGATAATTTTATTTACTTTGACAGCATCAGTATAACACTCGGAGTTAGTTACAAAATATTTTTTCATTGCTGAATTGGGTTATAAGTTTTAATATAAATGATACCTGATAGTTAGAAAGATAACATATTTCAGATTCTAGAGAGTGCATCATTGTAATTCTTGATTTTTGCTGAAGCTTGCCTCTTTTTATTCTTTGTTTAAAGATTTTTTCCTTTTCTAATAAAAAAAGGGAATTAAGTTCTTTTTTTTTTGTTCTTTTTTTTTGTTGTTGTTATAGATGCAGTGATGTGCTTTTTTTGTCGTCTTTGCCAAGATATAAATATCT
>JAOWBP010001760.1:30344260-30356218 GCA_028571105.1 Tragopan temminckii | reverse complement strand
CTGGAGAGCTAAATGTTTGGCTTTGAATTTGCATGTACAGTGGTAGTGTATTTTGTATAAGGGTTTATCTTTGGTGTTCCAATAAATCATATTTGCATTTTGGGACTCAAATGGAGTTTTAAGTAGATCTTTCCAGATTTTTTCACAGGAAACTTGAAAAAACAGGAAAAATAATTTGAAATTTAATGCATACACACACTTGTGTATTGTTAGTATTTAAACTGGAATCCATTTCTGAAATAGAGGTCAAAAATGAGCAGGTAAGGTTTCAGTTGCACCAGTTCTTTTTCTGAGTTGTGCTAATTCTGTATGATCCCTTTTCTGTGACTCTCTTTCTCCTGATCTGTTCTCTCCTGCTTGCTGACTTGCAGCTCTTCTCACTTGAATCTCCAGGGTGTGGGATATCTTCCCCTTTTTCTGCCTCTCTCCTTAATGTAACTTAGCAGGTCAAAGAAAAAAAAAACACAAAAAAACCCTGATTCACTTTATTTTCTTCATTAAAGGGTATCTGATAGGTGGGGATGTTCTGAGGTTGTTGCATGGTCATATGGATGAATGCTTGACAGTCCCTTCGGGTGAACATGGAGAAGAACAAAGGAGGTAGGATTCCAACTTAGAATAGTATTAATGGAAATTACTGATTCAATATTGAATGTCATGAAAAGCATAAATTTTGGAAGAATATTTTGATAAGGTGAATCATTCGTAAGAAGAAATGTGGTTGAGGTGATCTTTGGGCATTAACTTATTGCTCTTATTTTTTTTTTTATTGATCAGATGTTTCTGAGTGTAAAACAGTAGTATCTGTTGAAAGTTGACTTGATCCAACAGTATGAAATAAAATGCGCTGAGTTGTAGGATGGATACTGAACATTGAGTGTCTGTACCGAACATTTCATGCGTTTATTTTATTCTTGTTTCCAAGCTTAAAATCAAATTTAGAACAAGTGCCTCCAACCTTTACATCTGTTATTAGTTGGGTTGTGGTGTATAAAATAGTGTATGAACCCAGTATTTAAGGTTATTTTCTTATTAAAAATGTTACTACTGTTGTTTTATTGTTAATCATTTATTATTTTTTATATTATTTTATAGTGATTTTGATAACTTATCATGGTGTTTACTGACAAAAATACTGTGAATGAAATACTGTTGTCTGTACTGCTTTTTTTTCTGTACAACATATAACACCTCAGTACACTATATATTAAGACTACTGTTGAGTCCTTCAAGGCTACTACTGTGGGTATCAATCTCAGGTGTACTTGATGTGGTAGACTAGAACTTAATTTATGCTTATTTTGTTGATTAAAGAAATCTAGAATGGAAGTAGGGAAGTGAGGATGGCTCAGTATATATTTTCTCCCTGAGTTAGTTATAAATCCAAATGGTGAGAAGGCTGGCACTCAGACTGCAGGTGTCTGAGTACTGTGATTGCATGGGTGAGTTAAAATGTAGAGTAGAACTAAAATCTCTTCATTTGCTCGAATAAAATATATCGTGAACTTCAGTAGATTTATTCATGCCTTCTTCTTGAAAATTGCTAATTAGTATTGTTTATTTGGCAGAAATCTGGAACTAGACGATTTTAAGGTCCTTTCCAGTTAAAACCATTCTAGGAGTCTGTGATACTGCTTGTTTAATCTATCATACCATCAACTAGGTGACTGCATTTCCATGATAATGTACAATTCATTCTTTTTCAAATGAGTTTGTTTTGTTCTATACCCTGTAAAGACAGGAAAGAATGATTGAACAATGACATTAGGAATAGTAAGATTTTTCTTGAAGTTGTAAATATGGATGAGAAATCTTCAGTTGTTTCCCAGTTTCAGTTGATGAGTTGGTGGTTTTTGTGAGTTTATTTATTTGCTTATTTAAGGACAGCTGCTCCCACTTCTCATTTTTAGACAAGAATAGATTTTATACATAGAAGACATTTCAAAACTTTGAAATCTTAAAATGTGATAATCTCCTGTTTAACGTTATTTATAACGTACAGATCCATTATAGCGTAGAATTTATTTTTGCTTTTACTAGGTCCCCTGGAATGTAACAGAGGATAAGATAACTAGGATCCTATAGTGTTTGCTCACATTTCAATTCAAATCCTGCAAAAATCACATTATTAGTTTGTAATTGTAGTGTAATTGCACGTCTGTAAGATGATTAAGCACTTCAGAAATAAACTTGGACTTTTAAGAACGCATGAAGAATTACATGCGTAATGCAACTGCAGTAAAAGATGGCTGAATTGCTAGGCAAGAAATAGACCATTAAATTTGCTTGTGCAGTATGTTGGATCTTTTTGTCTCAGTTTGTAGACTGCAGGTCAGTGCCTAGAAGTAGATGATTGTTCTCTCTGCACCATCTCCCTATTCTCATGTCTGTACAGTGTCCTGAAGTATTCAGAACACAACTATGTCGTGTCCTTAATGTTATTGAGAGTAGTACCAGGAAACATCGTTTCTCAGTGCATCATATATACCAGCTTTCATATTCTCTTGCTGTTTGGGAGCTTTATTTGATAGACTAAAAATAAAGCTTAGTTTTTTTTTTTTTTTTTTTTTTTTTTTGAATTCTCTCTTTTTTCGAAGTTCTTTTTTTTTGATAAATATAAATTATTTTTACTTATAAATGTTAAATACAATCTGTGACAACTTCTAATTTTACAGAGTGCTCTGTGCCCCACGTTTTCTGCTCCCTGCATTATGGCTCAAAAATTCTCTTTTTATCTCTATTAAATAGTACTCTAATGTTTAAGAGTATATTTTGTGGACTGTGTTTTTCAGTTTTCAAGATGGATGTATACTGATGGGTGGTATTCAGCTTCTGGTAGAAATATGTTAGTGATATGGCTAATTTTGACAGGTAGGAAATTGTAGAATAAATTATTTTCTTTTACTTTAAGTTCTACAGTATTTTCACAAAACACATGTTGAAGCATGATAATGCAGTAACTATGTGTTTTCCTTTCATTGCCTTTGAAAACTATCTTGTGATAGATTTCTGTGCCAATGCTTCACTTGTTTTGTTACAGCAAATACCTGAAAAGCAGCTCGGCTCTGAGAAATGCTAGTGTGGAGGAGCACTGAGAAGTTTCACATCTGACATTACTTGCTAATTCACCTTATTTCATTTCTATTTTTCTGTGAAGGTCTTCTCTCATGCCTTTACAAATAAGAGATCAGACAGCCCTAAAATAATGGTTTTATTCTGTCATGTTGCCTGTTACCTAGACCTAGGGATGGATAAATTGTTTTGATTTGAAGGATCCTCCTAGGCAGTTTCTAAAATTAACTGCTGTTTTTCTCTGTTCTTAGTATATTGGTACAGGTAAATAAATTTGAATATAAAAGTGTTCCAGAGATTACCAGAAGCCCAAAATAATACAAAAAAACCCATCACATTCTCTTGCTATTTATACTTTGATGGAGCAGCATCTAGCACAGCAGGGACCTACAATACAGTGACAATGCAAAATATATTTTTAATTACAAGATCTAGCAAAGCTCTCTTCAAGGCAAGGTCATTGAAATCTGCACAGGAAGAGGCCTAATACAGTGGCAGAAGTAGTCCTATAAACAGCTTATAAAATTATCTTGTGTCTCATAATTTGTTCTGAATATATACTTTGTTTCATCATTTAGTTGCTGAGCTGGAGATTGGAAGATTTGTGCCCTAAGAAAGGGCTTCCTTGAAGATCTGCCTGCTCTTCTTTGTGCATTTGTCCTTGAGGACAGTTTACCAGGGAATTTTGTTGACTAACTTCCTGAAGAGCTGGAATTTGGCTTTCCTAAAGTTTAGCATCCTGATTTTAATCTTCATCTGTCCCATTATCTCCCAGGACTGTGAAATCCACCATTGCATGGTCACTACAGCCAAGGCAGCCTCCTCATATCACCAATCGGCTCACTTGTGTTTGTGAGCAACAGGTCCAGTATTGCATTGTTCCTGGTGGGGCTATTACCTGGCTCAAGAAGTTATCCTTGGTGGATTCTAAGAGCTTTCTGTATTGCCTTCAGCTTACTGTGCTGCTTTTCCAGAAGGCATCTGGGTGGTTGATGTCCCCCCAGCAGGATGAGAGCCTGCAACCACAACACCTCTTTTAGCTGGAAGAAGGTGGCTTCACCAATAGTCTCCGCTTGGTCAGGCGGCCTGTAGTAGACACCAACCACAAGCTATTGCTTCGATCACTAACTCTTACTTGTAAGCTTTCAATTTGCTCATGGCCATTCTTCAGGGACATCTCTTCACATTCTATTCCTTTCTTGAAGGAGGGCAATGCCTTCTCCCCTCTTTCCTTTCTTTCCCTTCTGAACAGCTTGTTAGCCATCAATAGCCAGTCAGGTCATGTGAATCACCCCACCAGGTTTCAGTGATGACAACTGCATCATGGTTTTCTAGTAGCATGGTACCTTTTGGCTTCTCTTGTTTCTCAAGCTGTGTGCTGGTGTAGAGTTGCTCTTTTCCTCAGAGATTTGAGATCCAGATAGCTGCCTTTTTTGTTTCTTACATGCACAGTCCAGTCTGTTCTCTGCGGTGGCTCTTTCTTCTTTATAAGTTCATAGTAAGGTTTTGTAATTCAAAGACTTCTTCTACCCACTAACGAGCATCTTCTGTGCACTTTGCAACCTAGATATTTTCTCCACCCTCAATGTGAATCTCTGCTAACTCTGATAGCAAATGGGAATTTTTATTGGTTATTTGCATGTCATTAATAACAATGTTGTGTTTGTCTGGTAATATTATCTGAGATGTTTTTACTAGTGTCAATTTCAGAAAGGGTAAATGTGTTATGAATCATACTTCCTTTTCAGAACACATTTTTTCTCAAGATTATATAAAAAGAAATGTGGTGTATCCTATCAATTATAATTCTTATTCAGAGCAAGTATTAAGGAAGCTGGTTTGAACAATCTCAGAGCAGTTTCATACATTCATTTTCATGGAAGGAGTAAAAAGTGAATCTTAAATTTCTTATACAAAAGAAAAAGGTATGAGAGTGTCTCGATTATGAATTTATTCAGCTGCTGAGGGGTAAGAGTCAGTATGAACATTGTTTTGGTAAAGGCAGTGTGATTAAAAATGGAGATCTTTTACACAAACCTAACTTCTCTACAGTTTTCTGTAGAGAAAGCAGTATCTAGCTAGAGGCTATATTCTAGTGCTTTTTATATCTTCAATCTTGCTTATAGAAAGTCTTGCTGCTTCATTCTTGACCCCAGTGTCTGGACTTTTGTTTCCTGGTAGGGGTCCTTAATCCCAGCTTTCTCAGTCCATGTTGTGATTGGTATAACTGATTCTTTTGTGGAGAGCGACTGTCTTTATACTTCTATACCCCTTTATTCATATCCATGTAAGAGATTTTTTAAGGATCCTTTTTTTTTTTTTTTCCTTTCTCCTTTGATAATCAAATGGCCTGCTTGTTGTCTTTTTTTCCCGTCATATTTCTCTTCCCTTCTTCACCCTCCCCCCTCCCCCCTTTTTTGTTGTCTTACATGACCATTGCAATGCTTGTAAGTTTCCTTGGAAATAATAGAGAATGATTAAAGGACAAATTTATGTTCACAAGAGGAGGTTTTTTAGATATTTACAATTACAGTGATCCAACTGCTGTGTATAATCCAAAGGTAGTTTCAGAAGAGTACTCAAATACAGAAAGTGGTTATAGCTTCTGGGTTTCCAATGTGAAGAAGAATTTTTTTCCCTGAAAAGTAACAAGGTGTGAGTTTAAAAATGGAATACTCTGATTAATTTATGCCTGTGCTTTCACCAAATTTCTTGTATTTGTAATGACAAGAAAAGTGCTGATTAAACTGGAAAATCTTGTATTATGGTGAGTGCAAGAATTCTGAATGTGTTTTTGTCAGAGAGGTTGATATTATAATAAACCAGAGGTAATCAGAACGTGGTTAGCACAGAATAAAGTCGTATCTGATCTGCTATTGTTTAAATGTTACAAAAAGCAACCTTGTCTGTTAGTTGCAGAACGAAAATTAGAATAAATGCCAGGTGAGAAGAGAGTAACTGAAAACAAAAACGCCTACATAGAAGACTGTTTATCATCTTCATTTTTACTGTACTTATGAAGGTCAATTTCTCTAAAAAGTGACTTCTGTTCCCTTCTATGAGATAAATATGAGAGGCTTACATATTAATTACATATTCATCTGTCAGCTGCTATTAGTGTGTAACCAGAGTAGCAAGTGACTTATGATAATATTTGGAGAAAATACTTTCTGTGAAATCTAAGTGAGAATTTTGTACATATTTGTACATGTACTTACAATTTCTTTTTAGTACATGAAATGTGCTTATGTGCTTGTTTTTGTGCATGGATCATGAATTTTTTTAGTTTTGCTTCACTGTCTTTTAAAAGCACTCCAATTTCTCAACACACATACAAGAAATGAGAGGGGTTACTGTCTATTGAAATTTTGAAATAGGAAGCTATTTTTGAGATGCATGAAGACTGCATCAGCATGCTTGTAAAACCTTGGGTGCCACGATAAGATAAAATACTGTGTGAATAGGTAAATCTTCATAATTCAATGCAATAGATTGAATAGTAATTTTTACACAGTAAGTTCTGAGAAAATACTGCCTTTCTTTAGAATAGCATGCAGTGATAATTAACCCTTATCATTTGATGATTGTTTTCTGTTAGAAGATAGAAATATTGTAATTATCAGGTTTTTGCTTTTTTTTTTTCCCCATGGAATCTCTGTCCTCAATAAAAACTGTAAGGGTAAAGTCTAAGCGAGCACCTATTACATATGTATGTATATATATAAGAATAAAATTTTCACAATAACGGATGCTAAGAGAAACTAGATAAAAATTGCTTGAATAATTAGATCTCAAGGCTTGTTTGATAAGAGCTGATTTTGAATACAATAACCTTTGAAAGTTGCAGTAGTTGTCTGTGCTAACTTAGCATGAGAGATACAGTTAAATAGACAAGAAAATATGATGAATTTTTACTACAGAGCCAAACATTTAGTGCATGCTTTTGCTTGTTTTTCAGAACTGTCCATTATGAAGGTGGTGCAGTGTCAATTCATGCTCGTTCCCTTTGGCGATTAGAAACTCTGAGAGTTGCGTAAGTAAAAGCTATCACAGAAGAATACTCCATTTAACTGGGTATTTTTAGTACAGTGAGAGTGGTCCTATTACATCAGATTGCAAGCTATAAAACCAGATTGATAATAAAAAATCTTCCTAAAAAGATGTTACATTGCTTTCATGGAAAATGATCTTGTAGAAAGTGTAAGTTAATATTGCTGTTTTTGTTAATACACTTGCTGTGTTTTATTTCTTTTCAGTTGCCATAGCTATCAGTGAACTCACAATTTTCTGTTTTTATGCAAATATGTGATATTGCACAGAAAACTAGTTCTGATTATAATTCATGTGTCATTCCTAACTTAAGACATTTAGATGTCTTCAAATGCCAAAAATTACAGAAAGAAGACTATCTTGTAAGAGTACTGGAATGACAGTAAGGAGTAGTGCCTTTAAAAGAAAATGGTAATTAGGAATGCACTGTAAAATTCTATTATATGTATGTGCAATTAAATTTGTAGTGACTAAAAACCAACTATTTTTAGAGACTAAATCAGGGCCACTTGAGACAATGTTATACTCTAATGGTGCTTTTCTCTGACTGAGCATTTAATTTAATGGGATGATGGTAAACATCAGTGGTGTAGCAGTGAAATTTTTGCTTTGAACTAAAGTTGGTCTTGGAAGTTAGGTGACAGCAATGAAAAAGTGTAGAGGGAAAAACCCCTTGTAGCTACAAAGTGTAGTAATTCTCTTGCTTATAGTCCAACACGGAATTTTATGCTTTTACCATTTTGCACTTTTACTGACTAGTAAGCAATGTAATGTGCTTTAAAACTTTTCCCCAAAAGTTGAACTCTGTGTCTTGCTTAAAAAAAAAAACAAAAAAACATTTCTTTGAACTTCCTTAGGTGGAGTGGCAGCCACATAAGATGGGGACAGCCATTCAGACTAAGACATATAACAACAGGAAAATATTTAAGTCTCCTGGATGATAAGAGTCTTCTTCTTACTGACAAAGAGAAAGCAGATGTAAAATCTACAGCATTCTGTTTTCGGTCTTCCAAGGTATGGAATCAGTGCAACATTATTATAACTTATAGCAATTCCAAAATCTTTTCAACAAATAATAAAAGAGCTGAGTGTAATTAATATCTAATAAACTTCTTCTGTCATATTTCATTGGGTAAAGCTACTTTTTTTTTCTCTGCTTGCCCATTTTTGAATGGTTTATTTAATTCTCATTTATGTTATCTTATGAATTTCTGATGCTTCACTTCTTATGTCAGTTGACTGACATAGGAAGCATTAATGGTATTGTTATTTTTTTAATTTAATTAGGAAATTGTTATTTCTTTCACTAGGTATGATGTTGCTATCCAGTTTTCAATTGCCATAGTTTAAATTTTCATTTGACACCTTCAATAATCATTATAATTACAGGCTAGTACTTATCAGGGGTAAACAGTTTAATACTGTGATTAAGTCTTTAATATCCTTTGATTTATCTTCCTGATGCTGAAATTTTGACAGTAGCAGTGGTATTTCTTTTAATTATCTTTAAAATATATATACTAAGAGTCAATAACTTATATAATTACTTGTATATTTGGGATGATAAGAAATTAATATGTACCTGGAAGCAAGTTTACAGACCTTTGAAGTCTGATGATGAAGACTTTAGAACAGATTGTTTTTGAGATGCAGACCGTACATGTAGGCAACTGAAAATAATGTGTCATTTATTTCTGTGGAAACTACAACAGATACAAAGATCAAACTAGCATTAGTTGATAGGACAAATTCTCAGCTATAAAACTCTGCTTTTTCAACATAGTCACCACCATTAGTCATTCTTTTTTTTATCAACAATGAATACGAGCCTGCATTCCACGCGCATAAAAATTTGCACCAGTGGAGGTGACCCATTGTTGCTGTCACAGTTACTGAAGTGCACCACCCATTACTTCACTGCACTAAAATCCACTGTTTGGTATCCTTAAACATTCAGCAAACATAAATAGATATGAATGAGTAATTTTTTTCCTCTTGGGGGAATTCACAGGCACACCCAGATATTATTTTGTCAGGTTGTCCCTCTACTGCCATCTGTTGCACACCACCAACAAAATGTAATGGAATATTGGCAGGAAGGTTCATCCTCTACTGCCATACCACAAACATCTGCCCGTGTGTATGTGTGCATATCCAGACAGAAGGGCCGTAGTTAATCTATAAACATTTCAGGACAAGGTAGTGCAGTTGTATTGGGGAGTTCCTGTTGCATTTTTTATGTATGACAACTGTTATTCTCCTTTGAAGCAAAAAGAATGAAAGAACTCATTTACTGCTGTTTAAGATGGAGTCTTTAGTTGGGGTTGCACCATGGAGAATGGAACAATGTACTGTACTATATTGTTAGGTAGTTTTAGTTCATAAGATAGGTGATTGCATTTCTAGCAATACGGAGAATATCAGTAATATTTTGTTGATGTGGAAAGATGAGTGGTCTGTATTTTTTAAGCATCGTATGCATATATTGACTAAGTAGATAACGACATTTGTTTTAAATTAAGACTTATTTAGAAGGAACTCTAGAGAAGCCTTAGGGGAGTATATGTAGTCTCTTTCTTGCTGAGGACGAATACAGTTTGTATATTGTTGAAGGAATGCCATGTTTTATTTCATTAGGATATTGACATTAGAAAAATGTATGTCTTTCCTCTTTGTTAAAAAAAAAAAAAAAAAGTTTAAAATGAAAGATGCAAAAACATAGGCGTTATCTTCTACAGTCCTTGTTTTCTTTTCCCTCAAGCATATATGGACAAACCATACAATTTTTGACTTGTATTTTTGCGTGTGATTAAACCCAAATTCCTGGGTAAGAGGCAGTTTCTAATCTCCAAGGAATACAGAATATAAATAGACTTTTCCTGAAACTATAGCAATTTCTGCCTTTCGATGTGTTCATAATTCTTTCCTTCACTATCTGAAAAGTACATGAAGGTCTTGCTTGTTGTGATACAGAGGTGTTCGCTCTAAATAGGCAAAAAGTTAAGTGGAAGAGGAGTACCTTTACTTTACTTGCAGTGTTCCTACTCAGAGTTCATCTGTATTTTTGTGCTGTCACCTGTTCTTTTGTAAAATTTCATAGGGAATACACTATTGTCAGCTTAAAAAGCAGTTATGATTTAGCTCTCTCCAGTCAGTGACATCTGCTAGAATTTCAGTCATAACTTTGTGCCCCAGTAGGTAAATAGTGGGTCAGATGAAAATATAAGAAATTGAAATGGCAAGCAAGCCTTAATCATGTGAAAATTTTTCTGAACGTTGTAAGGAGCGACAGAAGAGAAACATTAGAGTGAAATAACACATGTAAAGCTACACATAACAGATTAATTTTGTTCAATATTAAGATAAAATAATATGAAATAATTTTGCCCATTTAGCCCACAAAAATATGGAAAGATTTGCCCATGTTCTTGTATGCATGCAATAAAAACTAGGTTTATAACAAGCATGTCCATCTGGAGGAAATGTCACATTAATCAATGAAATCTGTTCATATCCAGTACATTCTCGTTGCTTTGCATCACTAAGGCAGTTTGCAGACTTTTGCAAAAAACAATTGCTTCTTTTTATGCTCCAGGGCATCAAATGAATAGTTTTGGTCTTTATTTCTGTAGAAAAAAAGCTTGCATACTATTCAGTATTTGATGCAAATATAAACATGTCTGTTATTGTTTCCATGTACGTTTTTTTTCCTTCAGGAAAAACTGGATGTAGGTGTGAGAAAAGAGGTAGAGGGAATGGGAGCACCTGAAATAAAATATGGAGATTCGATATGCTTCATACAGCATGTAGACACAGGCTTGTGGCTCTCATACCAGTCTGCAGATGCAAAGTCTGTAAGAATGGGTTCTGTGCAACGCAAGGTAAGACTGTAAATAGGAAAGCACTTCATTCAATTGGTCTGGTAGGGCAGCAGGGGAAAGTGAAGAAAACTGCACCAGGAGAACGTTAATTTCCAGGTTTAACCATTTGTTCCTTTCAGTGTAAAGGGTTGTGGTTTTTGTTTTGGTTTGGTTTTGTTATTTTTTTCCATAATGAAAGTCAGATTTACGTGACCTACTGAATTCCCAAACTTAAAACTGAGTGAAGTACATCTACTTGCCTTTTGATATTAACTCACAAAGACTGATAAATCTGTATATATTTGATGACAACCTAAAGTACTAGTATTAGCCGGTATTGTATGCTAACATTCCTTTCTTCAATGTGCTGCAGTTTGGAATAAGTGACTGTTTAGTTTGAAGCCTTTCCGTCTTGTGAGTGTATTACTTTTTGGGCTGGAACATTCAACTCTTGTTTCAAGTCCTGAGGAATTTTTTCTTCTAAAGAATAATAACCATGGTTAAGCAGAAAACTATCTCAACGTAATGAAGTGGGAAAAACAATCTTTTGTAATTTAATACGTATTCCAGAAGCTACATTTCTATTAGTATTGCAAATGTTCAACTTTGTGGGGGAACTTCTCAGAAAGAAAAAAATTATTTTTGCCTTCTTTTATGTAAATAAAATGACACATTAGAATTCTTATCAGAAGTAGTGTACTGTAGAATTTTCTATTACTGTTTTACATGCCACAAGTACAAAGCTAGAGTGAAATTGCTATCATAGTATTTAGATATTTAAAATTTGTGTGCATGATACCTTTTTATCTACCCACATGCACGTATTTATCTATCTACATGCATGTATTTATGTATTCTATAAGTATCTTCTATAAAAGTAGTATATGTTTGGAAGTCAGTATTTTTATACATATAATATTAATGCATATGATTATAATCTTAATTCTAAAACATTTAAAATATGATATGTTATTGA
>JAOWBP010001760.1:30308562-30340282 GCA_028571105.1 Tragopan temminckii | reverse complement strand
TTTTTTTTTTTTTTAAATTACCTTTCTATAGATATTTCTTCTTTGACTCCACCTGTCTCCTTTCATGGTTGATTTCTATATTTTCTTAGATACTGGAAAATCGTACATGTTTGTATCTAGACAAGGTTTTGTTGTTGTTGTTTTGATTTTCTCCCTCTTGTAATCTAAGCCTTTCAATTTTTAGGGCATGATCAACCTCGTTCTTGAATGTATTGATCGCTTGAATGTATACAGCAGTGCAGCTCATTTTGCAGATGTAGCTGGGAAGGAAGCTGGAGAAGCATGGAAATCAATTCTGAATTCCTTGTATGAATTACTAGGTAAGACATTCTGTAGGTTGCTTAGATTCTTTTAGATCAAAATTGAAAAGAAATATATATCTGTTTTAGTATGGGATAAGTTGATACCGTACAAAACCCATTGATTTTTGCATTTTTCAGGTCCTTGCATGTGGATAGGAGTAAAGTACACTGAAAACATAACATCTGTTTTTTGTGCTTTTAAAAAAATACTTAAACGATTAAATGCTTTTTTTCATGTCATTGTGTTGCTGATGTGTCTTGTACGCTGCCCAAAAACGTATAAACCAATGGTGTATGGATTTATCATTCTTGTGTTAAAGAGCCATAACATTGTGGTCAGTTTTTTTTAAAGGTCTCTAATTTTTTACGTGTATGAACTACAAACTGAATCAGAAGTTTATATAACCAAGGCACCATTTATTGGTAACTTAGAACTATTGACTCCAACACTTTACTAGGATACAGGATGTCGTGGAAAGATTGTTAGCTGTTAGATGCAGTATAACATGAAGATCTTGTGGACTTGCAGTTGCTGTATCTCACAGTGTATTCTGTAAGTGCTAGTTAGTATCCTAATCAGTTTTCTATTTAGGTAGAAGTATTCAATCACTTTATTTGCTCAGCAGTTTGAATTGCATATGTGTTACTTCTGTTCTAATATGATTAATTAAATAGAGCTATTAATCCACTGCTCTAGCTGCCAGCATATTCACTTCTCCGAAGTTGTTGCTAACAGAAGGAAATTTAACTTCCTAAAGGATCGTTTTGTCAGTTCCATGCTTCTCTGTCATCCTCAGCTTTTCTCAGTGCCATAATTAAGCCTAAATATTAACATTAATGTTGACCTTAAGTGACTGAGGACAGTCACATTAAGCATTCCTTTTGTGCAGGCTGCTTATGTGTGCTTATGCTACTGTCTGTGTTACACGCAAACTGTAGTGTGGGCATGCTTTGCTTGTTTTGGCAAAAACTTGAATTTGTTCCAAGTCTTCTCAAAGGACTCTCATCTCACTTTTCAATAAAGCAGAAGGCATTTGGCGTGTCATTTATACTCATAAAATTCCACTCCTCAGAGAAATGATATTGCCAAGATATGTAAGTAATATTGTTATGTATCAACTTGATTGAAAACTGCACAACTGAATACTGTAAAATTGAGTAAAATTGTTATGAAGTGCCCACATGAATGTAGTATGTGTAATTGGTTCTTGTGGGAAAAATGATCATATACTAGCTATAGGAACCATTCTTAGTATTCATTTATGTTTGCTACTTAATTTTCTCTTTGTTACAGTGTGTGTGTCTTTGAGTCTTATTTATTGTGAGCCTTTTAAATTATTTTTGGAAAACAAAGCTATTATCTGTAAGTTCCATTGCTGTTCCATTTATGATTAGTAGTCTGAATAATTAGAGTTATAATAAGTGTTCTTGAAAACACTTCTGTAATAAGGTAAAGGTATTATCTTCCTTTCACTGAGAAAAAGAGGTGGAGAAATTTAAGGTAAAAGACTAATAATTCTGGCTCTGAAATTAAAAGCTGTGAGGTCTAGAAATACTACTGAATATTAAAAAAAAAAAAAATAAAAAAAAATCATGTGTATAAGGCATACTGAAAACTGGCATTCCTCCAAATGTCAGAGATACAGAAATAGGAGTTTAAATGACATGTCTCACTTAAAATAAACAAATGGTGAAACTGAACTGTCTGGCCTAAAAATAAGGTAGTTTATTTGTTTGTTTACTTATTTCCCTACAAATAATTTTTTTCCTTTTCTTACTGTTCAGCAGCAAAGCTAAGCAAATGAGGCTCAGGCAGACTGGAGGAACTATGGCTTGAATTCTGAATTATTACTGTAAAAGTCTTAAATTTCCTATTGACAAGACCAAAGAATCACTTCTGTAAAAGTCTACTCGTCCTGTACCAAATATAGATTATTTCCACGGGCTTTTCTTGATATCCCAGCCCTCCTCAATGCTTTTACATTACTTCCCTAACTACAGTACATTCTGGCAGTAGATGTTTAAGAAGCTTGGCCTTACTCTGGCTATAACAAATGTTGCTTTATTCTGAATAGCCCTGGAGCTGTACAGTAATTGTATGGATGACAAATCAATATTGCTTGCTCTGCCTTCCTTCAGAGGAGTGCTTTGCTTTTGAGTCTGCACTTAAATGAAAGCAGTGATGTCCCAACTCATGGCTTTTGTCACATCACTGACATTGTTTTTGACATCTCACTGTGATGACAGTGCAGGCATTTACGGACTTTCAGTAGAGACTGAATACTGTCGCATACAAAAATGCTTGCCACAAATCTGCCATGGCATTTGACCCTCCTGTATTATAAATACACGCTATGATTCTGAGTTTGTATTTGAAACTTTTATATTACCAAGGAATGTGCAAGAGTATGCACAATGATGTGATTTCAATATCTGTCTGGCCACATTCTGTTGGTTTTTTTCATTCCTTTAAACCAGACGCTAGTCTTGTTCAGAGTTGTGGGCAATAAAGAAATGAGTATTGAATATTAATTTGTTCTCAATGTTGTGTGCCTAAACTAATGTACAACTTTAACTGTACTTTCACTTCTGAATACTAATCTTTTACAAACTTTTTTTTTCAACTGCATTTATGAAACCATCTATGATTTTTTTTTTTTTTGTTATTGAAGTTAACTTCATTGAAGCCATGTGAAGCAGTGAGCTATTAGTGCCTCATTTTATTTGGGTACTTGAAGACCAGCACAATTACATGGCTTGCCTATAATCAATAAAAAAGTCTATTATAGAAACAAGTATTCCTGAACTCTAGTGGTAGCATTTAACCCTATGCTTCTCCTCTTACAATTCCCCCAAATTATTTTCAAATAATATTTGTCATGATTTTAATTAGTCATGTAATATATCGTGGTATAGATTTGATATAATACTTTTGACCTTACTGAACAGTGGATTGTATTGATTATTTCAGTGTACTTCAGTTTTGTGTGTCAGAATGTCAGGTCCTCAAGTAGTGCTTGATTAATGTGTCTTAATTCTGTGACATCCCACATGAAAAATATTTCGAAAGTCATTCAGATGATATTCTAATACTTACAGGGTAATATTACAAGACATCTTACTAGAAAATTTGAGTTTTGTAGTATGATCCAATACTTTAGAAGAAGAATAAAGTGAAAGGCTGGTTACACATGTTATATTGTCAGGAGACATAACAGTAACTTATGAAAGGTTCCTATTCCAATTATAGAATCTAACTTGGAAACAAATATTTATGCTGTTGAAGAAATTAGGAGAGCTTAAGTTCACTCTTTCTCTTTTTTTTTTTTTTTACTTATCCTCCCCAGTCGTAAGTTGGGAAGAGTACTATTTCCTTGAATTATTTTGAGATAAATATATGAAGATAAATATATAACAGATTTTTGTGAAAAATACCACATTTATACATGTAATGGATTTTTTTTCCTAAGTTAAAAAAAAAAGAGTAAATCATGGTAGTTTTCTTCTTTCCTACTTCTCTATTTAAAATAGGTTTGTACTGAAAAATTTTCTTCAAATTATATGCAGTATTTGAAGGTATCAGTTGAACTCAAAACTCTGAAAAAGTAAATGTATAATGGAATTTTTGGTGTCAGATGTATTTCCCTTCTGTCAAAAGGCCATAAGAAAATCTCTTAGTTACAATTTTATCTGATTTATTATATTACTATCTTGGCACTAAAAATTGGAGGCAGAATGCTCTGATAATATTACCTATTGAAGCAGCTGCTAACACAGGAAGAGACTTTCTTTTTTTTTTTCTTTAATGGTTTATTTATTTGCTATGAAGCAATTTGATTTTGGTCTCTATCCTCGTGATGCAAAACTGTCAGTGCAGTGACTTATTTGCTGTGAACTCTGAGAATGCTTTTTCACTTTAAAAGCACACTTTCATATCGTACTTACGACAACCTTACATAAATGAAAAAGCATAAAACCACATTTGGGATAAAATGCAGTAAATTTATTCAGCAATAAATTATGAACTTTACAGAGTGTTTTTCTGTGTATTGTTTGAATAAGTTCAAAACAGTTCAGCAACTTTCCTAAATCAAAATTGTGTGAATAATTGATATTTATAAGGAGAAATTGTGATCACCATTGACGCTTAGTAGGACCAATAATATCTGCTGCTGAAAACAGCCATAGAAAATTAAGAAAATTCAGAAAATTGTCAACAGAATTGAACAACATTCTTATGATGAGTGGTTTGCATTGTTCCACAAACCAAACAAGCATTAGTGCCTCACTGTTTTTTTTTTTTTTCTGAGCAGAACAGGTGCTTCTCTAAGACTTTCTTCATATGCTAATTCAAGCAAATGCACATACTCCTAGACAGGGAAGTCATTTGCATGCCTCTAGAGCTCAGAGAGTTTTCTAGTCAGTTATAACCATCAAGTCAGTGCATGTGTCCAGTCTACTTCAATCTTTAACTTAAAGCATGAGTTCTAAATCAGTTACCTCCTCCTTAATTCTCTGTAAAAATACGAGTTTCTGGACATCTATCTTGTTTGAGTTTCTACTTACTCTTGAAAAAAATTATTGTTCATCCTCTATGTTATGTTCATTTTCTTCCAGTGTTTCCTGTTGTTACAAAAATGCTGTTAAACAGAATTTCTTTCCTACAGGAACAGCTGACTTTTTTTCTTCATTTCCCTACATCATGTAGAATATTCTTCAGGGGTTTTGTGATGATGTTCTGGGTTTCCCTACTTCACGTAGAATATTCTTCAGGGGGGTTTTGTGATGATGTTCTGGGTTTCCCTACTTCACGTAGAATATTCTTCAGGGGTTGTTCAAATACGTTAAAGGTTAATTTGATGCCAATGGTATTGTTTAAATGTATTAATTATGTAAGTAATTTAAATTTAACATGAAGAACATCAATAACGAAGGATTAAGAAATTAGTTTGCTTGATTCAAGAATGCTTGAAAACCGGGGTTGCTTTAATTCAAATGGATTTACAAATTTATAATTGTGAATTTTCTTTTCCTTTTTTTTCCTATTTCCCATAGCGGCTCTTATTCGAGGGAATCGTAAAAACTGTGCTCAATTTTCTGGATCTCTTGATTGGCTGATCAGCAGATTAGAAAGACTAGAAGCCTCTTCTGGTATGATTTTTAGTATTATGACTTTCTTATTTTTCCAATCTTTCACTTGTTTAAAGTTGGTGATATACTTATTATTAGTTATCGTGAAGTTCTTTCTATGGGAGAGCAAATATATTACTAAATTAGATTTATTTGTTTAACTCTTTTACATACTGATTATGGTTGTAGTTCCAGCTTAGGTTCTAGTAATCTTTCCTTTCCTTGAACCAAGATACAATTGGTTTGTTCAGCTTTGGTGAAACAATTCTAGGTTTTCAGTTACTAAGTTGTTTTCTTCCTCTAATTCTAATGTTCCTTTCCCTTGTCTTTGGAATTCTGCATGTTTTTCAGCATTTGCATCAAAGAAGTGTAACAGTCATCTGGAGTACATATAGTTTGTCATCTTGAAGGAGTGTATTTGTAATGTAGAGAAGTTCACATGATTTCTTTGAATATATGTCATATATGAATCTTCAGTAAATATTTGATTGTAGAAGAGTTACATCTATAATACGCATATATTTTTTTTCATCGCATCTGTCGCCTGATGTCTGACTGTTTGAAGTTAACAAGAAAAAGCGTGCCTGAGACACATTTAGGATTTGAGAATCCAAGTGTCACTTTAGACCTACGTTTTTTAAGCTGTCTTGTTTATTTTTCTTTGACATTACCTTAAATATGGGAATTTATTAACTGCATTTTATTATTATTCTTTAATTTTATAAAATAAAGTCATATTTTCCTCCTGAACCCCTTAGTATTAATCCCTTAGCACTTCTTGATTAGCAAGACAGTAGCAGATAGAAATGTGCTCAAGTTCGTCTGCTTAGTGGCTCTGTGATGTGGTTAGTATTCATATTGTTCAAAATTACATGTACTTATGCTGTACTTTCCACTGAAATGGTGATCCTGGCTTCTTCCTCCTTGGAAGCAGTCTGTTCTCTGTAAATCTTATCTACAAACTAAATACATTGTAATTTTAGTTTTCCAGTGGATTTTTTGAAAATATTGGGACTAGACATCATAAAACAATGTTTTGAACTATATTGGAAAATTATACTATGAGTAGAATAAAAAATAAGTAGCATGAACACTGCACGTTAAATTAATGTAAATAACAACTTAAGGATTTATCTTGGTGTTATATGGCATTGATATTGCCAGCTTGATCATGTGTACCACTTTGCTGTTTTAAATATAGTTAACTTGCCTATAAAAGGATTCTGTAAAAGGATTCTAAAGGATGCTTGTTTGGATTACCACGTTTAGCATGTACTTATTCTAAAAACAATAACTTCGTTGTTTATTTAAAACTATTCTTTAATTTCTTTTTATTGTTACAGTTCTTTTTTCCTTACATGTTTATTCTTACTGCTTTGGTTTGATTTGTAAATAGACAGTAGACAAGTCTAATTTCATTAAAGCATGTTTGCTAAGTGTATTCCAAAGTAACTGAAGAGTTACTGGATCTATGTTTCTGTAATTAACAGTGTTGATTTCATGGCTGATACTTCAGTTTCTTGCCCCATTTCAATGATATAAATACAGACTTTTATATTTTCCTTACATAAAATTTTATTTCACATATTTAATATCTGTTATTAACATAATATAGAAGCATGTCTCTCAATAGTTAACAATTAAAAAAACTTAAAGTTGCCCTACTAAAAAGATATTTTCCAGAGTTGAGAAAACTCTTTACGTCAGTACTCAGTAAATTAGTCCTCTGAGAAGCACAGTAAGCTACCATGAAACTACAGACAATTTTGTAATGCTAGCACTACCAATAAAAAAATAAAAATTAATCTCACAATATTAATATTCTTCCATTTTATATTTTTCTTTGTAATTTTGTGTGAACACTATAGTATAAATATCTGTGATGTTCTATATCACTTGTATTAATTCTCAATAGCAATCATAGTCTGAGCAGTTTAATAAAATCTTTTGTGTTAAATGCAAAAGCAGTTTTACTGTAACACCAGATAAAATTGTCTCAACCTGACTTTTTTATTGCCTAGTTCTACCTACTGTTACTGATATCTCTTGTCAGATATTTTTAGTGTTCTTGTTCTGGTTCATGTTTATCATTTCACAGGGAGTGTAGAGATCAAGGTGGATTTCAAGGATTTATTATTAATAATAGCACATGGAAGGTATATTAAATCCACAGCAGTAGATTTGGACAATGTTCCATATTTACTGTTTGCTATGCTTTAAATTTTCACTGTCTGCTTTTCTATCTCTGTAGATTTTATGTTTTGCTTTGTTTTGCGTAACGTTTTCTTTCGTTCCCCTCTTCTCTGCAGTCACCCAGTTGGAGCTATTTCTGAGTTGCAGACTAAGAAATATTCTCAAATTGCATTTATGACTTCTTTGTGTTCTATACAATATATGTTACTGTTTTGTTGGAAGATGATTGTTTTGGAGTCTTTTGAACATTATTTTATACAATTATGTTACAGTAATTTCAAAACAGGAAGACTCATGGGCAAGATATTTTTAACAGCAGTGAGAATAATATAATAACCACCTTTCTGCTTGCATATTTGTAATTTTTTTGCTGTCATCTCTTTGTTTTAGTGCTCTATGTTTTGTGAGTAGGAAGGAACATAATCATCTTTGAATAATAATTCTTAGTTGATGAAGGATTGTCCTTGAGAACTGCAATTAGGGAGAGTTATCCTTAAATCAGAGCTCATTGTGGCCAAGGAATTTGACTTGTGCCTTCGTTATTTTAGCATTTCACAGTGATAATAAAAGTGTGATGTTATGCAGTCATCTCTTATCTATTGTTTGCACTCCATTCTCAATTAGCCCCTCCCCAAATTCAGTTCTGCTAAGATGGATCTTCCATCAGAGCTGCTTTCTAAGTGAATGCATCTACAGATTTTGGAATTCCTAATTTTTAGGATATTTTATATATGTGGATGATGGAAAGGAAAGATGGGATACTGTTCCAGTATAAAATATGAAATTCATAACAATATGAAATGCATTAGAGCAACTTAAAATGCTGTATTACATGGTTACTACTATATTTCAAAAAAAAACCACCAAAAACAAACAGAACTGTCACAAGGTTAAAATCAGTCTAGACAATTAAAACGTAAATATTTATGATGCTACAGTAAAGTATGAGATGAATTCTATAACCTGAAGTCTGTTTGCTCTGTAAGACAGTGAAGGCTTAGTGTGTAATAAATCTAATAATGTCATGTGAAAAATCTTTCTTTGAACTAAAAATGTTAGGAAAACAAAGGCATTAAATATATAAACAGTAACTGAGTTGATTGTACTAATTAGACTGGAAATTGATTAAGTTCATGATCTTCACTGAAGCAAAAGTAAGAAAACTAAGATTTGTCTAAGTATAATTGTGCCTGAGAGCAGACTGTGTCAGAACTGAGGTATGACAGGCGCTGAGTGAGAAATGCAATGCAAGTTCTTCAGCTGTCTCTTTCAGTGTATAAATTAAGATTAGTCTTTCCTTCTGAAATGTATTTCAGATGGGATTAACTAGTCCTACTAAAATTTCAAGGGATTAAAGCCTACATGAGGAATCATAAGGAAGGCTGGCTATTCAGTGTCCTAAATCAAAGATTTTTAGGAAGCGCATTATGAGTTTATGTAGTTCTTAAGGCATGCTTTTTACTCTAATATTCTACAGCATGAAATTAGAGAAGTCCTGAAAGATATTCTGCTTTTCATGTTAATCGTTAAGAGAAAATTTTCAGCCATCTTCATCGTGACATCTACATATATTTGTAATGTGTATTTTATTCAAACACTTTCTGCTTGACTGCCATGAGGAACTTCAAAGAAATCAAAGCAGGTCCAGCTGTCTTTAATATAGACAAATCTAAAAGTGGATCAGTCAAAACTAACATTGTATGTTTATATGCATTCTTTTTTCTGAATACAGAAAGTTTGCCCTTCAAACCTAGTGTGTTTGATAATCAGCATTCAACTGGTACAGAAGCTGAAAAAGATGCTGTTGCAGCCGAGTCTGATTGACAGCATTCATTTTTTTCTCTTGAGTGTTTACACCTTTGAAGTATTTTTACTTTCACTGTTGAAAAGATGAAAACTAGAAAAGAAAAAATGTTTTATTTTAAAACAGAATCATGATTATGAATCTACCTGCACAAACCTGAGAAGGATCTAGCTATCACACTGACTTTATGTGGTATTGACTCATAATGGATTACTGATTTTAGTCTTAGAAGTGCATTTTAATGCCACAGTGAGAGATAGGAAACCTTAAGATAGCACATTTTAATCCATTTGTTTCCCTGCATTCCCAGACTACTGTGGCATGCAATAAAACTGTTAATCATATTATAGTTTACCTCCCTAGTTTGAGGATTTCAAGCTCAAGGAGGGAAGATTGGATATCATGGGGAAATTCTTCACAGAGAGAGTGGTGAGGTGCTGGAACAGGCTGCCTAGAGAAGTTGTGGATGCCCCATCCCTGGAGCTGTTCAATAGCAGGTTGGATGCGGCCTTGAGCAACCTGGTCTAGTACCAGATCTGGCAGGGATGTTGGAACTTGATGATCCTTGGGGTCCCTTCCAACCTATACCATTCTATGATTCTTTTGAAACACTTTTCTTCTGTAGGTAGTTTTAATGTTTTGAAATGACCCCTGCCTATGTAGCTGGGACTGGGTGGACCGTAGTCCTGAACACTGCATTTATTGTGTCCACTGGCAAAGTCTGACCTTTTAATTTTTTGCTTTTTTTTCATTTTACATCTGAATTTTGAGTACAGAGGACACACATGGATGAGCCACAATTTTGAAATCCTGAAACTTTACAGAATCATATAATTGTTAGAGTTGGAAGGGTCCTCTGAAGGCCATCTAGTTCAACTCCCTTGCAAGGAACAGGGACACCACCTCTTGATCAGGTTGCCCAGGGCCTTATCCTGCCTAGACTTGAAAATCTCCGGGGATGGGGCATCAACCACGTCTCTGGGCAACCTGTTCCAGTGCCTCGCCACCCTCACTGTAAGAGATTTTTTCCCTTCTATCTAATCAAAATCTACCCTCTTTGAGCTTGAAAGTATTTCCCCTTGTTTTATCCCCACAGACCCTGCTAAAGTCTGTCCCCTTCTTTCCTGTAGCTCCCTTTTAGATATCAAAAGGCTGCTTTCAAGTCACCTCAGAGCCTTCTCTTTTCCAGACTGAACAGCCCTAGGTCTCTCAGCCTGTCCTCATAGGAAATTATGTTCAGTTAGTAGTTCTTTGGAGCCTCTTCACCTTAGGTGGGCTTCCTATTACTCAGCTGTTGGCTTGGTAGTCTCTTCCTTACTTGAGATGGAGGGAAGCCTAGAGTGCTTTTACCAAGGGAATGTTTTTATCTGATGCCTCTTTTCACACCATGGGGAGTCTGCAGTGCTGTGTTTTTCTTTCATTAAAGTGTGGCAGAAGACTGCTGCTATGGATGCTGCTTTGCAACATTTAAGCATGATTTAAATACATGGATGAGGATGGAATGATATGAGATGTGTAGCATAAATAAAAAGTTACAAATATCTAGATTTAGGACTGCTTCTCAGCTCTCCCTCACTGACTTTTTTCATTGTGAAAATTGATAATAATGAATATACTTCATATTTGTCTTTGCCAAACATGGTAGCTCCCAAAGCATGTGACGACTTGATCCAGCAGATGTCGGAACCTGTTTTACATCCCTATGGCTGGGCACATATAAAAATTCAATGATTATTAATGGCAAGGGCTGCTGCTTCATTGATATTAGAATTCCATTTAATTGGGAAGCCACTTGTGATTTAGTCGTTTTTGCTTGCACATCTTAGTTTCATGTTGGTCTCTATTTATTCTGCTGTTTCAAGAGCACCACTGTTGGCTTCCAGCTTAACTGTCACATACACAAAGAAAATGATACAGAATGGTCCGGTATACTGGGAATTTACCTCTTGTTTTGGAATTGAAGATACAATTCTGTTAATGATTCAAATGGTTTTCTAAGGGAAGAAGCAGAAATATGGAGAACATATTTTATGTAAGAATATATATGCAGTGTCAGTTCCTTCACCTTTTGGGGCCATTGAAAAGCAGTTCTTTACATTTTGAATTTTTGAGCATTGATCATCACATATTTGTTGATAAAGTTTCCAATTAATTTACAGTTTTTTCTCCTGTCCTTTCTGCCTTTTACAACACTTGCTAATTTTGAGAAATCCAGAAGGATAATACTTGTTTTGGTTTTCTCTATTGTTTACAGGACTTTCTGAAATTAATGAATTTTACTGGCCAAATATTGGAAAGTAGTATTTGCAATTATAATTTTATGTATACTTTGAATTATAATTTCCATCCCTCCCCCTGTTTTTTTTTTTTTTTCCCCAGGAATACTCGAAGTTTTACACTGTGTATTGGTGGAAAGCCCTGAAGCTCTAAACATTATTAAGGAAGGACATATTAAATCAATCATCTGTCTTTTGGACAAACATGGAAGAAACCATAAGGTATGCACTGATAGGGACATATGTAGTTAAACATTCGTGAACAATAAACCACATTGCTCTGTACAGATGTCAGATTTCAAATACTTCAAAACGGCATTCATAGTTAGGAATTAAACTTTTCCTATAGGCAGTTTGAAGATGCAAAGGTGGAGATGTTATTTGGTTTTTGATGAAAGCACTGATACTAACTCAACTTCAAAGGAAGCAGGAAGAGAATAACAATATTATTAAAAGAATTTCAGAGTTGTTGTAAGTATATAAAGTTCATCAACGCAGTAACTTTATCTTACGTGTCTTCTACTAATACAGTACAGAGCATTATATTGCCAGAAGTAACTCAGAGTGATTATGATCTCTTTAGCATGAAAATATGTTCAAGATGAAAAATAACTTTTTTTTTTTTTTTCCCAGGTTTTGGATGTCTTATGTTCTCTCTGTGTATGTCATGGAGTAGCTGTGCGATCTAATCAACATCTAATCTGTGATAATCTCCTGCCAGGAAGAGATCTGCTCTTACAGACCCGCCTTGTCAACCATGTGAGCAGGTAAAAATGAAGTCTTATAGGCATGAACAAATCAGAATGAAACTTGTAGTTTAAAGAGACAAAAATATCCACTGCAGAAAAACTGTTTTACATCTAAAACTTTTAGTAAGATATTTTACTCTCATTAGGATTTTAAATACTCTGCTCAATTTTTGTTATAATCAAAATATGAATAATAGAGTCCTGATGCAAGATAAAGTTGCTCTGAACTATCTTCAAAATGAAAAATTACAGAGTCCCTTTAAAAGATTGTCTAGATCTAGCTATATTTTCGGAGTATCATCAACCACTATTTTGTCGTTGCCTTCTTCCACTAAAGTTAGTCAAAAATACGAATTTAGCATCAAACAGTTTTGCCAGTGTCTTAAAATAATCTTGTTAATTTAGGGAGGGCTCTCTACCTCCTTCGCAGTGGAAGAATTATGAAAGTTACCTTCCAGCAGATGTTAATAACTACTTGGAAAGTAACATCTTTAACCAGTAAAGTCATATTTATAGAGCGAATGTTTATCCAGAGTTTGAGCTTACCCTGAAGCAGAAGAATCTGACTGCAAGTGCAGATTCATGTGGTCTTCCTCTGTCTCAAACTTATACCTATTTGAAAAAAACATCTGCCACTAAGTGAGAATGAAAATTGAGATGTAGAAATATTAATTATAATTTGTAGGAATTGTACTTCGTAGGATTTATTAGATGCTGAGAAAGACTAAAAAAAATTTCAACAATTGTATATTACAAGAAGACCATTTCAGATAAAGATAAATCCAAATATGAAATGAACATTTTCTAGCTGACCCATTCACTTACATTTTTCTTATCCATATGTGAACTTACCCCTACCCCTCAATCCAATACCCCCAGTAACACACCAACATGGAAAGATAGTGTAGTGGGAACAGTTCCGATAATAACTTTGAGCAATTGATGGGTAGTAGGTAATTAAGACTTGCGTTAAAAATGCATGAGAAGAAATTTTAAAGGTATGAGAACTGATTGAGCTTCTGAGATGACTTCGGATCCTAAAAAGGGAAGGTGGAGCTATCTCTCTCAAATATGGCTGTAGAAAAAACTTCTGTATTTAATGCAGTTTTTTGCTGTTAACTGTGAATGTGCCATGAATCAGAGTTTTGATATTCTTGCAGTTGTAAGGAAAAACAATTATTTTTCAAAGATAAGACCAATTAGATGTTGAGAACATCTAGAGAGAATGAAACCTGCATGCCTTGCATCACAAATAATTGCCTAGGAGGTCTCTAAGATACTGCTGTTTGACAAACTATTTGAAGGTACTGCAAAATTTTAGTTGCTAATCACTATTTAATAAAGAGTAAATTGGATGTTTAGGTTGATTAAACTGTGGACTCTGGACTGAGTATTAAAAAAACAGATACTGTTTAATCAAAAATTTGGTAAGTGATTTTGCTAATAATTTGCAGATGATGTGACCTTTTGGGAAGACAGTTTTTTGTTTTGTTTTTTTAAAGAAAAATGTTTGCCTTGAAGAAAAAAAGAGGGAGACAAAAGCAGACTTAATTTTACTACTGTTGTTTTAAACAAACACAATGAGCCCTAAATTTGAGTTGAGAAGTCTGCGATATTGCATTGTGTTCTTGAGGTGAGGTTTTAATGTCCACATTTATACTTTCTGTTTTAGTATGCGACCTAATATTTTCTTGGGAATTAGTGAAGGCTCTGCACAGTACAGAAAATGGTACTATGAGCTTATGGTGGACCACCTAGAGCCTTTTGTGACTGCAGAATCAACTCACCTACGAGTAGGCTGGGCTTCAACAGAGGGCTACTCACCGTATCCAGGGGGAGGAGCAGAATGGGGAGGAAATGGTGTTGGTGATGACTTGTATTCTTATGGCTTCGATGGTCTGCATCTGTGGTCAGGTACTTTTTCCTTCTTTTTTTTTTTTGTTCTCTATTTTATTTCCTCTTTACGTTATGCAAGGATATTAAGCTTGGAACTTAATATCTGCTTGGAACAGCGTGTTTCTCAGCAGTGAATTAAATGTTTCTGTTGACACTGGAAATACATGAAAACAGTATCCCACCAGAATATGCTTTAAGTTGATGTTGTATCTTGGAAAAAAAATGTTTTTTGCAAAGTAACACAGAATAATTATTTATGTTTCAGCATGAGAATTTTGGTAGTGGTAGCTCTTGGGTTTTTATTTAAAACTTCAAATGTACAAAAAATAATTCTATCAATCAGAAGTCTAGGTTTCTAATTCCACTATGATAGTGGGAGAACAGCCTGAGAATTTTAATTCACACAAATCTTTCTTTTTCCAAGATCATCTTTTAATAGGTAGTTATATAAAAGGGGATTCAAAAACTTATTGAACAATTTTCAACTACAGTTTCATCTTGTTGAGGAAAAAATATTCTCTCATTTTTTGAGATTATTGAACCGTACAACTGGAAACTAGGCAAGGCTCATTGGACTGGCAATTTGTGCCACTGTGAAAACATGAAGATCGTTAACAGATGAGAGAGACATTTTAATGAGTCAGCTCTGTGTACGATTTAAGTCTTTGAAGATTTGAAGCATTGTGGCTTGATGCTTGGAAAAGATGACTGTTTTACAATTCAAAATAATTTTCCAACAAAAATAGCAAAAAAAAAAAAAAAAAAAAAAAAAAGTAATATTAAGTAATAATATATCCAGTAAAGTGTCGTCTTGCGAATGTACCTGCCACTTCTGCTCTCATTTAGACTGAAAATTGCTTTGGAACAATGTTGCATAATTAACGATGGCAGTGAAGACATGTCATAATTGATTTTACCAGGTAGAATCTTATTAAAGAAGAATCTGAAAATTATGAGCCAACCCAACTGACTTGTGTTACGTTCACTTTTGAGGAGTAAACAAAAGGTTACTTAATATTAAAATGATTTTTCTACCCAATGGTAAATTCTTAATTAGAAATATTAATTAGAGATTATTTTTAATTATTATTTTAATTATTATTATTTAATTAGATTATTTTTAATTATTTTTATTTTTAATTAGAGAATTAATTAGAGATATTAAATAAACAGTTATTTCTGGTTCTTTATTCCATAACCCATCCCAGTAAAAAAATTCAGCCCACCTTTATAAACACACGTTTTATATATTCATCTCTGTTGTGAATTTGGCTTGTAGATTTGAAAATATTTCCACCTTTCTTGATATTTTCTATGGGAAATGTAACACAAACATCTCAAACGTAGGGCTTTAAGTAGTTGATTGTGAAAAATCGTGGCTTTTATTCTTCCTCCACAATCCCAGGCTGTATCTTGGTAAGTCTGAAACATTCTGATAATCCTTGGAGCTTGAAGGATTTATGGTATTAATGAATAGCAACAATGACTCTCTGAGGTGCTGTTCTGGAATAGGCCTTTTTCAGAGTCATATTTATTTAATTTACATTTGTTTCTTTAGTCAGAGAATTCCTTCTCAGATACAAACATATGGAACTCATAGAATTTTAATGTCCAATGCTTGAAAAGGTGCTTAGACCATTTTGTCTGACTGTATATAAAGTCAAATAACTTTATATGGTTATTTTATCAGTCGTCCCTTCATTGAACCCAATAGCTTATATTTGGCTAAATTCTAATATCTAAAAAGGCATCTGGTCTCAAGTTGAATGGCTTAAGAAGATAAAGTATTTACTCTTTTCACTAAATGTTCTTCTAGTGTTTAGTTATTCTTGCCATAAAAAAATAAATCATTTTCTTTACTTTGAAATTTGAAAACTAGCACTTGGCTGTTGTGATGTTTTTTATCTGCTATTCTCTACAGTGATGTGTGAGTTTTTGAATGTAGAACTGGTAGAAGATAGTTCCCTTGTGAGACAGTTCTTACACTGTGACTTTCTTTTACATTGTTCAGCAGTGTTTTGTGTAAATTTCTCAATTTATGAAGTATCTTCCAGGTTTCCCAGTCCTTGTTCACAGAACAGATTACTTTTAAAGCAAATGAACAAACGGGTAGATGGAAGGGGTATCCTCTTGGAAGGGACAGATGACAGTAGTATGAGCATGTGAAAATATTTTTCTTCCGTAACTGTACTGCTGACTGAATGATAGAAATCATGAGAACTATGACCAGCAGCTGCCTGTATGAGTGGGAACTGATTTTCCCAGAAATTCAGAGCCAGGCTTAATAGATTTATGCTGAAATTAAATGCATGGGATGTTCAACAAGATGCTTGTAAGTTCTGTTGTTTTGGGGAAGACTTACCAGATAAATATGATTCTGGGAACCAATCCTCCCAGAAACCCATTTCTTGAGGGACCCAGCAGAATAGGAGGCACTGTTTCTACACCTACTGAAAAGTCTTCTAGGATCAGAAAGAGAACGTTGGACCATTTTTTTTGTGTTCAGCTAAAAACGCCTATCTTTTTTTTTCTGACTTTGGGGGAGTGTTGCATGTAAGAAAATTTATCTGCAGAAGGAAAGAAATAAAGGTGTTATTATTATTATTTATTATTATTATTATACTGACAATGTTAAAATCATGTTGCCATCATCATCTATTCAGAAATTAAGTTGTTTTAGTTATGTTAGTGTAGTGGTTTTATGTTAGTCTTTTATGTTTACAGATAGTGGGCAACATGGTTAAAAACTCAGTGCTCTGTTCTCACTGTCCATTGTTGTTTATCTCATTCAGACATTGTATAACTTATCTTTGAAAAACATGTCTAGAGCTATTTTAATACAACTTTAATGCTTTTTTTTTTGTTGTGGATGGCAGTAAATTTCAGAAATGGTAATTTCTAATTTCTGTGTTTTTCTCTAGTTTATTTCTCCTAGTAATCAGGTGTACTTATGTAAATGTAATTTAATGCAAGATAAAATGATCATTTAGAATTAATACTATACATATTAGAGAAAAATACACATTGGTGAATATTTATGCTTCAAAATTGGTGTTATCTTTGATATATGCTGGAAAAATGCTGTTTCAGGGTTTGATTATGAATCTTGCTGGTATCATCTTAAACAGGTTTGCAAGGGGTACTTGGATCTGGCTTGTAATAGCAAAAAAATAGCTTGCTTTTCTTAAATAATTTCAAGCAAAATGTTATTCTTTATGTTGAATAATGTTGTATTCTTTAGCTAAGTGTGCTAGGTTTCATGTTACACAATAATATTTGTTTTGCAGTTTGTGCTTATACTGCTTGTGGGTAATGAAATGTAGTTTTTGTTTTTATTATTTGTATCAATATTTTCTCTTAAATTAACTGTAATTTAATTTAAGCTTGTATGATTAAAATAGCTTCATGTTTTTGCAGGTGGCTTTGTATGCTTTTGTACAATCAATGAATGTATAGATGTTATAAATACCAAAGAGCTTGGCTAAGCTGTTATTATACCGGAGCAAAGAAAAGATAAAGTGCTCGCCCATATCCTGGGCTTGCTAGGAATCTCCAGAAGAGATGATCTCCAGAAGAGATCCTTCCCCACTGGTAGTCCGCTCTTAAATGGGTCTAGGAGAGGTGGAGACAGGCTCCACCCTTTCTGGCAGCACAGGTGAATTGCCTTCACCTGTGCTCCCATGGCTGACTCATTGTTCGCCCCAGGTGATCAATCAGAGGTTCAGGATGTAATTCAGCAGTTCCCATACAGCTTTCCTTCACCATATTGTAAGCTTAAAATTCAGATCTTAAAATCAGATGTTATAGATTAGATCTGTGAATTAACACATATGCTTTCTATTGCTTTCTTTCTCTTATTTTTAGTCTGCTGTGAATGCCTGTATAATTCTCGGAAGTTTTTCTAAACGTATCTCCTTTATATCTATAGGCTGTGTAGCTCGAACGGTAAATTCTCCAAACCAACATCTGTTAAGAACTGAAGATGTTATTAGTTGTTGTTTGGATCTGAGCGCCCCCAGCATCTCTTTTCGGATAAATGGACAGCCAGTTCAAGGAATGTTTGAGAATTTCAACATAGATGGTCTTTTCTTCCCAGTTGTCAGCTTCTCTGCAGGAATAAAGTAAGTATCAAGTCTGTTTTTTCCCGGGATTCTTGTTTTCATTAGACATTAATATACGAAATTATTTTGCTGGCTGTCTTCACTCTCATTTCCCTTTCTGACATCTGCTTCTTTGGCACAGCTCCAGTTCTTAGTTATTGAAACTACAAAGGAATCCTGAAGAGATGGTGCATCTGTTGTTTTTCATCACTTGAATCAGTGTATTCAAGTGAATTGCAGATAGGACTCAGTTTTATCTTCACTACAATGCCCGTTGATAGATATTAACTTTATAAATAGCGTTAAACCTATATGGGAAGATAAAAAAACAATTTTTGATATTAAAAATGTTTGCCCTAAGACAATTTTTAGAAGCAAGTATACTATCAGCACTGACCCTAAGAAATATTGGTATGCTTTCTTTTCAACAGAATGGACTAATAGAAATTCAGTCAATCCATACTCTGATTGTTGTACTGATTTTCTATGGAATTTCAAGTCCCGTTTGAGGTGCTGAATTTCTACTTTCATGTTTTCAGTAGTTTGAGACAGTAGTATTAAAAAAGATTGCATGAAGTTCCAGCAGGAGGACTGACTTCAGCAGAACTGACAAAAGTAGAAGCTGAAAGTCGGTTTCTGCTGGAAAGAAAGCAATGCTTTGTTAGAGATCATTCAGAAATTGTGGTAGACAGTATAGAAGCAAAGAACTAGCATCTCATTCCAGATGGAAAGTGCACTTCTTTAGACTTTGCCTTGCATAATGCAGTTATGGATTATAAGGTATGGTAAAATTATAGAAGTGAATGCTGTGAAATGCAAAACTGTGCACCTGTATGCTTTATCTCCCTAATAAAAAAAATATTTGACAGATACTATTCACATGCTTTGTCTGCTTTTGGAAAATGTTTAGATGTGTACTAATAACAGTCTTAGAAAATACAAAGCAAATATAAAAGAGGACACGTGATTCTGTGGCAAGACTGGGGTTTCTGTTTTTTTTTGCTTTTGATTTCTTCTGGTTGGAAATGTACATGATTTCATTCACTAAATTTTTCAATGACCAAAAAAAAAGAATGAATTTGTTCATAATAATAAAAAAAAAAAAGTCGAATTTGTAATGAGTAAATATTCTTCCTCCTAAGTTTCTACTAAAATGACAGGTGCATGTTTTAAGGAAGAAAACAGGGGTGTTATGTTGCATCCTAAACATTTCCTTTTCTACGAGAGAAAAGGAAGAGTCATATTCTGCTAAGTTTCCAGATTCATTTCTCAAATTGTAGGGAATTGAGAATTCCCAGTGGAGAAAGTTGAGTGGTTGCTGATTGATTACGGTAGGTTGTAATCTCAGCCTCACTTAGAATGCTTTTATTGAAGTGAAAATGAACCAAAACGAAAAAAAATGTTTAGTTTTCCTCACGTTTTTTGCACTTGCTACTCCAACACTACTGGAGTATAAACACAAACAATGCAAATAAGCTGTATTTTTTATTTTTTCCCAGTAGTATTTAGTAGTTGTGAAGCTGACAAATGGATTAGAATTGACACCGGAAGTGTTCCAGTTATCTAAATTAACTCTGATTTTACAGGGTACGTTTCTTGCTTGGAGGTCGTCATGGAGAATTCAAGTTCCTTCCTCCACCTGGATATGCCCCTTGCTTTGAAGCGGTTTTACCAAAAGAGAAATTGAAAGTGGAGCACAGCCGGGAGTACAAGCAGGATCGAAGCTATACAAGAGATCTTCTGGGACCCACTCTCAATCTGTCACAGGCGGCTTTCACCCCAGTTCCTGTGGATACTAGCCAGGTATTGAAACTAAAAGATCGTGCTTCATTTCTCAAACACAGATATTATCGATCTATGTTATTTCTCATTGGACTGAATTTAAATGTGTCAATTTTTTTCTCAGAATCTGTTTGATGTGTTACATAGCTAGAAACTTAAAAATGGAAAAAAGTCAAAGGTTCTGTGAAGTTCTTGTAGTACTCAAATATATTTTCAGTTCACAGACACTACAATGAAGACTGTTTTATCTTTAATATTAGAGTATGTGAAAAAGAGTATTTTAATTTCATGCTTTGTTCTGTCAGTTGCCACTGTCTTGTCACTAGAAATTTTTATTAGTTTAATTAAAATTACTGAAGGCTTTGATTTAAGATCTTTAGACCAACTTCAGTCCTATTCCTTTGCTGTCCCTGTAGGTTACTGAGAGTGGCATTTAACTCACTGTAGTCAGGAAATGTCTCTGAAGTTGTATTTCTAAGTTTTTTCTCACAGTTGTTCTTATATTTTGACCAGAGTTCTTGGTAATAAAATTTTTGGACGAGATCAAATTTTTGTGATCGTGTTTTAACATATTTAGGAACCTGTCCCTGAAACAAAGGAAACTGCTACTGTATTGCCAATATGTGCTAAATACACGATTCTTCACGTGTCCTTGTGGTTATTGTTAATGACAAATAGGGTAACACTGTGATCATTCATAGAACTTTCTATTTGGGGTCTCTGTTTTTTTTTGAGACAATATCCAACTGCAAAGTTTGGAGGTGATGTCCCAGTCTCTCTTTTTCTATTGAGGTGCACTTCTCAAACTTCTATATTTGTCTGAAGTATTCTGAAGAAAATTACTGTTATTCAGATTTTTACCTTTTTTTTTTTTTTTTTTTTAAATCTGAGAAGTACTCTTAGTTTGAGTCCATTTCTAGCCAGCTGTCGTGAATGTGTTCTGTGACATTTGAAGGTATTGGAATTAAAACTGTTTTCCTTTGCTGGTCAAACTCTGGGACTTGTAGATTAGGGTATTTCTTGATCTAAGAATTTTGTCTCACTTTAAGAATGATTGTTTATTTTATTATTGATTATTTTATTGTTATTATTGTTTATCCTTAAAATCAATCAGAATGATTATTTAGGATTAGTTGAGGGATGTGACTTATGTCAAGTTTGACAACTGTGAAGGTCTTTTGCTCTGTTGAGCAACTTCTTTGTAGTAACATCTCTTTTCTTTCTTTAGATTGTTTTGCCTCCCCACTTGGAAAGAATTAGAGAAAAGTTAGCAGAGAACATCCATGAACTTTGGGTTATGAATAAGATTGAACTGGGCTGGCAGTATGGACCGGTACGTACCTTCTCTATTAATTTTCTGTTAATTACATGATATTGCTTAGCAAATCAGTTTCAGTGTGCTAATGGGACTGATTTATTTATTTTAATTATCTTTCCAAGGTTATTAAGATTTTAGATCCTTCCCACTGCAAGACAAGTGGGAAAATGAACAGCACTTGTATAACCAAATTTGTATATTGTAGAACAAAAATTCTGAGGTTAAAGTTGTTTGCTGCTCACATTTTCTACCAGTCTAATGGCACAGAAAGCATACAGTGGGTTTTACACTTCATATTTGCTCTTGGGCAAGACATTTAGTTGTCTGGTAGTGTAAGTCAATAAAAACCATGATTCTTGGTTCTCTTTGCATGAACTGTCTGACATCTTTCAAAAGTTCCAAACATAATATATTCATGAAAAATAATTATTTTTTATTTTCTAAGGATGGGAAATGCCATTAAATGTACTACTTTCCATCCATGTCTCCTTCTGTTCAGGCTAATACGTGCATTAAACTCTTTTCTTATCTCTTTCATACTTTTCATGGAGTATGACTAAACAATTTCTGTGACTTCTGGCTTTGTTACAAAATGCAATCCAGTTTGTTGATTAGGTTTTTTTAATCAACTATAAATTTTAAAAAAATCTACAGGTTAGGTATTTGGATTCCAGATGTTACTGCTTGTGAAGTATTGCTGTGGAGAACATAAAATCATCCAGTAAAGGCTAGATATGTGCAAGTACAGAAACAGAGTATAGTGTTTGGCTTAAATATATATATTGGTCATCTTATATGGCTGGGCATAGGTATTGTATTTGGTTGGTGTAGCATGCTGAAATACTTAAAAAGATTTGATTAATAGAGATTTGTTGACTTTTTTTTTGTTTGCCTTCCCCACCAGATCAAGAAAAGAACATCAAAAGTTAATGTGACAAAGCATAGTCATTGTGGGAAAGTAACATCAGCTGTGAAATAACTTGCAAATACTTTCAGTGTTCCAATACTTACCATCAAGAATCTGACAGTCTCCTGGAGGCTGACTCCTTAATCATTTTGGTTTTTCACAGGTGTTTTTATCAGTTTAAGCCACTGTAGCTAATTTTTGTTACTTGAGTTGATGCATTACAGTTACTGAGTACTGAGGCAAGGTATTTTAGGCAAAGTATATACTAGGCTAGGTAATTCTATTAATATTGGAAAACAGAATAAAAATGAGGTCCAATATTGAAATTAGTTACGCGGAACTAAAGTGGTTCTCCTAATTGGAGACTATTCTTAGACTTTTTATTGATGTAGATTACTGTAGGTCTTGGAAGAAATTTGCAAGTAATATTTTTACTGTCTGTTAAAAGAAGCTTCTTGTTTTGTCTGCTAAATGTTTTGAACAAGTTGCTTGATGGTTTAATTGCTTGTATTGCCTGTCCAAAGAACATTAATTTCATCAAGTGCAGAAAAATATCCCATTGAGATTGTAAATATTTTTCAAATGAAAACATAAACAGCTGTCTGCTGCTCAATTCGATAATTATTGTGTGCTTAGATGAAAATGAAAAGAATGCGTTAGTGTTAGAAAGGAGCATGACTTCTTTTTTTATAAGATTAAATTAATTTGAATGAATAGTAATGTCTAATTTAGATATTATTAAGAACATAAAACTGAAAAATAGAATATGATAAATAGAAAATAAATTTCAGTTATAAATGATCCATCTTTATGTTCACTCTATAGGCACTCGTGTAATTAACATGTAGGACTTGAAATTACAGAGTCTTTATCAAGAAGATAAGGCTTGAAGATGACAACATTTTGATTTCCTGTTCTAACATATAGTGTTTATGTGTCAGTATTATAATTGCTTTATTTTTAGGTATTATCACAGATATTGCATTCAGTTTTATTTTCAGGATGCTCTAATTTTTTTCCTTCTAGGACATATACAGTAAAAAAAAACAAAAACAAAAACAAATGCAATATGCAAAGCAAGTCATATGTTTGTGTGATATATTCCTTGAAAGTCAGAATTTATATGCCAGTTTATGTGCTATTGACTTTCTTTTTTAAACATAAAATCTGATTCTGTAGGTGACTAGTAAATCAGGCAAAATTATTGAGAACAAATTACACCTAGTTTGATGGCACAGTTTCACTGAGAAATCCAGCAGTGGTCTTTTCTCAGTTAAAATAATTGAAAACCCATTCTGTGTTCACTAAAGAAATAAAAACTGATTTGGAAAAAAAAATGATTTTATAATTTTAACATCCAATTTACCAGCAGAATTATAATTTATCAAGAATTGTCAATAATGGTATTTTTGCAATACCTTTCACTTTACATCTCTAAAGATTAATATAAATGGTGAGCTTATGGTCCTTGTAATTTTGAGGGCTTCTCCAAAAGTAATGTCTCCTATTTTATAATGTTCACCCACAACATCAGAGGTGGATGTTGGTGGTATGGCAGTAGAGGTTGAACCCTTCCCACCAATATTCCATTAAATTTTGTTGCTGTGCCACAGATGGCAGCAGAGGAGCAGTCTGACAAAATGGTGTCTGGCATGGAACTGTGTATGAAACAAAGGTGTGAAATTGAATTTCTGTGTGTGGAAAAAACTGCATGCGTTGACACTCATCAGCACTTGCTGAATGTTCATGGAGACCAAAGAGTGGATGTGAACACGATGAGGCTATGAGTGGTGCGTTTCAGTAACAGTGATGTGAAAGACGAGCCACTTTCTGGGCAGCTATATAGAGCTGACACACCACGTAATGAAGCAGGTCTTGATCAGCTCATCTGCATAAGTATTTTGTAAAATAGTGTTTTTTAGCTGAGAATTTGCTCTATCAAATAGTGTTATTGTGCTCTTTGTAGTTGTTGTAGATTCAGTGGAAATAAATAGGAGGCATTATTTTGGAGCAATCTGAACATCTTTTTAAACAGATTGTGTGCTGAAATGCTGTCTGTGGCACTCCACATCCTTTGTTTTCTGTGCAGAGTGTATGCCATTCAAACCACAGTGTTATTCACCATTGAAAACAGAAAAACATATTGAATAAAAAATTAGAATTCAAATAGTAAAAGAGAATGTATTTATATTTATACTATGAATATCTTCAGAAATATCACATAATGTAATTATTTTAATATGTTAAAAATCATTTTCATGGCGGAACATATATTTCTGCTCTTTGTTAAGTACTATGAGGACTGCTCTGTGGCAGTAGCTTGTTGTTATAGCTTGAAGTCATGGAACTGCTGCTGACCTAGTTGTCTGTGAATTACAAGCACTCTGATAATATGGTGTTCTAGTTTCTGTTTGCTGAGTGATTTTCTTGGCTAGTTGTACAACAGAGGTGCCCATGACTACATACTTCTGTAATAGTTCTGAAGGTGGTTAAGAAGTGTGATTGCAGGAGCAAATCAGATTACTATTTCTAATTACTACAGAACAAAGAGGAAAATCTAGTTGAGGACTGCAACACATTCTCAAAGACTAGCTTTGGTGTGTTACTTTCACGCTGCTCAAAGGAATAAATGCTGAGCCTTCTACTTCTTAAGTACCAACTTTGTCTCGAGCTGGATCACTAGAATAATAGCCACTATTGGAAAGGGTGTGAAATGGGGAAGTCTGGCAACATTGGAAAGGAACATATATTTTTCAACTCCATAAAAATGGAAGATGCTTATTTCTGTGGTGCTTTTCTGTGTCTTAAAGAAGGATGCTCTAAAAGTACAGTTAAATGCATGTGGAGCGAGATAGCAGTAGGTATTGTCAGCTGTTACAGAAGCACAAGACTGCATGAATAGGCTTACCTCTCCTCAGGATCTATTAAACTGCAAATTGTTTTTGAGAGCTAAAGGAGTCACAAGAGCATTTCTGTAGGGTTGCAATGTCCTCTCTTGTGTTGAACTGTTCTTCACGACATACCATGCTGTGGGTAGAACTGTTGAGATGTTCCCCAGCCTACGCCTGATGAAGTGAAACAGGTTAACTTTTGATATCTTGTTGGCTGACTTTCTCTGTTGAAAGCTGCAGAGGCGATACCATCCTCTGTAGCGCAGTTGTCATTTGTCAAGTGAGTAATAACACTGCATATTGTGGCTGTCAGGGAGAAGGCATGCTTGGATTTATCTCCTCAGATCTGTTTCTTAAACCTTTTTTTTTAAAAAAAAAAAAGTTACAAAAACTTGCAAACTTCTGACTGCCTTATATTTAGATCATTATTTCTAAAGTGTGTTGTGTTTTAGTTTCAAATCTGTAAACTTGTAGATCAATTGAACTGAAGCTCTAAAACCAAGTGGCAATGGAAAAAAAAATACAACCTTCATTATTTTTTTCCTGAATCATAACTTTATTACCGACATTTTCATTTAAATCATTTAGTTAATATTTGCAACTAGTATATTTTTAATCAAGCCTTCTTGTAAGACATAGTCATAGTGGATTTTGTTGGCTGAACTCTCATGGATTGAAAATGCAACTCTGAGAGCAGTAGAACACTCAGCTATCTTAGCCTCTGAGGTTGCCTTTCCCAATTACCAACAATATTGGGCTAAAACTGTGTATAGGAAGTGCTGGTTAAAAATATTTTTTATCAGATTTTGAGTTGATAAAAATATGGGTTATTCTAAATTACGGTGACTGCTGTTAATGCAGTAAAAGAAAATTAATGTTCCAGTCATCTGTGATTGCTCAGTTGTTGAATTCTTCTTGTATACCACTGGACGTATCTTTGAGAATATAAACATTCACTGAAGTAAAGGATAGGCTAGATTTATCCTTAGTTCTGTAATCTTTACATTCACAGGCTAATCATCATTTATACAAATTGAATATATGATTTTTCAAACTGTTTGCTTCAGATATTTTGTCTGTTTGTCAAAACACAAGCTCTATCCTTGAACTTTACTTACGTGTTATGAACTTCCATGATAATATGTGCAAATCAGCAAAAACCACTTGAGATCTGCTCCCTTACCTTAACAGAATGGCAGAATGGTTGTACTCTGAGAGTACAGATTTCCTTTTTTTTTTTTTTTTGGAGTGCTATTCAGTTTGAATAATACTGACAGAATCAGCCTTAAGTACTTTGTATTTTGAACTGTTCTGAAATTTCAGCAAGTTTTAAAGATATATTATTTTTTTTACTGCCTTTTCAGGTTAGAGATGACAACAAAAGACAACACCCATGCTTAGTGGAGTTCTCAAAATTGCCGGAGCAGGAAAGAAATTATAACTTACAAATGTCTCTTGAAACACTGAAGTAAGTTGCTCAAGCTTCTAAAGCTTACAGTAAGCTTTCAGCTAACCTATGGAGTTGCAGTTTCCAAGATTATAATTTGACACGTGATGTTTCCTACTGAGTGATGTACTCAAGTTGCATACCAATCTGCACTTCTTCCATTGAAGATTTTCATAAACAGTTAAATTATTGTGTTAATGGTGTTTCTGAAATGGCAATTCTGACAGTTTTTGTCTAGTTTGGAGGAAAGAGAACTAAATTCAAGCTTTGAAAAAAAAAAACATATCTTGTTTGGTTTACTTCAATTTAGTCTAATTAGTTTTAATTTTCTGTGTTGATGAAGCCTACTTTGATGGTTGCATTAGGATTTATATGGCAAGGTTTCGGTAGCGGGGGACTGAAGAGGTGGTCTGTGTGATAAGAGCCCAAAAGCTGCCCCATCTGGCTCCAAAACAGATCTGCCCCTGACCAGAGCTGAGCCTGTAAAAGAATGAGAAAATATGAGAGAAACAGCCCTTCATGCACAAAGGTAACTGTCGCAGGAGTTGCTCCAGGCACTGAGCAGAAGTTTCCTGCAGCCCAGCATAAGCCCATGGAGGAGGAGGCTGTCCCTCTGCAGCCACTGGGCACCACATGGAGCAGATCTCCGCATGCAGCCAACAATGGCCTGGCTTGTATCACAGCAGGTCTAAAGAAGAGACTGTTTTTCTTTACTTACTCTTGTGAGGTTGCAGCTTGAATACTGTGTATAGTTTTGGGCTCCTCCCTGCAAGAAAGACATTGAAGTCCTGGAGCATGTCCAAATAAGGGCAGTGAAGCTGTAAAAGATTAGGGTCACAGGACTTATCAAGAGCGGGTGAGGAAACTGGAGTTGTTCAGCCTAGAGAAAAGTAGATTCAGAGGAGACCAGATCACTCACTACATCTACCTCAAAGAAGGTTATAATATGGTGAAGGTCAGTCTCTTCCCAAAAGCATCAAGCAATCAAACAGGAGGAAACAGTTTCAAGTTGCGTCAGGGGAGGGTTGAGTTGGATAGCGGGAAAAATTGTGAAGGATGGACTGCTATGGTGTGAACCCCATATTGAAGCAGTTCTTGAAGAGCTGCTGTCTGTGGAAAGCCCACGTAGGATCAGTTTGGGAATACAAGTATCTGGTGGGAGGGATCTCACGCTGGAGCAGGGGAAGAGAGTGACTGTTAAGGTGTGGCAGATGACAAAGTGTTATTGAACAGACCACAATCTCCATTCTCCTTTCTCCTGTACTGCTGAGAAGGAGGAGGGAGAAGAGAAGATGGATGTAGGAAGTTGTTTTTAGTTTGCTTTTAGTCTGTTAGTAACAGATACTAAATCTCCCTATGCTGAGTTTTGTTTTACCCATGATAGTAATTGGTAAGTACTCTCCCTGTCTTTATTTCAACCCTTGAACACTTCTTGTCTTTTGAGGAGGCAGGGAGAGAATGGTGTGGTGAAGTTCAACTTCTCATCAGTGTAAGAACACCATGACAATCAATTTATTTTTGGATGTGACTAATGATGAGCTATTTCTGTCTCTGTGTGTATTGCCATAGAACAGTAATATGCATTACAGATGAGCAGTTAGATGCGTGAATTTCATGAAGCTCTGCAGCTGGAATTCTAGAAAATTTTAGTGGGATATTAATAGTTGTGTTGAAATCTTACATCTTACAGTGTGTTTACTTCTTCTTTTACATAATGTTAGCAAAGAATGACTTTATGCATATAATAATACCTTTCTGGGAAGATTTGTAGTATGTTATTCAGAAATTCACCATATACAGTGTTTAGAATCATAGTCCTTACATTAGGACTGTGCATCTTCATAGTAGAAAACTAGGTAAAGTACTGTTCCTACAATTTTTTTTAATGGATTCCTTTCCTGGTGAGCTTCTCTGGTGCTATTTACTGATCCACTCTTCCTATAGTAAGTTATTCGTCCTGCTTCCCCAAAAATATATTTATGAGCCTGAGTGTTAAATTGTTTTTGGAAGAATACTTTTGCATTATTTAGAGATAAAGCATTCAGAGACAAATTGAACTCCATTGGAGGCAAGAAGGAGCAGGCAAACTTCACATTTATCTTCAGCTAGGTACTAGAATTTCAAGAAAAGTTTTTGAGTCCTTTGTGAACGCAGCATTGTGCTAGGAATGCAGAATATTTTCTTTTCCTATTCTGAACTTACAAAATATAATATAATCTTTATTTACAGATTGATTTGTTGCTGTATTAATCTGTATAATATGACTCAGGCATCACTAAAGTATTAAATGTACACTCATAATGTTTATCTAAATATTAAACAAATTTTAGTGTTCCTTACATGATTACTGGTTCAGGATTAACATTCTTCTAATCTAACCCTGACAAAACTCAAAATCCACTTTGCTGCATAAATGTACGAATTATGAACATTTTCTATTTTAGTAATTCTATTACTTAACTTATAGGCTTTTCATTAAATATCCAAAAGATGAAGTATTCTATCTTTCTGTGACTCTCAAAATTCATATGCTTACTGATCTTAATCTTCATTTTGTTCTTGTATTACTCTTTGCTTTTTTTCTGAAGTTTAAAGTTTTAATTTTGCAGTATCATATTGTGTTCATTGTGCATGTATTTGCTGCTTAGGGACTTGAAAATGAACATGATACTTATTTCATTTCTCCTAGCTTGCAAAGGTGAAAAAATAGTGCACTAATTCGTTCAAGATAATACTTAGTATGATAACTTGAATTGCAAGCACTTTTCAGTTTTCTTGTTTAGCTCTGAAGTGCTTCAGATGTCTTTTGGATTCCACTTGTATAATCAGTCTGTTTGAAATCTCAATTGAAGTGTAATTAAAAATCTAACTCTCAGCCTACAACTGCCTTTTAATCCTGCTGAGCTTTCTGATTTGAATTTGCAGTGTACAACGGGATATAGGGTTCAACTTCCTTAGGACTGGTGGGGCTTAACTCCTCTGCATTGCTTTCTGTTGTTAAATATGTTCTCTTGCTTATGCTAGTGATAGCTGCGTCAGAATCAGATATGGTTTATCTTAAATGAAGTTTATCTTTGTTGTATTTTCTCAGATTGTATTTTGCAAGAGTTGTCCTCTGCATGTTGACTTCCTGGTATCTAATTTAACTACCTGAGTTTAAATAGGGTTTCACATAACAATAGCAGTTACTCCATGTAGCTAGCATTAAGAATACGCTTTACAACTCTCCTTGAAACATTTAATTTGTCTGTAAAGAGATATATTGCTAGAGCAGTATTTATGTCCATTTTTCTCTCACAGTCATGTGTAAAGAGCAGTAAATATAGTTAGGACAAGTCCAGAAAATATTATTTTAAATGGAGACAAGAACAAATCTATCTTCCTTACATGTTGGAAGAAATTGGGATTGGAGCCCAGGCTTTACACTTGTGATTTGTCTTTCAATCTAATATATGGGTATAGCCCTCAGATTTTGGGAAACTTCTGAACTCACTCTGAAGTTCTTTCTTGAATTTTGTCATTTCACTCTCAGTATTTCAGTAGTTCATGTACGTTAAAGATACTAAGCTTCAATAATCCAGTATTGAAAGTATGTGCAGGAACAAATGGTTGATGATTTACAGATCAAGATATATGTTAATATAAATATAAATAAATATAAATACAATAAATATATTATAAATAATTATATCTATTATAAAATATAAATATAAATCTACACTACTGGATAATGTGACTGTATAGGAAGGAGGAGTTTTGAACTTATACAAAGTTGCTGTCAACCCTTTTATGAGGCATGCAGGGACCATTTTTTTTTTTTTTCCTGAAATTAGCTGCAATTTACAGGGTTGTGTCAGAATGTCTTTCCTGGTGGAAGCCCTGTAGTACATAGCACACTGAATCTATCTTAAACACTTTTCTTTGAAGTGGGTCAATACTGAATACCCATATTAAGTATTATGATGGCCATTTTGGTATAATGCTTGGAATGTATTCTGCTGTCAGGTCTTTTTTTAGTAGTGTGACCTAACGAAAACCAGATCCAATTAAAATCCTAGAATATAACATCACCTCTTTCTGAAGTTACATTCCAAGAATAGTAACTGACATTTCTTGTCTTTTCTCCTTTCATCAGCTTGTAAGTAAATAATGTAACATAAAAAGGTTTTGATTTACAATAATATGAATATGTATATAAACCATAGGAATAGGTATATAAAGCAGAAATATGTATTTCAAGGACAGGGAGTCTTTTAACTGAGGCCTTGTAAAGATGACAGACTATACGATGATTACATTTCGAAATAGTCTTCTCATATTTTTACTAAAATGTTTGAGAACACCTTGTGGCATTTTCTTAGCACCATAAAGCATATTACCTATACAAATGGGTGGTGCTGATTTTTTCCATGTTATTTTGTCATTCCTTAGGTCTCGTTTATTTGTTGTATGGTGTCATTTACATACCAGGCAACTCTGGATATAGAAACAATGGCAGTAATTTGTCTGTGATTCCTGTGTTCTAGAACCCTGCTGGCATTAGGCTGCCATGTTGGAATTGCTGATGAACGTGCTGAAGAAAAAGTGAAAAAAATGAAACTTCCAAAGAAGTAAGTTGAAATTTAACTGCATTTTTTTTTTTTTGTTAGGCAGTATAACTAAAGCAAATCGTTTGATTTTGTGTAGCTACCTTTTGTAGATATTTAGGTATATGTGCATTTATAGGTGATCAGAAATTTATTCGTACCTGTGCTTATGCTTTTCCTTTTAGATGTTTACAATCTGATGTGTAGACTAAGTTGAGATTTTCACAGAATCACAGAATGGCCAGGGTTGGAAGGGACCACAAGGATCATAAATTTCCAACCCCCCCCCCCGCCACGTGCAGGGCCACCAGCCTCGCCATTTAATCCTAGGCTAGTTAA
>JAOWBP010001760.1:30287659-30297979 GCA_028571105.1 Tragopan temminckii | reverse complement strand
CTTTCATTAGCCAAAATCCATACTGTAATTAAATGATATGAGAGCCATCTTGTGGTGTTCTGTATCTCCATTAATGAATTTTATTTTTAGCATTGATTTACAGTGCTAAATGGCATAATTTTTATGCTTTACTGTAAATATTACTTACTGGCTACACACAGCAGCAGTGTGTTAGGGATTGTTTAGAGTACAGCAAGCCTTAGGTTATTTAGAATCTAAACAGACAGTGAATTTTCACTTGCCATGTTTTATGGTGGTTAATCTCCTGCATAGGGGAAATACTGAAGGTCTCCAAAATTGTTTTAAACCTTTCAGTTTGCGTAGACCATTGAAGATAAAATTTTACTGTAAAGAGATAACGTGTCAGAGAGTTCAGATTTGCTTATAGGAAGTACAGTGAGCCTGGGACCACAGAGGTCAAGAATTTGAGTAAGATCTGAGAGATATGATTTTATAGGTTATTGAAGAAAAGATTGGACCTTGTTGTGGCTGGAAAAAAAAACATAAGAGCGAGGTTCTTAACACTGTCTGGATGCCATCCAGAGGGATTTCAACAGACTTGAAAGATGGGCCCATGTGAACATAATAAGGATCAACATTGCCAAGTGTAAGGTTTTGCATTGGGGTCGGAGTAATCCTAGGTATGTGTACAGACTGGGAGAAGAAGTCCTTGAGAGTAGCCCTGTGGAGAAGGACCTGAGGGTCCTGACTGATGAAAAATTGAACATGAGCCAGCAGGGTGCTCTTGCAGCTTGGATGGCCAGTGGTATGCCAGGCTTCATGAGAAGAGCAGGGAGTTGATTGTCTCTCTCTACTTTGCCCTCCTGAGGCCCCATCTAGAGTATTGTGTCCAGGTATGGGGCCCCCAACACAGAAAAGATGTGGAGTTTTTGGAGAGGGTCCAGAGGAGGGCCAAAAAGATGGTCGGAGAACTGGAGCACTTCCCCTATGAAGACAGGCTGAGGGAGCTGGGCTTTTTTAGCCTGGAGAAGAGAACACTGTGAGACCTCATTGAGGCCTTCCATTATTTAAAAGGAGATTATAAACAGGAGAGGAATCAACTTTTTACAAGGGTAGACAGTAATAAGACAAGGGGTAATGGTGTTAAGCTCTAGGAGGGAAGGCTTAGATTGGATGTCAGGGGGAAGTTCTTTACTGAGAGAGAGTGGAGAGGTGCTGGAACAGGCTGCCCAGAGAGGCTGTGGATGCCCCGTCCCTGGAGGTGTTCAAGGCCAGGCTGGATGGGGCCCTGGGCAACCTGGTCTTGTCCCAGATCTGGAGGTTGGTGGCCCTGCATGTGGCAGGGGGGTTGGAACTTGATGATCCTTGGTTTTCCTTCCAGTGCAAGCCATTCTATGATGGTATGAACAGGCAGATAGGTGTAGACAAGTTTGAGTTGTTAAGAGATTCCATACAAGGAAGAATTACAGTAAAAAGACTAGAATAATAATTTTTTAAAGGCTGAGCAGGCTTTGAAACCTTGCAATTTCGTGGGAGAAGGTCCAGAATGCTTTAGGCATTCTTTTTTTCTAATCTGAGAGAGTCAGAGATATCCCTGGGCTGTGTGACTTGATTAACAGAAAAAAACTTTATAAAACACCAGAGAATAGAGTAGCTGAGAGGACTTAGGGAAGAAAGATAAAATATTACTTCTTTGACTTTTTGAAAATATTTTCATCTTTTTAAAATGTAATTTTTGTGATTCCAAGCTACGTTACGGCTTGAATTGTTTGTGGGGTCTTGGAATCTTGGAAGGAAGGATCAGAAGCTGACTGTAGGACAGTATAATTAGTAAAGGATAGAAAGGGAGGTTTGGGTGTACTCACTTTACAAAGTGTTACTTTTTAGCTATTTTAGCAGAAGATGTTACATAAAGAAAATATGTAAAGTAGGGGAAGGCAGAGTACTGAGGGAAAAAATTCCGCTATTTCCAGTTTTCTATTTTCTGTGAACTTCCTGAGAGTGCGTTCTGTTCCATTAAGGTCACTAATGTAGATGCAAAACAGCTTTGGCACCAGTGCTGTTGTAGGCTACAGTAGCGTTGGGGTACTCTACTAGTGATTTACCTCCGAGGAGACTTCCGGGCTGCTGATTGCAATTGTCTGAGTCTGGCTGTTTTCACCCAGGCTTTAAATCTACTTCAGTGTGTGCTTCTTTAACCCATCCTTTGTGAGCTTTTCCGGACAGTGCCAAAAGTCTTACTGAAGTCAATGCAAAAACATCCACTGCTCTCCCATTATCCACTGAGCTAGTCACCTTGATGTAAAAGATTTTCAGATAGTTTATGCACAACTTAATTCCTTGCCAGGTGCCATGCCAGGTCAGAATCGGCACTCCTAACTTAACCATCAAGGCCAGACAGATACTCTGTTATCTTTCTGGATTCCCTGGCCCTGCTTTCCACCTCTTATTCACTTCCTTTTCACGTCTGAGTTCATTTAGGAGCTCTTCATTCATCCATGCAGGGCTCCTGCTGCCTTCTTGCTGAATGTATGGCATCTTCTAGTTTGAAGAAAGCCTCATTTACTACTTCTACAGCAGATACATGTGACAACAGCACCCATGTTGGTCTGTCCATTTGTCTTTACCTATAAACTCTGAACTGGCTCCTGAATCATCTCAAGGCAGATCTCCGTGATACTCTCCATATAAAGGCTACCTCTTCATCAGCCTGCACAGCCTGCCCTTCCTAAAAGACACGTATCCATCCATCGCATTATCCCAGCCATGTGGGGTGTTCCTCTGGATCTCTCTGATTCCAGTGAGCATCATAACCATGTAACTGCACTCTTTTTTAATTTGTCATGCTGCATGCATTAGTGCAGTTATTTGAGATGTCCAAGTGTGCTGGTTCTCCAGAAGGGGGCAAGAGAGCCCTGTAAGGCTGTTCTGCAGGCGCTATCTTCTTTGCACGCTAACATTCAAAGAGATTCCACTTCAGCTCTTTTTCTTGATTGCTGCATCCCATCTATTCTAATCACTCTGGGCCCTTGGCTGCCTTCCCACCCCTATTTAGTTATTTTCTAAGGAATCACATTTTCTCTTGTTCCTAGTCTAGAGATTTTTCATCCAGATTGGCCTGCTGTGGCAAAAATATTTTTGCCACGTTTAGTCACATGGATCCTATCTCTTTTAATCAGCTTTTATTCCTCAAAAAGGATCCCATGATCATAGAAACTGAAACCTGCTGTCAACAGTAATGAGTTGTTGACCCTCAGGGTATGTTGAGTCTTCTTCAGGCCCTTCTCCCTCATTGCAAGGAGGACATCACCTGGGCCTTTTGCCACTCCCTCTAGAGACAATGCTTGATGTGTCCCAAATAATTCCTGCCAGTATCACTGTCTTCTGTATGGAAGAACAACAGAGACCAGTAGTAGTTAGAGGGTCAGATGAGCGTTGGTGACGTATCCATAACATACAGATATGAGCACCTGGCAAGGACCAAACTGTCCTAGACTCACTGTTAATGTCTTTGTAACAGCTATCTTAATATGCCTCAGGAATACCATGTGAAAATCTGTAGACTATATTTTGAAAAAGAGCAGGAAATCTTTTAAACCTCATGAATATATGTATTACATTCTTTCATGCCTGAAAGATATTTGGATTACTGTTTCATTGCTTTACTGATGTGATAATAGGCCATTTGTTCCTCAGGATTTTCTTTTGTTACTACTTAATATTTTTCAGCATGCTCTAAAGTCACAGCTGTATATTTATGTGTTGTTTTAACTGCTTGCATTTTGTCAGTAGTTGGATACAGTAATTTCTGCTTTTATTGCTTTTTTTTTCCTTTAACTTTTTATTTTTTAAACCTCACAGCAACAAGACTGGATGTGAGCAATGGGATAATGGAAAAATTCCGGATCTTCCGCACAGAGAAAACTTATGCAGTGAAATCTGGAAAGTGGTACTTCGAGTTTGAGGCAGTTACAGCAGGAGACATGAGAGTTGGCTGGACAAGGCCTGGTTGTCTGCCAGATCAGGAACTTGGCTCAGATGAAGAAGCTTTTGTTTTTGATGGCTTTAAGGTTTGTATATGTTTATCTACAATAATATGAGTAATTGCAAAAGTCAATTTTACATCTTATTCTATGTGCAATAGCCTCATTTTAATTGCTTTCTTTTCTTTCATCTACGGTCTATGAAATTATTTCTCTGTCTCTTTGAGGGTCTGATGGAATACACAGGAAAACAGAAATGCCTAAACTATAAATTAATGTCATCTAAGGAATTATCAGAAATTATCATTTCTAGAATTCTTTTCACAGCTTGTGAAAAGAGTTTCACTAGTAAGATGCACGTAAAGCTCTGAAACAGCCTTAACCAAATTTGAAATACTGGCTGAGCTGTAATTAGGTATGAATCCTTTCTTTAAATTTCAACTCAACTCTTTCCTCTGTGAGAAATCCCTGTTAGGGAATAATGATGATTAAGATTCTTAACAATAAGTGTCTGAGGCAAACTTTGGTATGAGTCTTTTTATAGGAATGTGAAGATTACAAGGAATATGTCTAGTTTTTCATGAAAATCTTTACCATTTAGAATAAATTGGCAATTTTTTGCTCAAATTTGACTGTTCATGAAGTGATGACAGGATAAAATATAGTATTAGGAGGATATAGGGAATCAAAATATTTTACATGTTACTGATTTTTAGCAGAATAGATTAAATGATTTATTGGAACTTATTATTTCATAATGAAACCAGGTGATACCTGTGTCCAAACCATGTAATTACTATAAAGATTACTGAAGACACCTGTCTTAATGAAAATGTTTACTTCTCTTTTATCTGATGTTGGAATTAATTTTTTTAGGTTACCATTACAGTACTTGATAGAAATTAAAAGCCTGTTCATGATCAGGTCAAGCTCTCTAACTGTATTTTACTCATGTATTTGGATTATCCATTTTTTTTTTTCCTTAGTCTTGTATTTTAGAAGGAGAACTGAAAAACTGGTTTTATAAAATGTTAATTTGGATTTAGTTAACTATTGAATTTCTGTGTCTTAACTAAAGTAGTTGAGTAGTAGTTTGTTTTCTGCATTTTGGTTTTTGACTTTTGGATCTCAGTCCACAAAGGTATTTTGTTGTCTCTGATTTTGGTGCTTTCTCTGCTTGGTTCAAGAAAAGCTTCATCTTTTGTCATTCCAGGATACACAGGTTTAATAGGATTTTGAGGAAAGATACAGATGATAAAAATCTAGCAGTGATGGAATATATGAATCAGGAAGATATTTGTTATTAGCAGCTTTGTTGTATGAACATTTATAATAGTTCTTATTAGATGTTCATTTATTTCAATTTTAATCCAAGACCCCAGCTAAGGCTACCAATCCAAAGCCCTGCAGTCTTTGACTTGGTCAGTCACACAGTGCATTAATCATGCCCTGATCTATGGTGGTATCTATGAGAAGCTTGGAGAGTTCTTCCCATCCACAGAATTCCATTCCTTCCAAAATTTGGTATGGCAGCAAGTTTAATTTATTTTGTACACACCATTTATAAAATTACACTTAAGGAAATAATAAAATTTGTTTGGAAACAGTGAATTCATAGACAACTAGATTAAATAAAGCCAATATTTTTTAATAAGTTCTTGAAACTGCTCTGTAGTATTTTAATTGATAGCATGTTATTTTTATTATAAGTCTTTAATGTAGCTTCTGCATAAAAATAAGCTAAGTTCTTACTTGTTACTAAAATACTGAAGTTTGCCCTGTCAGCTCACTTAGCAATATTTTGCAATACTGACATGAGAGGTGTTTTACAGGAAGTTACTTTTTGTATTTCCATTTTGAAAGTTAACTTGCAGTATTCACAGGTGTTGTTTGGGAATGATATGCTGTGGAAGTGTTAATTTTAGTGCCATGTTATTGGAGGCAGATAATTATTAGTTGTACCACTGTGTAGGAGAACACGTACATTGTCACTGTTATTTTTTTAAAGTCTTCAAATTGCTTTCAGGCACAACGGTGGCATCAAGGTAATGAGCATTTTGGCCGCTCCTGGTTGGCAGGAGATGTTGTTGGATGCATGGTTGACATGAATGAACACACTATGATGTTCACCTTAAATGGTGAAATCCTGCTTGATGACTCAGGTTCAGAACTTGCATTTAAGGATTTTGAGGTTGGTGATGGTAAGTACTGTAATACATAGTGTCGTTAATGTAATTTTTGTTTCAATTCCCTTTTAACTATGTATTTTCAAAAGAAGGAAAATAGTGCTGGTATAATAGGCAAGAGACACTAGAGTTCAGTAGATCCAGCCAGCATATTACATCATTAAATATGATAACTTTTTAGGATTGCTGTGTTAAATTGACATTTATTAACTGAAGACAGTCCCTATTTCATATCTCTGTGTTTGTGCTGTGTTATGAGAATTATGATGAGTTGCCCTTATTTGGAAGAAAATTGCTTTAAAAACCTAGTTATAGCATTTTAAATGATTTAAATCTTTGATTTGTATTTTTCAATTCAGAATTTCTCTTATGCTGCGTACTGTGGATGCAGATCAACTCTTTGAGTCACTTTGAGACACAGTGTTAGTGAAATTGTCAGCAGAGTCACAAGATTCTGAAAATAAATTATTTCGGATTTTTTCACTCATTTTTCAAATATTTATAAAACGAGTTTACAAGATATGTTGATGCAGTGAGAGACAGTATGTATTAGTAGTCTGAATACTCATTGTTTTTCCCAGGATGCTGAAGGTAAAAATTGAGAGAATAATCTGTGCTACTCAGTGTATTACATTAACCTATTCCTTAAAATTAATGTCTTCCTTGTCAGTTGTTTTGGTAATATGTGAAGTAAGCAAACAGCACTATTAGATTTTACTGTTATCATGGCTTTTTCTGTGTCCTATTGGACCAGGTTTTGTGTTTTACTCTGTTTGATTGGTATTGATCATTTGGAAAGGTGTCAGACTAGGTGCGAGGACGAGTAGAGGCGTTTACAGTGAATTTTCCAGCTGTCTTTTATGATCAGACTTTCTGACTCCATTTCATAGAATCATAGATTCAGTCAGGTTGGAAGAGACCTTAAAGATCATTGAGTCCAACCCTGACCTACCCATACTACCCTAACTCTAACAACCCTCCACTAAATCATGTCCTTGAGCACTACATCCAAACACGTTCATGAATGGTGACTCAACCACTTCCCTGGGGAGCCTATTCCAGTGCTTAACAACCCTTTCTGTAAAGAAGGGACGTGCAGGATTGTGTACAGGGCTTTGCATTCATGAGTTTTAACACTTTATCTGCACTTCATCAGGTTACAACATGATATAAATTTATAAATGTACATATTTTGTCATATCTTTTATGCATCTGTTGTATGTCTGTCTGAGAAAGAAAAATTTTGAACAGTTAAAGCCTCCTATGATGCTTTGGAGTTATTGATCTCTATTTCTATGGGAAAGATAAACACTGTATTTATCAATTAGGTATTTCTCTGGTGGAATTTTAGCTGCTTGGCTTTTGTCTGGTAACTGTATGAACAGGAAATATTGCTTTGGAAGTAATTTCCAAATAAACCATAACTATTTGAATGAATTTTATGAGTAATATAAAAAAAAATTCTAGATTTGAGTGTGAAATTGTCAATACTTTATCATCTTAGCAGAGAAGAATGCTTGATGAAGTACTCTTAGATTGTTGTGCGGTGAATTGACAGTTGCATGAAGAGATTAATGGATGTTAGCTTTATTTCCAAAATGATATTTGAGATATGGTACTTAGTGACAAATAGGAGGGATATGCTACAGGTAACTACTTCTTTTATATTGCTTGGATTTATGACTTTTAAAAATTACATTTAATTGTTTTATGGCAGTGAAAAATTATCTGTTTATACAACTCACATTTTCTTTCTTGTTTTCAGGATTTCTACCTGTGTGCAGCCTGGGTTCGTCTCAAGTGGGAAGAATGAACTTTGGAAAAGATGTCAGCACTCTAAAATATTTCACTATCTGTGGCTTACAGGAAGGGTATGAACCCTTTGCTGTTAATACAAACAGAGACATTACCATTTGGCTGAGTAAAAGGCTCCCTCAGTTTCTTCCAGTGCCACAAAATCATGAACATATTGAGGTCTGTGATCCTTATAAAAAATGTTTCTAAACACTTCTCCTATGAGTCTGTTTTACTTACGTTTCTACTTCTGCACTTCTAGACAAAATTTCTAATTTTGTATGTTCCCAATTCTGTATAAATCTTGCACCTCTTTCAAATTTGTTAGATTCAGTGGAGTTGATTGATAGTATTTCTTCATCCAAAAAACTGTCATGTGTAAACACGAGATTCTTAGAGACAAAATCCTAGAAGATGTCCTCAGCAAGATGAGCTCCTTGAGCAATAAGCGAGAAATATATTTGTAAAGGAGTTCCAGAAAGTAAGGGTTTCTGCTTAATGAATACCATGTGTGTATGCTTTATAAAGTGATTTTCTAGAACTAATTGGGCTTTACTTTAATAAATATTTATTAGCTAGTTGTGTCAACATTTATGCCCCAGTGTTGTGCATCTTGATGAAATTGAATTTGTCTTTTAAGTCTATCACGAAATCCTTCTGAAATTAATGAAATGGCAGCCAATGAGTATCACCCTTTGGTTTTTAAAAAAGTCTGTGTTCTTTGTCATGCATGTATACTTTATTAGTTATGGTGTGTTATTCTTGGATATGTTGGACTTATATTTTAAAGAGTTGTGATGAGAATGAACATTCCATCTGAAGTGTTTTGTGTTTAATGAAGGAACTCCTTAAAGTATTCATTTCCCCTTGAAAAGGAAGTGCATAATTACAATGCATTTTACTGTTAACAGTGTATGGTTGCAAACTTTGCATGTCAAAAGTGTTTACTCTAGACACATGGATTGAATACTTAACCATCAGGAAACGCATCAGCTTCAAAACAACTATATTTTTACATTTGATAGGTGATGAGAATTGATGGAACCATAGATACTTGTCCTTGCCTGAAGGTTACACAGAAGTCCTTTGGTTCGCAAAACAGTAAAACAGACGTCATGTTTTTTCGATTAAGTATGCCCATTGAATGTGCTGAGGTGTTCTCCAGAACAGCTGCAGGAGGGCTACCAGGCACTGGTCTTTTTGGCCCAAAGAATGATTTGGAGGATTATGATGCTGATTCTGATTTTGAAGTTCTAATGAAAACTGCTCATGGTCATCTAGCGGCTGACCGGACAGAAAGAGAAAAGGATGCTGCAAAACCAGAGTTAAATAACCATAAAGATTTTGTTCAAGAAAAGCCTTCACGTCTTAAACAAAGGTTTGTAGTGCATTAGATTTTTTTGTTTTGTTTTCTTGCTCTTGACTGAACAAAATGCCAATTAGATCTGCAGTTTTTTCCCGAATTCTATCTTATGTTTGAATATAAAGAAGTAAGAGGAAAAGCTAACTTTCATATACATACATTGCTTTATATGCAAGATATAGATTAAAGCTAAGCATAAAACTTGTGCTTTTTTGGCTTGTTTTTTTTTCTCCTAGCTGTTAGGAACTAATTGTTTATTGTTAATGCTTTTATGATCATTACATGAAATGCACTATCAAAACAATATTAGTACAAAATGCTGTGCATATGTACCGACCTGTTGAACTTCTTGTATATATTTTGATTTTATTTGTTTTATTACAGATTTATGCTTAGGAGGACAAAGCCAGATTATAGCACAAGCCATTCTGCAAGGCTTACTGAGGATGTGCTAGCAGATGATAGGGATGACTATGATTATTTGATGCAAACTTCCACGGTACGGTAACAAAGGATTTCTGTCTTAGCCTTTTGTGTAACATGTTCTTGCTTGTAAAAGTTTCAGAAACTAATTTTTGGGCAAAAATTTTAATTTAAACATGCACTTAATGTTTGGTTTGGTTTAACATGACTGTCAATTCAAGCCAATTGCCATCGAGAAAACTATAAATTAAGTTGAATCTTAGTTAAGTTGAGCATCTTTTTTTTTTTTTCTTTTAAAGAGATGACTGCTTTTTGGATTTTAGAATAACAAATTGTGAATTAAAGTGATATATCAGTAAACTAAATACTAATATTTACTCTCTTTTTTTTTTTTAATAGTACTATTATTCAGTGAGAATATTTCCTGGTCAAGAACCTGCTAATGTTTGGGTAGGCTGGATTACATCTGACTTTCATCAGTATGACACAAGCTTTGACTTGGACAGAGTGCGTACTGTTACAGTAACGCTGGGAGATGAAAAAGGAAAGGTCCATGAGAGGTTAGTTACAATGTTCTTAAAAGGATACCGATTTTACCATCCTTAAAAGT
>JAOWBP010001760.1:30272846-30287559 GCA_028571105.1 Tragopan temminckii | reverse complement strand
AGATGAAAAAGGAAAGGTCCATGAGAGGTTAGTTACAATGTTCTTAAAAGGATACCGATTTTACCATCCTTAAAAGTAATTAACAATTTATAAGCTGTAAATCCACTGAATTTAATGTAATTGACTTGATGTGGGGCTTTTTTGTTGTTGCTTTTTTTTTTTCACTTGTCCTCTTTTAACTTTGTTCTCTCCTATTGCTTGTAAAGAAACAGAGGAATAATGGTCTAATCAAATCAATAGACACTGAAAAATAGAAGGGTAATGCAACTTTTATATGTAGTTTGAGTCATTCAGACAATGATCCTGTATCTGTTGGTTTTTGAAGAGGTACAAAGTGAAGCAAAATGGCCTTATTTTGGAATATTTATTTTGATTTTTGAGAAAGCAAGAATTAGTATGAGAATGCCTTTCAGCATTTTAGCTTGTGTTCTGTATCAGAAACTGTTATGCCTAACGCTAAGCAATTTAAACATTAAGCAATTAAAATTTAAAATTAATTTTCAAAATTAGTTTTGTCTCTTGAAATTTTACAACGGATTTGAGCTCCTTTGTGTTTTGTCATCTTCATTTTAATTATTGTCTAAGTTTTGTTGAATTTTGTCATTGATTAGGGTGGCTGCACTTTTCTGGTGCTATTTGTTGATTACACATGTACAAAGTTCTTCTTAGCCAGCTAGATCTATAGTCTATCTATATCTCCATCTATAAATCTATTTGTTTTTTGATATTCAGTATAAAACGCAGCAACTGCTATATGGTATGCGCAGGAGAGAGCATGAGCCCTGGGCAAGGACGTAATAATAATGGTCTGGAGATTGGTTGCTTAGTTGATGCTGCCAGTGGGCTGCTGACCTTCACGGCTAATGGCAAAGAACTGGGCACGTACTATCAGGTGAGTATTTTTTGATGGTGTCTTCCAATGTGAAGGGAAGCAACTAAATCCTCAGATTGCATTTTATTAGAAAGTTTGTTGTAAGATTGGAAGGAAAAGTAAATACCACTGTTGAAATAGTGATTTTCCCCTTTTATTTGTATTTTCTGGAGTTTTATTCAAAGGTTTTCATTTACTGGCTTTCAATATATAGTTATTCTTAATATATATATATATATACACACACACACACACGCACGTGTGCGCACACTTATATATAATGGTTTTTGCTGTCTTAAGTGATTAAATGTTTTTACATCTTTGATTGTAGGTTGAACCAAGTACAAAGTTATTTCCTGCTGTATTTGCTCAGGCTACAAGCCCCAATGTTTTCCAGTTTGAGTTGGGTAGAATAAAGGTAAATAATGTTGGGATTTGTTGTTGTGTTTTTGCAGGTTTAGAAATAATACGTGATAGCAGATATTGTTTTTGGGTTGTTTTTCTTTCATAAATGTTGTATTCAATGTATTCATGATATTGAGCCGATATTCATTATTCCAAGTGTTTGCTCTGTGTTATTTCAATTCTTAATTTGTTAATTTAAAATATAGTATATTGGATGAAAAGGACCATAACTGATTATCTTTGGGAGAAGATATTACAAAGTCCCGTTGAAGTTTCTAAATCGCATCTTTTATGATGAAATGAAATCACTTGGATCAGGAAGGCAAATATTTTATTCTGTAAACAGAACGTGGATGACCAGTGTTACCTGCAGATTAGGTTAGAGTCTTAAAAGAGTTTTGAGATATATTTAAAGAACACACTCAATAAGACTAGAATTGTCTTTTGTGCTTTGTATATATGGATGACTTATAAATTAAAAGAGTTAAAAGAAGAGTCAGATTCAGATCTCTGGTCCAAAGAGAACACATTCAATTGAAGCCTCTTTTCCAAATATAGCTATTTAATAATATATATCTATATTGTGGAAAATGTTTGTCAGCAGTTACCAATGGATTGTACAAAATACTGAAAATTTCATGTTGAGCTATACTGTATGTTGAATATACTTCTTGAGAAATATTATGTATACTTTGTTTGGTAAAGATGATGAAACTGATTGTCTCTTACATTGGAATTCTCCAGAATGTAATGCCACTATCTGCTGGCTTATTCAAAAGTGAACACAAAAACCCAGTCTCCCAGTGTCCTCCACGTCTCCATGTCCAGTTTTTGACTCATGTGCTTTGGAGTAGAGTGCCAAACCACTTCTTGAAAGTTGATGTCTCTAGGATCAGTGAACGTCAAGGCTGGATGATACAATGCCTGAATCCTTTGCAGTTCATGGCCCTTCACATTCCTGAAGAAAACAGGTTAACACTGTTTATATATGTATAAGTTTATCTGGGTTAAATTGGGGTTATGATGTTAGATATGTAATAAAGTTTTCTGGAAGAGAAGCCCAAGTTGATCTCATTTTTTTTTTCCTCTGTATTTATAACACAAGTAAATAAAGAGTAATGTGTTTTGATTTAGATAATATTAAAAATTTACTCTAATTTTATTTTTCAGAGTTTTAAACCCTACATCCTCCTAGTTCTCCCCCAAACTCTTTAACAGACTGTGTAGTTCTTGAATTAAAAAGTAATATTGTTTATAAATTATTAAAGATAATCTGCAAGGTAGGCAAAGATCCATTTCCCTTCTTAGGTTTGCAGTGTATTAGGAAAGTTGGAAACTGAAAAAGTCCATCCCTATAAATGGTGCTGTGCTAATGTTATCCATAGGAAGAATTCATTCTCTTAAGTGAGTTTTCGCACTGAAATATACTGTATTGTTCTTTTTTCTGCAGAACAATTGATATTTTAGAGCTGACAGAACAAGAAGAACTGCTGAAATTTCACTACCATACTCTCCGATTGTATTCAGCTGTGTGTGCTTTAGGGAACAACCGAGTGGCCCATGCTATGTGTAGCCATGTGGATGAATCTCAGCTTCTGTATGCTATTGAGAATAAATATATGCCAGGATTATTGCGTGCAGGGTATTATGACTTACTCATAGACATCCATCTCAATACCTATGCAACTGCCAGGTTAATGATGAATAATGAATTTATTGTTCCAATGACTGATGAGACCAAGAGTATTACCTTGTTTCCTGATGAGAACAAGAAACATGGCCTCCCTGGAATAGGACTCAGCACTTCCTTAAGGCCTAGAATGCAGTTCTCCTCACCGAGTTTTGTAAGCATTAACAGTGAATGCTTTCAGTTTAGTCCTGAATTCCCTCTAGAAATCTTAAAGGCCAAAACAATAGAGATGCTGACTGAAGCTGTTCAGGAGGGCAGCCTCCATGTCAGAGACCCAGTTGGAGGTTCTACAGAATTTCTGTTTGTCCCCCTCATCAAGCTCTTTTATACTCTCCTAATTATGGGAATCTTCCACAACGGGGATCTGAAACACATCCTACAGTTGATTGAGCCACGGGTTTTCAAAGAAGCTGCGAATCTGGAGGATGAAAGGGATCTCTCAGAGAAGGAGCTGAGTTCAGATGAGCTCAAGTCAGAAGGAGAGGAAGAAACCAGAGGAGAGCAAGTGCCAAAGGAAGGACTCCTTCAGATGAAACTTCCTGAACCTGTTAAACTACAGGTAACTGCTGTGTTAATGGTTGTTCCTGTTTCTTCTCAGATCCTTTCTTCTTTCCCTGGTAATTTGCCTTTCAAGAAATACAGTCATCTAATTGTGGTTGAATAGAGAATTTATTTCTTTGAGGGAAATGAGAAGATTTAGTATCTTTCTGATTACATGAACTTCACAGTGGATCAAACATCTGTTTTGTGAAACTGAATTACTTTCTTCATGAAATTAACAGGGTGTTTTTTGTGTTTGTTCATTCAGACAGTAAAGAAGTGCATTTGCAGCAAGGAGTAAATCTATTGTCCTTTATATATTTTTTTTAATGTCCACAAATCTCTTGCAGATGGCAGATATTTCTGGTGTAGGATGTATTGATGATCACTTGAGATGCAGTAAATAACTAAAATGAAAATTTCAATCTATTTATTTGACAGTAACTGCTTCTGTAAGGAATTTATCCTTATTTCCATTAATTTACAGAGAAGTCTTCTTGGCTTGACTTTTCTGATGCTGTTTTCTCAGATGTGTCATCTACTCCAGTACCTGTGTGATTGCCAGGTACGACACCGAATAGAAGCCATTGTAGCATTTTCAGATGATTTTGTGGCCAAGCTTCAAGAGAATCAGCGCTTCCGGTACAATGAAGTGATGCAGGCCTTAAACATGTCTGCTGCCTTGACAGCTAGAAAAACAAAGGAATTTCGATCCCCACCTCAGGAGCAGGTATAGTTTACAACTGACTGTAATTTTTTTTTGTTTTATTCCATGGATAGCAGAGTTCCTTTTTATTTCCAAGATTTTCCTTTAGAAATAAGTGTTGTTTGCCTTTTCTTTGTATTCTGTGTCTTAAGATTAACATGCTGCTGAACTTTAAAGATGATAAAACTGATTGTCCTTGCCCTGAGGAAATTAGGGATCAACTCTTGGATTTCCATGAAGATCTAATGACACACTGTGGTAAGTCCTGTTATTGAACGTTTTTCCTTTTGAAATTATAGTAGCTTTAGAAACGTCTTTCTAGATAATTTTGGGGAAATAAAAGCAATTAACTAGTCTAGAGGTTGCACTATAACAACAATAAATACTGACAAAAATACAGAGTGTGCAGTTAAAAAAAAAAAAAATTGTATTATCCTCAAATGTGGTCAAACTATCAAACTAGTATAGAATGCAGTACGTTTTGCTTCATGAAGGAAAGCATGTTTTATTTATTTATTTTTTTTCCAACTATACAACTCATCAGGAATTCATTCCGGTTTAGTGTATTGGGTAAGTCTAGCTCATCTGTTTTTCAAGCAGTTCCTCTGGATCATCCCCTCATCTTTGTGCTCACGTGGGTCAGTATAGAATCTTTGTTTTAAGAAATGGAGCGTGACCATATAACAAGATAACATAATATTAATGAGTCAGTCTTCTAAGACATGATTAAACATATATACCTGTTGAAACATACCATAAACCTGTTGAAACAGAAAAATTCAAAAGGAGCAGTTTAATTTGTGTACTTTTGATTTATTCACTGTATTTGCTAAATACAATTATTAAATTCCTTGCCTTATTAAAATGAGAAATACATTAAAAAATTAAATACAAAAATATCAATAAAAAAGCAGCAAAAATTATATTTCAAATGTCAGGCTCATATCTGTGAATCAGTAATAATGTAGTTTTATTTAGAGTATGTGTTTTGTTGCTTTGCTGTTTGAAGGATACCTATCCTTTTATTTCACTTCAATATACTACTTAAAAAGCAAAATGAAAGAGACACTGCCAGATGGCATGAGCAAACAGGCAGCTCAACATCATGCCTGGTCAGCTAGAAGCAGCTAATATAGGGATGTGTGGTAACGTATCTTTTAAAGTAATTCTCCTGTTGAGGGAGGAATTTTGGGTAGGAGCACCTCAGCACTTTTCCTACTGAATTCCATTCCTTACTGATCCCAGTTTAACCAGAAATAATGTTTTGATTATTTACTTCACTACATTAAAATATACAAATAAATAAAAACATCATCAGTATCTGACATCATAATACATGAATTTCCTCTACTGGTAGAGCAAGGACAGCTGATATCCTGTCTATCATGAGACAATTTGGTTGGATTGATCCATGTCAAATTGGACTGAGAAAATTATGGACGCGTTAAAGTATCGAACACCATTGAAAGACTTTTTTGCAGTCTCCTTCTCAAACTAGGTTCACTGAATTCAGACCTGTTTACTGAGTGCTTTTTCAGTTTGAATCTTCAGAGATAATAAGTGCAGAGATGTCTTTGGACAACCTGTTGCAAGGCTTGAGTATCATAATGATGAGTTATTCTTTTTCCTTATGTCAGTTTTAGAATCTTGCCTGTTTTAGTTTCACAAGTTTAGTTTCAGAAAGAGCATGGCTACATTGCCCTGACATCTTCCTGATAGATTTTGATCAACAACTATTCTTTTCTGCGGGATACCAACTTCAGCATCTTCATTCTCTCCTTGTAGGATAGTAGTCCAGCTACTAATAATCCTAGTGGGCATTTGTTGGATGCTCTCCAGGTTTTCAGTGTTTTTCTAGTACTGGGTAGCCCTAACCTACTATTTCAAATGTTGTTTCATGGGTTCTGAGCACTGAATCACTTCCCTTGAGCTGCTGATTAAGTTTCTACTAATACAGGATATTTTTCTCTCCTTGCTCTCATGTTGCCCTGCTGACTGGTGTTTAGCATGTTGTTCAACAAGACCCCCTAGGTACATTTGCAAAGGTTTTTTAACCACTTCAAACCAAATGTTATTGTCACATCTGGTAGGTCTGTCTAAGATGCAGAGCTTCGTATTTCTTTTTTCTTTGCTGAACTTCATGAGTTTCCTGCCAGCTCATTCCTATGCCTAGCTGAGCTTCCCAAGACCGTATTCTGTGCTCCCCCTCTATTTGCTATAAATCAAAATCTTAAAAAAGTGTATTCACTTCAAATTAAATATTTTTATTTTGAATGGAAAAAAGGAGAAAAATTATCAGTTGAGTGAAAACAAAGATGAAATAAATGTTATTTAGAAAAAACATAGGAAAGGCGAGTGGGCTTCACTGTTCTCTTGATTTTTCCATATTTCTTAGAGTGGAGTTATGTGAAGATGCTTTTTTTAATTACTTGGTCTAGTTTTGTCGCTATTTTTCTTTTCTTCACGGAGAATTAGTAATTTGCATAATCTACAAGTAGAAGATTAATTTTATGAGTCAGACAGTGTGTTACAGTTGAGTGCAATAAATTAGCCTGTATTCAAAACGTGTATACTGTAAAGTAAGTTAAATAGTTATATATGTCAAGTCTCATGTTTGCTGGATTAGCTAGACACTTCATATCTAGTGAAATAACTGAGAGAGAATTCTGTTGACAATTTGCAAATCGCTGAAGTACTACTATAGCTCAGGGAGCATCGTAACTGTGGGAAAACAGACATTTCATATGATTAATTTTAGAGCAGCTTTGCGTTCTAACCTATAAGGCATTTCAGTATCTATACTATTAATCTGATTCAAGAGATTGCCATCCAAACCACTGTGTAATTGTGATTCCATGTAAAATTTGAATTTACTGATAATCCTTGGTAGTTTAATATCAGTAACGCTCCTAGGACTAAATATAATAATTTCTAATGGAAATGGAACTGTACGGAATGTTAAGATAACTAAATAAAAATACAGCAGGGCACTGTGAGAGGAGAGATAAAAGTATCCTGTATTAGCAGAAACATAATCAGCAGCTCAAGGGAAATGATTCAGTGCTCAGAACCCATGAAACAACATCTGAACAAAAGAGTAAATCCAGTGAGGAGCCACAAAGATGTTTAAATTCTTGGAGCACCTTTCATTTAGCAAAAAGCCTTAATTATTGTGAAGTTAAGGCTCGTGGAAGGAATTGTATCAATACATAAAAAAAATACAGAATATTCTATTTGAAACTAAAATATTTATTATTGTCATTACTATTATTTTAATTTTTATTGTAAGAATAGTAGGTGGAACTCAAGAACAGTTTGACCAAAAATGTTGTGCAGTCTCCATCCTGAGAGATTCAGAACCTGAATTGAGTGGTCCTGAGCAATCTGCCATAGTTGACCAGTTGATCCTCCTTTGAACAGAGGCTAAAGTAGAGGATCTCCAGAGTCTTGCTCCAACCTCAGCAAGTCTGAGGTTCTGTAAAGCCTCATGTAATTTTTTTTCTCTTATACTTCTAGAGCTTGCTATAAAGTATATCACATGAAACAGTTTGCTGTGGCTACTTTCTTCTGACTAGTCATTAGAAATTATACTTGTAATTTGAGTTCTTTCACTTCTGTGATTTGTTTTACCTAAAAAATCTTATTCTCTTTGCTTACTATCATTTGAGTCCTACTGTGTCTATAGACAGTGTATATATACAGTTCTGAGCACAGTTCCAAAACATAGGAATCAACTTTAACATGAAAATGTCCGTAGTGAGTTGAGCAGAGAAATACATTTGCTATGTATTTTATGTATCACAGTACGCAATTTCTACAGTAGGTTAATAGAATAACATGATCCTTGTCTGCGTTTTCCTGCCTTGTACGTATACTTCATCTGCACTTTTCCCAAACTTCTGGTTAAACTTATATCAATTTTTTTTATAGTTCTGGTAGAACAGAACCAGTGTAGTTCAGTTTGATTGTTCCTGCAGACAAAATAAGAAGTATTGCTGCAACTTGTCTAAATGTATTTTACTATTTGTTATATATTTATGATTCCAGGAATTGAACTGGATGAAGATGGAGCTTTGGATGGAAATAGTGATTTAACCATTAGGGGTCGCCTCCTATACCTAATGGAAAAAGTTACATATCTGAAGAAGAAGCAAGCTGAGAAGCCAGTTGATGATGATGCTAAGACATCCTGTAAGCAACATTAAATCACAGTTTATTGTGCCTGAATTTCAAATAACTATAGAAGCAGAGAAGAAAGTTCCATTTTCAGCAAAAACTAGGTGGATTTTTAGTGAAACATCTGCGCACCTCAATATCTGTAGCTCTGACTCTAAACAAGCTCAGCTGGAATAATATTTTATCTATATTTTATAATAAGCAGATTTTCTTCCCCAGTGGGATGTACTGAAAACTTCTATTGTGGGTTGTTTTGTTGTTGGTTGGTTGTTTTTTTTTCCCCCCACACTTGATCCTCATTTTATTCCTTATTTTTATAGAACGTTTCTTGATTTTTGTTGAGTTAATGCAGACTAATTGTAGCAAGGTCCTCTTTATGAGAACTTGCTTGTAAAATCTGCTGCAGCAGCTCCAAATCAGTATTTGCATGAAAGTTGCCAACTAAAAAAAGACTGCACAATTAGACCATAATTTGCAAAGCTACACTTGGAGAAAGTCTCTCCATCCAGCCTAAAATTAAAAACTATGATTGTTGCTTTGTAATTTTTCTGTCACTTTCTACTTTTCCATCTTTATAAGAGTTATTACTAGTGGCATCCAAATTCTACTTGTGGCATATGGATTATGGAAGTGGCATCCAAGTTGTGCTTGCATCCAGTGGATGATGGGATGTTATTTACTGTTTTACATATCAGTTGTGATTTCTTTTTATTTTTTGCCTTTATTATGGTCATAGTACCACGGAATCATAGAATTGTTTGAGGAATGTGAGTCCTACAATGATCAGGAACAGCTACAGCTAGATCAGGTTGCTTAGAGTCCTGTCTTTCCTGACTTTGCACGTCTACGGGAATGGGGTATCTACCTCCTCTTTGGGCAACCTGTGCCACTGCCTGATCACTCTTACCATATAAAACTTTTTTCTTATATCTAGTCTAAAGCTCCCCTCTTTTAGTTTGAAACCATTTCCCTTTTTCCTGTATTTATTTCTGCGAAGTAGACTGTCCCCTTCTTTTTTATAGCCCCCTGTTTAGATGTTGAAAGGTATCCCCAGAGCCTTCTCTTCTCCAGACTGAACAGCCCCATCTCTCAGCTTGTCCTCAACATCCTTTGGGACCATTTTTGTTGCACTCCTCTGGATGCTCTCCAACAGGTCCATGTCTCTCCTGTACTGAGGACTCCACAACTGGACACAGTAGCCCTGGTGAGATCTCACCACTACTGAGTAAAGGGCCGGGATCATCTCCCTCAACCTGCTGGCCACGTTTCTTTTGATGCAGGCTGGCATTCTGGATTGAGAGCGCATTGCTGGCTCATGTCCAGCTTACCATCTGCCAGTATCCCCAAGTCCTTTTTATCAGGGCTTTTTGTCCCCTGGCTTGTGTTGATAGTGGGGATTGCCACAACCTGGTTGCAAGGCCTTGCATTTATATTTGTTGAACCTCATGAGATACACCTGGACCCTCTGCTTGAGCCTCTCTGGATAGCATCCTGTCCCTCAGATGTGTTGACTGCACTCCATAGCTTGGTTTTATTCACAAACAGACTGAGGGTGCACTTCATTCTAGTGTTGATGTCACTGTAAATATTAAAGAGCAATGGTCTAGGTGCTGATCCCTGAGGGATGTCATTTGTCATTGATCTCTATCCAGGCACTGGTCCTTTGACCACTACTCACTGGACAGAATACACCACACTCTGGTGGTTCTCCCAAATATTCTAATTTTTGAACCTGCTGTGCTACTAGCAGGAGTGAACTGTTAGTTAAATAATTGGCTACTCTACATGCAGGAATGAATTTCTGGTCTTATGGGTTAATTATCCTGAGTTTGGGAGAAACTTGGTTTTATTTGATGACTAAATAGAATACCTAGGGAAACTGGACTGCTAACTTGATTGCTTAATATTATGGGCTGTGATTTCCCTGTGATTCTTATATAATGAAAAATCAACATAACTGCCAGATATTAGTGAGAAACTTAGTGATAAGAGGAAATATTTTTCTCCTCCTGAAACTGTGCTTTCTAGCTTTGCAGATTTTAAGTTATTTCAGTTATCATAATGATAATTAGAGACTGGGTTTAAGAGGAATGCCCTGTCCCTGGAGGTATTCAAGGCCAGATTGAATGGGCCCCTGGGCAGCCTGGTCTAGTATTAAATGTGGAGGTTGACGGCTCTGCATGTGGCAGGGGGGTTGGAGATTTGTGATCCTTGAGGTCCCTTCCAACCCTGGCCATTCTGTGACAAATCCTACAATTTCCTTGTTTCATTTTTCTTGCAGTAAGATTAGAACTCTACGCAACATATTTGTTTCTCTAACATATTTGTTAGTACAAAGACAATATTATATTGAACTAGTACCACTCAACCCATCAGAGCAAAAAAAGCATCCACCTGATTTTATGATTCTGTTTTTAATATGGTGAGTAGGCTCAGCATTGCAAAAAAGATACAGATCCACAAGTGACTGGGATGCCGTGTTGCATTTATTAAAATAAGGAGGGAATTTGGTAGCCTGCTCATGTGATACATCACAAAGAACAAATGCAGTATAATATTGTGTTTGTCCCTTTTTGTTATTGCTTGTTTCAGTCCCGGTACTTTCTGAAATATCAGCCAGAACACATTTCATTATTTTATTTATTTTTAAGGGCTTTTATACTAAAAAAATGCTATGTGCTATGATAATGGAAATATCCAGAGTGCAGTGTTTCAACAATAGTAGTGAAACAGTGTTCTTTATATTTTTCCCTTACATTGTATTACCATATAATAGCACAGATTCTTTTCTTTGTTAAACCAAATATTTTCTTTTTCTTGGTCAGTATCTTTCTTTGAGTGCTTTCGCATTTTTTTTGTTTGTGTTTAGACTGAAGTTACACCTAGTTTACTCCAAATTTATGTTATATTCAACATAAAAATTTCTAATTTGAAAACATTTTCTATATTTGTGCTACATAAGCAATCTTTTTCAGTACCAGAATGTTTATCTGCCAGTTTATTAAACTTCAGCAGCGGTTATAAAACTTCCCTTATCAAACTTTCTCTGTTATCCACTTGACATAGAAAAAAATTGATTAGTTAGGTAACTACCAAAGGCAACATTTTTTAGTGCACAACTTCAACTTGAGGGTCCTAGATTACTTAAGTCTTCCAAACCTAAATAGAAGTTCCCTTAAACAGGAAAAAAAAACAGTATTCACTTGTTTTCAACAAATACTTTGTCTTAACTCTTTGTTCATGAGTAATTTTTCTAAATCATGATATCAAATCTGATATTATATATTTTATGTGTTTTAATATACAGAACTTTTCCAAACCTTTGCAATTGATAAATTGTCTGATCAGGTATTCTGGATATAGATTCTGGATATGAATTTCTTAGTTAGAACTTGAATTCAAACTGCAAACATCAATTTCCCATTTATTTGATTGGAGCCTTTTCATTTATTTCTTTTGATGGTCCTTTTCATTTAGTAATAGATTAAATTCAATTGTTTCATTTTGAAAATTATAAAAATTTTGACCGGATATGCATCTTAGCCCCATAAATAAATGACGCCGCATTTTCATTTGCCACAGTATAATTTTCCTTATGTATGTAATAATATGTATAAAAGAGATGAATTCCTTCATAAGTCTAAAAAAGCATATATAAAAATAAATTTGTTCGTTTTGTGAAAAGCTTATGTGTCTTCATGCTTCTTTTAGGTTATTAGATGTATTCTCTGTATTTTGATTTTAAATGGAGACTTTTGTTGTTGAGATGCTTCTGCTTTTACAGTCTGATTATACTTTTCTTTAGTAGTTTGGTCTAGAAATCCCTAGAAAAAACTGTTTCATGGACTACTATCAGAGTTATGAGAAACTAATGGTAATTTTGTGATCTGTGTATTTTCTTCACAGCTACTCTTCAGCAATTGATTTCAGATACAATGGTGCGCTGGGCCCAGGAATCAGTAATAGAAGACCCAGAGTTAGTCAGGGCCATGTTTGTACTGCTCCATCGCCAATATGATGGTATCGGTGGCTTGGTTCGAGCCTTACCAAAGACTTACACCATAAATAGTGTGTCTGTGGAAGATACAATCAATCTCCTGGCATCCCTTGGCCAAATCCGTTCCTTGCTCAGTGTCAGGATGGGGAAGGAGGAAGAGAAACTTATGATTCGTGGATTAGGGTGGGTAATGTCTCTTAATGTACAGATACTTATTAGCTGTCTCTTTTATATTAATAAAATTATGTGTGAAACATGAATGTAAGTAGTCTACATAGATGTAAATGCAGACTTTGGCATTAGTTGTGTAGGATCTTCAGTTGTAGCATTATATGCCTCAGTTTTGGAGAGTAGCAAGTGATATGTCAGGCTTTTCTTGTGAGAAGAGTTGAAAATGTGGAATATCTCAAGTTGAAAAAAAAAAAACACCAGAAGAATCATAGAGTCCAACTCCTGACTCCACACAGAACCACCCACAAATCAAACCTGAGTCTGAGAGCATTGTCCAAATGCTTCTTGAATTCTGGCAGCTTAGTGCTGTGACCACTACTGTGAGGAGCCTATTCCAGTGGCTGATGAAGAACCTTTTCCTAATAACTAGCCTGAACTTCTCTGCACACAGCTGCACAGCTTCGTGCTATTCCCTCATGTCCAAATGTAAGAAAAATGTATAGAAATAAATATACAAAATATGTACAAAAATATGTTTTGTTGTCATATTTTAAATACTATGGCTGTGAAAATTGACAACTTGACAGAAGTTATTTTGTGAATTCAGGGACTAGAAACTGTTGACCCATACAAATCCCTGGAGCTTTCAGCAAATGGAGTTGAGTATACAAATGTCTGTACATATGACATCTTTATATTGTGCTGTATGTAGCTGTTACAATTTGAATTATGAAGTAGTTCACACAGTATGATTTTTTCATAAATATTTCACTAAAATATAGCCTAATAGGAACTGCAGTTGGAGAAAACTGTATAAAGAAAGCATAACCAGCTCTACAAGCAAAAAGCTTATTTTTTTCTCACTTCACTTTTTTTTCTAAAGAAGCATTATCATATCAGGGATATCTGGTGAGATTAAACATCATTATGTCTTAGAAATTCCCCATCAACAGTAGCAATGACCAGAAAAGAGACAGGATTTTACAAAGAATGCCAGAAATACACGAAGAGAAGTTTTGGTTGTACAAAAAAACATTTTTCCTTTTTTTCCCCTGCTTACTGAAAACCTAAAATATGCAAATAATTTGTATAAATAATTTTTGCTGATTCGTTGTGAACTGCTTTGTACCTTTGTACAGCAGGTCCAATTGATTTTCCATTCAGTGTACTCGTTGTGAGGCCTGGTAAGGGAGAAAGTCACCTGTTCACAGGCAAAATATAATGGCATTTCTATATCCACTTTTGTACTTGTAAATTTGAATTGTTTTGTTTCATTAAGCTAAGACTCAAATGAGTGAGTGATTTTTAGATTCTGATGTGGTTATGTCTGGGGTGGGAGGTGGGAAGCCTATCTCAGTAGTTTTCATTTCATATTCTGCTTTCTTTGTTAGCATTTTCCTTATCATTTTTCTACTATAAAGGAATTTATGAGTCAGGCTGATTTAATTCTAACAGTCTGGTGATATGTGAAATTTTGATATAGGGAAAATAAAGAGGTATTTCCTAAGCTAGTTTTCTTGGTGCCTGTTCCTCACACCATTCTTAATAGCTTCTTTCATAGTCTTATTTGTCTCTTAGGTTCCACAGCTGTGCATTTGGTTCTTTTATAGCCTAACCTGAGCTCCAGCTGCTATTTAGAAATGCCAAGTGTTTTACTGAGTGGAAGACATTCCTTTCTCCCAACTGAGAAATGGAAGACTCACTTGTTCCTCACTAAGAACTGTTCCCACAGAAATGCCATTGAGTTTTTCTGAAGTATGACATTTCACAATTAAGTCAGCAATTATGTGCTTTCTGAAATAATGTAGTATTGCTAGATAGTCCATGGGTAATATTTTGAGTTTCTGCATTTAATTGTTCCCGTGAAAGAAAGCTGCTGTAGACAAATAGGAATTTAGTATGCTCTGGCAGAATTCCATTGAGTTCTTCTTTTACAGTATTCAACATTATTGCAGAAAGGAAATGTGGTATTGGTAGTTTTTGGAATCAGGGTCCATCTTTTATCATCTCTGGTCTGTTTGGACAACAGTATTTCCTATAGTGACTTGCTAGTCCGTTTCTACCATGACCTGTTTGTCTTTACATTTAATTCTGGCTTACGCGTGATTTCATGACTAACTACAGTTGTTAGAAATGTAATTACTTTCTAAAATAGAC
>JAOWBP010001760.1:30257198-30268226 GCA_028571105.1 Tragopan temminckii | reverse complement strand
ACTCAGCTTGGTGTCGTCAGCAAACTTGCTGAGGGTGCACTCGATTCTGTCATTGATGTCATTGATAAAGATGTTAAGATGTTCAGGATAACAGAATGTAGAAGTCAAATTCAAGACAATATAAGTGGAGACTTTGCTTTGAAACTTTACTTCTCGCACCCTTTTTTTTTTTTTTTTTTTTTTACAAGAAATATCTTTATCTTTTTTTAACCTTATCTTGGTTTATAGGTGGTTCGATACTTGGCTGGATGTGGATTGCAGAGTTGTCCTTTGTTGATTTCTAAAGGCTATCCAGACATTGGATGGAATCCAGTTGAAGGAGAGAGATATTTGGATTTTCTTCGTTTTGCTGTATTTTGCAATGGTAGTAAAAAGCCTTTCAGTTTTTTAACTTCCTCTAATGTCTGAATAAATAGATCTGCATTAAATATTTCATTTAAAATAATACTGCAAGCCAGCTTTTTAAGATAAATTTATGGTACAGTTAGTGTAAGATTCTGCAAGACATATAATGACATAGATGCCCATTTCACAGATCTGGTAGGCTCCTTTGAGCCTGCTCCCCGATTGTTAGACCTATCTTTAGTCCTTGGAATGGACACATCTCCATTGGAAGTGGAGCAAAGTCTCCTAAATCTAATTAAGATAAATTTTATGCTAGATGTAGAGCCAAAAACCCATCATTTGTTTAAGATTTGAACAGTCCAGCTTGTGTTAGGCAGCTATAGCACTCCTGTCATTAGCACTCTTGCTTCAAATCACTCATGTTTTGTAATTTTGAATAAAACCACATATTCAATTTCATAGCTTCTAATAATAATTAGGATATATTTGTGTGTTTAGACAATTTTGTCATGATATTTAAACAGATTTGTATTTAAGTGTCTAATTAACCTTACATCCTGCATTTCTGTGTAACTTTTTCTAATTGTAGATAGAAACTTAAATTTTAATATTTCATGTGATAGGAGAAAGTGTGGAGGAAAATGCTAATGTTGTAGTCAGACTGCTTATTCGTCGGCCGGAATGTTTTGGTCCAGCTCTAAGGGGAGAAGGAGGCAATGGTCTACTTGCTGCCATGGAGGAAGCAATACAAATATCAGAAGATCCAACAAGAGATGGACCTTCCCCGAATAATGGATCTAGTAGAACCCTGTAGGTGCAGTGTAATTGCTTATATTGTCATCATATTTATATATCAGTTTCATAATCTCAGTCATGAAATGAATTCTTTATTTTAACGTGTAAATTATCAACTAGATTCTTTCATGGAGGGTAGAGAATGACGTTCTATCAAATACTGCTTTTCCCACAGTTATATTTAAATGGCTTTGTCTAAGTATTGCATGCTCTTCAGAATTCTTTTTGCTCGGTTAAGAATTGGTCCTCTGATTGACAATGAGATAGATAAATTATTACAATGGAGATGTCACAAAGTCTCCTAGCTACAAATTCCATTCTGTGCATGTCCACTAGCAGTGCACTGTATATGAGGAAGCCACCATGTAAAAGCTGTAGCAGCTATAAGATTTTATTTATTGCTGATGTAAAAACCTTCTCGTATTTTTTTTTTCATCGTTTAATTCTTGTATCAATTAACTAATTACAGTGAAATGGAAGAACAAGAAGATGACACTATTCATATGGGGAATGCAATCATGACCTTTTACGCTGCTTTGATTGATCTCTTAGGACGTTGTGCCCCTGAAATGCATGTAAGTTTTGTTTCTTCATCTATTGGAAAGTACACACAGTTTTACTGGTTGATTGGTTTTCTGCTGTTGAATTTTTCCACAAAGACACACGTAATTGGGTACTAAAGCAGTTTTGTAACTACACAGTATCTCAGTATAGGTAATGTGTACCTTGAACAAGAACAATGTACACATAAGGACAAACAAAAGCACCAAAATAAGAAACCCAAAAAATAAACATCAAACCAACAACTGTGATACCTGAAAGCATTGTTGTTCAGCCAGGAAGGGGAGAAAAAAATATATTTTTACATCTGAAAGTCTGCTTTTTTATTTGTTTATCTGTTTTTTATTTTTTCTTCTACCATGTGCTACATTTCTGATGCTTTGTTCACATGTTTTTCCTAACATTCAGTTCTGAAAATGGGTCTAATCTTATAACCAAACCTTTAGATTTCTAGTCTTTCCATATCCGCATCCAAAACCCAGCAATTAAGTACAGATTCTCTGAAATTTACAATACTAAACATATGAGTTTGAGAGCAGTCATTCTTGTGTAATTATGGTTTGCAAAGTTTCCACATTATGAGCACATATACAAGATGAAAAGAAGACCTGTGTAATATTTTATTTATCTTTTCCTTAGCTAATACATGCTGGTAAAGGGGAGGCCATAAGAATCCGGTCAATTTTAAGGTCTTTGATTCCACTGGAAGATTTGGTGGGCGTAATTAGCATTCCATTCCACATGCCAACCATAGCTAAAGGTAAGATGATTATTGTACTGTTTTTCTCCCATCCAATTCTTATGATTAGACTGTATACTGATATACATATTTCCTTCAGTATTTCGTAATATTCTAGAAATTAAGCAATGTATAATTCATATTAGAAGTAAAATCATGTTTCAAACATGTTTCAAAAATGTTTCTGCATGCAACATTTAATAATTCTGTGTATGCTTACATCACTAATGTAAATTTATTGAAGAGATTTTATGAAAGTCTGTTAAAAATCTGCAAATGTATCCTTTTTTCTAAAGTATTTTAAAAAAATAATCCTTGCTTTTGTTGTTCTAACCCTACTGATTGTTTCTACCAGGTCTTACTAAGACACCAGAGTTGTTCTTCAGCAACTATGGTGAAGTTATAGATATAGCATACATGTAGTTCTGCTTACATAGAATTCCTTGCGATACTTGGGTGTAAAGTGAACATTAATATAAGCATATATAAGCATATATATAAGCAAAAAAAGCATATATATATATATGCTTTTTTGGGTGTCTTTAGAGAAAACCTGGATTGTCTAAAAACTTTCAGCACAGGAATGCCAGTAAGTTACAGTAGAAATGATAAAAAAAAGATAATCATTCTATTATACAATTATTTATCTGTATTCCAACTAGTAATAATATAGGTCTAAAAGTGCTATCTAAATAGCATAGAGAACAGCTCATGGATACCAAATTATTTTATTTTGTTTTCAAAATGAAAATATAAAGATTTAAAAAAAATACTTCTATTAATTTTTTTCAGGTATTTTGAAAGTTTCCAGATAGAGAGGACTTTGTTGATTCATTGTCATGTATCACAGGTGTGCTTACCAGTGTCTAATTCCTGGGTTGTTTGAGATAGAAAGTAATAGAATAATTCTAACTTCTTATAAAATGCATAGGTGGTCTAGAGATTAGTTAGTATAATCTGAGTGTTTTTCATCTTGTTAGAATATCAACAGTTGGGAGTCTCTTTATACACAAAATATGAACAGAAAAGTACTTAAGGACTTAAAGTTCTGTCAGAGTAGAATTTGCCTTATGCATTCTTTTTCAGTTACCCACATTATGTTGCCATTGTGTAACAAAGCCACAAGGAAGATAGTTCCATATCTATAGAGACTTGAAACCTCCAAGGAGAAGTAGCATAAACAGCCTAGTTTGCTGTCAAAAGATGTTCCTTGTCATTGAAGTTTCATTTTTTCCTTTTAGATGGTACTGTGGTGGAACCTGACATGTCTGCGGGGTTTTGCCCAGATCACAAGGCAGCCATGGTTTTGTTCCTTGACAGGGTCTATGGAATTGAGGATCAGGATTTTCTTCTACACCTTCTTGAAGTTGGCTTTCTGCCAGATCTCCGTGCTGCTGCTTCTTTAGATACAGTAAGATTTTGAGTCTTCTGTAAATTTTGTTCCTCTATCTTAGTGAACACTAAGACATTTTTTCATCCTCAGAGTTTTTTGTTTTTTTTTTTTTTTTTCATGTTGCCTTCTGCTGACTGGGCTGCCTGTTGCTGATTAGTTTCAAGAATATTTGAAAATCAGTGAAAAGGGATTCTTAAGAATAATGCTTTGATTCATAAAGTGTCCCCTTTGATACCCATATCCACTGAGAATAAATGCCTTTTCCCAGGAGAATTTCTGACCTTTTACTGTAGATCAGCTGTGCCACTAAAGAATGTAACTGAAAGTCTCTTCCCAGGGATTTTGCTCCAGGAATTCATTAGGGGCACATGCTTTGTTTTTATCAACTCCTTTTTTTTTTCTTTTTTTCTTTTGACTTCTCCTAAGAATAGCTTTCCATGTTTTTGCAAGCCTTTTTTCCCTCTATTTTTTCTTAGTTGGTTTGGTACAGAAAGGTCAAATTTAGAAAGCTTGTATGAGGGCTAAGACATGAAAATTGATTTCTCTTTCTGACCTCTTATTTAAACTTTTGTTTTAATAATTATATTTTTATTTAAGAATGGGTGAGGATCTGTTCCCTGCTTTGAACTTCTGCTTGATTTTACTGGGTTTTGTAAATGCAAACTTTGCTGGTATTATCTGATCTCAGAATGTCTTTGTAAGCCACCGTGTGACATTCTTTAATATAAATTTGAAAACTGTTTTCTTTAATATAAATTTGAAAACTGTTTTGTTTTTGAAAAGCTATCTTCAGTTTCCAATTTCATTATTTTTATCGTGCTTTCATTCATACAACCGTAAAAAAGTGCCATCTGTGAGAAGATGACAAAAACACAAAAAGAAGCTAGACATTCAGTAGCCAGTGGGTTTCAAATCTGTATTTGTGCTTTAAATATTTTCCCCTTTTAATGTCTAAAAAGCAAAACAAAAAAAAAAACAAAACAAAAACCACCACCACCAACAAAACCCTTTAATTTGTAACAACATTGACAAAACAAAACTAATTACTTTCTTGTTTACTTTGTAGGCTGCGTTAAGTGCTACAGATATGGCTTTAGCTCTGAATCGATACCTTTGCACAGCAGTCTTGCCTCTGTTGACCAGATGTGCTCCTCTTTTTGCTGGCACAGAGCACCATGCTTCCCTTATTGATTCCTTACTACATACTGTGTACAGACTTTCAAAGGGCTGCTCTCTTACCAAAGCTCAGCGAGATTCCATTGAGGAGTGTTTACTTTCTATCTGTGGGTAAGAACGTATTCTTGTCTGTAGAGGAATGCGAGTTGGTAAAGTGACCTCCGTATAACATGGGAACACAGAACTGTGCCATCAGTAGCAAAATTAAGAATTTCTGCTGAAACATGGTTATGAAATTTTTGAAATAATGGTTGTCTTCTGCTTGCTACTTTATCAATTGCTTATATGTCTCTGGTTACTTTGCTTTACTGAGTTTTTAAAAATTATATGCTGGCAATGTTTTGGCATGGAGAATGTACTGCAAAAAAACAAAGCCCTGGAAATGTTGAGTTGTTTGAATTTTCTGAGACTTACAGGCTGGCAATGTGGTTTATGTTCAGTAGATCATACAGTTCAATGAAGATATTTATGTATGTTGTGTTACTTTTGAAATCCTACTCAATGACTGGTATAGTCATACTTCATCATTGACACTTGATGGAGGAATTTCATCTTCTGTCTACAAGTTTCAAAAACATTTAATTACAATCACAAGTTTTTGTAGGCTTACAAGGTCAATTGTAATGCACTGCTGAATGTAATCCCTAATGACAGTTAGTGACGTTTAGGCTTTCAAATCACCAGAGCTCTTTTAAATGCTTTACTGTAATTATTTTTTTTTATAATACGTGAATTTGTTCAGAAGTGGCATACAATTTGTATTTTGAAAAAAAGAGGGAGAAACGAAAGTACCATACAAAAATTTGTTATATTTCACATTGATTTTTCTGTATACACGACTTTCTTAAGAACCAATAAAAGAAATGAGCGTTCCCTATTTTTCTGGAACGATTCAATGTCTTTGTCATGCTGAAATACATACTGTATGTATTTCCTCCATATCTCCAGTTGGCACCCACTACTACGTGTCTGATTTAATACATCTGAAGAATTAGTGCTCTTATGTCATTGTTAATTAATAAGATATTTTTCAGTACCTTTGAGGTGTGTTGTAAGAAATTCACATTATAGTCTCTGCTTGCGGACAGAGTGACCATAATATATAGTATAAGAATTCAGATATTTTTTTTTCCTTTTATTTATTTATTACATCTCTGTCTACAGGTCAGATGTTTTCCTGTGCTTCTTTTAAGGATTTGATTTATGACAGTCTGAGAAGTTTTTCTTTGATGCATGCTTCTTTGCTCTCTCTTTGGACATGATTGTTCAGTGCTGCAAGCAAAATCCCATTACTTAATGAATCTGAAAAATTTTAATGTAGAATAGAATTGACAGGTTGCTTTAATGTATTTATTATTTATTTATTTACAAGCAACTGTGATGATACACCCTGTTGAAGTTCTGTCTGCTTTTAGGCAGTTGAGACCTTCTATGATGCAGCATTTGCTGAGAAGATTAGTATTTGATGTTCCCCTATTAAATGAACATGCAAAGATGCCTCTCAAGGTAAATGTATACTTTAATCTTCAGTAGTATTCGTCTCTTGTAAGAAAATCAGTCTGATTTGCATCCATCCTTCTAGAGTAATAAAGTCCACATCTAATACATCTAATGTTTGTAAGTCCTTCCCCTCTGTACCGCCACCTTTTTTTTTTTTTTTTTTCCAAGGACATATGGAAACAGAATAGAGACATCTTTGGGGGAAAAAAAAATGATGTAGGAGTATATGTGTGTGCACAAATTTGCTTATACCTTTCCTTTTGACATCTGTATTGTTTTTTGTTTCTCTTGGAATACAGACTCTTTCTGTCGTTTGTGCTTGAAAATCCGAAGCAATATGTTTTTAATTGATCTTCTCTTTTGTTTTCAGCCCTCAACAGTTTAAACCTATATTTTCATTCTGATTAACTGTGCACAAGAAAAAATGTTTTTTTTTTTTCCTTTACAATATGGCAAACTCTTTAAAGATTCTTCAGATTTCATTGCTGGTTGTGAGAAATATACAATTTACTGCCTGTCTTACTCGTGCTTTTCGGCGGCCCTTTTCAATGCTTTTCCACCAGCAATTTCAGATATGACATCGTTTCTTATTCAACATTTCTTTTTGTTTCAAAAGCCACATATCAGGATTAATTGTATTATATATCTGTTTTGTTTGCCAGAATACTCTTCAGAATTGTGCAGGATTTTACTATGCCAGTTTATGAATGTCAATGGGTGCAATTTTTTCCACATGGAGGAATTTAATTCCACACCTTTGCCTCATACACAATTCCATGTCAGACACCGCTTTGTTGGACTGCCCCTCTGCTGTCATCTCTTGCACAGCAACAGAATATAACAGAATATTGGTGGGAATGTTCAACCTCTACAGCAATACCACCACCATCTACCTCTTATTTCATGAACTGACAAAATAGGAGGCGTTACTTTCAGAGTATCCCTCATACAAATTGGTTATATGTATTGTTTTCTGATTCATGTCAAGTTTAGCAAAATTTCACATTATTGAGTTTGTATTGTTGATTAACAGAAAGTCCTCATTTTTGTACTTCGAGGGCTTGTTTGTTTTATTTAATACCAGTCTTTTTTTCTACAAACTGATATTATGTATGTCTGCACTTTTCCATGTTGTCATTTATTTTCACTAGAAAAAAAAAGAGAGCTTAGCAGTGACTTAAAATATTTTGCCATCATGCTTTGCAAATTGATGTTGAAACTGTTTTTTTAATTTTTTTTTTTTCCCTGAGTAACTGTTAAAAGTAACACTGAATTAAAATTCTAGCTAAGTTCTTCATACAGAGCACCCTGTGCCTTAGGAAAAGCTTTGTTTATACACAGACTAACTTAGGTTAGTGTAGGTTTCACACTTCCCTAATGTCAGACATTCATTATCATTTGGGATTGCCTTTCATGACAGATGTCCAACTAATTTTTTCTCATCTTGTTTGTGACTCAGGGACATAGATGACCCATTAAATGTAAAATCTGTGATGCTTTGGTTTGACAAATACCTGCTAGAAGGTCCTTGCACCACTTGACATCTTAATAATCTGGAATTTTGCAACAATTAACAGGAAACATGCATGTAATGAATGACAGAGAATAAAGCTCACTGCCAATTTTAAGAAAAAGCAGGAGGGTAGGCTGGTAGCAGGTTTTTACAGCTCACAGAAGAGATGAGTCACACTGTTGAATATCTTTCAGATGTGTAAAGAGTAACTGGGAGCTAGCTTGTATCATGATTCTGTTATCTTATCCACCCTGAAGCAGTTTTTGGGATAGCAGAATGCTGATGGGGGTGAATTTTGTCAGGGTTCTTGGGGTGGTGGGAAACATGATGCTCAGTAGAGCATATTTTTTGCATATACCACTAATGTTAAAAGTAAAAACTGTTTTTCTTGTGTGTTTGTCCACAAACAATTTAAATGGAAGTGAATATCATTGCTTCTTTGTAAAAATTAAAATTCTTATGGCAGTGCCTGTAGATGTTGAGCGCCAGAATTGGAGAACATCAGAAGTTATATTTTATTTGCTTTCAAAATATGTTCTGTTTTAGTTGCTGACAAATCATTATGAAAGATGCTGGAAGTATTATTGTTTACCAGGTGGATGGGGTAACTTTGGTGCTGCCTCAGAAGAAGAACTTCATTTATCCAGAAAGTTGTTCTGGGGTATTTTTGATGCTTTGTCTCAAAAGGTAATTCATTTTACTATCCATCTACCACTAATAAAAATGTCTAACTTCTTTTCTGTAATCTGTAACTTTTACCTATCTTCTCTTAACCCAGTGTTGTCCACCTTAGAGTTAATAATGCACAGTGGAAATGTAGACATGACTAAAATTTAAGTCTTCTAGTTTAAATCTTCCTGTTACGTATTCAGATAGGTATACCTATTTCTCTGCTCATTAAAAATAAATTTTAAAAAATCTATATCTAACATAGTAATCTTGAAGTATATCTATATAGGTCAACACTTCAGAGTCCTAAAAGCAAACCCAAGAATCTGAAGATAGCTGAAAGCTGCACTTTTCTGCCTCACACACTATAGTTTCTTCAACCAGGGTTGCTGTCCCTCCAAATAAACTTTTCAGAGAAGGATTTGCAGGTGCTGGTCAACATTATGCACAGTATGAGCCAGCAGTGTGCCCTGCCAATAGGACAAACTACATTTTTGGGGTGCATTAAACAAAGCATAGCTAGCTGGTCAAAAGAGGTGATTGTCCCGCTCATTTAGCAATGGTGCAGCTTCACCTTGAATGCTGTGTACTGTTCTGGTTTCCACAGTATAAAATGGATATTAAGGTACATGCTGTACATGCTACCAGCTTTAGTTCCATAATTTTTTTGGGCAGTCAGTTGCCTTTATTTTCAGAAAAATTCAATTTCGCACTAAAAAAGCAATTCTATGGCTGCTTTGTTTCACATATATCAGTTTTAGCAATGATGATGATTGCTTTCCTTTGACTATTCGTTTTATATGCTTTGTGTGGTCTACAGAAGTATGAGCAAGAACTGTTCAAACTGGCTTTGCCTTGTTTGAGTGCAGTTGCAGGGGCATTACCTCCAGATTATATGGAATCAAATTATGTCAATATGATGGAAAAACAATCTTCAATGGATTCAGATGGAAACTTCAATCCTCAACCTGTTGATACTTCAAAGTAAGAGATTAATTTGTTGCAACTACTTTTTTTTCCATGAGTATATGAAGAAAGGAGTCGATTGTTGGTAAGATGTGAAATTAGTCATGACTCTTCTGAATTCTCATCGTCTAGGTAAAATGTAGACCATGAATTTTATTTTTATTTTCTTTTAAAAATAATAATAATAATAATAAATCTCCATTTACATTACTAATCTGTTGGTAAACCTAACAGATTTTTAATGCATTTTCAGCCTGAAGATAGAGCTTTCCAGTTACCTTTGTACATATTCTGCTGACAGCTGAGCACGTTTTTAGGAACTGGAAAAGTAGGAAGCTCTACATCATCCCTGCCATTATGAACATGTGCTAAGATACTAATTCTATTGCCTGTGAATAGCCATGTAGCTACAGAAAATGATAATGATCATATGTTCATATTATCTCTTTTTTACTCTGAATAATGGGGAAATAAATAGGAAGACAGATCTTCGTTCTCTCCCAGCTGTCAGATTCTGCCCTTTTAAGTTCATAGAAAGAATAGATATTGGAAAGAGATTTTTTTTGTCCTTTTTTTTTTTGTCCTTTTTTTTTTTTTTTTTAACCACAGCTGGGACCATGTTTTCCTTTGTATAAAGTAGTTGTACAGTGGTATGGCTGTTCACTGTAACTCAAAAAATACTACTTGTAGGAAATTTGCTTCAATTGCCCTTGTGGACTTCCTTTATTAACATTCAGAGAACAGAATGCAGTGGTACCTTTGATACATAGTATATTGCTACAGGTGTACACATGGAAATATGATAGCAGAAGCCATAGTATAGACTGGAGTGTAGGAATCACATTTGTCATCACTGAAATTCATCTATGATGTATTTAATATGTATAAAGATTTAACGAAATTTAATGAGGGTATTATATTATCAGTAAATTAATCGGAGATATGACTTCTGGCATCTTTTCAGAGGAGTACTGTAGATAGCCATAATATACTCAAAACCTAGAAGGTGTTCATTAACAATACTAAAATCATTGGTCACCTCATTTCCTTAAGTCACTGTTTTGTGATGATTCAAGACAAAGAAAGCACTGCTTTCATCTGTGTCACTTCCAACCAGTCCAGAGAGAGGATTCTCTCTATTTGTCTCTTGTTTGACAGTCCAGGACAGCTGCTTTTCTTTTACTGCTTAAGAAATTTTAGTCAAGGGCTAGCGTATTTTTTGCATATTTCTATTTTTGTGTTGGTTTTTTAAAAATATTTTAAGCTGTTCTCTGAGGTGTTGGGAAATAAACCTTTAATTTTCATAAATTAATATTTTTCAAATATGTAATAAGATTTATAGAAATATGTAAAATTCATGATGTGTTGCAA